>CM077153.1:130396255-130996255 GCA_039583875.1 Platanthera guangdongensis | reverse complement strand
GCTTAGATCCAGGGGGAGGCTATCCATCAGGTGACTATTCCTGAGATATCAGTCCCAACAGATACTGTCATTGATGCTCAGCTTGACAGTGAGACTATGAACCTCACCATCATGTAGGTGGTTCAAGATATAAACAAAATTACCGGTCCTTCTGACAGAGTGGCACAAGATGAATATATTTCTGATTTTCCAGATAAACATCAGGCTACTGAAATAGAAGTAGTTCAAGACTTGGTAAGTGACTTCCAGAAGGAGCAAGAATAAGTACACCAAGAAGAGATGTCTATAGATGCACCAGCTGCTTCAAGGATTGAGGGGGATGCACCATACCTAGCCTCTAAACTGATTGAAGATATTCCAGGCCACACAATGGAACTTGAAATATCATCTGATACTAAAGATGAGGAGGCAGCAACTGTTCTTAAGAAAAGAAAATTAATGGAATTAAATAAAAAGAGTGCTGGATATAAGAAAGCCTTCAAGGCTGGCTCCTCCTCTACTACGTCTCCCATAGATTTTAGTTCTCTATTAGTATAGCTCTAAGTCAAACTTGATGAGCAAAGACAAGCACTAGAAAAGTATGTGGATGAAAGCCACAAGGAGTTGTAGTTAAATTTGGCTCAAGATATCAAGTCTATTCGATTTGAGGTCAACATGCTGAAGAAGAACATGACAGATTGCTTCCACAAGGGAGGAAATGTTGTGGTGTATCTTGCTAAACAACAACAAACCACTAAGACTGAAATAAATGATCTTGTAGTCAAGCAAGGAATTGTTCTGGAAAATCAGAAGAGACTAAATGAGAACTTGATGGAACAGCGCACCATCTCTCTGACTAAGTTGGATGAACAAACTACTACCCTTCAAGCCAATATGAACACCCCAGTCTCTGCTATAGAAAAACAGATTCAACTAGACTTGACAACAGTTACTACTGCCATAAAGACTTCTGAATATGCAATTTCTGCCCTCCTGAAGAAGTTCAAAGACTACTACACCACTGGAAATTATTATATTATAGATCAAATAAGATTTCAAAAGAATGATCTCAGAGATCATCTCTATAGAGAAGTAATAAAGGGGGAGAGGGTATTAGTTCAAGCTAGCTCTGACCATGCAAAATGGGTCACTAACAGTATCAGAGCTACCTTGGGATATCCACCCTTGTGTGATGTTAATAATACTGCTGAATCTGGATGCCAACCTGAGTTATTGGAGGGGATGAAATAAGGGGTCGCTCAAGTCATATATCCCCCTTCTGGGTTTGAAAAAAATCCACAGACTGTTTAGACTATGTACAGCCCTCCACAGGACAAAATGCCAGTAATTTGTGAGGAGGTGGATATGACTGGCCCAGTATTACTGAAAGAACAAGAGATTCAAATGTTTAAGAAGAGATTCAGATAACAGGCTGAGGCTAGGCCTGATTTTGAAAAATGGAGTCCTACCTCAAGAAGTTTCATCTTTACTGCATGGAATGTAGTTGCTGACAATCAGTATGACAGGGGGAAATGGTACTCCAACCAAGAATGGGATAAGTATCTTGCACAACAAGAGAAGATCCACAAATTCAGGAAGGACTTGAAGGCTAGAAGGATCCCTGCAAACTCCATAGAGCCCTGCAAGTACTTCCCTAAACCATTTCATTACTTTGAGAGACAAAAGCTGAAAGCTGCACAACTCAAGGCCAAAGACATTAAGGGAAATATTCCTGCTACTGATACTGAAGCTGATGTCAAAGAAACTATCCAATCAGGCAAAGGGATTGTCATTAAGGAACCTAGTCAACTTTAAACATAGATTGACTAAAATTTGAAAACTATGTATTTTGATTGTTCTTATGAAAACATTAACCTTATATCTCACCTTAATTATTTTAGAATGAAATTTTGGGTTGACATTTGTATATATATCTATGTCTCTGAGTTACATGGTTTTTCCTTATGTTATTTCAATTCTGAATATTTGTGTGTAACATGATGTCTTGGTTCTTGAATAAATTTGGTTGAAATATCTGAATGTTTCATGCTTATCATTTTTGTTATATGGTGTATATCATTGACTATGGGTTATGACTTCTTCAAATAGGGGGATATTGTTGGGTACATTGGAATTTGTGTACCTGATTTGGAGAAGCCTCATCTAACTCAATAATATACATCAGGTTGTATTTGATAGTGTTTTGAGTTAGTTTATGCAGGCAGAAGAATGCAGAAAATACTCTAAGTACAAAAGTGTCGAGACAATTATTTTGTGTCGACACCTTTGAAGGAGCTGTGTCAAGACAGGAAGCAAGTCTGTGTCGACACACAAGACTTGTGTTGACACTCAGAAACTAAGTGGGCATCAACTGTGTTGACACTTATAACTTGTGTCGACACACTTAGACTGTTGAGCTGACAAGTGTAAAGAAGCAAAAATGTCGACATCCAGGACTTGGGTCGACATTTGGAGAGGCTGTGTCAACACACAGGACCTGTTTCGACACATTCTACAAAAGCTGTGTTGAGAACTTATTAAAGAGCTGTGTCGACATTTCCTGAAGTATGTCGACACATTCTACAAAGGCTGCATGTCGAGAACATTTTGAACGAGCTATGTTGACTATTTTCTAAAGTGTGTCGACACAATCTACAAAGACAGTGTTGAGACTAAGTGAAGAGCTATGTTGACAGTTGCTGATGTTTGTCGACAATGCCAAAGGAAGTGTTTTGACACCCGGGTAATTGTGTCGACACATACTCGATCTGTTTCGACACATATTGTCCTTGTGTCTCGACACATTCACCTGAGTTAAATATCTCTAAGTACCAAATCTCAAGACTGAAGATTTGACAGCTGCCAGAATTGTCACAGCCTATTAGACATGACAGAACTATTAGATTCCAGTCAACTACCGGATCAGCCGGTTGCCACTGATGTAAACTATAAATAGGGCTGGGCTATCAGAGAAAAACAACAACTGAAGATGGAGTGAAATTAAAGAGGAATTCTCTAAGAAGAATTCACGGTTTCCAGTACAGCAGAAGATTTTGATTCAAAATCAAAGAAGGGGATTGCTTCACAGCAAATCATTTGAAGGTTGCAGAATTAATTCAGCAAGGTGGGAGAAGCTGGATCTACACCAACTTCTCAAGAAGATTCAAATTAAGTTCTCTCTTTCAAGAAGCTTTGAATAAGCTAAGTCAGGTTGAATCATATTCATTACTACAAAGAACAGTTGAAAGCAGATCCAACAAGATCTGTTCAAGATTCCTTCATCACTTTCAGAAGTGAAGGAAGGAACATCTTCTTAATCAAATTCCTGTAGGATCAATTCTAGATCTGAGTGTAAGAGATTAAGTTCTCTGAGTTGTAAGCCTGTAACTATAAAGGCTGAGGTAGGGTTGTTTGCCTGAGGCAGGAGATTGATTTCTCTGAGCTATAGGCTTGGGGGAAGAGGCTGAGGTAGGGCTTGATTGCCTGAGTGGTAGGAGTGGAGATTTACTCTGAGGTAGGGTTCTTGGGAAGAGCCTGAGTTGTGCCACTTGTTGAAGTGTGAGCTGTAAGAACCAGTTTGGGTTCTGAGTTGTAAGATCTGAGGATCTGAGAAGGTGGAAGGAAGTTAGTCCGAATCTAGTATACTGCTAGATAGGCGAAGGGGGAAATTTGATGTACACATCATTTGGGGAACCACTATAAAACCTGTGTGTATGCTATAATTGGTTGTTTGTGTGCTGTGTTAACTATAGATTATATCTATGTTGTGATCAAATTATTAACTGTCTAAGTAGAAAAATAATTGAACCCATTCACACCCCCCCCCTCTAGCTGTTTAGACAATCTTGAAACCAATTCTTTCACAAACCGATAGACCAAGGGGTCGTTTTGCAAGGCCTATTATATAAAGAGTCGCATACCAAATTATACAATAGGTGTTAAGGGTTATATGCAATGAGCATGATATGTCATGCAAGTATGATATGATAAGAACATGCAAGTGCAACACACACACCCTACTATGTGCATACAGACCTTTAGTTTCCCCTTTCTGGAGCCTAACCTCCCAGGAAACCTCCGTAGTGGCAAACAGAAGCGGTGGGATATGATGGGCCTCACTCACCTCTAAACCAATATCAGTACTACCAATCAGACATATCATACACCTCAACGCTGGTGCACTAAGCGGAGCTCCTGTGTACTCTTGTCGGCTGGCGCACTGGACTTTACTTGGCTAAGTGCTAAACCACACTTGCCGAGTCAACGTATTGGTGTCGGTGCGACAACCCTCCAATACCGAAGACCCACCACCTTATATTTTATGCACATGCAACATTAATGTATTTTCCTGCCGATCCAAATCTCCCCGGACAAACCCATCCGACACAAATATCTACCGATCCATCGGCTCGCCGGGCTAACCTACCCATCACCAAACGACCAACCCTACCACTCGTGAAACCCAACTTAACTCCCACAACACCTAGGAGTGTGAGTGTAAGTGTAATCCTAGAGTATTTCTAATTACTCTTGTATTCCATTTAGTCTTATGGCTAAGGTTAACATTGGACTGCCCAAGGCATTCCCTGTGAAAGGCTCTCGAGGGCACTAGGAACTACGATGGGCTGAATCCCAAAGCACCCTTTCGCAAGGTAATTATTATTGGTTTCTACCCATAACAAACCCCATTTAAAGTTATACTTAATCTAACCCTAGTGCATTTTGACTTTCTTCTCTCTTCACAAGAAGAACGATGTTTCGTCGATCTCGAGCGTCATTTAACACTAGTCAACTCGATACTTCCACATCATGACTCCTAATGATGAACTCATTTTCACTTGACTAGAGTCAGTAAACTATTAACCCCATCTCCCTATGTCCATTCCACATGCTATCACAATTTCCACAGTTTTACTATATGCAGACCAATCTAAGCTATATGATGTACATGATAGGAGGTTCTCCAAATTACCATCCAAAGGCCCTAAGATAATTATTGTCGGTCTATCATGACACATTTAGCCTAAATCCAGAATCTTATAATTTCCCTAGTAAATTTGGCATTTATTAATTTTTTTCCCAAAAGTTAGGCCATGGGTAATTTTGAACATGAAGTACTAGATTTTCTTAAGTTGTGGCCACCCAAAAATTATGAACACTATATGATAGCAAAATATCAGTGAATACCAAATTTCACATATTTTTATAAATGTAATAACCTCTAAATAATAAATTCAAGGTAATTCGAATCATTAGAATTAATGAAGGGAGTACCATAAATCATAGTCCACAAATTATATAAAATTACCAGAGCCTTTTAATGGTCATAAAACCCTACTGACTAAGTTACATGCAATTCCAAGGTCAGTGAGCTATGTAGAAAAATACTTTAAATAATTCCATTAAAGTGAATTTGTGAAGGAACACTTATAAACACATTTAAATAACATATAATGATTTTTTAGGCTTTACTAGGCCCTAACAGGTTCTCTGACCAAGTAACATAATTTTTTAGCAAGATATATTATTTAATATCTATTTATCAAAATAAGGTGAACTAGTTCACTTTACCGATGAAGTACTAAGATGAAATGTCCAAAAAATCCAAATAATTTACTAGTGCATCTAAATGATATTTAATTAACCTTGTCATAATTTCATATCATTCTAGGTTAATTTAACCATGGTTACTTCAAAATCATCACAAGGGGCAAGATTAAGGTTATAACAACAAGTATGAGCTACTGTTTTCTAGACATCCTATAATATATTTCATAGGTCAATATCACAATAAAATTACTCCTACCAAAATCTCATGAAGATCCAAGATCATATGACCATTCAATAATTTCATAAAAGGTATAGGCCTAAACAATCCCTAATTGGTTTAAGTTGTGTGCCTAAGTCTAAATATCACCAAATTCCTTCCTAGGGCTATTCAGCATCCTAGGATTACATGGACTAAACCCCAAGTCCATACATGGACATATCACACCATGTCCTTCACAAACCCCCAAAGTTCAACCTTAGGGTTTGAACTAGGGTCCTAGGGCAAATCGACCCTAATCCACCCCAAACTCCATGTGATGGTGTTTAAACTAACCTTGGGGATCTGGCCAGAGTCCCAACCCTTTTGGTTGAGAATTGGCCCATCCATGCCCCAAGCTCACTCTTGCCCTAATTAACCCATAAAGGGCCATATTTTGGTCTCACCAAAACCTATTCAAAGCAAACCCAATTGGGCTAAGATTTTTATCATAGTCATGTCTTGACCCTAAGAGACAGATACCAAGATTTGGTGGGTGTAGAGGTCATTAGACCCCTTAAATAATTCATACATGGTTTATTAAACTTCTACAACAACTTTAAAAAAATATTTTCCAATAATTCCCTTTTTTGGATATGTTATACATCTAGGTATGAATGGCTCATGCTCCAAATTTCAAGTCATTTGGAGGTCAAGATTGATGGGGGAACCCTAAACAATCTCTGATAAAGCCTAGGTATATAACTCACCAAAATGAGTGTTGTGGTCTGACCTGAAATCAAATTGGTTCAACCAATTTTAGAATAAACTAGACTCATAAGGCTACAAGTTTCATATTGACCACTTTTTCGGAATAGGCTCTAGGTATCTTTAATATAAATTCCAAGGCAGGTGATTTTATGTGACAGAAAATACATAAATTTAGATTTAATAAATTAGATCTTGCACAGATCTTAAAGCAGATCAGACGGGTCCTGGCTTTCTTCTTCCTCCAGCCAACGGCCTAGATTTGCCCGACCTTGAGCAAACTCCAAGCCCAATTGCCGACCATCCAGCCACCTCCCCGGCCAACCATCGCCGCCACCACCTCTGTTGAGCTGAGGGTTATCGGCCTGAGGTGGTTTGGCCGCCGGAGACGGCGGATTCCGGCGAACCCGACATTTCATTTTTCCGGAAAAACTAGTGGAAAAGTTCCACCAGATCCTGCTCAATTGAGCCCGATTCTCATCTCCAATGAATCCTAAGATCTATCCCATGAAGAAGGAGTACATGAGGACCTGGTTTGCATCTTGAATTCGTGTGCTTTGCCTCCTCACCATTTTCGGCCATCGAGATTTGCCTTTTTTGCAACTTCTACACTAACCTCAATGGAATTGAGAAAGGATCGGGGGAAATGCTTGCCCTTACTCCGGTGAAGGTCCTTAAAGAAGGAATTTGGGAGAGAAAGCATGTAACTCCCCAATTCAACAAAACTCCATTAATGGCCATAAAACCAACTTTTCGGTTTCAGCCCAATTGAGGGGGCTGAGCCACCCCAATGGTCGGCCTCATCCTGAAAACTTCTCCTCTCCTCAGAGGAGTAAAAGCCCCATAAAAGTGGGGGTTATGGAGCCTCTATGGCCATGATGGCCATTAAGCTCACATTTTCTCTCTCCTTCAAGTCAAAAATTCCAGAGAGGCTTAGTTCGACGAATTGGCTCTATTCGACGAACTCCGTTCGATGAATTTGCTCCATTATTCGAACTCCGTTCGACGAATATACCCCGTTCGACGAACTCTGAACCTAGTTCAGCAAACTTGCTCCGTTCGTCGAACTCCGTTCGACAAACTCTGAACCTAATTCAGCAAACTTTCTCCATTCGTCGAACTCCGTTCGACGAATATGCTTCTAATTCCAAAGATACTCAATTCGACGAACTCTGTTCGACGAATATGCTCCGTTCGATGAATTATTTGCTGAGTTCGACGAATGGGGTGCATTCGACTCTCTCCACGTGATGAGTCCGATATATATAGGGTTTTTCAGACTCATCTGGGCTGGTTTTCTCTTTCGTGCACTGCATTTCAACCGGATATCGGTTATATTTGCATCCTTCGGTCATGGACCATTTTGCGCACTGTTTTGTCCCGAGGCTATGCAATTGCACATTTTGTTTTTGGGGGTATGCACATGGTGCTCCCCGTGGCTCTATCTTGTTGTTTTCTTTGTAGTATTTGGTACTCGGTGCTTGTGCTCCAGCTTTGGTTTTGTTGTGCAGGTGGTGCGTTTTTCCCAACGGCAGGAATTCTATCATAAGGAAAACGCACGGTCGTGTGTTTCTTTCACGCACTGTTTGCGTTGGATCATGCATTTTTGTCAGCTGGAAGAACGTCGAGCCGAGCTCGATGAATTTCGTTGAGCTGAGCTCAGCGATCTTCACGCACGGTTGACGCACAGTTTCTTTGAAACCGTACGCGAAGGAAACACGCGGTTTTCCTGTAGCTTTTTAGTTTATTCCCTTCTGTAGCTAATCGTGCAGTTGTTCACGCATGGGCGGCTGCGCCCGTGCGTGAGTAACACGCATGGTTCTCCTATGTATCCCTACTTTCCAGCACTCTATCGCTACCCGTACAATGTCCTTCACGCACGGGCGGAACTGCCCGTGTGCGAAGGAAAACGCACAGGTCAACGCTTCTCCTTCCTCGTGTCTATCCTGAAAGTTAATATCTCATGATTTGCGCATGGCCGTGTGCCAAACCGTGTGTGACCAATTTTTCTGACTTTTCTATTTAAGTTGAAGATTTCCTCTTTCCAAGGATCCAGCTCCGCTTCCCGCGCCATTTCTACTCCTCTGAGTGGGAAAACTCGCCTTTAGCTACCATTTTCTCTCTCCACCTTGGAGAGTTGATCCGGCCACCGTTTCTCCTCAGAAAGCTTTGAATAGCTACATCTCCGGCCATCTTCATCTTCTCTGACCTCCAAGCTACCATCCGAGCTCATTGTTGCTGCACTTGCGGAGTTCTTCAGTCAGAACTAGCCCAGTGATCATTCACGAAGAAGACGGGACATTCGAAGGAAGTGACAGCCCTTCTTGGTTCCCGAACGTCATCTGAAGACCGAGCATGGACAAGGATTGACAACCCTTGACTCCGTCTGTGAATCTCAGAAAGCCTTCGTGCGCTCGGTTGTATTTCTCCTCCTCTTCTTGTGGTTACTTAATTCTGAACTTGTGATAGTGGGATTGTTTCTTGAGAATAATGTTTTGCTTAAGTTTTCAGCATGTCTTTATGTTGTTATGTCTTAATCATTGCTTGTGTTGTTAAGCTTCATATTTTCCTGTGCTTGTTGTGATTGTGTCGTTCTAGCGATTGCTAGAAGCGTGCATTGTGAAGAGGTGATTGTGACCCGCGTTTTTCATCCATCATCCATACTACTCTCCGTAGCACTTCACCCAAGCGACGTGGTGACGGCAACCCGCATTAGTTTTATTAGCATTAAGCTTAGGAAACTAAAACTAAATCCCCTTTGCCACGTTAACACTGGCAATCACTTTTCCAATAGCAAAACCACACTCCCTACTTGCACTCCTCGAGAGATCGATATCCGGGGATTAAACTCCTCACTTTTATTACTGGACAACGATCGGTACACTTGTCGAGAGTGCATCAAGTTTTTGGCGCCGTTGTCGGGGAGTGCAACCATTGTGTGTATTTTTTTATTTTTGAGATAGATGATTGTTGTTTGACCATTCTGTCTTCTTCATTACTCGTTCTTCATAGATCAATTTTGTCCACGGCTAATTCAAAATACAGGAACCTCAGCTAGCCTCCAACCACGATGAGGACAACTTTGAGCTATCTGCAGAGCTAATCAAGTTTATCTCGGAGCATTGTTTGTTTCTTGGGCTTCAGGGAGAGAATGCCCAGGTTCATATTGATAGCTTCTTGGAGCTTTGTGGCACCTTTTGCTATGCTGGGGACGTGCAGGACAAGGCTATGATTAGGCTTTTTGCATTTTCTCTTGCTAGAAAAGCTATACAGTGCTATAGGGATATCCTCCAGAGCGAGCTAATTTCTTGGAAGTGCCCTGAAGTCCAATTCCTCGGAAAGTACTGTTCGTGTACGCAGTTGACGCAGGCAAATTTAGATTTGTCCACATTCACGCATATTTCTTGTGAGTCTCTCTGTGAGGCTTAGGAAAGATTTCGTTTGCTGCAATCCCGGTGTTCTGGTCAGGACGCGTTTGGATTGTCATTCTTGCAAACATTTTATTTTGGTATTCATGAGCAATTTTGGTACCTGTTTGACACTGTCGCTGGAGGCGACCTCTTTAATAGGTCCATGGCTGATGCTTGGCGGATAGTGGATGACGTGGTGCGCTCCAGTAATTTGTGGAAGATGTCTCCCATGCTCGAAGCCGTGGGGGACTCTCAGTTCATAGATAGTAATGTCGAGTAGAGCGAGCTACTTATCCATCATTTTATGGTATGGGTTGGAAAGTGGTGGCAGTCTCAAGCTGTAATATTGCAATAGTTACAAGATATTATTTCCGCAGTCGGTAAAATGTTGGAATTATGGGTATGTCGTCCTGTCGAGACAGTAAATGCTATGAACCTCAGATGCAGTAGGCTGGTGGATGAACGTGTGTGTCGGGAGGACCAACCCTCTGAACGCAGGGATGAGCCGAGTACTGATGAGCCACGCAAGGAACCCTCGGTGGCTATTACACCTGAAATCCAACTCCTATAGGCAAGGCCTCCATTTCTGCATTGGCTATAAAATATCAGAAAAGAGAGGCAGCAACAAAAGTTTCAGGACATTCTGAAGGGTGTTCAGGTGAGCATTCCCATGGT
This sequence comes from Platanthera guangdongensis, assembly GCA_039583875.1. Taxonomy (NCBI): domain Eukaryota; kingdom Viridiplantae; phylum Streptophyta; class Magnoliopsida; order Asparagales; family Orchidaceae; genus Platanthera; species Platanthera guangdongensis. The sequence goes on along the minus strand of CM077153.1, from coordinate 130,985,677 downwards.
CGACCAGCTGACATAGGTGTCGCGCTATGCGAAGTACTTGAAGGATCTTCTGGCGAAAAATTGGGCTTCTGAGTTATGCGGCAGTGTTTCGATCAGGTAGGATTGCCACACTATGGCGGTGCGGGACTGGCCTATAAATCAAAAGGATCATGGGAGCTTCACGATTGCATTTACCATTGGGCGATCCATGCTTAGTCATGTGTTTTGTGATTCTGGAGCGACCATCAATCTTATGTTGTTGTCCATCTTCCGTGAGCTAGGCTCTGGCGTTCTTCGGCCCACTAATATCATTCTGCAGTTGGTTGATCGATCAAAGAAGAAATCGGTTGGACTGGTTAAGGATCCCACGGTTGAGGTTAACGGGTTGTCCTTTTCGGCCGACTTCATTATCCTCGATATTGAGGATACGGATGGGACGCTGATTATTCTGGGACGTCCGTTCCTGGTCACTGCTAGAGCCATCATCGATGCGAAAAAGGTTTTGCTGACGTTCCGCCTAGGATCAGAGAAGATTGTTTTTGACATATATAAGGGGTCAAGAGGGGATATTCGTGCAGAGATGGGTGCTATGGAGGTTGACAACGACCGTACTTTTCAGCCAGATGAGGTTGAGAGTGAGTTTTATGACCCCGATATAAATATTCAGGAAGGTTCGTGCGACGCGCCGGTTGGAGATCCCAAGCTTCTGGCGGTACCCCCGTTTGACTCGGACGGATCTTGTGAGCTCAAGTCTCTCCCATGCACGCTGAAGTATGTCTTTCTAGGAGAGAAAGATACTCACCTTGCCATTATTTCGGCTCTTCTTACATCTGATCAGGAGATCCATCTCGTTGAAGTGCTAAAGTTACATAGAAAAGCCTTTGGGTGGAAAATCTCGGATGTCAAAGGAATTAGCCCCACGGTGTGCATGCACAAGATATTGTTGGAAGATAACTTCAAGCCTTCAGCTCAACCGCAGTGCAGATTGAACCCCATGATGCAAGAAGTGGTGAAGAACGAGGTTATCAAGCTTTTGGATTCCAGTATTATATATCCCATAAGCGACAGCAAATGGGTGAGTCTGGTGCAGTTGGTGCCCAAAAAGGGAGGAATCACTGTCATTCGTAATGAGAACGGTGAGCCGCTTGCTACGAGGCCTGTAGTTGGATGGAGAGTTTGTATCGATTATCGAAAGCTTAATGCGGCAACCAGGAAAGACCACTTCCCACTACCGTTCATGAATCAGAATCTGGAAAGGCTGGCCGGGCATGATTACTACTGCCTTCTGGACGGCTACTCGGGCTATTATCAGCTTGCGATTGCCCCAGAGGATCAGGAGAAGACAACGTTTACCTGCCCACCTGGGACCTTTGCTTTCAGGCGGCTACCTTTTGGGTTATGTAATGGGGTAGCCACCTTCCAGTGATGTATGACCGCAGTTTTTCGTGAGATGGTTGGGGATTTCTTGGAGGTGTTCATGGATGACTTCTCCCTGTTTGGTTATAGCTTCGAAGAAGCACTACACCGGCTCGCTTTGGTCTTGCAATGTTGCGAGGTTATTAATTTAGTGCCCAATTGGGAGAAGTGAAATTTCATGGTGCGTGAGGGGATCGTTTTGGGGCATAGGGTTTCTCAGCAGGGGCTTGAGGTTGATCCGGCAAAGGTAGAGGTGATTAGAAACCTGCCCCCTCCGTCGACACTTCATGGTATTCGTAGTTTTTTGGGGCATGTTGGATTTTACTGGAATTTTATTCGAGACTTCTCGGCTATAGCTAAGCCCCTATCTAATCTATTGGCGAAAGATGTCAAGTTTGTGTTCGATGACGAATGCAATCAGGCATTTAATTGCTTGAAGAATCGATTGGTTTCAGCCCTGATTCTCTCATCCCCTAATTGGGCAGTGCCATTCGAGCTAATGTGTGATTCTAGCAACGTCGCGGTTGTGGCAGTGTTGGGTTAGCGTAAAAATAAGATCTTTCATACTATTGCCTACGCAAGTCGGGCGTTGAATGATGCACAACTGAATTATACCACGACCGAGAAGGAGTTTTTAGCTATTGTTTTCGCCTTTGAGAAGTTCCATTCTTATTTAATTCTTTCAAGGGTGGTGGTGCATTCGGATCATGCGGCTATTCATTTTCTCATGCACAAGAAAGATGCTAAGTCGCGGCTCATGCATTGGATTCTATTGTTGCAAGGATATGATATTGAAATCCGGGATCGCCGTTGAGTTGACAATGTGATTGCCGACCATCTTTCGAGACTTGAAGGGGGAGAGTTCATAAGGAGTTCGAATTTCCGATGCTTTTCTGGATGAGGGCTTGTTGTCCCTTTCTTCTATTGCTTCTACTCTGTGGTATGCTGACTTTGCTAACTTTTTAGCAAGCAAGGCGATGCCGCCACATTTAACATATCAACAAACGAAGAATTTTTCTCGGACATCAAGTATTATCTCTGGGAGGATCCCCTACTATTCTGCACCTGTGCTGACGGGGTTATCCGACGTTGTGTCCCCGAGCTGGAAGTTAAAGAAATTCTGAGGCATTGTCATGATCGTGAAGCTGGAGGGCGTTTTGGAGCCGCACGGACTGCCCGCATGGTTCTACAGTGCGGTTTGTTTTGGCCTATGTTATTTCGTGACTCTTTTACACACGTTAAAGAGTGCAATGAATCTCAGCGTGCGGGGAATATTGCTCGACGAGACGAAATGCCCTTGAACAATATGTTGGTTTGTGAGTTATTCGACGTATGGGGGATTGACTTTATGGGTCCTTTCCCCATGTCGCATGGGAAGCAGTACATCCTAGTTGTTGTGGATTATGTGTCTAAATGGGTGGAGGCGGAGGCGGTTGCATCGAATGATGCGCACACCTACTCCACTTTCTTCATAGGAATATCTTCTCCCGCTTTGGCGCACCAAGAACTATAATTAGTAATGGGGGCAGCCATTTATGCAACCAGCAATTCGCGCAACTGCTGAAACGGTTCGGTGTTCACCACGAGGTTGCTTTGGCCTACCATCCTCAGACATGCGGTCAAGTGGAAATTTCAAATAGAGAACTGAATCATATTTTAGAAAAGTATACCCACTCCAACCGGAAGGACTTGCACGCCGTCCCAGCGGGAAGACGTTGTCTTGGAAGGTGCAGTTGGTCGGGTCATACATTGCCTGCAAAAGAAGTAAAGGTAAGTCGTGCGGTTTAATAATGCTAATCGCACGAGTATCTGGTGACAACTTACCGCCTCCCTTTCTTTCAGTCGCTTGTTTTCTTCTTCTATTTCCTCTAACCACCTCTCTAGGCCGCTCTTTTCTTTCATTAACTGCTTGTAGTCAAGGCCCATGAAGTGACCTGTCACGAAGCTCCTTGCCCCGACTTGTGCGGCTTGCCGCGGCAGGTCGTCTGCGGGAACTCGGCGCAGCGCCTTCAGGTTGCGCTTACCGTACAACGCAGCGCCAACCACGTTCGTATGGCGGGTTACTTCTTCCCTCCCCCAGTAAGGGAGGGCAGTGGAGACCGTCACGGACTCGCCATCCGAACTCCACAGCACAGCCGAGTTGCCATGGACGTCCTTCAGGCTGTTGCCCATTCCCTGCAGCATAAACTCGTCGGAGGAGACCGACTCCTCCTCCTCCATAGCCCGCGGCAGCTTGGCCCGCCTGGCTCGTTTCTCTCTTTGAGTGAGAGTCAGGCCGCCAGGCATCAGCGGCTTGTTCTGCGGGACCGCCACAGCAGCTGCAAATATAAAGACAAAGTCAGTTCATAGGCCGCGCAGCTAAGTGTTCAGATCGGCAGGTTAGAAGCTTACTATCTTCCGCTTCTATTCCTTCTAAGGACGGCAGTAGCGGGATGTAATGATTTACATCAAGCCGCTCCCCCTTGAAGAAGGTGTAGATTTCCTTCTCCACGCCGTCCAAGCCGCCACTGCCGAAGGCGGCCTCTTCGCGGATTTGCGGGTTGACTGGCAGTAACCCCAGGTTTCCCTCGGAAATAAGAAACCGCTCCGACCAGCTGGCGATCTTATTCGCCAGGTTGACGATCTTCAGCCCCCTGCAGCCAAAGTACAATTGCCCCCGGAAGATCCTTGTCACGTAGTCTGGGATAGACCTCACCGAGAAGCATTCCCGGAACATCCTCATAGAAAATAGGACTCTTTCCGACCTTAAGTATGAAATGAAGTTGTATATGGCGGCTATCGAGTTTGGTGGTAGTTGTCCTGGCACAACTCCATAATGGTCGAAGACCGCCACGGCCTCCATCATGACCGGAAAGCGAAAACCGCAGTCAAAGTGGTCAATGGGGATGGCGATCTGATTTGCGTTGGATGTATTAATCCGCTCGTCTTGCAGCGGAAACCTCGCGACTAGCGGGCTTCCCTGCATGTGTTTCTCTACAAAATCGTCTAGCTCGGCTTTTGTAAGCTGGCATTCTTTATGGTCTGCGAAGTGGAATGCGGAGGCTGCATCAGTCCTGACCACAAAGGCCTTGTCAGACCGCAATGACTTGGACTTAGCCCGCATCCTTTCTGTCTTGTGATGAAATCTCCGGGGTCGGCTCTATTTATAGAAAACCTGTGAAAGTATAGTACTCAACGTCAAATCATGACTAGTCATCACGCCGCGCGACCTAAACCTGCAGAAAATCTAGATCAGTGTAACGACTGAGCCGCGGTTTAGTTCGTCAGTCTGCACGGCTATATCCTTGCACTTAGAATAATTTCATGGCAAATCATGTGGATATCAAACTTTCAAGCCGGCGATCTATTCGCCAGACCGCATGACTACTTTCCTGTACTTGGATATTTCAGAACAAAACACGTGTATGGTGATCATAAAATATAAATCGCATACGCCTCAAACAGTTCGCAGCAGAGTAAAAATACAACAGTTTACAGCAACCAAATTGTCCAACATCCAGCAGAGAAAATATATTATAACATAATATTTAATTATTCGCGCGGCTTAGATCGCTCAAGTCGCTCAGCCTTGCTTATCGCCGTCAAGTCTGTCTCGTCCTATTCCCGCGACCTATTCACCGGTTTGCACAATCGCAATGTACACCTGGCTAACCAGATTATGAAGCGAGTGAAGAGACCGATGAACCCACGCAGTATCACGTTCTACTCTCGCAAATGGGATCATTGGAATCACTTGAACCCCCAGACTGCTTGAAACTGCGGCCTGCCCGGGAACCGCGACCTCCGGTGGATTTGAAGTCTCACCAGAGGCCGGGCGGCCAGTAACTGGCAACTTTCCAGGATTCGGCAGTGCAGGCCGCGGTTCTTCGTCGGTCTCGGCTGGCGGATCTCGGTCTTCGTCGTCCTCAAGATGTGGAATCTTTTCTCTATCTCCTTCTAGCCGTCTGGCCATCAGCAAATACTTCTCTGTCCTCTCCTGCTCCAGGGCGGCCGACATCTCTGCAATATTATTCTCAGTGGCCTCCAGCGCGGTCTGAAGCCTGGCAGTCTCTTGCTCCAGCGCGGACTTCAACTTCGTGGTCTCTTGCTCCAGCGTGGACTGCAGCCTTGTGGTCTCTTGCTCCAGGATGGTTTGCAACTCTTGGATCCTTTTCTCGGCGGCCTCCTGGGCAACCCGCTTTTCTTCTTCCTTAACCCGCAGAGCTTCGGTGTGCGCGTTCAAAGCCCCTTGCAAGGTGTCGACCTCCTTTTGGACATCGGCCATCTCTTTCTCGTGAAAACTTGGCGGCGGCAGCATAGAAAAAAGTGATGTCAAGTCGCCCGGTTTCATCGCGGTCTCCGGTTCACCTGCAGAAGATAAACCGCAGTCAAGATCAGCCGAATAATTGCGACCTTCTAGAAAGAGAATTAGTAGGATAAGACCGTCGGTTTGATTTTTATCTCCTTCAGAGGTCATGGTATGGTTTTTAAACACTGGTTGCCTGAATCGTTTGGGATCTATCCTCTTTAGGTTTTCTTTCCATAGCCGCTCGGCTTCTTTAGCTCGGCTTTTCAGTTGAGCCGTGGTCAGGAAAAAGCTGGCTAGCGGATTTAATATTGTGTTCGCCCCATTCTTCCTTGACCGCGACTTGTAGAAGTTAACAATTCGCTTAACTTCCCTGTGTTTACCTTGCAGCAAAGGAAGTGTGGTCGCCACCGGCTTCCCGGCGATCAGCTTCTTCATCTCCTCCTTCTCTCGAAGCTTCAGTTTCTCGGCTCCTTCAGAAACCGTGGAAGCCGGATCGCCAAGCTTCTCCCCAGTGACCTTGACTTCGGGGCGGTCAACCTCTTCAGAAGTCGCTGGGGTCGACAGTAGCGCATCCTGCTACTGGAGGGTCTCCATTCCCTTGAGGAGGTCGCTAAGCATCTCGCTAGCCACATATACATCCTCCGGCTCGTTCGGCTTGAAATCCAGTGTGGACAGACTCTCGGGTGCCTCCTTCTCGTGCGGCCTATGTTGAAGACTGTTCGTACCGGTCTTTATGGAAATATTCTGGTTTCCGGCCTGCATCTTCCTCATCTTCCTCTTCATCCTTTCCTCAAGGGTCTCGCTTCGTTGCTTCTGCCGTTTCAAGGAGCCGAACACCATTTCTGTCTGTTTGCTCTGTTCAGCCAAAATCTGTCCGGTCTCCAGTGCCTTCTCCGGCTCGTTGTCGTCCACAACGACTAGGTTGACCTTGGCCTGCAGTTCGCGTGGCTTGCCAGATTCAACACTTGTCTCCTCCGTCTCACCTATTTTAAAGTGTGGTTCTCCCGATGGAGAGAAAGTCATATCGAAGGATTTGGCAGTTCCGGTTTGTGGTGGAGCAATCTTCGAAACCGCTTCAGGATCAGTTGCGGCTTGTGGTGATTCGTCGATGGTCTGCGTCGGCCTCTTTTCAGATCCAGAAGCTGCTGGCGTAACCAGCTTCCCTATCTTCTTCGCAGTCTGACGGTCAGATTCATCCGGTTTCTGGCTCCGGCTTTTCTTATTTTCAGTCGATTTCTTATCGCGGGCTAACATCAATGACATGACATCCATCTTGTGTAAGACCGCATCGGCTTGAAAGATTCTGACCGCAAGTGGCGAGTAGCGACCCGTGGTTTGGCAGAGATCTTGAAGAATGTCAAGGGCCAAGGGATTTTATAGACGACGATAAGGCAGTCGCGGTCTCCGGCTTAGTTCTCCATTTTCGATGTTTTTTTGAAACTTAAAAATGTGCGGAGATTATATTAATCCTGGAATCCGCGACCTGTTCGCGCAGCTTTCCAGACCGGGCGGCCTGGTCTTTCTATCCGCCAATTCTCCCAATTCAGGCGATCACCGGAGGGTGGTCTGGTCATCACCGAAGCCGGGTGGTCTCCATGTCAGGCCGCTGCCAGTGCCGACCCTGCTCAGCGAGAAGGCACAGGACACAGACCATCATTTAATTGTTAACAGACACTTGCAAGCCTTATCTCAGGTACTTGCAAGCTCCTTTCATATATATCTACTCCTAACTCTCTTCTTGTAGAGATTAACAGACACTTGCAAGCCTTCTCTCAGGTACTTGCAAACTCCTTTCATATATATGTTTGCTTCTAACTCTTCTCCTTGCAGAGATTATCAAACACTTGCAAGCCTTCTCCACAGGTACTTGCAAGCTCCTTTCATATATATGTTTGCTTCTAACTCTTCTCCTTGCAGAGATTAGCAAACACTTGCAAGCCTTCTCCACAGGTACTTGCAAGCTCCTTTCATATATATGTTTGCTTCTAACTTTTCTCCTTGTAGAGATTAGCAGACACTTGCAAGCCATCTTTCAGGTACTTGCAAGCTCCTTTTATATATATGTCTGCTCCTAACTCTCTTCTTGCAGAGATTAACAGACACTTGCAAGACTTCTCTCAGGTACTTGCAAGCTCCTTTCATATATATGTTTTCTTCTAACTCTTCTCCTTGCAGAGATTAGCAAACACTGGCAAGCCTTCTCCACAGGTACTTGCAAGCTCCTTTCATATATATGTTTGCTTCTAACTCTTCTCCTTGCAGAGATTAGCAGACACTTTCAAGCCTTCTCCACAGGTACTTGCAAGCTCCTTTCATATATATGTTTGCTTCTAACTCTTCTCCTTGCAGATATTAGCAAACACTTGCAAGCCTTCTCTCAGGTACTTGCAAGCTCCTTTCATGTATATGTTTGCTTCTAACTCTTCTCCTTGCAGAGAGTAGCAAACACTTGCAAGCCTTCTCCACAGGTACTTGCAAGCTCCTTTCATATATATGTTTTCTTCTAACTCTTCTCCTTGCAAAGATTAGCAAACACTTGCAAGCCTTCTCCACAGGTACTTGCAAGCTCCTTTCATATATATGTTTGCTTCTAACTCTTCTCCTTACAGAGATTAGCAAACACTTGCAAGCCTTCTCCACAGGTACTTGCAAGCTCCTTTCATATATATGTTTGCTTCTAACTCTTCTCCTTGCAGAGATTAGCAAACACTTGCAAGCCTTCTCCACAGGTACTTGCAAGCTCCTTTCATATATATGTTTGCTTCTAACTCTTCACCTTGCAGAGATTAGCAAACACTTGCAAGCCTTCTCCACAGGTACTTGCAAGCTCCTTTCATATATATGTTTGCTTCTAACTCTTCTCCTTGCAGAGATTAGCAAACACTTGCAAGTCTTCTCCACAGGTACTTGCAAACTCCTTTCATATATATGTTTGCTTCTAACTCTTCTCCTTGTAGAGATTAGCAAACACTTGCAAGCCTTCTCTCAGGTACTGACAAGTTACTATGCTTCTGTGTTTTCCTCTCACTTTCATTTTTGCAGAACTTAGTGGAAGACACATCTTCTTCATTTTGCAAAAGCAAACTCAGGTACACACTCTATGTACCACCCATACATGCCTACCCTAACTATCCTTGTTGGGTACATTGGTTCTAATGTACCTGATTTGAAGAAGTCTCACCCTACTCAATGATATACATCAAAATGTATTTGATGTATGTTGAGTTTACTTGTGCAGGTTAAGTATTTACAGGGAAGATGAAAAAGTTTCTAAGTCCATGTGTCGACACCCAGAGGGAAAGTGTCGACACTTAAGAAGACTTGTGTCGACACCCAGGCAAGCAGTGTCGACACTTGGAGTAATTGTGTCGACACCAGGGATGCAGAGTCGACACCAGACAGAAAGTGTCGACACAAGGAGCTGTGTCGACACTCAATGAAGAAAAGTCCTGTGAAGCAGTGTCGACACTTAGCAGTTGTGTCGACACCCAGTGAAACTGTGTCTACATCAGAAAGTGTCGACACTTGGAGGCTGTGTCGACACTCAGCAAAAGTCAGCAGAGTCTAAGTATAAGTGTCGACACCCAGAGGAATGTGTCGACACTCAGCAGAGGACTCAACACTTGAAGAAAGTGTCAACACAAGAAAGAATGTGTCGACACTCAGCAGAAGACTCAACACTTGAAGAAAGTGTCGACACAAGGAGATGTGTCGACACTTAGCAAAGTTCAACAGAATTCTAAGTACAAGTGTCGACACTAAGGAGATGTGTCGACACTCAGCCAGAGTCTCCACAGAAGAAGAATGTGTTGACACATGGAGCAGTGTCGACACTCAGCAAGTATTAACACAGAAGGCATGTGTCGACACCTAGAAGATGTGTCGACACTGAACAAGTTCAACACATGAAGATGTGTCGACACAAAGGAGTTGTGTCGACCCTTAGAAGAATTCAACAAAGTGCTGAAGAACAAAGTGTTGTGTCGACACTCAAAATCAGTGTCGACACATGAAGAAGAAGCTGTGTCGAGAAGTGAATTCTACAACACAAGGAGTTATGTCGACACCTTGAAGGCTAGTGTCGACACTTAGTCAACTTGTGTCGACACTTAGTCTATAAGTGTCGACACTTAAAGACAGACAGTCTCGACACTTTCAGACAGTTACAGAATTTTCAAGAACTGACTGGATGACTTGACAGCTGCCATTCCAGCCGGTCTACTGCACCTGTCAGTGTTGTCAGAAATCAGTTATGAACCGGACCAGCCGGTTACCATGAAGAAGGCCTATATATAGGCTTATACTGTCCACAGAAGAGATGTTGAAGTAATACAAAGAAGGTCTAGCTATTCATTGAAGAATCTAGTGAAGATCTAAGAAGTTGGAGAGAGACAGAGCTCCATCCAAGAAGTCAGCCATTGGAACCAGGCTGAGAAGAAGGGTTCTGATTTTGTTCTGAATCTTAAGTAGCATAGATCAAGGATCAACTGCAGAGGAGATTAATCTTATTGTGTTCTACATTCAAGAAGCTTTGAAGAAAGCCAAGTCAGATTGATCTCAGCTGAGTTCTTCCAAGAACTCATCAAGAAACTCACAACTCTTCTCTCTTTTCTCTGAGTTGTAGAGTTTACCTTTTGTATTCATATTATCTTGTAGGATCCTTAGGGATCTGAGTTTTGTAAGCCTGTAATTATAAAGGCTGAGTTTAGGGCATGTGTGCCTGAGTGTAGGAGATTTGTATCTCTGAGTGTAGGCCTATTGTGGCTGAGTGTAGGCCTTGGTGGCTGAGTGTAGGCTTTGTGAAGAAGCTGAGTGTAGGCTTTGTGAAGAAGCTGAGTTGTAGGGCCTTGGGCCTGAGCTGTAGGAACCTGTTTTGGGGTTCTGAGTGTAAGATCTGAGGATCTGAGATAGTGGAGGAGTTTGGCCGAATCTGGTACACTGCTAGATAGGCGAAGGGGGAAAGTGGATGTACCCAAATCTTGGGGAACCACTATAAATTTGTGTGTTCACTGTGTGCTGGATTGATTGCTGTGATTGCTGGTTAATTGCTGGTTAATTGCTGTGTTAAAGTAATTATAATTCTGTGATAAACTCTGAATTCTTCCTAAAAAGTTAAAAAGATTTAAGTCATCTATTCACCCCCCCCCCCTCAGGTACACACTTTATGTACCACCCATACATGCCTACCCTAACTATCCTTGTTGGGTACATTGGTTCTAATGTACCTGATTTGAAGAAGTCTCACCCTACTCAATGATATACATCAAAATGTATTTGATGTATGTTGAGTTTACTTGTGCAGGTTAAGTATTTGCAGGGAAGATGAAAAAGTTTCTAAGTACATGTGTCGACACCCAGAGGGAAAGTGTCGACACTTAAGAAGACTTGTGTCGACACCCAGGCAAGCTGGGGTAATTGTGTCGACACCAGGGATGCAGAGTCGACACCAGACAGAAAGTGTCGACACAAGGAGCTGTGTCAACACTCAATGAAGAAAAGTCCAGTGAAGCAGTGTCGACACTTAGCAGTTGTGTCGACACCCAGTGAAACTGTGTCTACATCAGAAAGTGTCGACACTTGGAGGCTGTGTCGACACTCAGCAAAAGTCAGCAGAGTCTAAGTATGAGTGTCGACACCCAAAGGAATGTGTCGACACTCAGCAGAGGACTCAACACTTGAAGAAAGTGTCGACACAAGAAAGAATGTGTCGACACTCAGCAGAAGACTCAACACTTGAAGAAAGTGTCGACACAAGGAGGTGTGTCGACACTTAGCAAAGTTCAACAGATTTCTAAGTACAAGTGTCGACACTAAGGAGATGTGTCGACACTCAGCCAGAGTCTCAACAGAAGAAGAATGTGTCGACACATGGAGCAGTGTCGACACTCAACAAGTATCAACACAGAAGGCATGTGTCGACACCTAGAAGATGTGTCGACACTGAACAAGTTCAACACATGAAGATGTGTCGACACAAAGGAGTTGTGTCGACACTTAGAAGAATTCAACAAAGTACTGAAGAACAAAGTGTTGTGTCGACACTCAAAATCAGTGTCGACACATGAAGAAGAAGCTATGTCGAGAAGTGAATTCTACAACACAAGGAGTTGTGTCGACACCTTGAAGGCTAGTGTCGACACTTAGTCAACTTGTGTCGACACTTAGTCTATAAGTGTCGACACTTAAAGACAGACAGTCTCGATACTTTCAGACAGTTACAGAATTTTCAAGAACTGACTGGATGACTTGACAGCTGCCATTCCAGCTGGTCTACTGCACCTGTCAGAGTTGTCAGAAATTAGTTATGAACCGGACCAGCCAGTTACCATGAAGAAGGCCTATATATAGGCTTATACTGTCTATAGAAGAGATGTTGAAGTAATACAAAGAAGGTCTAGCTATTCATTGAAGAATCTAGTGAAGATCTAAGAAGTTGGAGAGAGAGAGCTCCATCCAAGAAGTCAGCCGTTGGAACCAGGCTGAGAAGAAGGGTTCTGATTTTGTTCTGAATCTTAAGTAGCAGAGATCAAGGATCAACTGCAGAGGAGATTAATCTTATTGTGTTCTACATTCAAGAAGCTTTGAAGAAAGCCAAGTCAGATTGATCTCAGCTGAGTTCTTCCAAGAACTCATCAAGAAACTCACAACTCTTCTCTCTTTTCTCTGAGTTGTAGAGTTTACATTTTGTATTCATATTATCTTGTAGGATCCTTAGGGATCTGAATTTTGTAAGCCTGTAATTATAAAAGCTGAGTGTAGGGCCTGTGTGCCTGAGTGTAGGAGATTTGTATCTCTGAGTGTAGGCCTATTGTGGCTGAGTGTAGGCCTTGGTGGCTAAGTGTAGGCTTTGTGAAGAAGCTGAGTGTAGGCTTTGTGAAGAAGCTGAGTTGTAGGGCCTTGGGCCTGAGCTGTAGGAACCTGTTTTGGGGTTCTGAGTGTAAGATCTGAGGATCTGAGATAGTGGAGGAGTTTGGCCGAATCTAGTACACTGCTAGATAGGCAAAGGGGGAAAGTGGATGTACCCAAATCTTGGGGAACCACTATAAATTTGTGTGTTCACTGTGTGCTGGATTGATTTATGTGATTGCTGGTTAATTGTTGTGTTAAAGTAATTATAATTCTGTGATAAACTCTGAATTCTGCCTAAAAAGTTAAAAAGATTTAAGTCACCTATTCACCCCCCCCCCCCTCTAGGTGAGTAGGTACATTATCTTTCAAGTGGTATCAGAGCCAGGTTACTCAAAAAGGAACATAACTGCCTGAGTAGATCCTGTTGGCAGATTCAGTCTAAATACATTACAGAATCAAGAAAATCAAGAACCATGGGTTCCACTGAGAATCATAAGGAATTGGGATCCATGAAGCTACCCATTTGTAGAAAAGAAATATTTGGCATCTGGAAGGAAAGGGTGAGACTATTTATGGAAGCCTCAGACCCTAGGATATATATCACAGTTAAAGAAGGGCCATATGTGTCTATGAAGGTTTCAGTCTTAGATGCAAATCAGAGAACACCTAAGGATTTCTCTGAAATGACAAAGGATGAGATAGTTCTAGCCACAATGGACAAAAGGGCTCAGAATATCATTGTGAGTGCTATAGATGATGCTACCTTTCAGAATTTGATACACTGCAAGACATCTAAGGAGATGTGGGATACCTTGATAGTGTATATGGAGGGTTCTGAAGAAGTGAGGCAAGACAGAAAGTCTTAGCTAAACCAAGAATATGAAAGTTTTAGGCAAGGTAGAGCTGATAGCATAACTGAATGCTATAAGAAGTTCTATAGGATTGTGAATAAGCTAATGTCCTATGGAAGAGAGTTTAGTAACTATAAGCTTAATGATAAGTTCTTAAGGTCCCTTACAAAAGAATGGGACACCAAGATCTGTGTCATTAGGGAAATGGCAAAGTTAGCAGAAATTCCTCCTCCAACTTTGTTTGGAAAATTACTATCCTATGAAATGCAATTGATGGTGAGGAAAGAAGAGGAGAAGACTACAAGAAGTGAACATAAAGAAAGAACAGTGGCATTTAAAATAGAAGCCCCCAGAAAGTACAGAAGTAAGTCACCAACTCCACCTCCAAAAGTGGCTGAAACTGAGTCAGATGAGTCAGCAAGCAGAAAGTCTGAAAGCAGTGAAAGTGATGAGGACTTTGCTGCCTTCACAAGACATTTTCAGAAGTTCTTAAAGAAGAAATAGTGGAGGACAAAGCCATCTACTTCACAGGGTAAAGAAGACTATTATCAGAATAAAAAGTCTTCAAAGAAAGACAGGAAAAAGACCAAGTCTAGCAAAGCAACTCTATCAAAAATTGTTTGTTATTGCTGTAATAGACAAGGACATGTTATTGCAGACTGTCCAGAGAAAAGGAAGGAGTCAAATGATAAGAAGAAGACTCAATTCAAGGGCAAGAAAGAAAGATCTTTTGTTGCCAAAAAGGATAAGATCCTGTCAGACATTTCTTCATCAGAAACTGAGTCGGATGCTGAAGCATACATAGGATTGTTTACTGAGGAAGAGGAAGAAGAGTTCATCAAGATCATGAACTCCATATATGAACAAGAGAACAGTCAGTTCCAAGGACTGATGGCATTGACAGAAAGTGACAAAATCCAGGAGCAGCTTGGACCTAGTAAGGTACAAAATTATTCTTTCAGTTCAATTTCTTGTGCTAGTTCAGAATCAGATTCATCATCATCAAATGATGAGAGTGCATCTGAGTCTGAAGAGGATATTCATCAATTGATAGATGAATATAAAGTTCTGTTGCAAGCATTTAAGAAATGCAAATCCTTGGCCAAGAGTCAAGCTAAGGAGATTGCAAGTCTCAAAATGGCTGCAACTGATTATGAGAAGATGTTTGATCAAAAACTTAATGAGATAGCCAGACTGAAGCACATAACTGTGATTCAGATGGGGATTATATCATTTAAGAATGATCAAATCAAAAGTCTGGAGATTAGTCTTCAGAAGGAGAGAGATTTAGTTGCTAGGTTTTCTAAACCAAAGTCAGTTCTACCCTTAATTAATGAATTTGTTCATCAAAAAGGTAAAGCTGGACTGGGGTTTACTAGACCAGCTAGGACTGTTCAGTCCAAGTCCAAGGGCAAAGCTCCATCTCTCAACAAGCCAGATGTGGATAAAACAGCTAAGACTGTACCTAAGCAAAGGTACAATAAGTTTGAGTGTTGGTGCTGTGGCAAGGTAGGCCACTTTGCCATGGACTGTTGGCACAATGCTAGTGCCAAAGTGAGTAGCAAACTGCCTGTTGGAAAACCTACAGGTAGCTTTGTTAGGAAGCAAACTAACCAGTACCAAGGACCCAAGAATTCTTTGGGTTCTAAGGTTCACTAATCTGTTTTGCAGGTGAGTCCAAGTGGCCATGCCCCAATATGGTACTTGGACAGTGGATGTTCCAGATATATGACTGGAACAAGGGGATTGCTAAAGGACTTCACTCCAATCAAAGATTGTCCTAAAGTCACCTTTGGTGGTTCTGAAAAAGGAATCATCAAGGGTTTTGGTAACATTTCTAGCTCCCATATAACTATTACTCAAGTGGCTTATGTCAAAGGTTTGAAACATAACCTTATTAGTATAAGTCAATTGAGTGATGTAGGATATGACATCTCATTTGTCAAAGATGGTTGTCATATCAGGAGGTCAAATGATCAAGAGATCATTTTGACTGGTTATAGAAAAAGGAATGTCTACTGCCTAGACATTATGGTTGAGAACAATGGTTCTCCAGTGTGTCTTGTAGCTGATGAGAAAGTCTCTCATTGTGTCAAATGGCACAAGAGGCTAGCTCATCTCAACTACAAGACAATTGGCAAACTCTTTAGTAAAGAGTTAGTGAGGAATGGTCCTCAAGTTAAGTGTATTAAAGATGGAATATGCTCAGCTTGTCAAAAGGGCAAGAAGACTAGATCCACCTTTAGTAGCATTGAAGTCAAAGATGCTGTGAGGTGCTTATACCTCTTGCATATGGATCTCTTTGGTCCTATGCCAGTTCACAGCCTTGGTAGGAAGGTCTATACCTTTGTGGTAGTAGATGATTACTCAAGGTTTTCCTGGGTGTTCTTTCTTAAACAGAAATCTGAAACACCTAGTGTCTTCTATAGCTTTGTCAAACAAATTCAGAATGAACTAGCTAGTACATTGGTCAAAATAAGAAGTGACCATGGTACTGAATTTCAGTCTGATAGTATGGCAAAACTATGTGAAGAATTTGGGATATTTCAGGAGTTTTCTTCACCAAGAACACCTCAGCAAAATGACATTGCTGAGAGGAAGAATAGAACCTTGATTGAGGCTGGTAGGACCCTATTAAGTGATACATCACTACCAGAATATTTCTGGGCTGAAGCAGTTAATACTGCATGCCATGTTATTAATATGGCTACCATTACTAAAAGCCACAACAAGACCCCCTATGAGGTTGTGAAAGGTAGAAAACCAAACCTATCCTACTTCAGGATCTTTGGTTGTAAGTGCTTTATACTTAACAATGGAAAGTCTTACTTGACTAAGTTTGCTGCCAAGTCGCAAGAGGGAATCTTTGTTGGGGACAGCAACAATAGTAAGGCTTATAGAGTCTACAACCTGTCTACTCAAGTTGTAGAAGAGTCTGTACATGTAGTATTTGATGAAACTAGACTTATTAACAATGAGTTGTCTAGTAGTATTTGCAACCCCATAGGTGTGACTGAGAAGATGGATAAGCTCACTATAGAAGAAAGACCTACTGCAAGACAGCAAGTAGCAGATAGTGGCTGCTGTCCAGGGGGAGTACTACATGTACCTAATGAAGAAGAAGTCCAAGGAGTACAGCAAGATGAAGAAGTTGAAGAAGTTCAACCTGAAGCCAGGATGCCTCCAGCTAATAGGCATCTAAGAGATCATCCAGCAGATCAAATCATTGGTGATCTAAGACAAGGGGTACAAACAAGGAGCAGAAATCTAAATGCAGTGCTCTTCTCCAGTTTTCTATCCCAAGTTGAACGAAATAAGTTTGAAGAAGCCATCCTAGACCCTCATTGGATTGAGGCAATGCAAGAAGAGCTGAATCAGTTCAAGAGGTGCAAGGTCTGGGAACTTGTTCCTAAACCTAAAGACCACAACATAATTGGGACCAAGTGGATCTTTAGGAACAAGATGGATGAACATGGAGTCATCATAAAGAACAAAACAAGATTGGTTGTTAAAGGATATAGGCAGGAAGAAGGTATTGACTTTGATCAAACCTTTGCTCTAGTAGCCAGACTGGAAGCCATAAGGATGTTCCTGGCCTATGCAACCTTTCAAGGATTTAAAGTTTACTAAATGGATGTAAAGTCAGCCTTTCTGAATGGTAATCTAAAGGAAGAAGTCTATGTGGAACATTCATCAGGTTTTGTTGATTCAACTCAACCTAATCATGTCTATAGACTTAGGAAAGCATTATATGGGTTAAAACAAGCCCCTAGGGCTTGGTATGAAACACTGTCTAGTTTCCTCATTGAGAATAAGTTCACAAGGGGGAAGATAGACAAGACTCTATTCCTTAGGGAATCCAGAGGCAAAGTAATACTAGTCCAAATATATGTAGATGACATAATATTTGGGTCTACTGAAAGTAGTCTTTGCAAAAAGTTTGTAAAATTAATGCAAGAACAATTTGAGATGACTAGTATGGGGGAACTTAAGTTCTTCTTGGGTCTCCAAGTTAGACAGACTGAGAATGGATTATCCATATGCCAGTCTAAGTTCACCCTAGAACTCATAAGGAAGTATGGTATGGATTCATCCAGTACCATGAAGAATCCTATGGGGTCAAGTATGTCTCTTAGCAAAGATGATGCAGGGAAACCTGTAGATGAGACTTTGTATAGAGGGGTAGTTGGCTCCCTTCTATATTTGACTGCAAGTAGACCAGATATCATGTATGCTACATGTGTCTGTTCTAGGTACCAAGCATGCCCTAAAGAGTGTCATTTGACAACAGTCAAAAGGATACTGAGATATATAAAGGGCACTCCTTATCTAGGCCTCTGGTACCCTAGGAATGGATACTTTGATCTAACAGGTTATTCAGATGCAGACTTTGCAGGATGCAAAGAAGACAGAAAAAGTACAACTGGAACCTGTCAATTCCTAGGTGGAAGACTGATTTCATGGAGTAACAAAAAACAAACAAGTGTGGCTATCTCCACTGCAGAATCAGAATATGTGGCTGCAGGAAGTTGTTGTGCTCAACTTCTATGGATACAACATCAGCTTGAGGATTATGGATTTCAGGTAAGTAGAACACCACTGTTTTGTGATTCTACAAGTGTTATATCAATTGCAAATAATCATGTTTCCCATAGTAGAACTAAACATATTGAAATAAAATATCATTTTCTAAGGGAACATGTAGAAAAACAAGATATTTCACTGGAATATGTAAATACTGATAATCAACTAGCTGATATGTATACTAAGCCCCTAGAAGAAACAAAGTTCAATAGGTTTAAAATTGAACTAGGTATGATAAACTTAGAATAAGTTTATAGAAATGGCCAAGTAAAATAATGTTGACACACAGAGTTGTCTGTGTCGAGACAAAAAATTGGTGTCCACACTTCAGTGAAAAAGTGTCGACACATCTAGGAAGTTGGTGTCGACACTTCAGAAAATTAGTGTCGACACATAATTAGTAGGTGTCGACACATCCAAGGTGGTGTCGACACTTAGGCTTTACTTAGAATTAGTAAAGTAAAGTCTCGACTATGTGTCGAGTTAAGTGGTGTCGACACATAAATAAGTGTCGACACATATATTCTGTTGACTAAACTTGTGTTGACACATAGGTGTCGAGATATTATAAGTCTGTGTCGACACTTTTCCACAGTGTCGACACAATTTAAGTTAGTTAACCCGCCTTTTCATCTTCAAACCTAGAAAGGTATAAATAACATTTCTCCATTGTCTGTCGACACGCTCACTAAAGTTTCGAGACCAAACTTGTGTGTCGACACCTCTCTTCTCTCAGTTCAAATTCTTCAAACCCTAATGGCGCCAAAGCTCGAGGAAAACGTCAATGAAGGCTGTGAACTGGTGCGAGACGCATTTGATAATGCAGACCCGGAGATCAAGAACGTGGTAACCCTAGTAACAAACTCAGGGTTGGATTTTCTTGTTTCAGAGCCCACAAAGATTTGGAAGAAAGAAGTGTTAGAATTTCTAAATGGAGCAACCCTAGACGACACTGGATTCAAGATCAAGTCTAGGGTTCATGGTGAAAAGGTGAAGGTCTCACCTAAAAGTTTAAGAAAGGTTCTAAACCTGCCAAGGACAAAAGAAGAGGATGAAGTAACTACTTCTAAGACCAGAGAAGCATTGACATGGTGTGGTCTAGATTCCAAACTGAAAATTGGCTCTGTATTCAATAGGAAGGGGATGAACAGCCAGGGTAAATTTCTATCAGAAATTGTTGGCAAAGTGATCTTAAGTAAGCCTGGAGGGCATGACAGGGTATCTGCCCATATGTTCAATCTCATGACCAGGATAATCTTCAGCCTAAAAACTGATTGGTCTGTAGTAGTCTTTGAAAAGATCAAGGAGAGTATGAAGGAGCCCAATTTGTGTAGGATCTTAAGTCTATACTTGGCTGGTAGTATACCAGAAGTTATGAGTCAAGCTGCTGGCACTAAGATCAACCATATGAGGAAGATGGACTTGAGGATATTCTCTAGATAGGACAGGGTTTTGTCTACGGAGATGCCAACCCCTGAGAAAATAACTCCTGAGAAAGTAACACCCCAAAAGAAGAAGAAGAAAACTGCCCCAGTGGCTCAGGTTTCATCTAGCAGCTCTGGTAGTGAAGAGCAAGTTGTCTTTACTCCAGAAGAGGATGTAGAAGAAAATGCTGGGAAGTCTCCAGCTCAACAAGAAGTTGCTGAGAGGCAGGGGGAGCTACCTCAAGCTAGCCCCTTACACCAGGATTCAGTCCAGGGGGAGCCTCTAGTAGTGGAAGAGCCAACTCCACTGGAAAGTGAACAAGCCACCCACATCATCCTTGAGGTAATCATTGAGCTTAATGCTTTAGATTTCCTTATAGAGGATAATGTTTTGTTTGATTCCTTAAATAATGTTAATCAGCAAACTCAGATTGATAGCCAACTTCCAGATGTTGTCATGGAGGACACATCTGTCACAATTCAAGTAGTATCTGATCCAGTGGTATATGAGCCAAGAATTTCTCCTGCCCATTCTCCACAAGAATTTACTATGGAAGATCTCTTCCTAAATCTGGATCAAGCAGACCTTGAGAAGGAAAGTGCTGCTGCTGAGGGGGAGAAATCCCAAATTGAGGGGAAGCAAGTAATACTTGATGAAGAACCTGCAAGGCAAGAACCTGAGAAGCCTAAGGAAGTTGAGGAGCTACCAAGGGAGAGGGTAGATATAGCCAGCACATCAGCTTCAGAAGATGAGGAAGCTGCAAGAGCTAAGAAAAGAAAATTCCAAGTATTCAAAAGAAGAAGCCAAACTTATAAGAAGGCATTGCAAACCATAGCACCACAGCCAGCACTACAGCCAACTCCATCAGTAGATTACAGTGTTCTAATGGTTGCTATGCAAATATAGCTTGATGAGCAAAGGAAAGCTCTTGAAACATATGTGGATGAGGGGCATAAATCACTACAATTTGATCTGGCCCAAGATATAAAGTCTATAAGATTTGAAATGAATCTTAATAAAAAGGAGATGACTTACTGTTTCCACAAGGGGGGAATGTAGTAGTCTATTTAGCAACTCATCAAGAGAAAATAAAAGCTCAAGTAGATGACATTGCACTGAAGCAAGGGTATGTTATTGAGAACCAGATCAGAATGAATGACAATTTGACTGCTTCACACAATGCAATTGTCACTGAGATGAAGAACATAGCTACTGGACGGACTACTTCTAATACTACTGCTAAGGCAGAGTTTGATAAAGCCTTGCAGAAGAGTTTATCTGATGTTACAACTGCAATTCAAGACTCTCAGAAGTTGATAACTGACAAACTCCAAAGGTTGAAACCTTTCTTTAAAGATGGAGTCAACTATTTGGATAACCAAGTCAGATTTCAAAAGGATGATCTAAGAGATCACATGGAAAGAGAAGTCATAAATGGGGAGAGGGTGTTAGTCAAAGCCAGATCTGATCATGCCAAGTGGATTTCTAATTCTATCAGAGCTACTCATGGATATCCTCCTTTATGTGATGATGACAATGTAGCAGAATCTGGGATACATCCTGCATACCTAGGAGGGGAGCAACCTGAAGTGGCTCAAGTCATCTACCCTCCTCCAGATTTTGATATGGTTCAAGCTGATATACAATCAATGTATAGCCCACCTGGGGGACAACAAAATGTCATCATAGAGAAGGTGGTACAGCCAGTATCTGAGGCTATGAAAGAAGCTTTGCAGAGAGAACATGAAGCTATGCAAAAAGAGCAAGAGGCCAGACTGTCTAAAAAGAGGTTCAGAGAGCAAGCTGAACTAAGACC
This sequence comes from Platanthera guangdongensis, assembly GCA_039583875.1. Taxonomy (NCBI): domain Eukaryota; kingdom Viridiplantae; phylum Streptophyta; class Magnoliopsida; order Asparagales; family Orchidaceae; genus Platanthera; species Platanthera guangdongensis. Next base: position 130,964,469 of record CM077153.1, on the reverse strand, counting down.
AGACTTTGAGTAGTGGAGCCCCACTTCAAGAAACATTATCTTAACTTTATGGAATGCTGCAAAAGATAATATACAAGACAGAAACAAATGGTTTTCTGAACTATAATGGAGGAAGCATGAGACAAGGCAGGAAGCCATAGTGCAATACAGGAGAAAGGAAAAGATGGGAAAGCTACCTCCTACTGCCCAGGAGCCTAGCAAGTACTTTCCCAAGCCTTATCATTATTTTGAGAGGCAAAAGATCAAAGCTGAAGAGCTAAAGAAGAAGGAGCTGAAAGGGAAAAAGCCTGCTGAAATTAAAGATGCTGAAGCTTCTGTGCAAGCCAAGATACAGTCTGGAAAAGGAATAATGATCAAAGATGCTGATCAAAAATAGAATTGCATTATCTTAAGTTTACTATGTAATCACTTGTATTAAAATATTTTGTAAACTTTTGTATAATGAATATGACAAAGTTGATTAGAACAATGTGCTGTGTGATATATTTATTTCATAATTGTTCTGAGATGTTATCTGTATTTACATGTTTTGTTTGATACATGTTTATGTTTGCCCTGTTATATAATCCTGCTTTACATCATTTTGTAATTTTATTATGAATGGTGTATATCATTAACTAAGGGTTATGACTTCTCCAAATAGGGGGAGATTGTTGGGTACATTGGTTCTAATGTACCTGATTTGAAGAAGCCTCGCCCTACTCAATGATATACATCAAAATGTATTTGATGTATGTTGAGTTTACTTGTGCATGTTAAGTATTTGCAGGGAAGATGAAAAAGTTTCTAAGTCCATGTGTCGACACCCAGAGGGAAAGTGTCGACACTTAAGAAGACTTGTGTCGACACCCAGGCAAGCAGTGTCGACACTTGGAGTAATTGTGTTGACACCAGGGATGTAGAGTCGACACCAGCCAGAAAGTGTCGACACAAGGAGCTGTGTCGACACTCAATGAAGAAAAGTCCTGTGAAGCAGTGTCGACACTTAGCAGTTGTGTCGACACCCAGTGAAACTGTGTCTACATCAGAAAGTGTCGACACTTGGAGGCTGTGTCGACACTCAGCAAAAGTCAGCAGAGTCTAAGTATAAGTGTCGACACCCAGAGGAATGTGTCGACACTCAGCAGAGGACTCAACACTTGAACAAAGTGTCGACACAAGAAAGAATGTGTCGACACTCAGCAGAAGACTCAACACTTGAAGAAAGTGTCGACACAAGGAGATGTGTCGACACTTAGCAAAGTTCAACAGAATTCTAAGTACAAGTGTCGACACTAAGGAGATGTGTCGACACTCAGCCAGAGTCTCCACAGAAGAAGAATGTGTCGACACATGGAGCAGTGTCGACACTCAGCAAGTATCAACACAGAAGGCATGTGTCGACACCTAGAAGATGTGTCGACACTGAACAAGTTCAACACATGAAGATGTGTCGACACAAAGGAGTTGTGTCGACACTTAGAAGAATTCAACAAAGTGCTGAAGAACAAAGTGTTGTGTCGACACTCAAAATCAGTGTCGACACATGAAGAAGAAGCTGTGTCGAGAAGTGAATTCTACAACACAAGGAGTTATGTCGACACCTTGAAGGCTAGTGTCGACACTTAGTCAACTTGTGTCGACACTTAGTCTATAAGTGTCGACACTTAAAGACAAACAGTCTCGACACTTTCAGACAGTTATAGAATTTTCAAGAACTGACTGGATGACTTGACAGCTGCCATTCTAGCAGGTCAACTGTACCTGTCAGAGTTGTCAGAAATCAGTTATGAACCGGACCAGCCGGTTACCATGAAGAAGACCTATTTATAGGCTTATACTGTCTACAGAAGAGATGTTGAAGTAATACAAAGAAGGTCTAGCTATTCATTGAAGAATATAGTGAAGATCTAAGAAGTTGGAGAGAGACAGAGCTCCATCCAAGAAGTCAGCCGTTGGAACCAGGCTAAGAAGAAGGGTTCAGATTTTGTTCTGAATCTTAAGTAGCAGAGATCAAGGATCAACTGCAGAGGAGATTAATCTTATTGTGTTCTACATTCAAGAAGCTTTGAAGAAAGCCAAGTCAGATTGATCTCAGCTGAGTTCTTCCAAGAACTCATCAAGAAACTCACAACTCTTCTCTCTTTTCTCTGAGTTGTAGAGTTTAGCTTTTGTATTCATATTATCTTGTAGGATCCTTAGGGATCTGAGTTTTGTAAGCCTGTAATTATAAAGGCTGAGTTTAGGGCATGTGTGCCTGAGTGTAGGAGATTTGTATCTCTGAGTGTAGGCCTATTGTGGCTGAGTGTAGGCCTTGATGGCTGAGTGTAGGCTTTGTGAAGAAGCTGAGTGTAGGCTTTGTGAAGAAGCTGAGTTGTAGGGCCTTGGGCCTGAGCTGTAGGAACCTGTTTTGGGGTTCTGAGTGTAAGATCTGAGGATCTGAGATAGTGGAGGAGTTTGGCCGAATCTAGTACACTGCTAGATAGGCGAAGGGGGAAAGTGGATGTACCCAAATCTTGGGGAACCACTATAAATTTGTGTGTTCACTGTGTGCGGGATTGATTGCTGTGATTGCTGGTTAATTGTTGTGTTAAAGTAATTATAATTCTGTGATAAACTCTGAATTCTTCCTAAAAAGTTAAAAAGATTTAAGTCACCTATTCACCCCCCCCCCCCCCCCTCTAGGTGAGTAGGTACAATATCTTTCAATCCTCTTGCAGGAAAATAGATAGGCAGCTCGAAATTCCTAAGGAGAGGCTTCAGGTTCTATCTCTCCTTGCCCCATTCTCTTTCTGTTGGGGTGGATCACGATTTTCGTGGGTCTTCAACTTTTTCGAAGTTTTATTCGGAACTTAAAAAGTGCGGGGATTATGTTAACCCCGAAATCGGCGATCCTTCCCAAGGGAGCCAGCTCGCTCATTGCGGCCTGCCCCGGCTTCCTCCTAGAGGCTGTGATGCCCTAGGTTGGGCGGACAGAACTCTCTATCCGCTCAGGCCGCACGGCCTGCGCGGTCTCAGCGGTCTGAGCCCCCAGGCCACGTGCCTTCCCTTGGTCGACAGGGTCCGCGGACTGCTTCTGCAGTCTGACTCTACAGGCCGCCCCCTTTTTCAGCTTAACCGCGAGGTTGTATCCGCAGGTCCCTCTCTGCTGGACTCAACTACCTATTCACCCAGGCTGGCAACAGGTAGCATATCCCTTCACCCAGCCGCATGGGCAGCCGACTCCTCCAGTCCGCCTGCAGAGCGTAGACTCCAACTCTGGCTACCCGCCAAGACCAGCAGCAGTCCAAGTTCCTCGCGAGCTGGGCGGACTCGAAGTGTTGTTGAGACTTCCAGTCTGCCTTCATTGGTGAAGCCCAACAGCCTCAACAGTCAGGCTCTCCATCTCCAACGTAAGCGGACTCAGCTTTGGAGCAGCCGCGGACTCGGCAGGCTTGGCAGACTCTCTATGCAGTCCGCCCTTCCCTTTGCCAGCATCAGCTTCTCGGCAGTAGTACCAGCTTCCTCCTCAGTCCGTAGGCCTTTCACAGGCTCAGCCAGTGGTATCAGACTTCTCCCTCTGTCCGCAATCTTGGTGCAGACTCAGTCAGTAGAGGCGGACTCTTTCCAGCCCGCCAGGAAGCAGACCCTCCAGAAAGCAGTCCCAGTCCGCATAACCTCGTGCGGACTCGCCGGACTCCGCGGACATTCTCCTGCTCGCACCCCTTACAGCTCGCTCAGTTCCGCAGCAGCGGACTCAGCGGATTCTCCTTGCAGTCCGCCGCTTGTCCTCCAGCATCCGCCACCCCAGCAGTAGGCGGATAGTCCCAGCTCAGCATTGACGGACTCTGCGAACCCACAACTCAGTCTGCCACTATTTTGCCGACAGCAGCTCCGGCTTCAGTACGGAGTCCCAGTCCGCACGCCCTGTGGCGGACTCGGCGGACTCTGTCTCCATCTCGCTCAAGTTACCGTCTCACCGGGGTAATGTCACCGCAAGTCGTTACCTCCTCGGGCCTATAAATTGCCCCCCGTGCCTCTCATACTGGGGGGGGGGCTCTCGTCATCGCCAAGGTGCTCACGCCCAAAGTCAGCCAACCGCGAGCTCCTGCGGACTCCGTTTCTCAGTCCACATCCCCTCTGCGCCTTGAGTCGCGCGGCCTGCCATCCTTTGGTTTTGCAGTCCGCGCGGTCTCCCGTTGACCTTAACCACGCGGCCTGCTGACCTCGCTCTTCAGTCCGCGTGGCCTCCTCTGGCATTCTTCTTAGCCGCCAGCTTCCCCCTTGTACCCTTCATTGCTATCTTGTAAAGGTGTATTAGCGGGTTATAACTCTAACTTTTAATCAAAGGAAAGCCCGTCGCAAGAGAGGCATTAAGGCCACGACGGGCGAAGTCGGGTGTTGCTGTGGTTCACGGCTCGACTGTTCTTTTTTCTGTCGTCCTCTTTGTAGATAACAGTTTGCAGTCTGCCTCTTTCCCTTTCCTTCCTTCCCCCATGCTCGAACTGTTAGCTGGTGGTGCTTGACCCCCTATACGCTTTCGTGCATCGACAGTGAGGGCGCATTTCGTGCATCAACATGAAAAGCCTTCACTGTGTTCTTGTTCATTGTCTTGTTATTGTTTGTTTTAGTGCTCTCTGTCTCTACTTCTCTTTCTATCTATCGTTGTGTCACTTGTTATCTCTGTATATGTTTGGACATTTGAATTCCTTAGTCTTGATGGCGGAAGAAACATTCCCGAGAGCAGAAGATGCTTTGGGAATTGATCCTGACTTAATTCTTTTGTAACTGTCCATTTAAACAGCTATTATCACTGGGAATGTTGACTGTAATTAATCCTCAATTATTCTGCAACTGTAATTGATTGCGCATAATTCGTCGACCTGAACTTGGAGTTCGTCGAGCTGTCTTGAGTGTGTCGACACAGGACCTGTGTGTCGACACAGTTGGCTTCAAGTGTCGACACAGTTGGTGTCGACAGATATTCTATGTGTCGACACAATTCTTCTATGTGTCGACACAGTCTGGTTCCTTTGTTGATCTTTGAGTTTAGCGATCGTCGACCTGAGCTCGGAGTTCGTCGAGCTCTGCTGGAATTCGTCGAGCTAAACTTCTTGCTTGAGTCCAGAGTTCGTCGACCTGAGTTCAGAGAAGCAACTCATAATCTGTCGACCTGAGTTCGACGTTCGTCGAACTGACGAACTGAGTTCGACTATCGTCGAACTGATTTTCTGACTGAACTGCATTTCTTGGAATTCTTCTGAGGCACATCTGGAAATAAACCTATGACCCATGACTATACATTTTGGGTCAATCTAAGCAAACCTAATAGTGATCCTTGCCCAAATCATAACTAGGGTTCCAACCATCTCCCCCTATTTGGGTGAGGACACTATTTATATACAAAACACATAAAAATACAAAGCAAAAATAATCTGCTTGAATTATAAGGTTTTCAGCAGATATACAAAAGTGTTTTAAAATAAAATAAATAAATGAAAACTATTGCTGCATCCCTCAAAGCAGTTTCCTCTTTGTAAAACAAACAATCTCCCCTAATTACTTTTCCTTGCCCAAATTCCTTGCCAAATCTGAGTAGACTTTATAATCTGATAGAATAATTAGTCTCTCTACTGTTGTAGCCTTTTTCAAACAATTTCTCAGTATATAGCCACTGATATATCCTTGATATTGGCTGAGACTATTGATTTTGATGACTATCAAATACCACTGCTTCATTGTGGTAAAGCGTGACTTGTCCTGCAAAGAGAGGTTAGAAGTTCTGGACCCATATTACCTTGGGTCCTGGTTCTCTTTTATAATAATTAGAAATGAAAGAGCATTTAGGTTGATCCTTGTATCCAAATGGATGATATTTCCTAGAAGGGATTATCCACTCAGTGAAAGGATTTTTTGAATGCTGACTTTGATGATAATTTTGAAGAGAACAAAAGTTTATGTTCTTAAATCTTGAGTTCGACGAATTAAAGTACTTTCGTCGAGCTGAGTTCGACGAATAGTATTGAGTTCGTCGAGCTCTGTTCACAGAATGACTTTCTGTGTTCCATTTTCATCGATCTCTGTTCGATGAATAGTATTGATTTCGTCGAGCTCCGTTCGACGAATTATTTTGAACAAAAGTTTTCTGAAGATTTTTATTTTCTTGCAATTCTTCAGTATTTTTATTTATCACCTCTAATCTTTCTTTTAGTTTACATGATTCTAAAAGACTTATCTTTTCAAAAGCATTTTGTAAATCTTGTTTAAGTTTTAAATTTTCTGAAGATACAATATTTAATTTCTCTCTGAGAAGTTTTATTTCCTTCTCAGATTGAATTAAATTTTTACATAATAACTTAAATTCTTCTGATGAAAGATCAAAGGTAGAGATTACCTGATCTTCTTTTCCTGATTCACACTCTGATTCTTCTTCAGAGTCTGTTTCTGCATCAGTGTTGCTGCAAGAAGCATTTATTGCCATTAGGCAAAATTCTCTTGCTCTTGCTTCTTCTTCATCTTCAGTTGTGCAGGATGAAGCATCTGCGTCACTCTAGGTTGCAGCTTTAAGGTTTCTTTCTTTAGATGATCCTGCAGCCAATGATGTGAGAGAGTCTCATATCTCTTTTTCACATGAACATTCAACAAGTTCCTCAAAGATGTCATCAGACATTGATTGTGACAGGATGTTCATTGCTTGTGCATCAACAATCTTCAGTTTTTTCTAGGCATCTGTCCATTGAGATGATGGAACAGTATTGATGCTTGATGTTGCCTGAGATTGAGTTGGACCTGACAAAATAGATTGAAAGATGTATTCATCAATGGTGTCCATATAAAACCTAATCCTTTTTTCCATAGTACAAACTTATCAAGATTGCACATAGGTAGTCTGGTGCTTGAAAAGTCTTCAATTTGTGACATGATAAACTCTAAAGATATTTAAGATCTATCAGATCGTTTTGGTTTAGGTGTTAGCCTGTACAACCAAAGTAACCCCCTCTGATACCAATTGAAAGATATGGGGATAGATCTTAACTAAAACTAATTAGAGTTATATACTTCAATAAAGAAAATCACAGCACAAAAATGAAGCAAGAAGATTAAGCAACACAGAAGACAAAAGGATTTATAGTGGTTCCCCAACCTGGGTACATCCACTCTTCTACCACCCTGGTAGGAATCCACTCAGATTTTCGAACAGGTGCCTGACACCAATGAGCTTTTGATCAGGTGCTCAAAAACAAATCCTCAAGTCTTTTGATCAGGTGACTTGCAACCAAGGGGGTTAACTTTTGAAGGGAGTTATAACCCTTTTTACAGTGGGGCGGAAAGAGTTGATGGTGTCTTCTCTGTCAACAATCATAGAGAAGGCTAGTGGATATTAATGTTAGCAAATGGCTCCCCCTGTGATGTAGAATGGTTCAGGGAAATCTGGAGCTTTGCTTCAGGGTGATAGGCCTTCAGATTGATGATGTCTCCAACAAGCTTCTTTGACTGATATATATTGAGTGTCTCTTTTGAAGCCCAGAGCAGATGAAGAACTCTATGTATATGTTGATTTGATGTTGAGTTCCTCCTTTTTTTGTAAACTGAAAAGCCTTTTCTATGTTCTTGTTCACTCTCTTGATATTATTTGCTGCAGTGCTCTCTGTCTCTTTGTGTATCTCTGTATATATATTTGAACATTTGAATTCCTTAGTCTTGATGGCGGAACAAACATTCCCGAGATTAGAAGATGTTTTGGGAATTGATCCTAACTTAATTCTTCTGCAACTGTCCGTTTGAACGGCTATTATCACTGGGAATATTGACTGTAATTAATCCTCAATTAATTCTGCCAACTATAATTGATTGCGCATAATTCGTCGACCTGAACTTGGAGTTCATCGAGCTGTCTTGAGTATGTCGACACAAGCACTGTGTGTCGACACAGTTGGCTTCAGGTGTCGACACAGTTGGTGTCGACAGACATTCTATATGTTGACACAATTCTTCTGTGTGTCGACACAGTCTTGGTTCCTTTGTTGATCTTTGAGTTTAGCGATCATCGACCTGAGCTCGGAGTTTGTCGAGCACTGCTAGAATTCGTCGAGCTGAACTTCTTGCTTGAGACCAGATTTCATCAACCTGAGTTCGCCGTTTGTCGAACTGCGTTCGACGATCGTCGACCTGATTTTTGACTGAACTGCATTTCTTGGAATTCTTCTGAGGCACATCTGGAAATAAACCTATGACCCATGAATATACATTTTGGGTCAATCTAAGAAAACCTAATAGTAATCCTTGCCCAAATCATAACTGGGGTTCCAACAATCTCCCCGTATTTGGGTAAGGACACTATTTATATAAAAACACATAAAAATACAAAGCTAAAATAATCAGCTTGAATTATAAGGTTTTCAGCAGATATACAAAAGTGCTTTAAAATAAAATAAATAAAAGAAAACTATTGTTGCATCCTTCAAAGCAGTTTCCTCTTTATAAAACAAACAATCTCCCCTATTTACTTTTCCTTACCCCAATTCCTTGCCCAAATTTGAGTAGAATTTATAGTTCTCGGCTGTTGTAGCCTTTCAAATAATCTCTCAATATACAGCCACTAAAGTATTCTCTATATTGGCGAAAACTATAGCTTTTGATTATTGTCCTATACCACAATTCCTCTGTGGTAGGCCAGGCCTTTTCCTGAAAAGAGAGGTTAGAAGTTCTGGACCCAGATTACCTTGGGTCCTGGTTCTCTTTTATAATAATTAGAAATGAAAGAGCATTTAGGTTGATCCTTCTATCCAAGTGGATGATATTTCCTAGGAGGGATTATCCACTCAGTGAATGGATTTTTAGAATGCTGACTTTGATGATAATTTTGAAGAGAACAAAAGTTTCTATTCTTAAATCTTGAGTTCGACGAATTAAAGTACTTTCGTCGAGCTAAGTTCGACGAATGGTATTGAGTTCGTCGAGCTCTGTTCACAGAATGACTCTCTGTATTCCATTTTCTTCGATCTCTGTTCGACGAATAGTATTGATTTCGTCGAGCTCCGTTCAACGAATTATTTTGAACTAAGGTTTTCTTAAGATTTTTATTTTCTTGCAATTCTTCAGTATTTTTATTTATCACCTCTAATTTTTCTTTTAGTTTACATGATTCTAAAAGACTTATCTTTTCAAAAGTTTTTTGTAAATCTTATTTAAGTTTTAAATTTTCTGAAGATACAATATTTAATTTCTCTCTGAGAAGTTTTATTTCCTTCTCAGATTGAATTAAATATTTACATAATAACTTAAATTCTTTTGATGAAAGATCAAGGGTAGAGATTACCTGATCTTCTTTTTCTGATTCACACTCTGATTCTTCTTCAGAGTCTATTTCTGCATCAGTGTTGCTGCAAGAAGCATTTATTTCTATTAGGCAAAATTCTCTTGCTCTTGCTTCTTCTTCATCTTCAGTTGTGCAGGATGAAGCATCTGAGTCACTCCAGGTTGCAGCTTTAAGGTTTTTTTCTTTAGCTGATCCTGCAGCCAATGTTATGAGAGAGTCCCACATCTCTTTTGCACATGAACATTCAGCAAGTTCCTCAAAGATGTCATCAGACATTGATTGTGCTAGGATGTTCATTGCTTGTGCATCAGCAATCTTCAGCTTTTTCTAGGCATCTGTCCATTGAGATGATGGAACAACATTGATGCTTGATGTTGCCTGAGATTGAGTTGGACCTGACAAAATAGATTTAATGATGTTCTCATCAATGGTGTCCATATAAAACCTAATCCTTGTTTTCCATAGTGCAAACTTATCAAGATTGCACATAGGTAGTCTGGTGCTTGAAAAGTCTTCAATTTGTGCCGTGATAAACTCTAAAGATATTTAAGATCTATCAGATCATTTTGGTTCCGGTGTTAGCCTGTACAATCAAAGTAACCTGCTTTGATACCAATTGAAAGGTATGGGGATAGATCTTAGCTAAAACTAATTAGAGTTATATACTTCAATAAAGAAAATCACAACACAAAAATGAAGCAAGAAGATCAAGCAACACAGAAGACACAAGGATTTTTATTGGTTCCCCAACCTGGGTACACCCACTCTTCTACCACCCTGATAGTAATCCACTCAGATTTTTGATCAGGTGCCTGACACCAATGAGCTTTTGATGAGGTGCTCAAAAACCAATCCTCAAGTCTTTTGATCAGGTGACTTGCAACCAAGGGGGTTAACTTTTGAAGGTAGTTATAACCCTTTTTACAGTGGTGGGGAAAGAGTTGATGGTGTCTTCTCTGTCAACAATCAGAGAGAAGATCAGTGGATAATGATGTTAGCAAATGGCTCCCCCTGTGATGTAGAATGGTTCAGGGAAATCTGGAGCTTTGCTTCAGGGTGATAGGCCTTCAGATTGATGATGTCTCCAGCAAGCTTCTTAGACTGATATATATTGAGTGTCTCTTTTGAAGCCTGGAGTAGATGGAGAACTCTGATGAGGATGTTGATTGATGCAGAGTTCCTCCTTCTTCTTCTATAAACTGAAAATCCTTCACTGTGTTCTTGTTCATTGTCTTGTTATTGTTTCTGCAGTGCTCTCTGTCTCTACTTCTCTTTCTATCTATCTCTGTGTCCCTTGTTATCTCTATATATGTTTGGACATTTGAATTCCTTAGTCTTGATGGCGAAAAAAACATTCCCGAGAGTAGAAGATGCTTTGGGAATTGATCCTGACTTAATTCTACTTTAGCTGTCCGTTTGAACGACTATTATCACTGGGAATGTTGACTGTAATTAATCCTCAATTAATTCTGCCAACTGTAATTGATTGTGCATAATTCATCGACCTGAACTTGGAGTTCGTCGAGCTGTCTTGAGTGTGTCGACACATGCCCTGTGTGTAGACACAGTTGGCTTCAGGTGTCGACACAGTTGGTGTCGACAGACATTCTATGTGTCGACACAGTTGGTGTCGACAGACATTCTATGTGTCAACACAATTCTTCTGTGGGTCGACACAGTCTTGGATCCTTTGTTGATCTTTGAGTTTAGCGATCGTCGACCTGAGCTCGGAGTTTGTCGAGCTCTGCTGGAATTCATCGAGCTGAACTTCTTGCTTGAGACCAGAATTCGTCGACCTGAGTTCGTCGTTCGTCGAACTGCGTTCGACGATCGTCGTCCTGATTTTCTGACTGAACTGCATTTCTTGGAATTCTTCTGAGGCACATCTGGAAATAAACCTATGACCCATGACTATACATTTTGGGTCAATCTAAGAAAACCTAATAGTGATCCTTGCCCAAATCATAACTAGGGTTCCAACAGTTTGTACTACTCAAAACTATGGAATCTGGAGCAATCGAATGGTAGTGTAGGAATGTGTGTAGCCACCACTAGCCTCGTATTGCTCGAGTTGGGAGGAAGGATAATCTTTATCGGTGGCTAAAAACTTGCCCCAAGCTACTCTTGAAGCTTTAGTGCATGGTTAGTCAAGCGTGAGTGTGATGTAGGCCATCATTTTGGCCCGGTTGATCCTTGTACCCATTCCTAACGTAATCCTTGTTAGCCTATTTTGAGCCTACCCCTCCTAGTGTTTCAGCCCCACCCCGTGTTCACTAAAGCCTAAAAACCTATCCCAGTAGTACGCCCCTTGCTCGAGCTATTAGTATATCAATTCTTGCATTTGGTGATGTTGCCGAGGTGTTGTATTGTGTTTGTGAGATGCAGATTTCATGATATTGTGGTTGAATGTGATAAAAAAATAATTTTGAAAAAGAAAAGAAAATGAGAAAAAGAAAGCAGTTTGAAATGAAATAAGAAAAAGTTTAAATGAAAATTCCATTTGAGATTTTGTGCTGGTAGGTGGTGCACGCACCCGTTTATCAAGTCCAAGTCTGGTGGTGTGGAGCACCTGTATGTATTGCTTCACGAGAGCAATTTTTGTGTGAGCTCATTTGGGTTGTGCGTAGCTATTGTTTACCTTTTGCATCCTTACCTACGTATACGCCTAAGCCCCATTATCTTCCAAAAGTCCTGCGGATTCACGCTCGAGTCAAACTAGAGTTGTGGAGAGAGTGTGAACGGGCAAGCAAATGGTCCCCGAAATTGGTGGATTTCTTTGGAGGTGGTCCCGAGCCCTGGTCTTTGGCAATGCTCAACTTAGTGGCCTGCCTACTTTCTTCCTACGCATGACCAAATGATTCTCCAGGATTCTAGTTTTGTGTAGCTACAATACTTATTTTCACTTGTCGAAATTTATAAACTTTGTAGCATAATTTAAAAGTATTTCTATTATATTTTTATGCCCATGCTATTTTTTGATTTCTCTCTTTACCTTATTTTCGAAATTTCTAAGCCAAACTAGCTATTTTCAAGTCCACATAGGGATGATTTGCTCGGGATGAGCAAATGTTTAAGTCTGGTGGTGTGATGATTCCGATATTTATAGGGTTTTCGGACTCATCTAGGCTGGTTTTCTCTTTCGTGCACTGCATTTCAACCGGATATCGGTTATATTTGCATCATTCGGTCATGGACCATTTTGTGCACTGTTTTGGCCCGAGGGTATGCAATAGCACATTCTATTTTTGGGGGTATGCACATGGTGCTCCCCGTGGCTCTTTCCTGTTATTTTCTTTGCAGTATTTGGTGTTGGGTGCTTGTGCTCCAGCTTTGGTTTTGTTGTGCAGGTGGTGCATTTTTCCCAAAGGTACGAATTCTGTCATAAGGAAAATGCACGGTCGTGTGTTTCTTTCATGCACGGTTTGCGTTGGATCGTGCATTTTTGTCAACTAGAAGAACATCGAGCCGAGCTCGACGAATTTCATTGAGTTAAGCTTGATGATCTTCACGCACGGTTGACGCACGGTTTTCTTCGAAACCATGCGCAAAGAAAACGCACGGTTTTCCTCTAGCTTTTTATTTTATTCCGTTCTTTAGCTAATCGTGCGAGTTCTTCACGCACGGGCGGCTGCGCCCGTGCGCGAGTAACACGCACGGTTCTCCTGTGTGTCCCTGCTTTCTAGCACTCTGTCGCTACTCGTACGATGTCCTTCATGCACGGGCGGAACTGCCCGTGCGCGAAGGAAAACACACGGGTCAACGCTTCTCCTTCCTCGTGTCTATCCTGAAAGTTAACTTCACACGGTTTGCGCATGGCCGTTTGCCAAACCGTGCGTGACCTATTTTTCTGACTTTTCTATTTAAGTTGCAGATTTCCTCTTTCCAAGGATCCAGGCTTCCAGCGCCATTTCCGCTCCTCTGAGCGGGAAATCTAGCCTCCAGCCGCCATTTTCTCTCTCCTCCTTGGAGAGTTGATCCGTCCACCGTTTCTCCTCAGAAAGCTTTGAATAGCTGCATCTCTGACCATCTTCATCTTCTCCGACCTCCAAGCTACCATCCGAGCTCATTGTTGCTGCACTTGCGGAGTTCTTCGGTCAGAACTAGCCCAGCGATCATTGACGAAGAAGACGGGAAATTCAAAGGAAGTGGCAGCACTTCTTGGTTCCCGGACGTCATCCGAAGAACGAGCCTGGACAAGGATTGACAACCATTGACTCTGGCCGTGAATCTCGGAAAGACTTCGTGCGCTCAGTTGTATTTCTCCTCCTCTTCTTGTGGTTACTTCATTCTGAACTTGTGATAGTGGGATTGTTGCTTGAGAACAATGTTTTGCTTAAGGTTTCAGCATGTCTTTATGTTGTTATGTCTTAATCATTGCTTGTGTTGTTAAGCTTCAGTTTTTCCTATGCTTGTTGTGATTGTGTCGTTCTAGCGATTGCTAGAAGCGTGTGTTGTGAAGAGGTGATTGCGACCCTCGCTGTTCGTCCATCGTCCATACTACTCTCCGTAGTACTCCACCCAAGAGATATGGTGACGGCGACCCGCATTAGTTTTATTAGCATTAAGCTTAGGAAACCAAAACTAAACACCCTTTGCCACGTTAACACTAGCAATCACATTTCCAATTGCAAAACCACACTCCCTACTTGCACTCCTCGAGAGATCGATATTCGGGGATTAAACTCCTCACTTTTATTACTTGACAACGATCGGTACACTTGTCGAGAGTGCATCACCACGCTTCCTAAAACCTTTCTAAGAAAATGGCATTGAGTGCACTCAACGCACTCAATGCCAATCAGTCCATGGCATTGAGTGCACTCAACGCACTCAACGCCCTGAGCCAAGATGTTTCTCTAAGTAAAATGGAGTTGAGTGAACTCAATACACTCAACGCCAATCAGTCCATGGAGTTGGGTGCACTCAACGCACTCAACGCCCGAGCCAGGATATTTCTCTAACTAAAATGGTGTTGAGTGCACTCAACGCACTCAATGCCCGTGCCCAGATATTTTCTAAGTAACTTCCTGATCTAAATAAATGCTTCCTGATCCTGAGCCAATTCTCTTGGCGCAAATCTCATGCGAGGGGCCTAGCATGAAATGGGATGTTACACCTTGGAGGTCACTTAACCCTTAGTTAGGGCACTTTGACCTTTTTAGGGCTAGGGTTGACTTAGGTCAACTTAGCCTCCTTGGTTGACCATAATGAGTCCTTGGTGTTCCATTGGACTCCCCTAGGGTTAGGGGTGCCATGGAGGGGTCAAATTGGCTAAGGGAAGGTATGTTGGCCCTAGATAGGTTACTTGGTCTTCTTGGTCTTCCTAGGGGTTTGTCATGACCTAGTCATGATAAAACCACTCATAGGGGTCTAGAGGTCTGAGGGATGTTACAAATTTCAACACACAAAAATAAAAATTTCATCCCCGAAATTCTGGTTAGGCCTACAGGGTTTCAGGTATGAAAAATAAAGTGTAACATCCCGAGAGGTTAAAGGGGATACCTGACGTGAAATGTTCCCGGTACTTTTCCTACATCAAGTCATGTAGCTCCCACATGTGCTCCTCTTGTCCAGGATTCCTCCACAAGACCTTGACCAGCGGAACATTCTTGCACTGTAAGACCCATATCCCAATATCGTCTATCTGGATCGGCTCCAGGTACACCGATCGATCAGAATCTACAGGCCTATCTGTAGTCGTGATCTGCTGCTCTAGCCGAAGTAGAGCTCTCCTGAGGGAGGAGATATGGAAGACATCGTGCAAACCCGCTAGCTCTAGCGGTAGCTTTAGTCTGTAAGCCAAGGGACCAATCTGTTATAGGATCATGTGAGGCCTCATTTATCTCGAACTGAGCTTCTTCTGACCACGCACCCACGAGACCCCATGCATCAGTCGTATCTTCAAAAACACCTAGTCTCCTACCTGAAACTCTACTTGACGATGATAGGCATCGTAATACTGGGCATGTCTGCTATGGGCCTCCAACATCCTGTCTCGAAACAACCGCACCTGAGCATCCGTATCCTCATCGAAGTACAAGCCAAGTGCCTTCGGATTCTCATCCTGGATCTAGGACAAAGGAGTCCTGCATCTCCGCCCGTATAAAGCCTCATAAGGAGACATGCTGATGTTGGAGTGGTGGTTGTTATTGTACGAGAATTCAATCAATAGTAGCTACCTCTCCCATGACTCTCCGTGGTCCAGTATGCAAAGATGCAATAAATCCTCTAGTGTCTGATTTGTGCACTCTGTCTGCCCATCCGTTTGAGGGTGGAAGGTGTTACTAAATGTCAACCGGGTCCCCAAACAAGTCTGGACCGACCTTGTAACGCCCCTGATTTTTCGATGATTTTATTTGTTTGGGCAACGTCAGATATATGGCATCGTGGCGTTACTTTTAACGTTGAGTGTCGGATTTGAGTAGTTTTGGACGTTCTCGTCCAGTTTCGTCGCAACCCGAGCATTTTTGGAGTCTCGACGCGCGATCAAAGTTTTGGGTTTTGTTTTTGTTCGCCGCATACTTTGACGGCTAATATCTCGGGAATGGCTCGTCGTATTCTGGTTTTGACGTCGTTGTTGTGTTTGTAGCATCAGCATTTGCCTACAGCGTGAATTTCGTTTAATTCGGCGCGTTTGAGCCTTTGTTTTGATCTCATATTTCCATTTTCAACTATCTGAACACGATAATTGCTATATTAATGACTGCTTGTTTAGATTCTCGGGAAGCCCTCCTAAAGGTGTGGAATTTCGTCGAGCACAACGATTGTAATTTCTCTGGGCGCTGTGTTGAGGTCGACGATCGTCGAGCAGAGCTCGACGATTGTCATTTTTCTGGGCGCTGTGTTGAGGTCGACGATCGTCGAGCAGAGCTCGACGAATGTCATTTTTTCTGGGCGCTGTGTTGAGGTCAACGATCATCGAGGTCGAGCGAAGCTCGACGATTGTCATTTTTCTGGGCGCTGTGTCGAGGTCGACGATCGTCGAGCGGAGCTCGATGATTGTCATTTTTCTGGGGGCTGTCTGGAGGTCGACAATCATCGAGCGGAGCTCGATGATTGTCGTACTGAGCTCGACGAAACGTCGAGCGGAGCTTGCTGTAGGTCTAGGAGATCTCCGTGTTGAGTTCGACGATCGGGCCCTTCTAATCGAGTTCGACGATCTTCGAATTGAGTTCGACAATCGGGCCCTGCGTTCTGCGTTCGATGATTTTCGAATTGGGATCGAGACCAGTCCTTGCGTTCGACGATTTTCAAACAGAATTCGTGAGTAATCCTCTAGCAGTACTCGAGTAATAGCCTTATACTCGAGTAATCCTCTAGCAGTACTCGAGTAATTGCCTTATATTCGAGTAATCCTCTAGCTGTACTCGAGTAATTGCCTTATACTCGAGTAATCCTCTTGCAGTACTCGAGTAGTTGCCTTGTACTCGAGTAATCCATTCCTTCTGTCTTGGGAAATCTGGTTCAGCCGAACCCGGACTATTTTGTTTGTTCTTCCTGTTATCACCTTAGTATAAATACCTTCTTCATCTTCTTCATCTTCTCCGATTCTTTTTCCTCCTGAACCAGAGAGGCGTGAGCGAGAAAGAGGTTGTCCGTCCTTATTTCTTCCGATGGCCGTTGACGGTGCTCCGGTGCTCGGAATTTCAAACCGATTGAAGATCTGGAAAGCTCTCGTCGAGAGCTACGCCCTCATGGTAATTTCTTCCCCATTTCTTGAGATTTCTCGTTAGGGTTCTTTAGCCCTAATTCCCTTTTGACCATTTTTTGTCTAGATTTCAACTCCTCCCGCAGCCTTTTTCCCCGATCTACGACGTGGAACGATTCAGAGGACTTTTTCGGTAAAAACCAAGGCAAGTGGTGGTTTCCCCTCGTTTCTCTTTGTCCGATATGATGGTAACGACTATACTTTCATGTTCTTTAAATTTTCTGCGCTTATTCTTCCAAATCATTGTTATGATTAATCGTTTCAACGATCCTTTGTTGTTGTAAGGTGTTGTCTTGGAAAACCCGATTTTGTCTAGTTTTGGTTAATTATTCCTGGTGTGTCTTAATGATGGCTATGCATGTTTTAGCTTTCGTTATTTAGCGTGTTAGAATTTATCTAGGACTGTAAATTGCTCCTAGAGGTTGATCAACCGCGTCTTGAGTTTGGTAATGTCAAGTAGAATCTGTCGAGCCAAATCTCGAGATATTTGTGTTGTGGTTTCTTTGGGTTTCTTGAATGCGGGAGTTAGTGGACGATTCCACTTCCGCAGTGTTTATTACCTTCATTAGTGCCCTGTGGAAGTCTACCTGGTTTTTGGATATCTGTGGTGTATGGTGGAGAGTATGAGACTCCCTTGCAGTTAAACAGATTGTATATCTGTTTTGTTATTGGGTGGTGTGTCTAAGAGTGACCACCTCGCTC
The DNA here is from genome assembly GCA_039583875.1 of Platanthera guangdongensis. Classification (NCBI taxonomy): domain Eukaryota; kingdom Viridiplantae; phylum Streptophyta; class Magnoliopsida; order Asparagales; family Orchidaceae; genus Platanthera; species Platanthera guangdongensis. The sequence continues at coordinate 130,946,782 of CM077153.1, read as the reverse complement.
GTGTTTTTTTTCTTGGGTGGTGTGTCCAAGAGTGATCACTTCGCCCGCGTTTTTGGGTAGAGTCGACCACATGTGCCTAATAAAAGTTTTGTATTTTTCTTTCTGGTGAAATATTCATATAGTCACCTTATAGCCTTGTCCGTCTGGTGTACCCTTGTGGAACGTGACAAATCACGTAGGAGTTCTTTTCCTGTTGATGCCCTGTTTTCTTTTGTACTTTACTTCAGTGCTTTTGGTCTTGGGTTGGTACCCCTGTTGACCTTTGTTTATTTTATCTTATTACATTTCCTGCCACTATTTGTGCATTCTTGCTGAGGTGTTCTGTCTTTGGAATACCTCAGGTTCAGAGCAGTAGTAGTTAGCAGTGCAGGTTTTGGAGTTTTCTGGGCGGTAGTGTTGGCCGTGGTTGTTGCCTCATCTTAACGAGGTAGTTTGTTGTTTGTTTAGTTTTACTAGTTCAGACATACTTTTGTTCGTGGGTTCGTGTCAGTTTTTTGGTGCCCACTGAATTGTTAGTTGTTTGATACTTGTTAGCTGCTCATTTCTTTAAATATGGATGTGGATTATTTGTTCTCTGGGAGGATTTATGCTAGAAATGCAAGTTAGGTATTTTCAACTATAAAATCTACTACTATTACTTCATGCATTGCATAATTTGAAACTCTAACTGGTTATTTTTAGCCACCATAAAAGCTATCTTTCCTACTATGATAAATTTAGAGTCTTGCATAGCATGAGTTGTCCCTTAGGGACGTTTTTACTCATGTAGGATGTTTGAGTTAATCTAATCAGGTATTTTTCTACAGCGTATAATATATTTTGATTCGTGGACTAGATGAGCAACTAAGCCGAGGGATACGGCTAACTACTATACTTAACTGATTTTCCTTAAAATAACTTAAAAAGAATCTTTATTCATGGTTAGGTTGGTGTCTGCCTGAGCGTCGCAGTTATCCCCTGCCGACGTGGCATCATAACGCGCATTTTCCCTTACTCTGATAAGCTTTTTATGCGGTGAAAATGCGGGTTGTGACAGTTGGTATCAGAGGGAGGTTGCTTGACAATTTGTCGGGCAACCTTTCCTTATTAGTATTAGGTGTTTAGCATCATATCATACAAACACCAATATGTCATCAGCACGTCTTGGCTGAAGCACAAACACTACACTCATAGCATAACATGAAGTATATGGGGCATATTATGTAGTATGGGATGCATAATATGTGTCTGTATATGGATCCACCATAGGGGCAACATGTGAGGGTTATGTAGTATGGGATGCATAACCTCACCACATGGATGCGACTAGCACGTCTCTTTTTCGTTGCATGAGAATGTCATGTAGTATGGGATGCATAACATTTTCATGCGTATGCCGCTCATAACATGCATTAGGGCCTTTTTATAATGCATAGCACAATCATGCATAACATAACATTGCATAAGCACAATGTGCCAAGCTAAAGATTTGCGGGATGACATATGTACACATATGGTTTTAAATCAGAAAAAGAATAAAGAATACATGCATTCATGTCATAGGCACAAGAGTCAATAGAATGAGAATATATCATCCTAAGTAGGACATAGCATCATTATAAAATCTCAGAGCAAGTTGCAGCGTAAGCAAGTGTCTTTTAAGTGTGGTCTGAACTAGTCGTGTGGCTTTATTGTAAGCTAGGATTTTTATGAGTTGTTCGTTTGCTTTTTAGAAATGCCGCTAAAGCATCCTGCGATGAGGTCGACTCCCCAGACGGAGGGTGAGTCATCAGGTGCGCAAAGTTACGCAATTATCGAGAGTCTGTGTCAGAGTAATGAGGCTCTGTCGAGACAATTGGTTGCGATGCAATCGCAAATTGAGTCTTTGTTGTCTGCCGCTCCCGCGCAGCAACCTTCAGTGCAAGAGCCCGCCTTGGGACAAGCCGTGCCCGATACCCCTGCTCCTCTGGTGCTCCCGATGGCGATACCACCAGAAATGAATTTCATATTGCACTTCCAGCGGTTGGGACCTCCCACCTTCAAAGGGAGTGATGACTTTATGATTATAGATGATTGGATCATCTCCATCGAGGAGATGTTTTCGTATTCCGGAATTCTAGAAGCCCAAAAGCTGTTCTTGGGAATCTTTCAAGAAGATGTTGTTGAAGAAGTTTCTACCCTCGGTCAAGCAAGACCGCCTGATGAATAACTTCCTGCATCTAAAGTAGAGACAGCTCACCGTGAGCGAGTACGAGATTGAGTTTAGCAAACTGAGCAGGTTTGCTCCTGACTTGGTATCTTCTGAGGAGGGTAGAGTGAAACGTTTCTTGTGAGGATTAAGAAGCGATGTCCAGCAGTTGGCATGCGCTTACCAATCTGAAAGTTATGTTGAAGCAGTGGAAGCCGCTTTAAAAGTGGAGGCGATTGAAAATGCCAAGAACCGCAGTGCTGCGACAAGGAAGGAGAAAAGGAAAGGCGTTGAGGAGGGTAGCTCCAGGTAATCTGGCCCTTCTACGAAGAAGAAAAGTAAGGAAGTGTGTAGCTTCTGTGGTCGTCCTGGCCACCCCTACGAAAGGTACTTCAAGAGGACTGCCACCCTGAAGCAGCAGCAGGTGTACGCCATCCAAGGTACACCCAGGGGAGAGCTTGTGTGCTCGTTCTGTGGAAGGAAGGTTCATGACGTGACTCGCTGCTAGATGAAAGAAAGGGTTTGCTTCCAGTGTGGGCAGAAGGGACACCAGAAGTCTTCGTGCCCCCAGGCTCAGTCCCCACTGCAGCCTACCCCACTTCGAGCTCTGCCACCGCCACCAAACCTGGATAAAGGAAAAGGAAAGCTGAACTTGATGACCAGCAAGGAAGCTCAAACCTCTACGCAAGTGATATCAGGTTAGCCTCAATTTAATTTATCCTTGTTAGTTATCGTTGTTGCCCTAGTTATCGTTTGTTTAGTTATGTATGTTACGGTTTTAGGGGAGTTTAAGGTGCGGAATAGGTGGGCCCACGTTCTTTTCGATTCGGGTTCCACCCATTCCTTTGTGGCCCGGAGATTTGTTGATAAACATCGTCTGAGTGTGGACCATTTGGGAGGATCTTTAAATGTCAAGCTCCCTTCCGGTGATTCTGTGATATCTAACCAAGGAGTTCTGAGATGCCCTATTTATCTTGGCAATTTTCTGGCCTTTGCGGATCTGATGATTTTGGATCTGTCTGATTTTGACGTGATTTTGGGCATGGACTGGTTGTCCAAGTATGATGCGGTCATCCAGTGCAAGGATAAGTGATTGGATTTCATAATGGACGACGGACAACCTATGAGTGTCTATGGATTTCAGGACAGAGTTTCTCCTGTCATTTATGCGGTACGTGCTTGTCGTGCTATAGAGTCGGTTGCGAGGCGTTTTTGGTTTCTATTTCTGTTCTGGAGACAGCTTTTGTTATGCCACGTCTTGAGGGTGTCTCGGTGGTGCGAGAGTTTCCAGATGACTTTCCTGATAGTCTTTCAGGACTTCCTCCAGAAAGGGAGATAGAGTTTATGATAGACCTCGAGCCAGGTACTCGTCCTATTGCTAAAGCACCGTACCGCATGGCTCCGCGTGATTTGGACGAGTTGCGTACTCAGCTCGATGAGTTGCTCAGTTGTGGTTTTATTAGACCAAGTACTTCTCCATGGGGTGCTACTGTTTTGTTCGTCAAGAAGAAAGATGGATCAATGAGGCTTTGCATCGATTATAGAGAATTAAACAAGGTAACCATTAAGAATAGGTATCCCCTGCCAAGGATTGATGATTTGTTCGACCAATTGCGTGGTAGCTCGGTATTTTCAAAGATCGATCTTCGTTCAGGCTACCACCAATTGAGGATTCGTGAGGCAGATATTCCCCGAACCGCTTTCCGTTCACGGCATGGACATTATGAGTTTTTGGTGATGTCTTTTGGTTTGACCAATGCACCCTATACTTTCATGGATTTGATGAATCGGGTGTTTAAAGATTTCTTGGACCGATTTGTTATTGTGTTCATAGATGATGTCTTGGTGTATTCCCGCAATGTTGAGGAGCATACTCAGCATTTGCGTCTGGTTTTGTCGACCCTGAGGGAGCATAAGTTATATGCGAAGTTGAGCAAGTGTGAGTTCTGGTTACCTCATGTGTCCTTTCTGGGTCATGTGGTATGAAAGGACGGTATTTCTGTAGACCCGGCCAAGATTTCTGCTGTGATGGAATGGGAGAGACCTTCTACACCCAAGGAGATTAGGAGTTTCTTAGGCCTGGCTGGCTATTATAGAAGATTCGTGGAAAGATTTTCGGTGTTGTCTGCTCCTCTAACTAGACTTACTCAGAAGAATACTGCTTTCATTTGGAGTGATAAGTGTGAAGAGGCTTTCCAAGAGCTGAAGAAGAGATTATGTACTGCTCTGATTTTAACCTTACCTACTGAAGGAGTTGAGTATGCTGTGTATGTTGATGCGTCACATATCAGACTTGGTTGTATTTTAATGCAAGATGGTAAGGTGATCGCATATGGATCGAGGCAACTAAAGATCCACAAGCGAAACTATCCTACGCATGATTTGGAGTTCGTTGCCGTAATTTATGCGCTGAAGCTTTGGAGACACTTATTATATGGCGCGTTGTGCAAGATCTATACGGACCATAAGAGTTTGAAGTACGTCTTCACTCAGAAAGAACTTAATATGCGCCAGCGTCGGTGGTTAGAATATATGGCGGATTATGAAGTGGAAATTCTTTATCATCCGGGAAAGGCTAATGTAGTAGCCGATGCCTTAAGTAGAAAGACCGCTAAGATTTTTAATCTATCGGTTCAGTCCTTGATAGAAGAATTTTTATTGATGGATATTGAGGTTGGGAGTAGCATTGTGTCTGCTATTCTAGAAGCAGAAGAACCCTCTTGGATTTCCCTTACTCGAGCAAATCAGAAGGATGATCCTGATTTGTTGCACCTCCAGAATAGAACTTTGAAGGGAGAGCTACCCGATTTCTCTGTGGACGAGTTGGACACCTTGAAGTATCGGGGTAGATTTTGGGTCCCCGCCTTTGGCGATATTCGAGCTAAGATTTGTGCTGAAGCTCATGGTTCCAGTGTAGCATACCACCCTGGTTCCACTAAGATGTATAAAGATCTAAAGCAAATTGTTTGGTCGTCAGGAATGAAGAATGACATCGCAAAGTTTGTATTGGAATGTTATACATGTCAGTGTGTTAAGGCTGATCACAGAAGGTCTGGTGGTAAATTGACACCGCTTGATATTCCAAGTTGGAAATGTGAGAGTATTTCAATGGATTTCATCACCGGTCTGCCAAAATCTCCCCGTGGGCACGACTCGGTTTGGGTGATAGTTGACAGACTTACAAAGTGTGCTCACTTTGTTCCATTTAAGATTGGGTATTCGATGAAGAAGATAGCGGAGCTATATCTTGAAGAGGTCATCAGGTTGCATGGTGTGTCTATTAGCATCGTATCAGATCGGGACTCTGGATTTGCGTCTCGCTTTTGGAAGAGTTTACAGGAGGGGTTGGGTACCGATTTAAGGTATTCCACCGCCTATCATCCGCAGACGAATGGTTAGACGGAAAGGGTAAATCAGATCGTAGAGGATATGATCAGGTGTTATATTTTGGATCATGGTGGTGCTTGGGATGAGCGTCTCAGACTCATGGAGTTTGCATACAATAATAGTTATCAAGAGAGTCTGCAGATGACTCCGTTTGAGGCCTTATATGGGAGGCATTGTAGAACTCCTTTGTTTTGGGCTGAAGTTGGTGAGAGACTGTTGCTAGGTCCGGAAGCCCTTGAAGAGATGAATTGTGCCGTGACTCGTATTCGGGAAAAGCTTCGTGTGGCTCAAGAGCGCTATGAGAAGTATGTTAATCTACGAAGGGTCGATCTGGAGTTTGTCGTTGGGGACTTGGTTTTTCTGAAAGTTTCCCCGATGTCTGGCATTAAAAGGTTTGGAAGGAACCACAAGTTAGACCCCCGGTATGTGGGACCTTTCCAGATTCTTGAGCGCATAGGAGTGTCAGCTTATAGGCTGGATTTTCCTGCGACCTTCCCTGGTGTCCATGATGTGTTTCATGTGAGCCAGCTGCGGAAGTGTGTTCGTAGTGATCATCAAGTCCTCGACTCAATACCCCAGATTCAGCCCAACCTTACATATGTGGAAAAACCTATTCGTGTTCTAGATTCTCAAGAGCGGGTGTTGCGGAGAAAGACCACCCCTATGGTCAAGATTCTTTGGAGAAATCAAGACGTCGAGAGCGCGACGTGGGAATTGGAATCGGTGATGAGGGAATCTCATCCGCACCTCTTCTCTTAGTTTCGGGTATGTTGCTATGTTTTCAGTTATGCATGATTTTATTGATTTTGGTTGGTTTTGGAGTTGTGATAAGTTTCAGGATGAAACTTCTTTTTAGGGGGAGTGACTGTAACGCCCCCGATTTTTCGATGATTTTATTTGTTTGGGCAACGTCAGATTTATAGCTTCATGGCATTACTTTTAACGTCGAGTGTCGGAATTGAGTAGTTTTGGTCATGCTCGTCCAGTTTCGTCGTAACCCGAGCATTTTTGGAGTCTCGGCGCGCGATCGAAGTTTTGGGTTTTGTTTTTGTTCGCCGCATACTTTGACGGCTAATATCTCGGGAATGGCTCGTCGGATTCTGGTTTTGACTTCGTCGTTGTGTTCGTAACATCAGTGTTTGCCTACGGCGTGAGTTTCGTTTAATTCAGCGCGTTTGAGCCTTTGTTTTGATCTTATATTTCCATGTTTAACTATCTGAACACGATAATTGCTATATTAATGACTGCTTGTTTTGATTCTCGGGAAGCCCTCCTAAAGGTGTGGGATTTCGTTGAGCCCAACGATTGTAATTTTTCTGGATGCTGTGTTGATGTCGACAATCGTCGAGCGGAGCTCGACGATTGTCATTTTTCTGGGCGCTGTGTTGAGGTCGACGATCGTCGAGCGGATCTCAACGATTGTCATTTTTCTGGGCGCTTTGTTGAGGTCAACGATCGTCGAGCGGAGCTCGATGATTGTCATTTTTTCTGGGTGTTGTGTTGAGATCTATGATCGTCGAGCGGAGCTCGACGATTGTCATTTTTCTGGGTGCTGTGTCGAGGTCGACGATCATCGAGCGGAGCTCGACGATTGTCATTTTTCTGGGCGCTGTCTGGAGGTCGACGATCGTCGAGCGGAGGTCGACAATCGTCGAGCGGAGCTCGACGAAACGTCGAGCGTAGCTTGCTATAGGTCTAGAAGATCTCCGTGTTGAGTTCGACGATCGGACCCTTCGAATCGAGTTCGACGATCTTCGAATTGAGTTCGACGATCGGGCCCTGCATTCGGCATTCGATGATTTTCGAATTGGGATCGACGACCAGGCCTTGCATTCGACGATTTTCAAACAGAATTCGTGAGTAATCCTCTAGCAGTACTCGAGTAATAGCCTTATACTCGAGTAATCCTCTAACACTACTCGAGTAATTGCCTTATACTCGAGTAATCCTCTAGTTGTACTCGAGTAATTGCCTTATACTCGAGTAATACTCTTGCAGTACTCGAGTAGTTGCCTTGTACTCGAGTAATCCATTCCTTCTGTCTCGGGAAATCTTGTTCAGTCGAACCCGGTCTATTTTGTTTGTTCTTCTTGTTATCACCTTAGTATAAATACCTTCTTCATCTTCTCCGATTCTTTTTCCTCCCGAACCAGAGCGGCGTGAGCGAGAAAGAGATTGTCCGTCCTTATTTCTTCCGGTGGCCATTGACGGTGCTCCGGTTCTCGGAATTTCAAACTGATCGTAGATCTGGAAAGCTCTCATCGAGAGTTACGCCCTCGTGGTAATTTCTTCCCCGTTTCTTGAGATTTCTCGTTAGGGTTCTTCGTCCCTAATCCCCTTTTCGACCATTTTTGTCTAGATTTCAACTCCTCCCACAGCCTTTTTCCCCGATCTACGACGTGGAACGATTCAGAGGACTCTTCCGGTAAAAACCAAGGCAAGTGGTGGTTTCCCCTCATTTCTCTTTGTCTGATCTGATGGTAACGACTATACTTTCATGTTCTTTAAATTTTCTGCGCTTATTCTTCTAAATCATTGTTATGATTAATCGTTTCAACGATCCTTTGTTGTTGTAAGGTGTTGTCTTGGAAAGCCCGATTTTGTCTGGTTTTGGTTAATTGTTACTGGTGTGTCTTAATGATGGCTATGCATGTTTTAGCTTTCGTTATTTAGCGCATTAGAATTTATCTAGGACTGTAAATTTCTCCTAGAGGTTGATCAACCGCATCTTGAGTTCGGTAATGTCAAGTAGAATCTGCCGAGCCAAATCTCGAGATATTTGTGTTGTGGTTTCTTTGGGTTTCTTGAATGCGGGAGTTAGTGGACGATTCCACCTCCACAGTGTTTGTTACCTTCATTAGTTCCCTGTGGAAGTCTACCTGGTTTTTAGATGTCTGCGGTGTATGGTGGAGAGTATGAGACTCCCTCGCAGTTAGATGGATTATATATCTGTTTTGTTTTTGGGTGGTGTGTCCAAGAGTGACCACCTCGCCCGTGTTTCTTTTCTTGGGTGGTGTGTCCAAGAGTGACCACTTTGCCCGTGTTTTTGGGTAGAGTCGACCGCAGGTGCCTAATAAAGGTTTTGTATTTTTCATTCAGGTGAAATATTCATGTAGTCACCTTATAGCCTTGTGCGTCTGGTGTACCCTTGTGGAACGTGACAAATCACGTAGGAGTTCTTTTCCTGTTGATGCCCTGTTTTCTTTTGTATTTTACTTCAGTGCTTTTGGTCTTGGGTTGGTACCCCTGTTGACCTTTGTTTATTTTGGCTTATTACCTTTCCTGCCACTATTTGTACCTTCTTGCTGAGGTGTTCTGTCTTTGGAATGCCTCAGGTTCAGAGCAGTAGCAGTTAGCAGTGCTGGTTTTGGAGTTTTCTGGGCGGTAGTGTTGGTCGTGGTTGTTGCCTCGTCTTAGCGAGGTAGTTTGTTGTTTGTTTAGTTTTACTAGTTCAGACATACTTTTGTTCGTGGGTTCGTGTCAGTTTGTTCGCACCCACTGAATTGTTAGTTGTTTGATACTTGCTAGCTGCTCATTTCTTTAAATATGGATGTGGATTACTTGTTCTCTAGGAGGATTTATGCTAGGAATGCATGTTAGGTATTTTCAACTATAAAATCTACTACTATTACTTCATGCATTGCATAATTTGAAACTCTAACTGGTTATTTTTAGCGACTGTAAAAGCTATCTTTCCTACTATAATAAATTTAGAGTCTTGCATAGCATGAGTTGTCCCTTAGGGACGCTTTTACTCATGTAGGATGTTTGAGTTAATCTAATCAGGTATTTTTCCGCAGCGTATAATATATTTTAATTCGTGGACTAGATGAGCCACTAAGCCGAGGGATACGGCTAACTACTGCACTTAACTGATTTTCCTTAAAATAACTTAAAAAGAATCTTTCTTAATGGTTAGGTTGGCATCTGCCTGAGCGTCCATAGTTATCCCCTGTTGACGTGGCATCATGACGTGCATTTTCCCTTACTCTGATAAGCTTTTTATTCGGTGAAAATACGGGTTGTTACAGACCTCCACTCCTTAGACGTAAATCATCCATCACAATTAGACAATATCGTCCTCGGCACTCCATGGTATCGGACGAACTGCTCCACAAACCTCTGCACCAAGTCACCCACTGGAGCGTCCTTCCTGATCGGTTGAAATTTGGCCACCTTCGTCAATCGATCGACGATCACCCATATCGAGTCGTTCCACACATGTGACAAAGGAAAAACATGTATTAAATCCATGGCATTATCGTCGAACTTCCACTCCGGCACCAGAGTGGCTACAACAATCCGGCCTGACTCTGACACTCTGCCTTCACTAACTGACAAGACTCACAATGGGTCATGAAGTATGTGATATCCCTCTTCATATCCGGCAAGTACATCATCATCTTCAAGTCGGCCATCATCTTGGTGATGCTCTGGTGCACTGAGTACCTGCTGTAGTGACCCTCCTGAATCCTGCCCGCAACCGGTATGTACACCCGTCCTCTAAAGCATAACAACCCATCCTTATTTGTATACTTCCCGGCCGTGCCCCCCTTCAAGGTCCTGAATATTGGCTCTAGCTTGTCATCCATCCTCTGCTCAGCCCTGATGCGATCTCGAACATCATCAGAAGTGCTCATCGCGGCCAGGTACTCATCTCCCTACATGTGGGCCTTGACGTCCTGAATAGACGGGAGAAAAGGGCGGGAAACTGGGGCAATACCTTCGAAGGTCGTGAAGGTGCAGTCATAACTCAATACAACCTTCCTTGTCGGGCAATCTATCTAGGCATGGTTCCAAGTAAACCATGTCATGCACAGAACCATATCGAAGTTCGTCGTCCTCAAGACCGTCGTCGGGGCCTCGAGTGTTAGAGCATCAATAGTCACCTTCAGGAGGCACTTAGCAGTAGCTAAGACCTTCAACCTGTTGGGGAGATGCACCCTCCTGGAGACTCTCGAATAGTGTCTGACTCCCTCCAGTCCCTTTACGAACTCCTCAGAGATGAAATTGTGTGACGCTCTCGTATCCACAATGGTATGGGCAGGTTTGCTGCAAATCATAAATATTCCTGTTTATTTAAGTATGTTTATGTAACTGAGCCTATGGTTTTCTTTTCTAGTATGCTACTATTGTTTGTTGTTTCAAATATTCGAAAGGTAAATAACAACATAAAATTACTAGCATACCTGCAATCACCCTGCCCGGGTCCCGGGGTGAAGCCAAGTCCAGAGCATACACCTGCTCCCTCTCTTGCCTCTGATCTCTGCCCTGGAAACCACATCCTCTTCCACGGCCTTGGCCTGCAAACTACTGAGCGAGCGGGGTAGCCTGTGGTGCCGTTAGAGGTGCCCCTCTCATGGGGCAGTTCCTTCGGATGTGCCCTACCTGATGATAGTTGTAGCACTCGGGCATGGGAAGTGCCACATATTCAAGCCTCTTTATCTCTCGCATCTGAAGAGGTTGAGGGGCCAATACCACAAGCTCCCTCGGCTCGTGTCTCACCTCTTAGCGGGGTTGGTCCTCTTCCCTTCTCTCATCAGCAAGGTGGCCCCTCCACTGATCATTCCTACCTCCCCGACCCAAATCCTCAATTGGCCTCTTCCGGCCTCGAGTCATATGCCAATTAGCCTCCATCCTCTTTGCCATCTCCAGAATCCGAGGTATAGGCCCGTCGGATACAAACAGAAGAGCCTGTCTCAGATCCTCTCGAAGGCACTTATAGAACCTCTTGGTATACTCCGCATCATTCAGCTGATAGGAGTCCGCAAACTGGGCTAAGTGAGTGAACTCCCGGTGGTACTCCAGCACCGTCCTGTTGCCCTGCCTCAGCTGCAGGAACCTGTCTTCCAGCTCTTCTCTTGCCGACTGTGAGACGAAGTGTTCCAACAGTGCATCCCTGAACTCATCCTAAGTGATGTCAGCAATCTCTTGATCTGCAAACATTGTATTTAGAAGTATCTTCCACCACCTCTTGGCATCAGACTCCAAGAAGGAGACCACTAGAGTTACCCTCTCCTCCCACGGTCACCGTATCCCGGTCAGCATCTTAAACATGATATCAAGCCACTTTTCCATTCGTATGACCGACTTCGTCTCAATGTAAGATGGGGGAGAGAGTCCTCGGAATATGCTCAACCAATTGGCCCTCAGGTTCGGCTGAGGAGCCGGAGACTGCTGGGCCCTAAAAGCCTCCAGAATGGCTGTTAGAGTCTGCCCCATCTCCGTCTGTAGAAACAGATAGGGAGCTGGGGGATGTGGTGCAACATTCGGAGTTTGCTGAGCTCCGCCCTGCAGTGTAGGATGTGCCAGGGGCTGCATAACAAAGGCCAATCGTAATAAATTGACTCAAACCTAGTTAAAAGTGGACAATTACATGTGATCCCCGATATTGGTACACCACAGCTTCCGCTGCCTAGTTTGTCCCCAAACTAAACTCGAGCGGGTGTGACCCAGGGTCTGTGGACTTCTACTCTTCTGATCGAGGTTTCGCTCTAATACTAGTTTGTAAGGTCCCATTTTTTTGCAAAACCAACAGGTTCTTATGCACAGAATCGCCGCTTTGTGGTCCAACACACCCGGGAAGGTCGTCTCTACAGAACGTCGATCATGTCGGTCATACCGATCGCAGAAGAGAAGAGTAAAAGTATAAGTACATGAGTAAAATAAAACTCAATGCTGGTCAACCAGAAATCACATGAATATAAATAAATCTCCACAAAGGGAGAGTCCAAGGTAACAATAAATCATGTACTAATAAAAATGGCTCCTTCCCGATACATCATGATCCTCACTACAAGCCACTCATCACGGAAGCAAACCTATAGTAACTACTAATGATTGGGACCCACTGTCCCTGCTGCATAAACTACCATGCTAGACTGTTCCGTCTCCAAGCACACCGACCTTTGGGGCTCCATCTCCTGGTTCGGTTCCACGATCCCCTAAAATGATTCGGTCAACGACCATTAGTCTAAAGGACTAAGTCCAATAATCCCCCACCCCTCCCCCATAGCTCCTAGGCACCGAGCGAGTAGAAGGAAAGGGAAGGTATTTAAGGTGGAGAGTAACAAAAGTAAGCAGGTGATTGCGGAACTAGTCTATCATGAGTATATAGTCACAACAAGTATAAGTAAGCAATAGTAGGTAAGCAATATAAGATTATACACATGAACACGGTGAGCAAGTAAAGTACAAGACGGTACACTAAGTAAGTAACCATGACCTATAGGAATGCCCATACAAACCTATAGACTAAGGGGTCGTTTTGCAAGGTCTATTGTATAAAGAGTCTCATACCTATTTATATAATTGGTGTCAAGGGTTATATGCAATGAACATGCAATGGCATGCAAGTATGACATGATAAGAACATGCAAGTGTAACACACACACCCGACTCTGTGCACACAGACCTTTAGTTCCCCCTTTCTAGAGCCTAACCTCCCAGGATACCTCTGTAGTGGCAAACGGAAGTGGTGAGTTCAGCCTCTCCCACCTCTAAATCGGTATTAGCACTACCAGGCAGACCTATAGTATGCCTCAACACTGGTGCACTAAGCTGAGCTCCCGTGTACTCTTGTCGGCAGGCGCACCGGACTTTATTTGGCTAAGTGCTAAACCACACTTGTTGAGTTAACGTATTAGTGTCGGTGCGACGACCCTCCAATACCGAAGACCCACCACCTTATATTTTATGCACATGCAACATTAATGTATTTTCACACCGAGCCAAAGCTCCCCGGACTATCCCATCCATCACAAATATCTACTGAGCCAAAGCTCCACGGACTAACCCGTCTGACACAAATATCTATCGAGCCATCGGGTCGCCGAGCTAACCTGTCCATCACCAAACCACCGAGCCTACCGCTCGTGAAACCCAACCTAACTCCCACAACACCGGGGAGTGTGAGTGTAAGTGTAATCCTAGAGTATTTCTAATTACACTTGTATTCCATTTAGTCTTATGGCTATGGTTAACCTTGGACTGCCCAAGGCATTCCCTGTGGAAGGCTCTCGAGGACACTAGGAACTACGATGGGTTGAAGCTCAAAGCACCCTTTCACGAGGTAATTATTATTGGTATCTACCCATAACAAACCTCATTTAAAGTTATACTTAATCTAACCCTAGTGCATTTTGACTCTCTTCTCTCTTCACAAGAAGGATGATGTTTTGTCGATCCCGAGCGTCATTTAACATTAGTCAACTCGATACTTCCACATCATGACTCCTAATAATGAACTCATTTTTACTTTACCAGAGTCAGTAAACTATTAACCCCATCTCCCTATGTCCATTCCACATGCTATCACAATTTCCACAATTTACTATATGCAGACCAATCTAAGCTATAGCATGTACATGATAGGAGGTACTCCAAATTTCCATCCAAAGTCCCTAAGATAATTATTGTCGGTCTATCATGACACATTTAGCCTAAATCCAGAATCTTATAATTTCCCTAGTTAATTTGGCATTTATTAATTTTTTCCCAAAAGTTAGGCCATGGGTAATTTTGAACAAGAAGTACTAGATTTCCTTAAGTTGTGGCAACCCAAAAATTATGAACACTATATGATAGCAAAATATCAATGAATACCAAATTTTACAGATTTTTATAAATGTAATAACCTCTAAATAATTCATTCAAGGTAATTATAATAATTAGAATTAATGAAGGGAGTACCATAAATCATAGTCCACAAATTATATAAAATTACCAGAGTCTTTTAAAGGTCATAAAACCCTACTAACTAAGTTACATGCAATTCCAAGGTCAGTGAGCTATGTAGAAAAATACTTCAAATAATTCCGTTAAAGTTCATTTGTGAAGGAACATTCTTATAAACTCATCCAAATAACATTTAACAATTTTTTAAGCTTTGCTAGGCCCTCACAAGTTCTCTGACCAAGTAACACAATTTTTTAGCAAGATATATTATTTATTATCTATTTATCAAAATAAGGTGCACTAGTTCACTTTACCGATGAAGTACTAAGATGAAATGCCCAAATAATTTACTAGTGCATCTAAATGATATTTAATTAACCTTGTCATAGTTTCATATCATTCTAGGTTAATTTAACCATGGTTACTTCAAAATCACCACAAGGGGCAAGATTAAGGTTATAACTACAAGTATGAGCTACCGTTTTTTAGACATCCTATAATATATTCCAGATGTCAATATCACTATAAAATTACTCCTACCAAAATCTCATGAAGATCCAAGATCATATGACCCTTCAATATTTTCATAAAAGGTATAGGCTTAAACCATCCCTAATTTGTTTAAGTTGTATACATAAGTCTAAATGTCACCAAATTCCTTCCTAGGGCTATTCAGCATCCTTGGATTACATGGACTAAACCCCAAGTCCATACATGGACATATCACACCATGTCCTTCACAAACCCCAAAAGTTCAACCTTAGGGTTTGAACTAGGGTCCTAGGGTAAATCCACCCTAATCCACCCCAAACTCCATGTGAGGGTGTTTAAACTAACCTTTGGGCTTTGGCTAGAGTCCGAACCATTTTGGTTGATAATTGGCCCATCCATGCCGCAAGCTCACTCTTGCCCTAATTAACCCTTAAAGGGCCATACTTTGGTCTCACCAAAACTTATTCAAAGCAAACCCAATTGGGCTGCGATTTTTATCATAATCATGCCTTGACCCTAACAGACAGATACCAAGATTTGGTGGGTGTGGAGGTCATTAGACCCCTTACATAATTCATACATGGTTTATTAAACTTCTACAAAAACTTTAAGAAAGTTTTTTCCAAAAATTCTCTTCTTTGGATATGTTATACATCTAGATATGAATGGCTCATGCTCAAAATTTCAAGTCATTTGGAGGTCAAGATTGATGGGGGTACCCAAAACAATCTCTCATAAAGCTTAGGTATAGACCTCACCAAAATGAGTGTTGTGGTCTGACCTGAACTCCAAATTGGTTCAAACCAAATTTAGAATAAACTAAACTCATAAGGTTATAAGTTTCATATTGATTACTTTTTCTGAATAGGCCTCTAGGTATTTTTAATTTAAATTCCAAGGCAGGTGATTTTATGTGACAGAAAATACATAAATTTAGATTAAATATATTAGATCTTGCATAGATCTTAAAGCAGATCAGACAGGTCCTGGCTTTCCTCTTCCTCCAGCCAACGACCTAAATATGGCCGACCTGGAGCAATCACCAAGCCCAATTTCCGGCCCACCAGCCACCTCCCCGGCCAACCATCGCCACCACCACCTCTGTTGAGGTGAGGGTTATCAGTCGGAGGTGGTTTGGCCGCCGGAGACGGCGGATTTCGGCGAACCCGACATTTCATTTTTACGAAAAAACCAGTGGAAACGTTCCACCATATCCTGCTCAATTGAGCCCGATTCTCATCTCCAATGAATCCTAATATCTAGCCCACGAAGAAGGAGTACAGGAGGACCTGGTTTGCAGCTTGAATGTGTGTGCTTTGCCTCCTCACCATTTTCGGCCACCAAGCTTTGCCTTTTTTGCAACTTCTTCACCAACCTCATTGGAATTGAGAAAGGATCGGGGGAAATGCTCGCCCTTACTCCGGTGAAGGTCCTTAAAGAAGGAATTTGGGAGAGAAAGCCTGTAACTCGCCAATTCATAAAAACTCCATTAATGGCAATAAAACCAACTTTTCGGTTTCAGCCCAATTGAGGGGGCTGAGCCACCCAAACGGTCGGCCTCCTCCTGAAAACTCCCCCTCTCCTCAGAGGAGTAAAATCCCCATAAAAGTGGGGGTTATGGAGCCTCTATGGCCATGATAGCCATTAAGCTCACATTTTCTCTCTCCTCCAAGTCAATAATTCCAGAGAGGCTTAGTCCGACGAATTTGCTCTATTCGACGAACTCCGTTCGATGAATTTGCTCCATTCGACGAACTCTGTTCAACGAATATGCCCCGTTCGATGTACTCTGAACCTAGTTCAGCAAACTTGCACCGTTCGACAACTCTGAACCTAGTTCAGCAAACTTTCTCCATTCGTCGAACTACGTTCGACGAATATGCTCCTAATTCCAAAGAGACTCAATTCGACGAACTATGTTCGACGAATATGCTCTGTTCGATGAATTATTTGTTGACTTCGGCGAACGGGGTGCATTCGACTCTCCCCACGCTTCCTGGAACCTATCTAATAAAAATGGCATTGAGTGCACTCAACGCCAATCAGTCCATGGCGTTGAGTGCACTCAACGCACTCAACTCCCCAAGCTAAGTTGTTTCTCTAAGTAAATGGAGTTGAGTGCACTCAACGCACTCAACGCCAATCAGTCCATGGCGTTGAGTGCAATCAATGCACTCAACGCCCGAGCCAGGATATTTCTCTAACTAAAATTGCGTTGAGTGCACTGAATTCCAATCAGTCCATGGTGTTGAGTGCACTTAACGCACTCAACGCCCCGTGCCCAGATATTTTCTACGTAACTTCCGTATCTAAATAGATGCTTCCCAATCCTGAGCCAATTCTCCTAGCTCAAAACGCATGCGAGGGGATGTTACACCTTGGAGGTCACTTGACCCTTAGTTAGGGCACTTTGACCTTTTTAGGGCTAGGGTTGACTTGGGTCAACTTAGCCTCTTTAGTTGACCCCAATGAGTCTGTGGTGGCCCATTGGCCTCCCGTAGGGTTAGGGGTGCCATGGAGGGGTCAAATTGGCTAAGGGAAGGTCCATTGGCCCTAGATAGGTCACTTGGTCTTCTTGGGCTTCCTAGGGGTTTGTCATGACCTAGTTATGATAAAACCACTCCTAGGGGTCTAGAAGTTTGAGGAATGTTAAAAATTTCAATACACAAAAATAAAATTTTCGACTCTGAAATTCTGGTTATGCCTATGGGGTTTCATGTATGAGAAATAAAGTGTAACATCCAGAGAGGTTAAAGGGGATACCTTACGTGAAAGGTTTTGGGTACTTTTGCTACATCAAGTCCTGCGTCTCCCACGTGTGCATCACTTGTCCAGGATTCCTCCACAAGACCTTGACCAGCGAAACATTCTTGCGCTATAAGACCCGTATCCAAATATCGTCTATCCGGATCAGCTCCAGGTGCTCCGATCGATCAGAATCTATAGGCCCATCTGTAGTCGTGATCTGCTGCTCTGGTCGAAATAGAGCTCTCCTGAGGGATGAGATGTGGAAGATGTCGTGCAAACCCACTGCCTCTAGCGACAGCTTTAGTGTGTAAGCCAAGGGACCGATCCGTTCTAGGATCCTGTAAGGCCCCATGTATCTCGGACTGAGCTTCTTCTGACCACGCAACCGCGAGACCACATGCATCAATCGTATCTTCAGAAACACCAAGTCTCCTACCTGAAACTCTACTTGATGATGACAGACATCGTAATACTTGGCATGTCTTCTATGGGCCACCAACATCATGTCTCGAAACAACCGCACATGAGCATACGTATCCTCATCGAACTACGAGCCAAGTGCCTCCAGATTCTCATCCTGGATCCAAGACAAAGGAGTCATGCATCTCCGCTTGTATAAATCCTCATAAGGGGACATGTCGATGTTGGACTGGTGGTTGTTATTGTACGATAATTCAATCAACAGTAGTTGCCTCTCCCATGACTCTCCGCGGTCGAATATGCAAAGATGCAACAAATCCTCAAGTATATGATTGGTGCACTCTGTCAGCCCATCCGTCTGAGGGTGAAAGGTGTTACTAAATGTCAACTGGGTCCCCAAATAAGCCTGGACCGACCTCCACTCCTTGGATGTAAATCGTCCATCACGATTGGACACTATCGTCCTCGGCACTCCATGGTATCGGACGAACTGCTCCACAAACCTCTGCACCAAGTCACCCACTGGAGCGTCCTTCCTGATCGGTAGAAATTTGGCCACCTTCGTCAATCGATCGATGATCACAAATATCGAGTCGTTCCACACATGTGACCGAGGAAGACCATGTATGAAATCCATGGCAATATCGTTGAACTTCCACTCCGGCACCGGACGTGGCTGCAACAATCCGGCCAGACTCTTACACTCTGCCTTCAATGTGTCACGAAGTATGTGATATCCCTCTTCATGTCCGGCCAGTACATCATCCTCTTCAGGTCGGCCATCATCTTGGTGAAGCTCGGGTGCACTGAGTACCTGCTGTAGTGAGCCTCGGTCATAATGTCCTCCTGAATCCTGCCCCCAGCCGGTATGTGCACCCATCCTCTAAAGCATAACAACCCATCCTTCGATGTATACTCCCCAACCGTGCCCACCTTCAAGGTCCTGAATACTGGCTCTAGCTTGTCATCCGTCCTCTACTTAGCCCTGATGCGATCTCGAACATCATCGATAGTGCTCATCGCGTCTAGGTACTCATCATAAAGCTCTGAGTCATCCGAGGACACCAAAGTAATCTGCATATCCTCCATCATCCGTACCAGCTCCATAGCCATCAACTGGGGCTCTGCTCCTGAAATGGTAGTCTTCCGGCTTAGTGCGTCCGCCACCACATTCGTCTTTCCCTCGTGATAGTGTATCGTATACTCATAATCAGATAGAAACTCCACCCATCGTCTCTGGAGGATGTTCAACTCCTTCTACGTATCAACATATATCAGATTCTTGTGATCCGAAAATATGTCGTAGTGCACCCCATAAAGATAATACCGTGAAATCTTCAGAGCGAACACCACTGCTCCCATCTCCAAGTTATGCATAGGGTAGTTCTGCTCATGCTTCTTTAGCTGGCGGGAGGCATATACTATCACATTCCCATGGTGTATCAGTACAGCACCCATCCCCTGAAATGACGCATCAGTGTACACCTGGAAGCCTTGCTTCCCAGACGGAAGAGCAAGGATAGGGGTCGACGTTAGCCGACCATTCAACTACTAGAAGGCCGCCTCACACTACGACGTCCAAACGAACGGAGTGTCCTTCATCAAAGAAGTGAGTGGAAGGGCTATCTGAGAGAATCCATGGACAA
Organism: Platanthera guangdongensis; assembly: GCA_039583875.1. Lineage (NCBI taxonomy): Eukaryota > Viridiplantae > Streptophyta > Magnoliopsida > Asparagales > Orchidaceae > Platanthera > Platanthera guangdongensis. The sequence goes on along the minus strand of CM077153.1, from coordinate 130,927,246 downwards.
ACTTCCGGTAGTACCCGGCCAATCCCAGAAAACTTTGGACATCTGTGGTCGTCTTCAACTAGGTCAGTCTCGCATAGCCTGAATCTTTGTGGGATCCACTGCCAGTCCTGCTCCACTGACAATGTGGCCTAAAAAGGCCACCTCCATCAGCCAAAACTGGCACTTGCAGAATTTGGCATACAAATGATGCTCCCTAAGATTTTCTAGGGTCAAGGCCAGATGTTGTGCATGCTCTTCCTTCATCCTCGAATAAATTAAGATGTCATTTATGAATACAATGACAAACCTGCCGAGGTATGGCTCAAACACCCGGTTCATCTAGCTGATGAAAGCCGAAGGCGCATTCGTGAGCCCAAAGGGCACCACAATATACTCATACAAGCTATATCTGCTGCTAAACGTCGCCTTCGGGATGTCTGTTTCCTGAATCCATAGCTGATAGTATCCCGACCTCAGATCCAGCTTTGAGAACCAATGTGCTCCATCTAGCTGATCGAATAGCTCTTTGATCCTCGACAGCGGATATGTGTTCTGAACTATCAACTGGTTTAGTGCATGATAGTCGAAGAATAACCTGTGGGTCACATCCTTCTTTTTCACAAACAAGATCGGAGCTCCCCAAGGCGAGGAGCTTGGCCTAACGAATCCAGCCACCACCAACTCCTTCAGCTAACTCCTGAACACCACCAGCTCCTTTGGATCCATCCGATAGGGAGCCCTAGACACCGGCTTAGCTCCTGGCACCTACTGGATCTGAAAATCCTTCTCCCGATGCGGCGGTAATCCTGGTAGCTTCTCTGGAAACACATCCGCAAAGTCCCGCAGCACCGATATATCGATAACCATCATCTTGACCTCGACCATCTCGAAGAACACCTGATAGACCTCGTCTCCCTGCATGTGGGCCTTGACGTCCTAAATAGACGGGAGAAAAGGGCAAGAAACTGGGGAAATACCTTCGAAGTTCATGAAGGTGCCATCATAACTCAGTACAACCTTCATTGCCGGGCAATCTATCTAGGCATGGTTCCAAGTAAGCCATGTCATGCCCAAAACCAAATCGATGTCTGTCATCCTCAAGACCATCGTTGGGGCCTCGAGTGTCAGACCATCAATAGTCACCTTCAGGAGGCACTTAGCAGTAGCTAAGACCTTCGTCCTGTTGGGGAGATGCACCCTCCTGCCGACTCTCGAATAGTGTTTGACTCCCTCCAGTCCCTTTACGATCTCCTTGGAGATGAAATTGTGTGACGCCCTCGTATCCACAATGGTATGGGCAGGTTTTCCGCAAACTATAAATATTCCTGTTTATTTAAGTATGTTTTGTTAACTAAGCCAATGATTTTCTTTCCTAGTATGCTACTGTTGTTTGTTGTTTCAAAAATTCCAAAGGTAAATAACAACATAAAATTACTAGCATACCTACAATCACCCTGCCCGGGTCCCGGGGTGAAGCGAAGTCCAGAGCAGACACCTGCTGCCTCTCTTTCCTCCGATCTCCGCCCTGGAAACCATGTCCTCTTACACGGCCTCGTCCTACAAACTACTAAGCGGGCGGGGTAGCCTGTGGTGCTGGTAGAGGTGCCCCTCTCATGGGGCAGTTCCTTCGGATGTGCCCTACCTGATGATAGTTGTAGCACTCGGGCGAGGGAAGTGCTACACCTTCGAGCCTCTTTATCTCTCGCATCTGAAGAGGTTGAGGGGCCAATACCACCGGCTCCCTCGCCTCGTTCTCTCATCAGCAAGGTAGCCCCTCTGCTGATCATTCCTGCCTCCCCGACCCTAATCCTCAATTGGCCTCTTCCAACCTCGATTCGTGTGCCAATCAGCCTCCATCCTCTTTGCCATCTCTAGAATCTGAGGTATAGGCCCATCGGATACAAACAGAAGAGCCTGTCTTAGATCCTCTCGAAGGCACTTATAGAACCTCTTGGTATACCCCGCATCATCCAGCTGATAGGAGTCCGCAAACCGGGCTATGTGAGTGAAGTCCCGGTGGTACTCCGGCACCGTCCTGTTGCCCTGCCTCAGCTGTAGGAACCTGTCTTCCAGCTCTTCTCTTAACGACTGTGGGACGAAGTTTTCCAATAGTGCAGCCCTAAACTCATCCCAAGTGATGTCATCAATCTCTTGATCTACAAACATTGCATCTAGAAGTATCTTCCACCACCTCTTAGCATCAGAATCCAAGCAGGAGACCACTAGAGGTACCCTCTCCTCGCACGGGCACCGTATCCCGGTCAGCATCTCGAACATGATATCAAGCCACTCTTCCGTTCGTATGGCTGACTCCATCCCAATGTAATATAGGGGAGAGAGTCCTCGGAATATGCTCAACCAATTGGCCCTCGGTTTCGGCTGAGGAGCCAGAGACTGTTGGGCCCTGAAAGCCTCCAGAATGGCTGTCTGTGTCTGCCCCATCTCCATCTGTAGAAACAAAGAGGGAGTCGGGGATGGTGGTGCAATATTCGAAGTTTGCTGAGCTATGCCATGCGATGTAAGATGTGCCATGAGCTGCATAACAAAGGCCAATTGTAATAAATTTGACTCAAACCCAGTTAAAAGTGGACAATTACATGTGATCCCCGATATGGGTACACCATAGCTTCTGCTACTTAATTTGACCCCAAACTAAACTCGAGCGGGGGTGAACCAGGGTTAGTGGACTTCTACTCTTATGATCGAGGTTTCGTTTTAATACCAGTTTGTAAGGCCCCATTTTTTTGTAAAACCAACAGGGTCTTATGCCTAGAGCCGCTGCTTTGCGGTGACACCAACACACCCGGGAAGGTCGTCTCTACAGAACATCGATCATGTCGGTCATACCGATCGCAGAAGAGAAGAGTAAAAGTATAAGTACATGAGTAAAATGAAACTCAATGCTGGTCCACCAGAAATCACATGAATATAAATAAATCTCCACAAAGGGAGAGTCCATAGTAACTATAAATCATGTACTAATAAAAAGGGTTCCTTCGCGATACATCATGATCCTCACTACAAGTCACTCATCGCGGGAGCAAACCTATAGTAACTACTAATGATTGGGACCCACTGTCCCTGCTGCATGAACTACCGTGTTAGACTGTCCCGTCTCCAAGCACACCGACCTTTGGGGTTGCATCTCCTGGTTCGGTTCCACGATCCCCTAAAATGATTCGGTCAACGACCATTAGTCTAAAGACTAAGTCCTATCATCCCCCACCCCTCCCCCATGGCTCCTAGGCACCGAGCGAGTAGAAGGAAAGGGAAGGTATTTAAGGTGGAGAGTAACAAAAGTAAGTAGGTGATTGCGGAACTATTCTATCATGAGTATATAGTCACAACAAGTATAAGTAAGCAATAGTAGGTAAGCAATATAAGAGTATACACATGAACATGGTGAGCAAGTAAAGTACAAGAAGGTATACTGAGTAAGTAACCATGACCTATAGGAATGCCCGTAATAACCCATAGACCAAGGGGTCGTTTTGTAAGGCCTATTGTATAAAGAGTCTTATACCAATTTATAAAATAGTTTCAATGGTTATATGCAATGAACATGCATTGTCATGCAAGTATGTCATGATAAGAACATGCAAGTGCAACACACACACCCGACTCTGTGCACACAGACCTTTAGTTCCCCCTTTATTGAACCTAACCTCCCAGGATACCTCCATAGTTGCAAACAGAAGCGGTGAGTTCAGCCCGCCCACCTCTAAACCGGTATTATCACTACCAGTCAGACCTATAGTACGCCTCAATGATGGTGCACTAAGCTGAGCTCCTGCGTACTCTTGTCGGTTGGCGCATCGGATAATATTTGGCTAAGTGTTAAACCACACTTGCCGAGTTAACGTATTGGTGTCGGTGCGACGACCCTCCAATACCGAAGACCCACCACCATATATTTTATGCACATGCAACATTAATGTATTTTCCCACCGAGCCAAAGCTCCTCGGACTATCCCGTCCATCCCAAATATCTACTAAGCTGAAGCTCCACGGACTAACCCATCCGACACAAATATCTACCGAGCCATCGGCTCGCCGGGCTAACCTGTCCATCACCAAACCACCGAGCCTACCACTCGTGAAATCCAACTTAACTCCCACAACACCGAGGAGTGTGAGTGTAAGTGTAATCCTAAAGTTTTTCTAATTTCTCTTGCATTCCATTTAGTCTTATGGCTTACGTTAACCTTGGGTTGCCCAAGGCATTCCCTGTGAAGGGCACTCGAGGGCACTATGAACTATGATGGGTTGAAGCCCAAAGCTCCTAATCGCAAGGTACTTATTATTATTGGTATTTACCCATAACAAACCTCATTTAAAGTTATACTTTATCTTACCCAAGTGCATTTTGACTATCTTCTATCTCCACAGGAAGGACGATGTTTCGTCGATCCAGAGCGTCATTTAACACTAGTCAACTCGATAGTTCCACATCATAACTCCTAATGATGAACTCATTTTCACTTGACCAAAGTCAGTAAACAATTAACCTCATCTCCCTATGTTCATTCCACATGCTATCACAATTTCCGCAGTATTACTATATGTAGACTAAACTAAGTTATATGATGTATATGATAGGAGGTACTCCAAATTTTCATCAAAAAGCCCTAAGATAATTATTGTGGGTGTATCATGCTACATTTAGCCTAAATCTAGAAACTTATAATTTTCCTAGTTAATTTGGCATTTATTAATTTTTTTCTCAAAGTTAGGCCATAGGTAATTTTGAATATGAAGTACTAGATTTCCTTAAGTTATGGGCACCCAAAAATTATGAACATAATATGATAGCAAAATATCAGTGAATACCATATTTCATAGATTTATATAAATGTAATAAGCTCTAAATAATTAATTCAAGGTAATTTGAATAATTAGAATTAATGAAGGAAGTACAATAAATCATAGTCCAAAAATTATATAAAAATTACCAAAGCCTTTTAATGATCATAAAGCACTATTGACTAAGCTACATACAATTCCAATGTCAATGAGCTATGTAGAAAAATACTTTAAATAATTCCATAAAAGTGCACTTGTGAAGGAACATTCGTATACACTCATCCAAATAACATATAACTATTTTCTAGGCTTCATTAGGCCCTAACAAGTTCTCTGACCAAGTAACACAATTTTCTAGTAAGATATAGTATTTATTATCTATTTATCAAAATAAGGTGCACTGGCTCACTTTACACATGAAGTACTAAGAGGAAATGCTCAAATAATCCAAATAATTTACTAGTATTTCTAATGATATTTAATTAACCTTGTCAGAGTTTCATATCATTCTTGGTTAATTTAAACATAGTTACTTAAAACTCATCACAAGGGGCAACAGGAAGGTTATAACTACAAGTATGAGCTACTGTTTTCTAGACATCCTATAATAAATTTCAGAGGTCAATATGACTATAAAATTACTCCTACCAAAATCTCATGAAGATCCAAGATCATATGACCCTTCAATATTTTCATAGAATGTATAGGCCTAAACTATCCCTAATTGGTTTAAGTTGTGTGTTTAAGTCTAAATGTCACTAAATTCTTTCCTAGGGCTATTCACCATCCTAGGATTACATAGACTAAACCCCAAGTCCATACATGGACATATCACACCATGTCCTTCACAAATCCCCAAAGTTCAACCTTAGGGTTTGAACTTGGGTGTAACACCCCAAATCCCAAAATTGGGTTCAGGCTGGGCAACATGGCCAGGGACACGGGCATTTCCCAAGCCGTGTACTGCTCTGTGTACTCAAGTGGGTCTCGAGTGGGTCTCAAGTGGGTCTCGAGTGTATCCTGAGTGAGGCACACAGCATGGGACACGGGCGTGTCCTAGGCCGTGTACTCATATAGGTCGACAAAGTCCACTCGACGAAAAGCACTCGGCGATTCTTGAGAGGTGTGTGCACGGCCTATAACACGGGCATGTCAGAGGCTGTGTCCTTCTATATTGGTGTCCAGGGCTGGGCAAATGGCCTGCAATACGGGCGTATCATAAGCCGTATCTAGCACATGGCCTGTGACACGGGCGTGTCATATTGTTGTGTCCTGGTAGGGTTAAGTCGGTTCCTTTGTCGCTTAAGGAACACGTCCTATGACACGGGCGTGTCACAAGCCGTGTCAGCCTAAGAAAATGCTTTTCTAGGAAAATCATGGTCGTTCATTTCCTTCAACTTTGATCTAATGGTCCAGGCCCTTCCCTGCTGTTATAAATCCAAGAATGGAAGGATAACTTCCATTCATCTTTGGCTTTCTCTTTCTCAAGAGATAGGAATAGAGGAGAGCAAGGAAGGAAGGAGGAGAAGGAATCCGGCTATCGGAAGGGCTTCAGCGTGCCGAATCAAGAGCCGAGTTCAGATTCGTGGAAATAAAGCCGTGGCGGCGATTTCCATCTGGCTAGAGTTTCATGGCTCCAAAGCGATCGTCAAGGGTAATGATCTCCTTCTTGGACAAGTAAAGTCCTCCTTTATGCATGAGCATGGAATCCTCCACCAAGCGGTGGAAAGCATAAGTGATTCCAGTGGGTTGATAGTTGATATCCCTAGTTGAGTCTACATCCGGAAGTGTGTAGTACGGCATAGGCATGCTGTGTGAAGCCCATCCGGACGGTTAGTCTAGATTGGTGATATTTTTGTTGTGAACCGGAGAAAAATCCGTGCATTATGTGGATGAATATATATTGTGAATACCTAGGAAGCTCTGTATGAGCCCTTGTATTGTGTGTGCTGAACTGGAAAGCAGCTCTACGAGAGCTGTATGCTGAGCCGGAAAGGGAAAGCTGACCCGTGTCAAGATCTACGCTATTGACGAATTGAGCAACAAGAAAGGCTAACCTGGACCTGTGTTGTGAGATATCGATTGGTGGTAATGTAAATGGGGGGCTGCGGGCCTGACCCGGGTTGCTGCACCACAGGGGTGGGTCGATCTGAAATGCTCAAGTTTGTCGTGAGGTTAGCACCTCTAAGTGGGATGGGCGAGGATGTTCCCAGCATGCGTGTTGTGGTAAACTAGGGCCCATAGCCAACAAGTTAAAAACTTCTGATCGGTGGTGATGCCAAGGAGTCCGGTACACCGTAAATGTGCCCTGAGTGCATGGAGCATCTGGAGGATGTGGGGGCTTGTGATGTTGTTGTGCTTGCGAGCACATGTCGTGACATAGATATATATTGTGATTGCGATGCATACAAGGAAGGAACCACTGCCCCAGGTAAGTGGTAGGGTCTTTTTAATTGGTCAGCTAATGCTGACTGTTGCTTTGTTTACCACCTTGGGGTGGATGTCCAACTGCAGGTGCTGACAGGATAAATTGGATTGAGCGGATTGAAGCCCATGCTGCTTAAAGGCCCTTGAAGGCCGTGCGAAGTCTTATATTTCATGTGTGGCCGGCTTGCGTGCCGATGTATGAAACCATATATGTAAAAGAGAAACATGTAAGGCCTTAAGGCCATGAGCGTTTGTGTATTTGTATACATTCCTGGTGATATATATAAATGTATGGCGTATATATTTAGTGAACATTCATTGTGTTGAGTTCTTGCAACTTAAAACGCATTCGCTGGAATGCTCTGAGTTAAGATGCGAGTAGAACGTGATTTTGGTATTCATATATGATTCCTCCGTTTGTTTGTGAAATATGGCGTGGGGCCCCGGCCGGACCAACCGTTATATTCCATATGACGAATGGAAGGGTTATAAAGTGGTATCAGAGCCTGATTTTTTGTGGTAGGAAGAACATATTTGAACTCAAGAATGTCCACTAGGAATGTAATATATGCACTTGAGAAACGTGAGCGTGTAGACAATGTATATATGCCGTTATGGAATGGTCGTTAATGGTGTTTTGTACATTGATAGGTGATGAGGAGTGATGCTGGGCAGTCTGAGCCACAGCATTCTAATGAGAGTGTGACACTAGCTGAGGTGCATATACCTCCTCCCTCGGCGGAGACAGTATGCTTGGTGACCGAGACAATGCTCGCAGTATTACATGCACATCCTATTGGGCAGGCAAGGCCTACAGTGGTGCCAGTACGGCTTGGTGTAAGGCAAGAGCGTATTGAGGCTCTGATTGACGAGAAAGCAATTGACGAGCAACTGAAACGGTTTATGGATTTTCATCCACCTGCGTTTGGAGGGGCAGGTTCCCCAACGCAGGTTGAAGATTGGCTAGCAAGAGTGAAGAGGATCGTGACAGCAATCAGGACTGAGGAGGGGCAGAAAATTACATTAGCCACTTTTCTGCTGGAAGGAGACGCGAGGCTTTGGTGGGATGAAGTGGAATTGCACCACTTGGCAGGTCGAGGATTAGAGGAGATCTCGATAAAATAATTCTCGATATTTTTCTGGCCAAGTATTTACTAGTGTCGCAGCAAATTGCCATGGAAAATGTGTTCCAACGCCTGGTGTAGGGTACGAGTAGTGTTGATACTTACCTGCATGAGTTTACTAGGCTGGGGCGCTATGCGGGGTCTACTTTCGCTGAGGAGGAACGGAGGATGAATAGGTTCTATGAGGGACTTCGTGATGAGCTGAGGTTGGCACTCTCCAGTTCGGTGAACAAAGGCTTCCAAGCATTAGTAGATACAGCCCGTGCGCTGGAGAAAGATTTGAAATGGGTGCAGGACAAGAAGAACTTGGCAATGGAAAAGCCGGAATTCAAAGTTCCACAGTCAGAACAATCGGAGTTTAGGAAACGAGACAAGAAGAGGTTCAGGCCTGCTGAATAAGCTCCTTCGACTGTTGCGTCGTGAGCAACATATGGACAAGAATGTCGTGAGACACGTACATGTTTTAAATGTGGGAAGCAGGGATATATATACCGTGACTGTAGGAGTGGCCCTTCAAAAGGTAAGAAAAATATAGGTGCGTCTTATGAGGAAAAGGGTAAGGCAGTGACAGAATCATCTACATCCCGGACGCAACCTCGAGTGTACAATCTCGAATTATAAGAGCCTCAAATCTCAATAGGTGAAGTACAGTAGCCTCGATTGTTTAGTCTGGAAGTATAGGAGGCCATAAAATGGATTATGAGAGATGCGGATGAGCGGAAATAGGTGAACTTTTGTTCTTTTCATGATGTAACTATATGGTGTATGTATGTATGACACTATGTTTGTTAATAACTTATATTTGTGTGATACCGTGGGGCGAGACATGCAATGGCCTCTGAGCACTAACCCGGATCATTTTATCAAGGTGCAATAAAGGCGTGGTTATGTTTGTGTCTACATTTGAGCTAAATTTCAGGACGAAATTTTTTGTAAGGAGGGGAGGGTTGTAACACCCCAAATCCCAACATAGGGTTCAGGCTGGGCAACACGACCTGGGACACGGGCATGTCCCAGGCCGTGTCATGCTCTGTGTACTCGAGTGGGTTTCGAGTGGGTCTCGAGTGTGTCCCAAGTGAGGCACACGGCCTGGGATACGGGCGTGTCCTAGGTCGTGTCCTCCTCTGGTTCGAAAAACTCCACTCGATGAAATGCACTCAACAATTCTCGAGAGGTGGGTACACGGCCTATGACACGGGCATATCAGAGGTCGTGTCCTTCTCTGTTTGTGACCAGGGCTGGGCACACGGCCTGTGACACTGGCGTGTCGTAAGCCATGTATGGCACACGGCCTGTAACACGGGCGTGTCACATAGCCGTGTCCTGGTCGGGTTAATTCGGTTCCTTTGCTGCTTAAGGAACAAGGACTGTAACACGGGCGTGTCACAAGCCGTGTCAGGCCAAGAAAATGCTTTTCTGGGCAAATCGTGGCCGTTCATTACCTTCAACTTGGATCTAGTGGTCCAGGCCCTTCCCTGCTGTTATAAAGCCAAGAATGGAAGTATAACTTCCATTCATCTTTGGCTTTCTCTTTCTTAAGAGATAGGAAGAGAGGAGAGCAAGGAAGGAAGGAGGAGAAGTAATCCGGTTGCCGGAAGGGCTTCAGCGTGCCAAATCAAGAGCCGAGTTCAGATTCGTGAAGACAAGGCTGTGGTGGTGATTTCCATCTGGCTATAGTTTCATGGTTCCAACGTGATCATCAAGGGTAACGATCTCCTTCTTGGACATGTAAAGTCCTCCTTTATGCATGAGCATGGAATCTTCTACCAAACGGTGGAAAGCGTAAGTGATTCTAGTGGGTTGATAGTTGATATCTCTGGTTGAGTCTGCATCTTGAGTCGGAAGTGTATAGTACGGCATAAGTATGTTGTGTGTAGCCCATCCGGACGGTTAGCCTGGATTGGTGATGTTTATGTTGTGAACCGGAGAAGACTCTGTGCACTGTGTGGATGAATATATATTGTGAATACCTAGGAAGCTCTGTATGAGCCCTTGTATTATGTGTGTTGAACTGGAAAGCGGCTCTGCGAGAGCTGTGTGCTGAGCAGGAAAGGGAAAGCCGACCCGCATCAAGATCTGCGCTATTGACGAATTGAGCAATGGGAAAAGGCTGACCTGGACCTGTGTTGTGAGAGATCGATTGGTGGCAATGCAAATGGGGGCCGCTGGCCAGACCCGGGTTGCTGAACTACGGGGGAGGGTTGATCTGAAATGCTCAAGTTTGTCGTGAGGTTAGCACCTCTGAGTGGGATGGGCGAGGATGTTACCAGCATGCGTGTTGTGGTAAACTAGGGCCCATAGCCAACAAGATAAAAACCTCAGATCGGTGGTGGTGCCACGGAGTCCGGTACACCGTAAATACTCCTTGAGTGCACGAAGCATCTGGCGGAGGTGGGCGCTTGTGATGCTATTGTGCTTGCGAGCACTTATCGTGACATAGATATATGTTTTGATTTTGATGCATACAGGGAAGGAAACACTACCCCGGGTAAGGGGTAGGGTCGTTATAATTGGTCAACTAATGCTGACTGTTGCTTTGTTTACCACTCTTGGGGTGGATGTCCAACTGCAGGTGCTGACGGGCTAAATTGGATTGTTCGGATTGAAGCCCTTGCTGCTTAAAGGCCCTTGAAGGTCGTGCGAAGTCTTATATTTCATGTGTGGTCGGTCTGCGTGCCGATGTATGAAACCATATATGTAAAAGAGAAACATGTAAGGCCTTAAGGCCATGAGCGTTTGTGTATTTGTATATATTCCTGGTGATATATATAAATGTATGGTTTATATATTGTAACATCTCATTTCCAACTAGATCCCTAAGAGTGGTTTTGGTCATGACTAAGTCATGACAAAACGCTAGGAAGCCCAAGGGACCAAGTGAACAAGGGTCAAGGTGAAAATCACCTTGGTCTGCCTATAGCTCATCCTCAACATTTAGACCTAAGGTTTGACTTTAGGGCTCCAACTTGACCCCATGACCCAACCATGACACCCCAAATACCTTGGGAAGTCCATAGGGTCACTAAGGACCCACTGTAGGCAGTCAAAGTGGTTAAGTTGACCTAAGTCAACCCTAACCCTAAATCGGTCAAACTAGCCTACTTACGGTCAATTGACCTTCCCCTAGCCAAGTGGACCTCCACCATGCCCTCCTAAACCTAAAGTGAGGTCAATGGGTCTTCAAGGACCCATTGGGGGCAACTCAAGAGTCTATGTTGACCAAAGTCAACTCTAGCCTTTAATTTGGTCAAAGTACCCTTCCTAAGGGTTGGTGACCTCCAAAAGTGCAAGGTAACCCTACCAAAGCCTTTATAGACCTTAGGGGAGGCCAATTGGTCACCAAGGACCCATTGGAGTCAACCCAAATGGTCTTGTTGACAAAGGTCAACTCTATTCTAGTGTTAGGTCAAATTAGCCCAAATGGGCTAACCCAAGCTCAAACCCATTTCCCCCACTTGGGCTAACCTCATTTTTATTATTAATATGAGTTACTGAGCTGCCAATATTCTGGAGGAGACATCAAAATTCGGACATGGTGAGTAGGAGAGAGAAATCTCCATTTTTTTCCCTTTAATGGAAGAGAGAGAAAGTGAGGACTGAAGGCCATTCATGGCTTGGAAGGCCAAAGGCCCTCTCTTCTTGCTAGAATCTTCCTCCCTGGTCAGTTAGGGGAAGATTAAGGGACTTTCCAGCCCTTTATAGTGGCTGGGTGCAGTGAATCTACCTTGGCCAAAGTTGAGTTTTCATGGCCATTAATGGCTTTGAAGCCATGCCCCTTCCCATGCCTCAACTGACCCCTTTATCATCTTCAGAGCATCATAAGCAGTGGATTTAGGCCTTTACATCGCTGCTTTTGCTTAAGGATATAGATCTGGAGGTGGAATCGTTTGGAGCTCGGCGTCCATGGCGCACCACCACCAAACACGTCGGCAAGCACGGTTGAAGGTCCTCCTCTACTCCTCTCTTCGTGGGCTAGAATCCTAGATCAATTAGGAGAGAAATCGGGCTCAATTGAGCCGGATCGGGTGAGGAAAATTTCAGTTTTTCATGGCTTTTTATACCTCTTGAGTTCACCAAAAACCGCCCCTCCGGCGGCCGTGCCGCTGCCCGGTGATAGCCCCCATCTCAACGAAGGTAGTGGCGGTGGTGGCCGACCAGGGAGGTGGCCGGGTGGCCGGGAAATGAGCTTGGAATAGGCTCCAGGTTCGGCCAATCCCAGCCCTTGGCTGGAGGAACAAGATGACCAGGAGCCCCATGATTCTGCTTTAAGATCCGTGCTGGATCAGTCTTTAATTATTTCTATTTTATTAATTTCTGCTCATTTCTGGGCTGTTCTTACATTAAATATTAAAAATACTTAGGTGCTGTTTTAGAACACATGACCAACATAAATATTATAGCCCTTGAAGTCTATTTTAATTTACAATTGATTTAAACCAATTTGGGTAAGAGTTTTGACCACAGCACACATTTTGGTGAGAGCTATATCTATGTTAGACTAGAGACTATTTTGAGTGCCCCCATCAATCCAGCCATCCAAATGACTTGAAATTTTGGATGAGGGTCACTCTTACCTTTGCCGAGAACATATCCAAAATTGGGAATTTGTGGAAAATATGTTCCTAAAGTTTTTGTAGAAATTTAATAAATGATGTAGTAATTATTTAAAAGGTCTAATTACCTAAAAGCCCTCCCACATTTTGGTGAGTGGTCCTTGGGGGCTTCATAAGGCTCTGGTTAAAATTTCATCTCATTTGGATATGGTTTGAGTTGAAATCATGCAACTCAAGCCTTGCCAAAATAAGGCTATTTAGGTCAAATAGTGCACTTTGGGTTTTGAGTGGCCAAATTACCTCAACAGAGGTTGAAATTGGGGCCACTGACTTGGCATGACTTGTATCACCCTCTTATGGAATATGGGCTAGATTGGAGTAGATTTGCCTTAGGACCTAAGGCCAAGCCCTAAGGAGGGGCTTTTGTGTCTTGTGAAGGGCAAGGGGTCAAAAGACCTTGTATGAACTTGAGACTTGGTAGAGTGAGAACTATAGTATCTAAAACCCCCTGGTAAAATTATTAAGGGATTTGGGAATGGGTAGGCCCCTCTAAACCCTAACCCTAGTTTAGGGCACAAAATTTGTAGAGATGGAAAAGGTTAGTAAAACTCATTGAATTGGGATGCAACTTGGGTAGAGCAGTCTTAGGGTAATCATGAGCCTCTATAAATTATTGTAGGGTATTTGGAAGAGAGTAGCTTATACTTGCAGTTAAAATCTTTAAGTTGCCCCTAAGGATGATTGTGATAAAAGCATGGTTAAACTAGATTAAAATATTATGAAACTTCGTCAGTGATGATTTATGATCATACTATAGCCATGGTAAGTTTTGTGTAATTTTTGGATAATATTTTAAGGTACTTCTCTATTTAGTTCCATTTATTGAATTTATATTAAATTAATTAATTACGGGCTTAAATCTTGATGAAGAGTTGAGAAACTTTGGATTTTATGTTCAATAGTCATATTATGTTTATAATAAATTTTGTGGAGCATTTACTTGTCTGGTGTTGGTACATCTTGTTCAAACTTGGGGTTTTGGATTACTAGAATAATTAAAGAAATTACCAGATAAATTAGGAAAATCATAAAATTCTGGATTCAGGCTACAAAGGTCATGACAGCCCTCCATTAATTATTATAGGGTTACTGGATGAATATTTTAAGTACCTCTCATTTTACACGTCATATAGCTTAGGTTGGTCTACATTTAGTAAAACTGCAGAAATTATTTTGGAATATGAATTTGGGCACATGAGTTGGGGTTAGACGTTTGTTGGTTAGATAATTAAAAATGAGTTCACCATTCGAAGATAGGATGAGTAGGGTGTTAGTTTGGATAGTGTTAGGTGGTGCTCGGGATCGACGAAAGATCGCTTTTCCCGTGGGAAGGAAGTGTCAAATACTCTAGGGTTAGATCCAGTACAACAAGTAAGGGTTTGGGAAATCTGATAGCAACCAATAATAGTAAGTGCCTTGCAAAAGGGAGCTTTGGGCGTAATCCCATCGTAGTTCCTACTACCTTCGAGAGCCCTTCACGAGGAATACCTTGGGCAGTCTTGTGCTAACCTAAACAGTAAGAATAAAACATTTCAAGAGGAACTAGTTCAACTAGGGTTACACATTCACACACCCCAGTAGCTCGGGAGGTTGATTAGGTTGTTTTGATTGCCATCCGAATGGTTCGTTCGGAAGGTAGATGCACGGACGGATAGTCCGGGGAGCTAGTGGCTCGAAAGGTTTTGGATACAAAATAAGGTGGTGGGTCTTCGGTATCGGACGATCGTTCACACTGACGTCGATACGTTGAATCGGACGTGTGGCACACTTAGCCAAAGAAAGTCTGGTGGATATGGCCAGCATTAATACGTGGATACTCTAGGTTGTGTTCTTCTAGGGGCGTACGGGAGGGCTAGGCCTAGTAATGTGGATACCCGCCTAGGAGTGGGGGGCCCGACCCACTATCTCCGTTTGCCACTATGGAGGTTCCTGGGAGTGAAGCTAGCTGCCCAAATAGGGGGAACTAAAGGTCTGTGCGCATAGAGTCGTCTGTGTGGGTTGCACTTGCATGAATCATGGTATAGCATACTTGAATACAACCGACACCCCAACGTATAAATTGGTATAGGACTTTTTATACGATGGGAGCCTTTTTTAAGACCCCTTAACTTATATGTTTGTATGGGCATTCATATAAGTTAAGGTTACTTATTTGTTACTTATTTCTTACCTTGTCTTTCTTACATATGTTTCTTACTCTACTTGCTTACCTTACTGCATAGTTTTATAGAACTGCTAGTTTGTACCTTTCTTCCTTAGTTATTTAGACAATATATAACTGCTAGACTAGTTCCACTGTCACCTGCCACTTTGTACTCTCCATCTTTGTAGCTTCCCTTTTCTCCTCCCCGCTCGGTGCGTAGGAGCCATGGGTGGAGGGGTAGGGGATGATAGGGCTTAGTCTTTATGACTAATGGTTTTCGGACCATAACATTACAGGGGCTCCGGATGGGAGACAGGGATCAGCAGCTCAGGGACCAGCACCAGCGGAGTACGGTGCGGATGGAGGTGGGCCAGTCTAGTACCAGAGCACCAGCGACCAGCTCCGTGAGTGATAGTCTTTATATAGCTTCCGCGAGAGATTGTAGCGAGGATCTGTTGTACCGGGCTTAAGCCCGTTTATATTTCTGTTTTGTTACTTTGCAGTACTTTCCCTTTTCTATATATGGACTGGTTGTGATTTCTCTTATTACTTATGACATTTGTGGACTCAGCTATTTCATTTTTGAATACTTCTCTCTTTGTGTTGATCGAAAAGGCCGGCAGAATCGACGTTTTGTAGTGGCGGCTTTCCCGAGAGTCGGGGCCACCACAAAATGGCGGTTCTGGGCATAAGACCCCCTGGGTTTAAAAAAGAAAAAAAAGGGGTCTTACAAGTGGTATCAGAGGAAACCTCGATCGAAAGAGAAGTAGTCCACAAAAACCTTAGGCCACCCCCGCGCGAGCTTAGTTTGCGGACAAACTAGCAGCGGAAGCAGTAGTGTGCCCATAAGGGGAATCACATGTAAAGTCCACATTTTCATTAATTCCACTTGTTCATCAGCTAACAATTTGAATTCTTCTTTGTAGCCTGCGGCAAACCCTGCCCCCAGCAGGGAGCACCTCCGGCTGCGAACATCCCATCTTATAATTCTCTAGTTAATGAGTTAGACTCAACCCACAAGGAGACATGACTAACCACGATAACTTATAGTATGCCCTAGTCTGAAATAGAACTTGGGTATGAACTTGGTTAAGATAAGGAGATACCCAAAGTGAATAAAGGAAGAGTATGATACGAGAATGGCTACCTAAGCCATAAACTCATGTGTCCCTACGGTCCCTATCAAGGATTACTCTAACCGGTAGGACTGCTTTAAGGAGAATTGAGACCAATAATCCATTAGCAGAATGGTAGAAGACATATTGTCTCAACCCTCATACCAGTAACCAGATTACTTGGAGACAACCACCACGATAAACACTGAAGGTCGGATAGGAATTCAAGTTCGGAAGAGGCTCGGTTGGGATTGGGAACATTTTGACCCGGATAAGGTTGTCGTAAAAGTGACTCGGAGGGTTTAAAGTATGGAGTATATCAACAGGTTTCAGGTTGGAACCCCAAGTCTAAGATTGATGCCCTAGGGATTGTGCACCCAGCTAGGACGGATATAACATAGTAATATCAAAGATACTTAGCCCGAGGTAGGTAGGGGCTCATCTTTTGTTTATTGGGGGATTATCTTTTTTTATTGGGGGCTTATCTTTTGTTTATTGGGCAAATTAGTTATTGACTTGAGTTTCCCTTAGACCTCATCTAGAAAATTTTGTGTCATGAATATAGTGAAATGGACGTAAACTGTATTCGGTGCTACTCGGGCGTATTCATAGGGATAAGAATCCGATTGTGAAGTGGAGATTTTATAGAGTCGTTGGCTACCCATACAAATAAGAAATTTAATCACCAGAAGTTTGGTGTATCTCGGAACGTGCATCCCCCTGGTGTACAACCCCGTGTTCGTCGAGTGGGCCCCGCCAAGCCAAGCGAGCGAACCAGGTCGCCCGGCCCGCACCGGAACAGCATGCAGGCATGCAGCAGGAAGCTAGCCCGCTCCCGCCCAGGTCAGGCGAGCGAGCCAGGCGAGCTGGCCCCTTCATCCCTCTCGCTTGCTCAGAGATTCGTCGACCGGAGTTGGGGTCGCCATTCGTCGAACTGGTATTCACGGATGTGTTCGACGAGCCCAGATCTGCGAGCCGCTCTAATGGTCACAGTGGCCGCCAGCCTGCTCCTCTACATGCGACTGGGCCGCCTGTCTGCCTCGGTAGAGGATTGGGTGGTCGCGGTGGCCCGACTCGCGCTCGCCCAAGAAGAGTAGGCGAGTCGCTAGAGCCAGGTCGCACCCGCCTCTCGCGGGAAGAGATTAGTGGCGAGCTGACCTCCATATCCATGGATGGGGCCCAGTAAAAGCCCCGAGGTGAAATTACCTGGATGCCCTCCCCATGGGTGTGAATAGCTTGTTGGAATAGCGGATTTACTCTGTTGGCAGACCAAGTTGGACTGCACATAGCTGTTCAAAACAGCAGAGGTTGGCTATTTGCAGGCCATTTTCAGAATTCTATAAATAGAATCCAAGGGGGCACCTCAGAAGGCACGTTCTCATACTCCCTAGCTTCTTGGTCCTCTAGTGCTTTCTGAGGTAGCCTTAGCTCAGTCTGTGGCTAAGGAGGGGAACTACTCTCAGGTCTTCCGGGTATGTGGTGGGTCCTCCCCGCCGAGCCCTTAGGTCGGTTCTTCTCTTGTCTCTTTTGTTGTTTTGTTTGTAGGAGCAAAGTAGGTGCGCAATCACCCCTTACCCAAGGGTGAACTCCACAAGAGACCGATATTTCGGTTTCAATATTTTTGGTGCGGTGAGCGTGGAGCGTGGTCAGCACAGAAAAACTTCAGCGAGATCGATGACAGGAGGACAGAGATCTGACAGGCCGGACTCGCCCCCCCCCCCCCCCCCCGGCTCTTGCCACGGTAGGGATGTTCGAGGATTTCAGGAACAAGGTGTTGAACCTTGTCATGTTCGCACTCGGCACGCGGGCCGAGTGCTCGACTCCAGTAGTTCAGATCGCAGCTGCCCCTTCTCTGGGCGAGGACGCCCCCAGCAGGTGAGCCGGTAAGGAGGTTGCCGAGGAAGGCCATGGGTGCGAGCTCCCTGGGCGCGAGCTCTTCCCCGGATCGGCAGGCGGAGGTCAGTTCGGCGAACTGGGCTCGCGAGATTGGCCAGCTCGCCCAGTAGGGGGAGGAGCCCCTTCAGTGATTTGGTTTCCTCTGCCCCGGTTCCAGATGGGTTCAGGGAACCCGAAATGTCCTAATACACTGGGAAGGGAGACCCGGTCCAACACGTCCAATGGTTAGAGGACGTGGTCTCGATCCGACAGATGTCGGATGGGTTCAAATGTCGACTCTTCGCCATCACCCTCATGGAGAAGGCGAGGGAGTGTTTCCATCAGCTGCCGACCAGCTCAATCTATTGCTTTGAGGAACTACGCCGGGGGTTCATGCTGAGGTTCACTACCTCGAAGAGGAGGAAGAAGGAGTCAGAGTCCCTGTTCAACATCAAGCAAGGAGTGAACGAGACGTTGGGGAGCTACGTGGATCGATTCCAGGAGGAGGTCACCCAGGTCCAGGAGATGTCGGGCCATAGTTTGATGATGGCCTTTACCCTGGGCCTGCAGCAGGGATTCTTCAGGATGGAGCTGAAGAGAGTTCCCCCCCCCCCTCTCTTATGAGGAACTGATGGAGAGGGCGGCGAGAGAGGTTGACGGGGAGGCGTCAAACCCAGAGTTTGCGCGGAAGCTGGCCAGGTGGGCCACGGAGGAGGAGAAGGAGTCGATAGGAGGAAGAGGACAGGAGGAGAGGAGAGGAGAGCCCCAGTAGAGGGAGCAGAGGCAGCTCCAAGGGCAGCAGCAGCCCCAGTGGGGGCATCAGGAGCCCGACCGTCGGCTGGCCTGGAGGCCCGAGTGGCAAGGGCAGGGGCCATAGAGAGGGTACCAAGGAAGGGATCTCCATCAAGGGGGGCAAGATCAATTCCACCCCCCGGGCTGGAGGCAGACCCAGAGGCCACGACACCCCGATGAAGAAGAGGCTATGGCCATAGCCATGAGGGAGAGGAGGAGAGTAGCAAGGAGGAGGAGGAGAGAAGTTGGGGTGGAGTTGGCCTATTGCGACTTTCATCAGTAGGAGGGGCACGTCACAGCCACGTGCCCGGAGTTCCTTGAAATGAGAGGGAATACGGAACAGCAGCAGCAGCAGGGGCATCAGGAAGTGAGGATCGATGAGGTCCTGCCTCGGGCAGAGGAGGACCATTGCGAAGACCGGGTGGACGTTGGGACCCGAGGAGGGATCGGAGTGATCCACGTGGGGGTGGGGGTCGAGGCTTCCTGGAAGGCGAGCCTCCACACCATGTATCGCTGGAGCGTTGGCTCCACATCCCAAACCCCGCCCCTAGAGGAGAAGATCACCTTCTCGAGGAGAGATATGGCGGATCATGAGGATCCTTTTTGCGATGCGCTGGTCATCCAGACAGCCATCGAAAATTTTACCGTCTCCAGGATCCTCGTCGACAGTGGAAGCTCCGTCAACGTCGTCTTTAAGAAGGCATTTGACGCGATGAAGTTGGATGCGAAGAGGGTGCTGGCCTCGGATGGGCCCTTGTTTGGATTTTCGGGGGAGAGGAAGGAGGTCAAAGGAGGGGTGGGCCTCCATGTCACCCTAGGGGGTAGTCCAGGAACTGCAGGTTCGTCATCGTGGATGACCCCAGCAGCTACAGCGCCATCTTAGGGAGGCCCCTTATCAGCGCCTTCCACTGCGTCCCCTCATCGTTCCATAAGTGCTTGAAGTTCAATGCCGAGGGGATTCAGGTTAGGGTCAGGGGGGACCCCAAGGTGGCGCGGGAATGCTACGTCACCACCGTGAACTCCATTTCTTGGCAGGAGGGAGCTGAGGAGATGGAGCAGAGAATGGAGAGGGTGGAGCAGGAAGCTGGCGGGGGGAGGATGGAGGCGGAGAGCTACGCTGGGGTAGAGGTAGTAGGAGGAGATCGATAGGAGTTGGCCGAGGCGATGGCCGTTGAAGAAGGGGTGGAGGCGAAAGTCCTCATCCTAGAGGAGAGGGATGTTGAAGAATTGGGAGAGAAGTCTAGGTTGGAGGCTGCGGAAGAGGTGGTGGAGCTGGAAGTCCTCACCCGAGAGGGAGTGTGGAGAAAGTCCGCGTCAGTGGAGGGCTGACCCTGGAGGCTCAGGATAGGATGTTGGAGTGCATCCAGAGGAACGTGGACATCTTCGCAAGGAGCGCCGCGGAGATGTCGGGGGTTGATGCGGATGTGGCTTGCCACCGCCTAAACTTGGACCCGGGAACACGCCCCGTCCAACAAAAGAAGAGGTCCACTGCGGATAAGCTGGCAGAGCCCATCAGGGAGGAGGTGTCGAAACTCCTCAAGGTCGGCTTCATATCCGAGATCCAATACCTCGGCTGGGTCTCCAATGTGGTCATGGTCAAAAAGGGAGATGGCCGGTGGAGAATGTGTATCGGTTTCTCTTTGCTTAATAAATCATGTCCTAAGTACTGTTATCTCTTGCCTCGGATCGACGCGCTGGTTGACTCAGCAGTTAGTTTTTCTGTAATGAGTTTTCTTGATGTATTTTCAGGTTATCATCAAATCAGGATGCACCCTCGGACGTCAAGGATATCTCGTTCTTCACGGGGGATGGATGCTACGGTTACAAGATGATGTCCTTCGGGCTAAAGAATGCAGGGGCGACCTACTAGAAAATGATGGACAGGGTCTTCAAAGAGCAGAAGGGGATGAACCTGGAGGTGTATGTGGATGACCTCATGATCAAGAGTCAGGATATGCACTCTCACCTCCAGGACCTAGAGGAGACCTTCGCCACCCTGCGCAAGTACAAGATGTGTTTGAACCCCCTGAAGTGTGTCTTCCGGGCTAGCAGGGGGAAGTTCTTGTGGCACCTCCTCACCCCTGCGGGGGTCGAGCCGAACCCGGATAAGCTCAAGGCCATCTTGGAGCTGGGATCACCGTGAAATACTAAGGAGGTGCAGCGGCTGACGGGGAAGCTGGTAGGGCTAAGTAGGTTCCTCTCTCGGGCTGCGGAGAAGTGTTCCCCCTTCTTCAAAACACTAAGGGGTGGTCAAAAGTTCGAATGGACCAAGGAGTGTGAGGAGGCATTCCAGGCCCTCAAGATGCAGCTGACCCAAGCCCCGCTGCTCCAAGGGACAAAGGAGGGGGAGGATCTATTTTTGTATCTCGGGGTCAGGGCGGAGGCCTTGAGCTCCGTCCTAGTTCGTGAAGAGGGGAAGAAGCAGCTCCCTATTTATTACGTGAGTCAGGTCCTGAGAAAGGTCGAGCTCCGGTATCCAATTTTGGAGAAACTATCCTTCGCCCTAATCGTCTCAGCCCGAAGGCTGCGACCCTATTTCCAGGCGCACTCAATACGAGTGGTGACTGACCATCCCCTCCGCAACATCTTTGAGAGGGTGGAGCATTCTGGTCGGCTGGCCAAGTGGTTGGTGGAGTTGAGTGAATTCGACGTCTCCCTCGTCCCCCGCCTCTCGATCAAAACTCAAGCGATGGCCGACTTCTTGGCCGATAATGTGGTCGAGGTGGCGGAGGAAGAGCTCACTTGCCCGACTCCTTGGAAGGTGAAGTTGGATGGCCCCTCAGGGAGGTATTCCCTAGGAGTGGGGGTGATCTTGGAGAGTCCCCAGGGAACTAGAATTGAACAGACGGTGGTGGTGCACTTTCCCATCACCAACAATCAGGCCGAGTATGAGGCCGTGATAGCAGGGTTGCGCCTGGACAGGGAGCTGGGGGTGTTGGATGTGGAGGTCCTTACTGACTCCATGGTGGTAGCTTCCCAGATCAACGGGGAGTTCGAGGCGAGAGAGCCTACCCTGCGGCTATACTTGGCCAAAATAAAGGGAGTCATTGGCACATTCCAAACTTTCTCCATCCAGCACGTACCCCGGGAGGAGAACGAGCAGGTTGATCAGCTCACAAAGCACGGTCTTCGGGTAGGGAGTACCATCACCGACCTATTCCTCCCCTCCATCGAAGAAGGAGATCTTATGGAAATAGACCAATGGCCTTCGTGGATGGACCCGGTCACAACCTTCCTTTCCACGGGAGAGTATATGAAGGGGGTAGACAAGAAGAAGCTCAGGTACAAATCAGCGTACTACCTCCTCCGGGATGGGCAGCTGTACAGGAAGACTCTCTCGTGGATGATGGCTCGTTGCTTGGCCGAGGGGGAGCTCAGAGAATCTTGGAAGAAGTTCACTCCGGGGAGTGTGGGTGTCACTCCGGGAGTCGGACCCTGGAAGGAAGGATCGTCAGGCAAGGGTATTTTTGGCCCACCCTGGGTCACGATGCGACAGAGTTCACAAAAAGAAGCCACAAATGCCAGTTATTCACCCCCCTCAAGCTACAGCCGGCTCAACGGCTCAAAAGTATCACAGCCCCCTGGCCCTTTGCCATTTGGGGAATGGATTTGGTTGGACCATTCCCCCAGGCCAGTGGGCAGAGAAGGTTCCTACTAGTAATGATCGATTATTTCTCCAAGTGGTTGGAGGTAAAGGCACTGGCCAAGGTGACCTCCCAGGTTATCAGAAACTTTGTTTGGGGGGAGATCATCTGTCGCCATGGGCTGCCCCAGGCCATTGTCACGGACAATGGACCTCAATTTTCTAGTGCGGAGTTCACCAGTTTTTGCGAGTAGCTTGTAATTGACCTCAGGTTCGCCTCAGTCCATCACCCCAGGAGCAACGGGCAGGTGGAGGCCACGAACAAGATCATCGTCAACCTCCTGAAAAAGAAGGTGGAAAATCTGAAGGGGAGCTGGGTGGAGCAGCTTCCCGCGGTTCTCTGGGCTTTGAGGACCACCCCCAACACAGCTGCAGGGGAGACCCTGTTGAAGTTGGTGACCGGGCAGTCTGTCTTGGCGGGTTGAAGACCGCGCGGTCTGGCGGTTTGACTCGCCGGCTTGTAAACCGGGTGGTCTAGCGATCTTCACAGGCGACCTCTCTGCTTCTCTTGTTGTAGCCGTGCGGTTAGCCCTACTGTCTAACCGCGCGGCTTGTGCGGTTTACTTTGTATAGTCCGCTTAGCTTGTAAATTTTTAGTCCCACATCTCTTATTTATATTCTCTCATCTCTCCTCCATTCTATATAAGGGAGGACATACCTTTGTAATAGTTACCTTTTTCGGATAATAAAATTTCAGTTAAAACCATTTCAGTTTGTTTTCTGTTCGGTTTTTAACATGGTATCAGAGGACACGGTCATCTCCTCCTGATTCTGTGCGCTCTCTGTTGATCGCGGCTTGTTTTCCGCTTTCTGCGACCTGTCTCGCGGCTTGCCTTCTCTTCTATCCGCTACCCTGTTCGAGCGGCTTGTTTCTGTCTGCTGCCGTGTTCGCGCGGCTTGCTTCTTCTTGGTTCTCTTCTCCTACTGCTATTCGTCGCAGCGACCTGTTTCCTTGTCGCCGCGCTACTTGCTCTTTCTTGCCTCTCCGACTTCCTAGTCTTTGCGGCTTGTCTCTACCCGCTGCGGACTTCTTCTCCCTGTCCGCTTCTGCTTTCCCCATATCCGCTTGTCCCTATACTCGCGGTTTGCTGCTGTGATCTGCCTGACCGTGCGGGTTGTTCCTTTCTCACCCGCATCTTGGTCGCGGTCACCTGCTCTTCTCCTCTCTTCTGTTCGCTCGGCCTTTTCAGTCCGCGCGACCTCTTCCCCACTGTGCCTTTGACCTCTTGCTAGCCGCTACTGTTCGCGCTCTACTTGTTGTTGCCTTCTACCCGCTCCTGCTTGCTAGTCGCGCCGGCCTCATCTTTTGCCGTGCGACCTGTTCTCCTCTGTTCGCCCGACTTTTTCAAGTCGTGCGACTTCTTTCCCTCTACTTTGCTCTGCTTCTTGGTAACGGCCTTCCTAGCCGCCCGACCTGTTTTCTGTTCGCCCGGCTTGGTGCTCTTTTCTCTTCTCGCGGCTTGTTCTTATCGTCGCGGCTTGCTCCTCTCTTGCTTCCATGGCTTTCCCCTCCTCCAGCCTGTCCGCCTCCGTGGTCACCTCTTCTGGTAGTGCTCATGTTGTTACTCGCGGAAGATGGCTAATCGACTCTGGTGCAACCAATCATATGATAGGCAATCCTCAATGTTTCTCTCTTCTTGACACACATGCTCAGTTGCCCCCGGTCATTGTTGTTGATGGATCTCCCTCCCCGGTCCATGGGACGGGCATGGTTCAAGTCACTCCATCTCTCTGCCTGGCTGATACCCTCTATGTGCCCACGTTTCCGTGCAATTTATTATCGGTTACTTCTTTATGCAAGCAACTACGGTGTTCTGTCATATTCACCCCTAGCTCTTGTGCTTTTCAGGATCCGGACTCCCAACGTACGATTGCTATCGGGACTGAGAGTGGTGGCCTCTACTTCCTCGACAACGTTTCTGCTCTATCCTCCTTCTCCTCCTCCTCTACAGATCTTCTCTAATGGCATCTTCGCCTTGGACATGCTCCTCCCCGAATTCTCCGCCAGCTCCTGCCGCACCTCCCTCCTCATCATCCTCCTCTAAACTGTGATGCATGTCAACTTGGCAAACATCACCGCTCATCATTCCCACCAACACAAAGTCGGGGCTCTTCCCGTCCGTTCGACCTCATTCACTCTGACATATGGGGTCCCGCTCCTAACCTCACCATCGGTCGGGGTAGTTCCTATTTTGTCACCTTCATTGATGATTTCTCTCGATGTACGTGGGTATATCTTCTCAAAGATCGCTCCGAGCTGTTCTCTGTTTGGACCTCCTTTTATTCTATGGTTAAGACTCAGTTTGATACGTCTATTAAACTCCTTCGTTCAGACAATGCTCAGGAGTATCTTAGCCACGACTTCTCCTCCTTTTGTATTCACCATGGTGTTCTTCGTCAAACAAGTTGTGTTTACACCTCACAACAAAATGGGGTGGCGGAACGCAAAAATCGTCACCTCCTTGATGTCGCTCGCACTATGATGACTCAAATGCATGTTCCTCGCTCCTATTGGGGCTATGTTGTCCTCCTCTCCTGCTATCTCATCAATCGCCTTCCCTCCACAGTTCTCCACGGTGCTACCCCCTTCTCCATTCTTTATCCGGACAAGGATCCCTTTCCTCTTCCTCTGCACATCTTTGGGTGCACCGCTTTTGTGCACTCTCCCGCTGCCACCCGTGATAAACTCTCACCACGTGCCACCAAATGTGTCTTTCTGGGCTACTCTCCCACTCAGAAAGGATATTGCTGCTTTGACCCTGTTACCCGCAAGCAATTTGTCTCTGCGGATGTCACCTTCTTTGCCAATGCCTCTTACTTCTCTCCCACTTCCTCTTCTACTCCTCCTGATCCTACTTCTCATACCAACCCATCCATTCCCTCTGCTCCCACTAATGTTCCGCCCTCTCCACCCACTCCACTATCTTCCCCATCCTCATCATCTCCACCCTCTACTCCGCTTTCTCCCTCCACTGCGCTGCCATCTCTCTCTACTCCCGGGCCAGCTCTCTCCACCACGGATACTCCGGCTACTGAGGCACCTGCTGACCTGGATCTCCCAATTGCTCTCCGTAAAGGGGTTCGGTCCTATACCCAACACCCGCTTGCTGCAGTTGTTTCCTACGATCGTCTTACCCCTGCTCGCAGAGCTTTTGCACTGGCTATCTCGGCCACTGCCACCCCTCGTTCCTATCAGGAGGCCCTTGCTATTCCCCACTGGAAGCTGGCCATGGATGAGGAAATGGCGACCCTCACGGAGCGGGGTACATGGACTCTTGTTCCTCCTCCCTTCGGTACTGATGTTGTTGGCTGTCGCTGGGTCTTTGTGGTCAAATTTCGCCCAGACGGCACTGTGGATCGGTATAAGGCTCGCCTTGTTGCTAAGGGTTTTACTCAGACCTATGGGGTTGATTACTTTGACACCTTCTCCCCTGTGGCTCGTCTCAGCGCTATCCGGGTCCTTATCTCTGTGGCCGTCAATCGGGATTGGCCGATTTCTTAGCTGGACGTCAAGAATGCCTTCCTTTATGGTGATCTTCACGAGGCCGTTTACATGGAGCAACCTCCTGGGTATGTTGATCAGGGGGAGACACGAGTATGACGGCTGCAGAAGGCAATTTATGGCCTCAAGCAGAGTCCTCGAGCTTGGTTTGACAAGTTCAGCGGCATTGTGGCGGCTGTTGGTTTTGTGCGAAGCTCTGCTGATCACTCTCTCTTTATTCGCAAAACTCCTTCTGGGCTGGTTGTTCTTGCTGTGTACGTCGATGATATTCTTCTCACTTGAAAGATATGGTACTTAAACACCTAGAGGGGGGTGAATAGGTGACCTAATCCTTTTCTAACTTTATTGGCAGCAATCAGTTATATCACAGCAATCTAACTAGTTTATCACAGCAAACACAGCAACAATTTCAGCACAGTACAGCACACAGTGATTTATAGTGGTTCCCCAAGATATGGGTACATCCACTTTCCCCCTTCGCCTATCTAGCAGTGTACTAGATTCGGCCAAACTCATGCACTGTCTCAGAACCCAAATTGGTTCCTACACCTCAGGCCCAAAGCCTTACAACTCAGCTTTTATCCCAAAGCCTACACTCAGCCAATCAAGGCCTACACTCAGCCAACCAAGGCCTACACTCAGCCAACAAGGCCTACACTCAGATATCTCTATCTCCTACACTCAGGCTAACAAGCCCTACCCTTAGCCTTTATAAATATAGGCTTACAATCACTCAGATCCAATGGATCCTACAAGTTAAAAATGTAATACAAATAATAACTCTACAACTCAGAATTAAAGGAGGGGAGTTGAGAGATTCTTGATGAGTTCTTGGAAGAACTCAGCTGGATTCACCCTGACTTAGCTTTCTTCAAAGGTTCTTGAGTAGAACTGAATAAGACTGAATCCTCTGCAGTTGTTCCTTGACCTCTGCCACTTAAGATCCAGACTGAATCTAAATCCTTCTTCTCAGCCTAGTTCCAAAGGTTGATTTCTTGGATGGAGCCCTCTCTCTCCAACTTCTTAGATCTGCACTTGAACTGCTAGATCTTCTTTTGTTGATCCTCTTTGTAACACTATAATTACTTCAATAATCTGATCAACAACTTTGAACTTCTTTCAACAACTTTGACAATTCTGAACAACAGTTTCTGTAAACTGTAGGTGCCTATTTATAGGCTTTCTTCATGGTAACCGGCTGGACCGGTCCATAACTGACTTCTGATATCTCTGACAGGTGTTGTAGACCGGCTGGAACGGCATCTGTCAAATCATCCAGTCACTTCTTGAAAATCTCTAACTGTCTGTAAGTGTCGAGACTTTGTCTTTAAGTGTCAACACTTATAGTCCAAGTGTCGACACATGTTGTGTAAGTGTCGACACAAGTCTACAAGGTGTCGACGCAACTCCTTGTATGTTTCGACACAGATTCTTCTGCATGTGTCGACACTGAAATTGAGTGTCGACACAAGTACTTGTTCTTCTAGCTTTTGCTGAATTCTTCTATGTGTCGACACATCTCCTTTGTGTCGACACATCTTCTTGTGTTGAATCTGTCAAGTGTAGACACTGCTTCTTGGTGTCGACACATAGTCTTTTATGTTGAATCTTGCTGAGTGTCGACACAGCTCCTTGTGTCGACACACCTTCTTGTCGTTGAGACTTCAGCTGAGTGTCGACACATTTCCATAGTGTCGACACTTGTACTTAGAATAATTTGTTGTTCTTTCTGTTCTTTGCTAAGTGTCGACACAGTTTCATGTGTCTACACTTTCTTCCAGTGTTGAGTCTTCAGCTGTGTGTCAACACATTGTTCTGGGTGTCGACACATACTTCAAATGCTGACTCTTCTGTTGAGTGTCGACACATTGTGTTGAGTGTCGACACTTGTACTTAGACTCTGCAGACTTTTGCTGAGTGTCGACACAGCTCCAAGTGTCGACACTTTCTGGTGTAGACTCAGCTTCACTGGGTGTCGACACAGCTCCTTATGTCGACACTTTCTGTCTGCACTTTTCTTCACTGAGTGTCAACACAGCTCCAAGTGTCGACACTTTCTGTCTGGTGTCGACTCTGCATCCCAGGTGTCGACACAATGACTCCAAGTGTCGACACTGCTTGTCTGGATGTCGACACAAGTCTTCTTAAGTGTCGACACTTTCCCTCTGGGTGTCGACACATGGACTTAGAAACTTTTTGCTTCAGTCCAGTGATTTCTTAACCTGCACAAGTAACTCAAACATACATCAAATACATTATGATGTATATCATTGAGTTGGGTGAGGCTTCTTCAAATCAGGTACATTTGACCAATGTACCCAACAATCTCCCCCTATTTGGAGAAGTCATAACCCTTAGTCAATGATATACACCATTCATAATTAAAATTGCAAAATGATGTAAAGCAGATTATAAACAGCAGGGTAAACATAAACATGTAATATTTCACACATGTATACACATTCAACATTGCAGAACAAACAAGAAATAGACAAATTCTCAGAACAATCATGAAATATATTTATCATATATTGTTCTAACATTTTTCTAATACATTTTTAATGGTTTACAAAAATGTATTTCATTCAAAAGATTACAACAATCTTCAAGTCAATTCCTAATCTATTTCTGGTCTGATTCTTTGATAACAATGCCTTTGCCATATTGGACTTGAGCTTTGACAGTGGCTTCAGCAGTTACAGCAACAGCAGGCTTCTTGCCTTTTAAGTCCTTCTTCTTCAGCTCTTCTGCTTTGATTTTCTGCCTTTCAAAATAGTGGTATGGCTTGGGTAAGTACTTGCTAGGCTCCACTGCAGTAGGAGGTAGCTTTCCCATCTTTGCCTTTCTTCTATATTGAACAATGGCCTCCTGTCTTATTTCATGTTTCCTCCATTCTGCTTCAGAGAACCACTTGTTCCTTTCATGAGCATTGTCCTTGGCAGCTTTCCAGGCAGTTAAAATTATATTTCTAGAGGTAGGGCTCCACTGTTCAAAATCTGGCCTTTGTTCTGCTTGTTCCCTAAACCTCTTCTTTGACAACCTTGCCTCGTCTTCTATCTCTAATGCCTCTTGCATAGCTGCAGAAATAGGTTGAACCACTTTATCCAGAATAACATTAGGCTTCCCTTCAGTTGGGCTATACATTGTCTGGACATCTGCTTGAATCATGTCAAAATCTGGAGGTGGATAAATGACTTGAGCTACCTCTGGTTGCTCACCTCCAAGATATGCAGTTTGAATCCCTGATTCAGCAACATTATCATCATCACAGAGTGGAGGATAGCCCAGTGTAGCTCTGATGGAGTTAGATATCCATTTGGCATGGTCAGAGCTAGCTTTGACTAATACTCTCTCCCCCTTTATGACTTCTCTGGCCATATGGTCTCTGACATCATCCTTTTGAAACCTTATCTGACTGTCCAAGTATCTGATTCCCTCTTTAAAGAATGGTTTCAGCTTTGTAAGTTGTTCAGAGATGACTTTCTGGGAATCTTTAATAGCAGACTTAACAGCAGTAATCTCAGCTTGAAATACTTTATCAAAGTCAGCCTTAACTGCAGCAGTAGATGTAGAAGGTTCATCAGCCTTGTTCTTCAATTCTGTGAGTAGAGCATTATGTGACTCAGTCAGATTATCATTCATTCTGATTTGGTTTTCCAGCACATATCCTTGCTTTAAGGCTATATCATCTACCTGAGCTTTTATCTTCTCTTGGTGTGTTGCCAGATACACCACAGCATTTCCACCCTTGTGGAAGCATTCATTCATCTCCTTCTTATTAAGGTTCATCTCAAACCTTATAGACTTTATTTCTTGGGCCAGGTCAAACTGTAAAGTCTTCTGCCCTTCATCAACATAAGCCTCTATAGCCTTTCTTTGTTCATCCATTTTGATCTGCAGTGCAATCAGTAAAGCACTATAGTCAATAGTTGGAGCTTGTTGGACTATAGGCTGTGGGGCAATGGATTGCGAGGCTTTCTTATAACTCTGACTTCTCCTCTTGAAGACATAGAGCTTCTTCTTCTTAGCCTTTGCAGCCTCATCTTCTTCAGATTCTGAAGTGCTGGCTATTTCAACCCTTTCCTTAGGGCTTTGAGGCTTCTCAGTTTGCACATCAGGTGCTTGCTCAGTTTCTAGCCTAATAGGCTCTTCCAGATCTTGTACTTGCTCCCGCTCAGCAGCAGCAGTCTCTTCTTCAGCAGCATCAATTGCTTTGTCAAAATCTGCTTGATCCAGATTTAGAAACAAGTCTTCCATTGTGAATTCTTGTGATGAAGGAGCTGGAGAAGTTCTTGGTTCTTCAACTACTTGATCAGGAACCACTTCTAGTACAACAGATGTGTCTTGGATAACAACATCTGGTTCTTGGCTAGGCAGCTGAGTTTGCTCAGGTACATCAGACAAATCAGCATCTTCTATAAGATATTCTAAAGTTTTTAGGTCAGTGAGTACCTCTTGGATAATGATGGTGGCTTGCTCACTGTCCAGTGTAGATGGTTCCTCTACAACTGGATGCTCCCCCTGGCTTTGATCCCTGTGGATGGGGCTAGCTGGAGGCAGCTCCCCCTGGATCTCTGCATCAGCTGGAGGAGCAGGAGTCTTGTCAGCAGGCTCTCCCTCATGATTATCTGGAGTGAAGACAATCTGTTCTTCACTATCAGAATCACTAGTGGACTCTTGTACCACTTGTACAGTCTTTCTCTTCTTCTTTGGAGGAATTTCTTTTTCAGATACTGGCTTCTCAGGGGTTGACAGTTCCTTGGACAACACCCTGTCCCATCTAGAAAAGATCCTGAGATCCATCTTCCTCATGTGGTTTATCTTACTTCCAGCAGCATTGCTCATTACCTCTGGTATTATACCAGCTAGGTAGAGACTTATAATTCTGCTCAGATTGGGCTTCTTCAAGCTCTCCTTGATCTTGTCAAAAACCACTATTGTCCAGTCTGTTTTCAGAGTGAATATGATTCTAGTCATAATTCCAAACATAGAGGCAGACACCCTGTCATGCCCTCCAGGCTTACTGAGAATAACCTTGCCCACAATCTCAGACATGAATTTTCCTTGACTGTTCATGCCTTTCCTGTTAAATACAGATCCTATCTTCATCTTTGGATCAAGTCCACACCAGGTAAGGGCTTCCCTGGTCTTGGATGCAGTTACTTCTTCTTCATCTTGTGTTTTAGGTAGCTGGAGTACCTTCCTCAGACTTTTTGGTGAAATCTTGACTTTAGATCCATGAACTCTGGATTTGATTCTATATCCAGAGTCATCTACAGCAGCTCCATTAAGGAATTCAAGAACTTCCTTCTTCCAAATCTTTGTTGGTTCTGAAACCAAGTATTCTAGTCCAGAATTGGCGACTAGGGTTACCACCGACTTGATTTCTTGATAAGCTTCATCGAACGCGCCGCGCACTAGCTCATAGCACTCGTTAACGTTCTCCTCAAGCTTAGGAGCCATTAGGGTTTGGAGAATTAGTCTTGAGAAAAGAGAGGTGTCGACACATGAGTTTTGGTCTCGAAACTTTGAAAGCGTGTCGACAAACAAAGACAGAACCCTATTTATACCTTTCTGATTTTGAAGATGAACAGGCGGGACAGCTAGCTTAAAGTATGTCGACACTGGCTATAAGTGTCGACACTGACTTATAATGTCTCGACACACATGTGTCGACACAAGTTTAGTCAACAGATTTTATGTGTCGACACTTGGTTATGTGTCGACACAACATAACTCGACACATTGTCGAGACTTTACTTAGAAAAATTCTGAGTAAAACTTAAGTGTCGACACCACATAGGATGTGTCGACACCTACTTGACATGTGTCGACACTAACATTCTGAAGTGTCGACACCACATTCCTAGATGTGTCGACACCTTTTTCCTGAAGTGTCGACACCACTATTCTGTGTCGACATAAACTTGTCTATGTGTCGACACCTTTTTACTTAGTCAATTTTCTATTCTGTAAACTTAGTCTAAGTTTATCATTCCTAGTTCAATTTTGAATCTATTGAACTTAGCTTCTTCTAGGGGCTTAGTAAACATATCAGCTACTTGTTCATCTGTTTTAACATATTCAAGTACAATATCATTCCTTTCTACATGCTCCCTAAGAAAGTGATATTTAATTTCAATATGTTTTGTCCTACTATGAGATACAGGGTTATTAGCTATTGAAATAGCACTTGTAGAATCACAGTAAAGTGGAGTTCTACTTACCTGAAATCCATAGTCCTCTAGCTGATGTTGAATCCACAGAAGTTGAGCACAGCAACTTCCTGCAGCCACATACTCTGACTCAGCTGTGGAGATAGCCACACTAGTCTGCTTTTTGCTGCTCCATGAAATTAGTCTCCCACCTAGAAATTGACAGGTTCCAGTAGTACTCTTTCTATCCTCTTTGCATCCTGCAAAGTCTGCATCTGAATAACCTGTTAGATCAAAGTCTCCATTCCTAGGGTACCAGAGGCCTAGATAGGGAGTGCCCTTTAGATATCTCAAAATTCTCTTGACTGCAGTCAAGTGAGACTCTTTAGGGCAGGCTTGATACCTTGCACAAACACATGTAGCATACATGATGTCTGGTCTACTAGCAGTCAAGTATAATAGGGAGCCAACTATCCCTCTATACAAGGTTTCATCTACAGGTTTCCCTGCATCATCCTTGCTAAGAGACATACTTGACCCCATAGGAGTCTTCATGGTACTGGATGAATCCATACCATACTTCCTTATGAGTTCTAGGGTGAACTTTGACTGACATATGGATAAACCATTTTCAGTCTGTTTAACTTGGAGACCCAAGAAAAACTTCAGCTCTCCCATACTACTCATTTCAAACTGTCCTTGTATAAGTTTTGCAAACTTTTTGCAAAGGCTGCTTTCAGTAGACCCAAATATAATGTCATCTACATATATTTGGACTAGTATGACTTTGCCTCTAGATTCCCTAAGGAATAGAGTCTTATCTATTTTCCCCCTTGAGAACTTGTTCTCAATGAGGAAACTAGATAGGGTTTCATACCAAGCCCTAGGGGCTTACTTTAACCCATATAAAGCTTTCCTAAGTCTATAGACATAATGAGGTAGAGTTGGATCAACAAAACCTGCAGGCTGCTCCACATAGACTTCTTCTTTCAAATTACAATTTAGGAATGCTGACTTGACATCCATTTGGTATACCTTGAATCCTTGATAGGTTGCATAGGCCAAGAACATTCTTATGGCTTCCAGTCTGGCTACTGGAGCAAAGGTTTAATCAAAATCAATACCTTCTTCTTGTCTATATCCTTTAGCAACCAGTCTACCTTTATTCTTAATGATGACACCTTGTTCATCCATCTTATTCCTGTAGATCCACTTAACTCCTATTACATTGTGGTCTTTAGGTTTAGGAACAAGTTCCCAAACCTTGCACCTCTTGAACTGATTAAGCTCTTCTTGCATTGCTTCAGTCCATTGTGGATCTTGTATTGCTTCTTCAAATCTTTTAGGTTCAACTTGAGACAAAAAGCTGGAATAGATTGCAGCATTCATGTTTCTACTCCTGGTTTGTACTCCTTGTCTTGGATCTCCAATAATCAGCTCTACTGGATGATCTCTAAGATGCCTGTGGGCTGGAGGCATCCTCACTTTAGGTTGAACCACTTCAGCATCTGCATCATGCTGTATACCTTGGATTTCTTCAGCAACTGGCACATGTAGTTCTCCCCCTGGACAGCAGCTACTCTCCTCTCCTTGCTGTCTTGCAGCAGGCACCTCTTCTATAGTAAGCTTGTCCATTGTCTTTGTCAAACCTGTGGTGCTGCATACATTGCTAGACAACTCATTATTAATAAGTTTAGTCTCATCAAAAACTACATGCACTGATTCTTCTACAACTTGTGTAGTCAAGTTGTAGACTCTATAAGCCTTACTATTATTATTGTACCCAACAAAAATTCCCTCTTGGGACTTGGAAGCAAACTTAGTTATGTAAGACTTCCCATTGTTAAGTATGAAGCATTTGCAACCAAAGATCCTGAAGTAGGATAGGTTTGGTTTCCTGCCTTTCACAACTTCATAGGGGGTCTTGTTTAGCCCTTTAGTGATGGTAGCCCTATTTATAACATGGCATGCAGTGTTAACTGCTTCAGCCCAGAAATACTCTGGCAGTGATGTATCACTCAATAGGGTTCTACCAGCCTCTATCAAGGTCCTATTTTTCCTATCAGCAATGCCATTTTGCTGAGGTGTTCTAGGTGAAGAGAATTCTTGAAATATCCCATAGTCTTCACATAGTTTTGTCATGCTTACAGACTGAAACTCAGTACCATGGTCACTTCTAATTTTGACCACAGTACTATTTAGTTCATTCTGAATTTGCTTGATAAAGCTGTAGAAGACACTAGGTGTTTCAGATTTCTGTCTTAAGAAGAACACCCAGGAAAACCTTGAGTAGTCATCTACAACTACAAGGGTATAGACTTTCCTACCTAAGCTGTGAACTGGCATTGGACCAAAGAGATCCAAATGCAAGAGGTACAAACACCTCACAGCATCTTTGTTATCTATGCTTCTAAAGGTGGATTTAGTCTGCTTGCCCTTTTGACAAGCTGAGCAAATGCCATCTTTAACACACTTAACTTGAGGACCATTCCTCACTAACTCTTTGCTAAAGAGTTTGCTAATAGCCTTGTAGTTAAGATGGGCTAGCCTCTTGTGCCATTTGACACAATGAGAGACTGTCTCATCAGCTATAAGACAAACTGGAGAACCATTGTTCTCAATCATAATGTCTAGGCAGTAGACATTCCTCTTCCTATAACATGTCAAAATGATCTCTTGATCACTTGACCTCTTGATATGACAACCATTTTTAACAAATGAGATGTCATACCCTACATCACTTAATTGACTTATACTTATTAGGTTGTGTTTCAACCCTTTAACATAAGCCACTTGAGTAATGGTAACTAAGTTTGAAGAAATGTTACCAAACCCTTTGATGATTCCTTTTTCAGAACCACCAAAGGTCACTTTAGGACCATTTTTGATTGGAATGTAGTCCTTCAGTAGACCCCTAGTTCCAGTCATATGTCTGGAACATCCACTGTCCAAGTACCATGTAGGGGTATGGCCACTTGGACTCACCTGCAAAACAAATTAATGAACCTTAGAACCCAAAGTATTCTTGGGTCCTTGGTGATTGTTAGTTTGCAATTTGACAAACCTACCTACTGGCATTCCAACAGGTAGTTTGGAACTCACTTTGGCACTCACATTGTGCCAACAGTCCACTGCAAAATGGCCAACTTTGCCACAGCACCAACATTCAAATTTATTGTACCTTTGCTTAGGTACTGCCTTGGCTGTCTTGACTACAGCAGGCTTGTTGCATGTTGGGTCTTTGCCCTTGGACTTAGACTTGGACTGCTCAGTCCCTGCAGGTCTAACAAAACCCAGTATAGCCTTGCCTTTTTGATGAACAAATTCATCAATTAAAGGTAGCACTGATTTAGGTTTTGAAAACCTAGCAACAAGCTCTCTCTCTTTCTGAAGATTGATCTCCAGTCTCATAATTTGATCATTCTTATAAGTGATAGTTCTCATCTGAATCACTGTAATGTGTTTCAGCCTGGCTACCTCATTCAGTTTTTGATCAAATTGCTTCTCAAAATCTGTTGCAACAGCCTTGAGATCAACAATCTCCTTTGCCTGACTTTTGGCTAGGGTCTTGCTTTTCTTATTGGCTTGCAACAGTACCTTATATTCATCTATAAGCTGATGAATATCTTCCTCAGACTCAGATATATTCTCATCACTTGATGAAGAAGAATCTGAATCTGAACTAGAACAAGAAACTGAACTTGAACTTGAACTTTGTACCTGACTGGGTCCTGGCTGCTCCAGGATTTTGGCACTTTCTGTCAAAGCCATTAGCCCTTGGCAATGACTGTCTTCTTGTTCATAAATTGACTCCAAGATCTGCATGAATTCTTCCTCTTCTTCTTCAGCAAACAGCCCTATGTAGGCTTCAGCCTCAGACTCAGTTTCTGAAGAAGAGATATCTGATAGAGTCTTCTCCTTCTTAGCAACAAAAGACTTTTCTTTCTTCCCTTTGAAGTGAGTCTTTTTCCTGTCACCAGATTCCTTTCTCTTCTCTGGACAATCTGCAATAACATGGCCCTGTCTATTGCAGCAATAGCAAACAATCTTTGAACCAGTTGCCTTGCTTGATTTTGTCCTTTTCTTGTCATTCTTTGAAGACCTCTTTTTCTGATAAGAGTCTTCCTTTCCTTGTGATGTAGAAGGCCTTGACCTCCACTATTTCTTTTTCAAAAACTTCTGAAAGTGTCTAGTGAAAGCAGCAAAGTCTTCATCACTTTCACTGCTCTTAGACTTTGTGCTGACAGACTCATCAGACTCTGATTCAACTACCTCTGGAGGTGGAGTTAAAGACTTATTCCTGCACTTTCTGGGAACTTCTGTCTTGAAAGCAACAGTTCTTTCTTTGTGATCAGTCCTTGTTGATTTCTCCTCCTCTTTTCTCACTGTTAAATGCATTTCATAAGACAATAGCTTGCCAAACAGTGTGGGAGGAGGAATTTCCCCCAACTTAGCCATTTCTCTTATGGCACAGATCTTGGTGTCCCAATCTTTGGTTAGGGACCTTAAGAACTTGTCATTTAGTTCATAGTTACTGAACTCTCTTCCATAAGACATGAGTTCATTAACTATTCTGTAAAATTTCTTATAGCACTCAGTGATGCTATCACCCTTTCCTTGCCTAAAGCTTTCATACTCCTGATTTAGCAAGGACTTCCTATCTTGCCTAACTTCTTCAGAACCTTCCATATAGACAATGAGAGTATCCCACATCTCTTTTGCTGTTTTACAGTGAATTAAGTTCTGAAAAGTTGCATCATCAATGGCACTCACTATAATGTTCTGTACCCTCTTGTCCATGGTGGCCAGGACAATTTCATCCTTAGTCATCTCGGAGAAATCCTTTGGAGTTCTCTGATTTGCATCTAATACTGAAATCTTCATTGGCACATAAGGCCCTTCCTTAACTGTGATGTAGATTCTAGGGTCAGAGGCTTCCATAAATAGCCTTACCCTTTCTTTCCAGATATCAAAGATCTCCTTTCTGCATATGGGTAATTTCATGGAACCCAATTCCTTGTGATTCTCATAAGAACCCATGTTTCTTGATTTTCTTGAAACTGTGTAATGTCTTACACTGAATCTGCCAAACAGGATCTCCTCAGACTGTTAGTCCTTGTTTTGAGGAACCTCCCTCTGATACCACTTGAAAGATATGGTATCTAAACACCTAGAGGGGGGGGTGAATAAGTGACCTAATCATTTTCTAACTTTATTGGCAGCAATCAGTTATATCACAGCAATCTAACTAGTTTATCACAGCAAACACAGCAAACACAGCAACAATTTCAGCACAGTACAGCACACAGTGATTTATAGTGGTTCCCCAAGATATGGGTACATCCACTTTCCCCCTTCGCCTATCTAGCAGTGTACTAGATTCGTCCAAACTCCTGCACTGTCTCAGAACCCAAATTGGTTCCTACACCTCAGGCCCAAAGCCTTACAACTCTGCTTTTATCCCAAAGCCTACACTCAGCCAATCAAGGCCTACACTCAGCCAACCAAGGCCTACACTCAGCCAACAAGGCCTACACTCAGAGATCTCTATCTCCTACACTCAGGCTAACAAGCCCTACCCTCAGCCTTTATAAATATAGGCTTACAATCACTCAGATCCAATGGATCCTACAAGTTAAAAATGTAATACAAATAATAACTCTACAACTCAGAATTAAAGGAGGGGAGTTGAGAGATTCTTGATGAGTTCTTGGAAGAACTCAGCTGGATTCACCCTGACCTAGCTTTCTTCAAAGCTTCTTGAGTAGAACTGAATAAGATTGAATCCTCTGCATTTGTTCCTTGACCTCTGCCACTTAAGATCCAGAATGAATCTAAATCCTTCTTCTCAGCCTAGTTCCAAAGGCTGATTTCTTGGATGGAGCCCTCTCTCTCCAACTTCTTAGATCTGCACTTGAACTGCTAGATCTTCTTGTGTTGATCCTCTTTGTAACACTATAATTACTTCAATAATCTGATCAACAACTTTGAACTTCTTTCAACAACTTTGACAATTCTGAACAACAGTTTCTGTAAACTGTAGGTGCCTATTTATAGGCTTTCTTCATGGTAACCAGCTGGACCGGTCCATAACTGACTTCTGATATCTCTGACAGGTGTTGTAGACCGGCTGGAACGGCATCTGTCAAATCATCCAGTCACTTCTTGAAAATCTCTAACTGTCTGTAAGTGTCGAGACTTTCTGTCTTTAAGTGTCGACACTTATAGTCCAAGTGTCGACACATGTTGTGTAAGTGTCGACACAAGTCTACAAGGTGTCGACACAACTCCTTGTATGTCTCGACACAGATTCTTCTGCATGTGTCGACACTGAAATTGAGTGTCGACACAAGTACTTATTCTTCTAGCTTTTGCTGAATTCTTCTATGTGTCGACACATCTCCTTTGTGTCGACACATTTTCTTGTGTTGAATCTGTCAAGTGTCGATACTGCTTCTTGGTGTCGACACATAGTCTTCTATATTGAATCTTGCTGAGTGTCGACACAGCTCCTTGTGTCGACACACCTTCTTGTCATTGAGACTTCAACTGAGTGTCGACACATTTCCATAGTGTCAACACTTGTACTTAGAATAATTTGTTGTTCTTTCTGTTCTTTGCTAAGTGTCGACACAGTTTCATGTGTCGACACTTTCTTCCAGTGTTGAGTCTTCAGCTGTGTGTCGACACATTGTTCTGGGTGTCGACACATACTTCAAATGCTGACTCTTCTGTTGAGTGTCGACACATTGTGTTGAGTGTCGACACTTGTACTTAGACTCTGCAGACTTTTGCTGAGTGTCGACACAGCTCCAAGTGTCGACACTTTCTGGTGTAGACTCAGCTTCACTGGGTGTCAACACAGCTCCTTGTGTCGACACTTTCTGTCTGCACTTTTCTTCACTGAGTGTCGACACAGCTCCAAGTGTCGACACTTTCTGTCTGGTGTCGACTCTGCATCCCAGGTGTCGACACAATGACTCCAAGTGTCGACACTGCTTGTCTGGATGTCGACACAAGTCTTCTTAAGTGTGGACACTTTCCCTCTGAGTGTCGACACATGGACTTAGAAACTTTTTGCTTCAGTCCAGTGATTTCTTAACCTACACAAGTAACTCAAACATACATCAAATACATTATGATGTATATCATTGAGTTGGGTGAGGCTTCTTCAAATCAGGTACATTTGACCAATGTACCCAACATCACTGGCGATGACCAGGAAGGGGTAGCCCTGACAAAGCGACATCTTCGCCAACATCTGATCACTAAAGATATGGGCTCTCCAAAGTACTTTCTGGGGATCGAACTCTCTCGGAAGCCCGACTCCTTAGTTCTCTCTCAGCGTAAGTATGCCCTTGATCTTTTAAAAGAGGCATGATTAACTGGAGCAAAACCTGCATGATGCCCCATGGCTACTGGGGAGGACAAAACCTGGACAGATGATTCGCCTCCTCTTTCAGATAGTTCGCGGTATAGACGTCTGGTTGGTAAGCTCATATATCTCACAGTGACCAGACCCGACATTTCCTATACTGTGGGCAAGGTGAGTCAATTCATGCAAGCGCCTAGGGAGTGTCATCTACAGTCCGCCTTGCGGATCTTGGAGTATGTCAAAGCAGCGCCTGGGAAAGGATTACTTTTTCAGAAGAATGGTCATCTGAGGATTGAAGCCTACTCAGATGCAAGTTATGCTGATGACAAAGGAGATCGCAAGTCAACCTCAGGTTTTTGCACCTTTGTTGGGGGAAATCTGGTGAGCTGGAAGAGCAAGAAGCAGTCTGTTGTCTCCAGGTCCAGTGTAGAAGCTGAGTATCGCAGTATGGCGTCAACCACTTGTGAGTTGAAATTGTTGCGGGCTCTCATGCTAGATTTAGGAGAGGTGTACAACCATCTTCTACCTATGTTCTGTGATAACAAGGCCGCCATATACATCTCCAAAAATCCGGTATTCCATGAAAGAACAAAGCACATTGAGGTTGACTTCCATTTCATTCGTGAAGAGATTTTAAAAGAACAAATTTGCACTCCGTTTGTCACGTCTGATAAAGAGCTGGCTGACATCTTCACCAAGCCAGTTTCCGCCTTATTTCTGCATGTTTGCGACAAGCTGGGCATGATTGATATATATGCTCCAGCTTGAGGGGGAGTGTTGAAGTTGGTGACCGGGCTGTCTGTCTTGGCGGGTTGAAGACCGCGCGGTCTGGCGGTTTGACTCGCCGGCTTGTAAACCGGGCGGTCTAGCGATCTTCACAGGTGACCTCTCTGCTTCTCTTGTTGTAGCCGTGCGGTTAGCCCTTCTGTCTAACCGTGCGGCTTGTGCGGTTTACTTTGTATAGTCCGCTTAGCTTGTAAATTTTTAGTCCCACACCTCTTATTTGTATTCTCTCATCTCTCCTCCATTCTATATAAGGGAGGGCATACCTTTGTAATAGTTACCTTTTTCGGATAATAAAATTTCAGTTAAAACCATTTCAGTTTGTTTTCTGTTCGGTTTTTAACAGACCCCCTTCAAGATCTCCCATGGGTGCGAGGCAGTGCTCCCCGTGGAATTTGAAGTTCAAACGCCTCAGGTTGTCGTGGCCAGGGAAGGCAGGGATGAATGGCAGGATGAGAATGAGGAAGAGCTGCAGCATTCTCTCGACATGGTGGAAGAGCTGCGGGACCTTTCCTCCATTCGACAGGAAGAGGTGAAGAGAAGGATGGCCAAATACTTCGACAAACACGTCAGAATCAAGCAATTTGTGGAAGGGGACTTGGTGCTGAAAAAGGCGGATGCAGCAGGGAGGTCGGCAACCATGGGGAAGCTCAACCCCAACTGGTAAGGTCCATTTATTATAAAAGAGGCTTTAAGGTCAGGGGGTATCGACTCCAAAATGTGGAGGGCGAGACCCTAAGTCTCACCTGGAGTGGTGACGACTTAAAATGCTTTTTCCTTTGAAACGTGTAAGTGGTGCTTTGTTTCTTAATGAAAGTTCTTTAACACGCCAATGCAGTCACAATGAGTTTGCATGAAGAAGTGAAGTGTATTTGGACCCCGAGCAGATCCCGCTGTCAGGCTCTCACCTAGCAGGCAGGGCTGGAAGTCACTCGGTGTCATCCTTAGACCCCGAGCAGATCTCGCCGTCAGGCTCTCACCTAGCTAGCAGGGCTGGAAGTCACTCGATGGTATCAGCAGTGGACCCTGAGCAGATCCCACTGTCAGGCTCTCACCTAGCTGGCAGGGCTGGAAGTCACTCGGTGTCATCCTTAGACCTCGAGTAGATCCCGCTGTCAGGCTCTCACCTAGCTGACAGGGCTGGAAGTCACTCGATGGTACCATCCGTAGACCCCGAGCAGATCCCGCTGTCAGGCTCTCACCTAGCTGGCAGGGCTGGAAGTCACTTGGTGTCATCCCTAGACCTCGAGCAAATCTCGCTGTCAGCCTCTCACCTAGCTGGCAGGGCTGGAAGTCACTCAATGGTATCAGCCGTGGACCCCGAGCAGATCCCGCTGTTAGGCTCTCACCTAGCTGGCAGGGCTAGAATTCACTCGGTGTCATCCTTAGACCTCGAGCAGATCCCGCTGTCAAGCTCTCACCTAGCTGGCAGGGCTGGAAGTCACTCGATGGTATTAGTCGTGGACCCCGAGCAGATCCCGCTGTTAGGCTCTCACCTAGCTGGCAGGGCTGGAAGTCACTCGATGTCATCCTTAGACCTCGAGTAGATCCCACTGTCAGGCTCCCACCTAGCTGGCAGGGCTGGAAGTCACTCAATGGTATCAGTCGTGGACCCCGAGCAGATCCCG
The DNA here is from genome assembly GCA_039583875.1 of Platanthera guangdongensis. Taxonomy (NCBI): domain Eukaryota; kingdom Viridiplantae; phylum Streptophyta; class Magnoliopsida; order Asparagales; family Orchidaceae; genus Platanthera; species Platanthera guangdongensis. Next base: position 130,885,289 of record CM077153.1, on the reverse strand, counting down.
CTGTCAGGCTCTCACCTAGCTGACAGTGCTGAAATTCACTCGGCGTCATCCTCAGACCACGAGCAGACCCCGCTGTCAAGCTCCCACCTAGCTGGCACGGCTGTATGTCACTCATCGGGGAAAGACATCAACTACTCGCCAGCTAACGGGGAGGGTCTTGATACGCAAAACAGTGTCAGAAGTCAGGGAACCAGATGTCCAAATGACGAGTAATTACAGTCGCGAAGCAAACCAAAGAGGGGGGAGGGCCCTAACATAGTCGCCCAACGCCCAAGATGAAGGCCAAAAGGGGGCAAGAACCCGGGCCGTATTGCAAGAGGGTTAGCCCACGAGGAAGCCGATGGCACAGGCGAGCGACGAACCGGCTTGCCTCTCTTGGTAAGCGAGTAGTCACCTCAGCGAGACCGGACTGCCGGGGTAGGTCGCCGCTAGCGGGGTGACCGGTTGAGTCTCTGATGACTCCTAAGCTAAATCCATAGGCGTGCGACATCGTCGGCATAACACGAGATGAACGACCACGAGTACGGAAAGGGAGAGTTTACATCGCGCAATAACAGCAAACATACATATAATACGAACGAGGAAGCTTTTATAAGAGCGGGAATAGATAAAAAATCGCAAAGTAATGGCACTGCTCGCGCTTACATTTCAAACAACCAAAAATATACAGATATGCATATAACAGGCGAGTCGCAGGGGCGATGGCGACGCGAGATCCTGGGCGAGAAGTCCTAGAGATGCTGGTAGGACTTATCCCCGGGGTCCGGCATGGGAAGGAACAACGCTGGCACCACCTCGCTCGCCGAGAGTCCCACGCCCTCTCTCTTGAGGAGGTCGTCGCGACGCAGCATCTGCATTGTATACTTCGTGGCGGTGGCGGCGTTCTTCCGCATCAACACCTCCAACTCATAGTCAGAGTGTTGTTCAAGCAGGCAGCTGCTATTGGCTGGCGGAGGGGCGGTTGCGGAAACCTCTAGCTCGCGCACCTGCGCCTCCAGTGCCAACTTGTCCTGTCCGAGGGTTGCGATCTCGGCACCCATCCGGCTGGTCTTCGTCGCATCCTGCGAAAAGGAAGAGGGTCGGAGGATGGATTCAGGAAAGGAAACGATAACTAGAAGTAAGTGCGGGCTAAAAGATATACCACCCCTCCCAAGTACTGAGCGAGGGTCTCCTCGGTCGCGTCGGCCCGCTTCCTCTAGAGATCCGCCTCCCCCTAAGCAAGTTTGCGGGCCTCCTCCTTCTCGTCCGCCAACTTCTTAAGAGAAGTGGCGTTCCACTCCAACTAGGTGCAGCGACGCCCAACCATATGGGCTAGCTCCAGGCCATGGAGTTAGGCCCGCGCGCTTTCGTGCACCAGCACTTGCGTCACCTCCTTGTCGTAAATGGCGGCGTCCTCTCGCGAGTAAAGGCCGAACGAAAAGTTATAGGCCTCCCCGCCGATAGAGTCCTGCTCCAACCAACTCGGCAGCAGGGTTGAAACCACCGCGCCATTTGACTCTTTGTCCCATAACAGAAGCGGGACGCCGAGCTCGTCCAAGTATTTCTCGCCATAGCCGAAATTATGGTGCCCTCTCGGCACCGGCTTCGCGGCAGCATGTGCCCCGTCCGGCGGCCCAGAAGTGCCCGCCACCTCGCCGGTGGTTTCGTCGGTCGAAGCGGTCAAGAGGGAGGGGCCCTCGGCCGATTGATCCGTCGGGGCCTTGCCTTTTCTTTGGCCCCTGACGGATAGCTCCCCCGCAGTCTTCGCCTTCTTGGGCGGGGGACTGGGCTGTTCGCGGCCCGACCGTTTCCTATCAGGGACCGCCGGGATGTCACGCTGAGCGGCGTCAGCGACCTGAGCGCGGGCGAGGGCACTGGAGGCGACCTTGTTACTCTCATAAGGGGGGTGAAGGGGAACGTCCCGCTCGCCTGTCAAGGAGAGAAAGGATTACGCGAGCATATAAAATAGCGAAGCAGAGTATTGGCGAGTATCTAACCTCCCCCAGGCGGGACAGCGGCGAGGTTACCCAGGTTGCGGCGCAAGTACGCGACCTCGAAGTTCTTCCCAGCAAAGAATCCCCACAGGTCTGCTTCGTGGCCCCCAGGCTGGGCAGGCGGTAACTCGCCTCGCTGAGCTGCACCGGCGAGAAAGGTATGTTGCTTAAGTCTCCCTTGACGAACAAAAATTTCTTGAGCCAGTTGTGGCTCTTATTGACGATCTCCCGCACCTTGAGGTGGGTGCTGGAGAAGTAGGCAGTTTCGTCCCGGTTCACGCGGAAAGAGAACAATTTGTGGAAGACCGCAAGACTGAACTCGACAAGCTCTTCCCGCAAAAAGCAGGTGAACCCTACCATGGTCGCCAAAGAGTTCGGGGTCATCTGGCCTATGACGACCCCGAAGTACTTCAACACTTGACGAATCTCCGGCCACAGAGGAAGCCGAAGGCCCACCTCGAAGTGAGCCAGCGAGATGGCGAGCTCGTCCCTGAAGAGATCGTTGATCTTCTCCCTTTCCCCGGGCCGTCTCGCCTAGAATCCAGGCGGGACGTGATCGCCAAGAGCGTCTAAGTACTCGCGCTAAGAGATAACGGCGTGGGGGAAGTCATGCTCCGAGAATGTCCAGGCGCATTTACTTCGCCTGTCTGCATCGCCGCTGCCGCCGCCCATTCCACAGAACGATCGCCGAGCGAGCGAGAAAACCTCAGAAAGGGGGCACGCGAGCCGGGCTTCGCGAAGAGCAGGAGAGGAGAAAGTGCTTAAAAGCGATGGAAGGACAAGAACCGGCAAGGCCTATTTATAGAGAGAAAAAAGAGTGGGAAAATTTTCTGCCGACGGGAAAAGTGCGTATATCAAAAATCAGGCCTGACGGTTCAACTTCCTGGCCCGCAACCGCGCTGCCGAGACCATTCAGCAGCGGGTCACGTGCTCCCGCATCCGCACGAAAAGCAGGTGGGCGAGCTGCGGCCCGCAGCCACCCTGGACTCTGAGCGAGCCGAGGAGACTCTCAGCCGGCGAGCCCCCTAGCCCACTCCCGCTAAGATCAGGTTGGCAGGCTGTGCAAGTCCATCCAATGACCTCGCACTCACCCGGGAGAGTGGTGAGCGGAGAACGCGGATGCATTCATGCCTACCTCAGAGAGTATCAAGCAACAGCACGATAAAAACGACATACACCAGAAATCAGAAACCAGACCCATGGACGGGCGAGAAAAGTCGCAAATAGTTACAGACATTGAATACGTTTTTGAAGTAATAGTAACCCCCCCCCCCCCCCGAAGCGAGTCGGCTCGAAGCGCAGATGCGACATGACCCAGCGATAGGCCGTTAACAAAGGGGAAGAGAGGGTGGATAAGTACTGGATCCACTTCCACATGCCCTGCCGTTGCGTTCCGGTTTGCGGCGGCACACGAGGATAGTGGTAATCGCACACCGCCACCAACTCCTGCTGGGCCAGGCAAACTTGCTCCGTGACACTCTTTAGACACTCCTCGGCCCGCATAATATGCACGCCAGGTGAGGTGACCTCACCACCTTCTGCTGCGCGCGGAGCCCCCTCCAAAGCCGCGAGCCAAGCCTCGGTATCGGCCTTATCCCGGTCGACTCTCTTGACGATCTCCTGAAGCAACAGAGTGTGTTTCTGGAACAGCAGCGTGACTTGCCTCTTCATCCCCACCACATCAGCCGGGTTGCCCAGATAATCTGAAACACCCTCCACGTCAGGAGGAGGTGAGTACCCTTCGCACATCTCAGTTTCAAAGGAGATCGTGTTGTAACCTGCAAAGAAGAGATTCAGAGGAGACAGGAGAGAACAAGACAAGTGCCAAGTGCGAGCGTACCAGGGGTTGGCATGCCCTCCATACCAGCGGACGGAAGGGAAGAACCCGTCCGACCTTGAAAGGGTTCTCCCTCGAAGGCTGCAAGAGATTTCAATAGTTCGGGGGGAACTGGAGACCGAGGGTTATTCTGGGGTGGACGACCCAGGCCCGAGGGACTGGCGATTCTCTCAGTAGACAAAGGAGGGGATCGATCCTCCCCATCACCCTCATCTTCGCGCGGCGGTACCTATGAGATAAAAGGTCAGAAATGAAGCAACATGCCAGGAAGGAGGATCACATACCTCAGGAGCGACCTCGGTGCCAGCCGCCGAGCTGGAGCCCGGGAAGTTGTTCGTCGAGCACCGCCTAATAATCCTCCCTTTTACCGGCCTAAAGAGAGCGTAAGGAGACCCACGTGCCAACCAAGGGGTGGCCTCGAGGGCCTCCTCCCAAGTCTTCTGGCCCGCGGCTGCCAGACGGGCTCGCACCTCCTCGCTGACTGGCATAGAGCAGCTGCAGTCCGCTTGAAAAGACGAGATGAGGTAGGGATTCATCCATGGGCTCAGTGGTATATTTATAGCCGGGTAGTGGGACCAACCAGAAGATTCAATGCCAGATCAGCATAGCACTCGCCGAACACGTGGGTTGGATGATTCTTTCCGAGCTTGATCAAGCTCAAAAAGAGCGGGGATTGTGTACAACCTTGTGTTCGTCGAGCGAGCCCCTCCAAGCCAAGCGAGCGAACCAGGTCGCCCGGCCCGCATAGGAACAGCATGCAGGCATGCAGCAGGAAGCTAGCCCGCTCACGCCTAGGTCAGGCGAGCGAGCCAGGCGAGCTGACCCTTCATCCCTCTCGCTTGCTCAGAGATTCATCGACCGGAGTTGGGGTCGCCATTCGTCGAACCGGTATTCGCGGATGGGTTCGATGAGCCCAGATCTGCGAGCCTATCTAATGGTCACAGTGGCCGCCAGCCCGCTCCTCTACACGCGACTGGGCCGCCTGTTTGCCTCGGTAGAGGATTAGCGGGTCGCAGTGGCCCGGCTCACGCTCGCCCAAGAAGATTAGGCGAGTCGCTAGAGCCATGTCGCACCCGCCTCTCGCGGGAAGAGATTAGTGGCGAGCTGACCTCCCTATCCCTAGATGGGGCCCAGTAGAAGCCCCGAGGTGAAATTACCTGGATGCCCTCCCCATGGGTACGAATAGCTTGTTGGAACAGCGGAGCTACGCTGTTGGCAGACAAAGTTGGACTGCACATAGCTGTTCAAAACAGCGGGGGTTGGCTATTTGCAGGCCATTTTCAGAATTCTATAAATAGAACCAAAGGGGGCACCTCAGAAGGCACCTTCTCATACTCGCTAGCTTCTTGGTCCTCTAGTGCTTTCTGAGGTAGCCTTAGCTCGGTCTTGGGCACAAAATTTGTAGAGATGGAAAAGGTTAGTAAAACTCATTGAACATGGATGAAACTTGGATAGAGCAGTCTTAGGGTAATCATGAGCCTCCGGAAATTATTGTAGGGTAGAGCAGTCTTAGTAAAACTTGAGTAGCTTATACTTGTAGTTAAAATATTTAAGTTGCCCCTGAGGATGATTGTGATAAAATCATGGTTAAACTAGCTTAAAATGTTATGAAACTTGGTCAGTGAGGATTTATGATCATACCATAGCCATCGTAAATTTTGTGTAATTTTTGGATAATATTTTAAGGTACTTCTCTATTTAGTTCCATTTATTGTATTTATATTGAATTAATTAATTATGGGCTTAAATCTTGCTGAAGAGTTGAGAAACTTTGGATTTTATGTTCAATAGTCATATTATGTTTATAATAAATTTTGTGGAACATTTACATGCCTGGTGCTGGTACATCTTGTTCAAACTTGGGGTTTTGGATTACTAGAATAATTAAATAAATTACCAGATAAATTAGGAAAATCATGAAATTCTGGATTTAGGCTAAAAATGTCATGACAGCCCTCCATTAATTATTATAGGGTTACTGGATGAATATTTTAAGTACCTCTCATTTTACACGTCATATAGCTTAGGTTGGTCTGCAATTAGTAAAACTGAAGAAATTATTTTGGAATATGAATTTGGGCACATGAGTTGGGGTTAGACGTTTGCTGGTTGGATAATTAAAAATGAGTTCACCATTGGAAGATAGGATGAGTAGGGTGTTAGTTTGGCTAGTGTTAGATGGTGCTCGGGATCGACGAAAGATCGTCTTTCCCGTGGGGAGGAAGTGTCAAATACTATAGGGTTAGATCCAGTACAACAAGTAAGGGTTTGGGAAATCTGATAGCAACCAATAATAGTAAGTTCCTTATGAAAGGGAGCTTTGGGCGTAATCCCATCGTAGTTCCTAGTGCCTTCGAGAGCCCTTCACGAGGAAAATCTTGGGCAGTCCTGGGCTAACCTAAACAGTAAGAATAAAACATTTCAAGAGCAACTAGTACAACTAGGGTTACACATTCACACACCCTTATAGATTTGGAGGTTGATTAGGTTGTTTTGATTGCCATCCGGACAGTTCGTTCGGAAGGTAGATGCACGGACGGATAGTCCGGGGAGCTAGTGGCTCAAAAGGTTTTGGATACAAAATAAGGTGGTCGGTCTTCGGTATCGGACAGTCGTTCACACCGACGTCGATATGTTGACTCGGCGGTGTTGGACACTTAGCCAAATAAAGTCTGGTGGATATGGCCAGCATTAGTACGCGGATACTCTAGGTTGTGTTCTTCTAGGGGCGTACGGGAGGGCTAGGCCTAGTAGTGTGGATACCCGCCTAGGAGTGGGGGGCCCGACCCACTGTCTCCATTTGCCACTACGGAGGGTCCTGGCAGTGAAGCTAGCTGCCCAAATAGGGGGAACTAAAGGTCTGTGCGCATAGAGTCGTGTGTGTGGGTTGCACTTGCATGAATCATGGCATAGCATACTTGCATACAACCGACACCCCAACGTATAAATTGGTATGGGACTTTTTATATGATGGGAGCCTTGCTGAAGACCCCTTAACTTATATGTTTGTAAGGGCATTCATATAAGTTAAGGTTACTTATTTGTTACTTATTTCTTACCTTGTCTTTCTTACATATGCTGCTTACTCTACTTTCTTACCTTACTGCATACTTTTATAGAACTGTCAGTTTGTACCTTTCTTCCTTTGCTATTTAGACAATATATATAACTATTAGACTAGTTCCACTGTCATCTGCCACTTTGTACTCTCCACCTTTGTAGCTTTCCTTTCCTCCTCCACGCTCGGTGCCTAGGAACCATGGGTGGAGGGGTATGGGATGATAGGGCTTAGTCTTTATGACTAATGGTTTTCGGACCACAACATTACAGGGGCTCCGGATGGGAGACAGGGACCAGCAGCTCAGGGACCAGCACCAGCGGAGTACGATGCGCATGGAGGTGGGCCAGTCTAGTACCGGAGCACCAGCGACCAGCTCCGTGAGTGATAGTCTTTATATAGCTTCCGCGAGAGATTGTAGCAAGGATCTGTTGTACCGGGCTTAAGCCCGTTTATTTTTCTGTTTTGTTACTTTGCAGTACTTTCCATTTTCTATATATGGAATGGTTGTGATTTCTCTTATTACTTATGACATTTGTGGACTCAGCTATTTCATTTCTGAATACTGCTCTCTTTGTGTTGATCGAAAAGGCCGGCAGAATCGGCGTTTTGTAGTGGCGGCTTTCCCGAGATTCGGGGCCACCTCAAAATGGCGGTTCTGGGCATAAGACCCCCTCGGGTTTAAAAAAGATAAAAAAGGGGGTCTTACATATATTTAGTGGACATTCATTGTGTTGAGTTCTTGCAACTTAAAACGTGTTCGCTAGAATGCTCTGAGTTAAGATGCGAGTCGAACGTGATTTTGGTATTCATACGTGATTCCTCCGTTTGTTTGTGAAATATGGTGTGGGGCCCCAGCCGGACCCACCATTATATTCCATATGACGAATGGAGGCGTTATATTGGGTCCTAGGGCAAATCCACCCTAATCCGCCCCCAAACTCCATGTGAGGGTGTTAAAACTAACCTTAGGGCTCTGGCCAGAGTCCCAACCCTTTTGGTTGAGAATTGGCCCCTCCATGCCCTAAGCTCACTCTTGCCTTAATTAACCCTTAAAGGGCTATACTTTGGTCTCACTAAAACCTATTCAAATCAAACCCAATTGGGCTGAGGTTTTTATCATAGTCATTCCTTGACCCTAATAAGCAGACACCAAGATTTTGGTGGGTATAGAGGTCATTAGACCCTTTAAATAATTCATACATGGTTTATTAAATTTCTACAAAAACTTTAGGAAAATTGTTTCCAAAAATTCCCATTTTTGGATATATTATACATCTAGATATGAGTAGCTCATGCTCCAAATTTTAAGTCATTTGGAGGTCAGGATTGATGGGGGTAACCTAAATATCTAATCAAGCCTAGGTATAGACCTCACCAAAATGAGTGTTGTGGTCTGAACTGAACTCCAAATTGGTTCAAACCAATTTAAGAATAAACTAGACTCATAAGGCTACAAGTTTCATATTGACCACTTTTTCTGAATAGGCTTCTAAGTATTTTTTTTAATTTAAATCCTAAGGCAGGTGATTTTATGTGATAGAAAATACATAAATTTAGATTTAATATATTAGAGGTTGCACAGATCTTAAAGCAGATCAGACGGGTCCTGGCTTTCTTCTTCCTCCAGCTAATGGCCTAGATCTGTCCGACCTGGATCAAACTCCAAGCCCAATTGTTGGCCCTCTAGCCACCTCCCCGGCCAACCACCACCACCGCCTTCGTTGAGGTGAGGGTTATCAGCCAGAGGTGGTTTGGCCGCCGGAGACGGCTTATTCCGGCGAACCCGACATTTCATTTTTGCGAAAAAACCAGTGGAAAGGTTCCACCGCCTTGTGCTTAATTGAGCTTGATTCTCATCTCCAATGAATCCTAAGATCTAGCCTGCGAAGGAGGAGTAGAGGAGGACCTGGTTTGCGGCTTGAATGCGTGTGCTTTGCCTTCTCACCATTTCTGGCCACCGATCTTTGGCTCCTCTACAACTTCTACACCAACCTCAATGGAATTGAGAAAGGATCGGGGGAAACGCTTGCCCTTGCTCCGGCAAAGGTCCTTAAAGAAGGAATTTGGGAGAGAAAGCTTGTAATTCCCCAATTCATCAAAACTCCATTAATGGCCATAAAACCAAACTTTCAGTTTCATCCCAATTGAGGTGGCTGAGCCACCCCAATGGCCGACCTCCTCCTGAAAACTTCACTCCCTCAGAGGAGTAAAAGCCCCATAAAAGTGGGGGTTATGGATCCTCCATGGCCATGATGGCCATTAAGCCCACATTTTCTCGCTCCTCCAAGTCACAAATTCCAAAGAGGCTTAGTTCGACGAATTTGCTCTGTTCGACGAAATCCGTTCGATGAATTTGCTCCATTCGTCGAACTACATTCGACGAATATGCCATGTTCGACGAACTCTGAACCTAGTTCAGCAAACTTGCTCCATTCGTCGAACTCCGTGCGATGAACTATGAACCTAGTTCAGCAAACTTGGTCCATTCGTCGAACTCCGTCCGACGAATATGCTCCTAATTCTAAAGAGACTCAATTCTACGAACTCTATTAGACGAATATGCTATGTTCGATAAATTATTTGCTAAGTTCGACGAACGGGGTGCAGTCGACTCTCTCGACGCTTCCCAAAATCTTTCTAAGAAAAATGGCATTGAGTGCACTCAATGCACTCAATGTCAATCAGTCCATAGCGTTGAGTGCACTCAACGCCCTTAGCTAAGATGTTTCTCTAAGTAAAATGGCGTTGAGTGCACTCAACGCACTCAACGCCAATTAGTCCATAGTGTTGAGTGCACTCAACGCACTCAACGTCCCGAGCCAGGATATTACTCTAAGTAAAATGGTATTGAGTCCACTCAACGCACTCAATGCCAATCAGTCCATGGTGTTGCGTGCACTCAACACACTCAACTCCCTGTGCCCAAATATTTTCTAAGTAACTTCCTGATCTAAATCGATGCTTCTCGAACCTGAGCCAATTCTATTGGCTCAAAATGCATGCGAGGGGCCTAGCACGAAATGGGATGTTACACCTTGGAGGTCACTTGACCCATAGTTAGGGCACTTTGACATTTTTAGGGCTAGGGTTGACTTGGGTCAACTTAGCCTCTTTGGTTGACCCCAATGGGTCCTTGGTGGCACATTGGCCTCCCCTAGGGTTAGGGGTGCCATGGTGGGGTAAAATTGGCTAAGGTAAGGTCCATTGGCCCTAGATAGCTCACTTGGTCTTCTTGGGCTTCCTAGGGTTTTGGCATGACCTAGTCATGACAAAACCACTCCTAGGGGTCTAGAAGTCTAGGGGATTTTACACATCTCATGCCAGTGCTTGGTATTTCATTCATCACATGAGTAAGACCAACATAATCCGATCTTCCAAATTCTCCAAACGTTCATTTATGCGACCCTGATAGGCTCATTACTGCATTGGCAGTGTGACTACATGCTTGATCACTTCCAGATCACCATGGTAGCTCCGACAGACCACACCCCTCACTCGGGGTGGCGGTGCTCCTTCCATGCAGGTACACATCGTTTATATATATAATGGAATTAGAAGATGCAATTTAAGCATAATTCACCACAGACTTTAGCATGTACGACCACACGCCCCGTCCACTCAGGGCACATTTTTTGTGTTATGGACTTTCCCATGCCCAACACAATCCACAGTCCCAGAGCAATGGTCAAAATCCGGTGTTCTGGACATTCCTAGGCCCACCACTATCCTCAGTCCCAGACCAATGGTAACATTTGAGCATTCCAGTCTTTCTGGTTCGCAGCCTAAGACTTTAACTATGTTGATGATGAAAGCCAAATCTTTAGGAAATCAAGTACAAGAACGACATAGAACGGGTACAGATCAGCTATTTCACGTTGCTCAAACCATCATTCCAACACCGAAAGCCAAGGAAATCAAGGAGGATGACACTACGCGGTTCATGTAATGCCCTGAAACTCAAAAGTGGGTCGGACAGTGTTTTGAGCCGAGTTTGGTGCTAAGTAAGGGTCACACAGCTTGGGACACGGGAGTATACAGGTCCGTGTCGTGCTCGGTTTTGACGAATTTTCTGAGTGGTCGACGAAATTCATTCGACGATTGTCGACACAAAGAATACGGCCTGAGACACGGGCGTGTCCCAGGACGTGTCCTGCTCAGGTTGTTAGTCGGGCTGTGTCGGGGGAGGAACACGGCTTGGAGCCTAGGCGTGTTCTGTTTGACACGGGCGTGTCAAAATTGACACGGCCGTGTCGAAAACCCGTGTCCTCTTCGGGTTGTTTTTGGTCCTGTGTTGATGGAGGAACACGCCCCGTAAAACGGGTGTGTACTGATTGACACGGGCATGTCAAGTTTGACATGGGCGCGTCAAGAGCCCGTGTCCTAGTCAGGATGTGTCGGTTTCTGCATCGATTGAGGCACGCGGCCTTAGACATGGGCATGTCACAAGTCATGTTCGGCACAGGAAATTGATTTTAAGTGCGAATCGTGGCCGTCTGTTTCCTTCTTTTGGGATCCAAGGGCCCAGGCTGGTTCTTGCTGGGTTAAATCCGGGAATAGGGTTTGAAACCCTCATTCCTTTTGAGTTTTATCTTTCTAAAAGCCTTAGAGAGAGGGAAGAGCAAGGAAGAAGGAGGAGGAGAGATCCGGCCGCCAGCAGAGCTTCGGAGCCCCAAATCGCAAGCCGAGTTCAGATCTACGGAGGCGAGGCTGTTACGGTGCTTTTCATCCATCTAGATCTTCATGGCGCCAAAGCGAAACGCAAGGGTAACGATTCTCATCTTGGACATGTGAAGTCCTCTTTCCTTTTTGCGTAGGATGGTCGCTCTCGCGAGTATGCAGTGAGTGTGAGGTATTCCTTCGGGTAGACATGAATAGTCCCCGTTATTTTGCATGTAGAGTCCGGAATCGAAGTACGGACATAGGCATGGTGTGTGAAGCCTACCCGTACAAGTTGGTCTGCATCGGTGATGTTTCATTATGCATGAATGGCCGGAGAAGACTCCGTGCCGATGGTTGTTTTTCGGGTTTTCTACGCGGAAGATTACAACATGGAACCTTGGTGCACTCGAAAAATTGGGCAGAAGCGTGATTCTGCCATCTTGGTGGCCTGGGAGCCAACTTTCACATAACTGGGTTATGTAAAGTGTGTGATCGATTTGGGACTCGGGGAGCTTTACCCATGCTTATGGCTTAAATTGGCGTTGCGGTGTGAGCAACGGATTAGGCGGAACCGTACCTGCTCTATATCATTCGGTACAAGCGACCTAAACTACGTGGGACTTGTCATTGGCATAGATGGAGGGTCTTAGGCTTAAGCTGGAAAGACTAAAATGCTCACAAGATTTGCCATCCATGGGGCGGTGGTGAGACCGCGGATTTGACCGGGTTCTCCGAGAATGTGCCCTGAGAGCACGGGGTGTGTGGCCGTGCGTGCCTACGCCTGTGATGATGGGTAATTTCACTATTGTTTGGCTATGCTAATAAAGTGCAAGGAAGGAGTGTCGTCGTCCCGAGTTTAGGGGAGGGGTTGTTATAATTTGATTAGCTTTAGCTGACCGTTGCTTTTGTTTGCCACCGCTTCGGTGGATTGTTGCTTACAGGTGCTGCGGAGCCTAGTGGCAAATAGCGGTCAAAAGCCCTTGTTGCTAAGCCGGCCCTCGAAGGCCAATGCGAATGTTTACTTTTATTCTCATGTGCGACCGGTCTGCGCGTCGATGTTTGGAAGACACTATTTGTTTAAAGTAAACTCTTGTAAGGCCATAAGGCCAAGTACTTGTGTATTTATATGTTCATTCCATTTGGGTTACTGTTTTAGAGGACATTCATGTTGTGGCTGGGTTCTGACTTTGCAACATTTAAAATGCTTATGCTAGAATGTGCTCTGTGTAGGACGTTGGTTATTGGAAAGATGGTTTCATTACGTAACCCTTCGGTCTGTCTATGGTATATGGCGTCGGGCCCCGGCCGGACCTACTGCTATATACTATGTGACGGATAGGGGATGTTACAATTTGGAATCACACTATTAGTTTCGGTCATGCTTAAATGAATTCGTGGACGAATTCTTTTAAGGGGTGGTGATCACATGTGTGCGCGTCATCATTATAACATAAAAAGAACCCATGAATGTCCACTTAGGAATGAAAATACACATCTTTGAGAAACCTGCATGTTCCTATAATTGCTTTTTGCAATATTGTTCGGTCACTTAATTGTGTTTTGTACGACTATAGGTGACCAGGAGTGGTGCAGGGCCGTTAGAACATCCTGTTTCTGAGGCAAGTAGCGCACTGAATGATGTGCCTACAACACCTCCCTCGGCAAAACCCATAAGATTGGTGGTTGAAGCGGTATTCGGTATGATAAATACCCAGCTTGCAAGACAAATGCAGCAGCCTGCCCCTGTAGTGGAGCATGTACCGCTTCAAGTGGCGGAACTGAGAAGGGTGGAGCAAGTGGTGGTGGAGCCATTGGTACCTAGGAGAGCAACTGAAAAGCAGCTCAAGCATGTTATGGGCTTCAATCCTCCGATGTTCTCGGGGACGGTAACCCCATCCCAAGCTGAGGATTGGCTCTCCCGAGTAAAGAGAGTCTTGATAGCTACAGAAACGGAGGAGTGGCAGATGACCACCATAGCTACTTTCCTATTGGACGGAGATGCAAGGCTGTGGTGGGAAAGTTTAGAGCTACATCACCTGAGAGTAAGGCAACTCACGGACGTCTCGATGGAAGAATTTTTGAGACTATTCTTGGCAAGGTACCTTCCCTCGGCTGAGAGGATTACGATGGAGAATGAATTCCAGAAGTTGACGCAAGGAGAGAGTATCGTGGACGGGTATCTCCACGAATTTACATGATTGGGTCGGTACGCTAACTCTACATTTGTTGATGAGGAGCGTAAGACAAACCATTTCTATGAGGGTCTGAGGGATGACCTAAGCCTACAGCTCTCGGGGCCTATGACGTAGGGCTTCTTAACCCTGGTCAATACGGCCCGGTCTTTGGAGAAGGATCTGAAGAATGTGCAAGCGAAGAAACACTCCGGTGCTAAGAAGATAGAGTTCAAGGTGCCGACTACCTTGAGTCTAGGTATCGTAAGTTCTATAAGAAGGCTAGGACTTTGGGTCCAGCCCCTTCTTCCGGTGCTTCGGGGGCAACTATGAGCCGAACCCCGGGCGCATTCTATAATTATGGAAAGCCGGGACACTTTGCCCGAGACTATTGGAGCGGACGTCTAAAGTCTGAGAGGAAGCCTGGAGCAACCTATGAGGAGAAGGGCAAGACGGTGGAGTCAACCGCATCCCACTATGCTCCAGCTCAACCTAGAGTCTATAACCTTGGCCAGCAGGAGGCCATAAAGCAATCTGATGTGGTGACAGGTACGGTTTAAATTTATAGCAAGTTAGCTTTAAATACTTGTTACCTTGCGCATGTTAGCTTATTAATGTTTGTATTAGACTTTGTTTTGATTTGCGATAATCCGGCGAGAGAACTCTTTGATACGGGAGCTTCCCACTCCTTTTTGTCCGAAGGATTTATATCGCGAATCGGAGTACCTTCTTCGATGGTAAAGGATAAACTGGATGTGTTGTTGTCGAATGGGTGTTCAATGCACGCGGATAGAGTCTGTGGCGTGAAGATACGAATTGGGAGTCTGGAGTTTGACTTGCAAGCAGCGTTACTGCCGCTAGTGGAGTTCGACGTGATTTTTGGTATGGACTGGCTCTCGGAGCAGTAGGCATACATTGATTACAATCGCAAGGAGATCAAACTGGGAATTGGTCGTGAGACGACATTTGTAGGCTTGAAATGGTCGAGCAAGACTTTGATGTCTGCTCTTCAGGTGGTTAAGGCGGTTCGTGCTGGTGCAGAGATATTCTTCACGCTAGTGGAGGATTCAAAGCCTAAGCCTGCTTTGGACAGCATCTTAGTGGTATTTGAGTACCCTGAGGTGTTCCCTGGCAATCTCCCTGGAGCCCCACCTCAGCGGGAGATAGACTTCACTATTGAGCTAGTGCTAGGTGCCAAACTTGTATCACGCTCTCCGTATCGGTTAGCGCCTAAGGAGATGGCAGAACTGAAGGTTCAACTTCAAGAGCTGTTGGAACAGGGTTATGTGCATCCAAGTTCGTCGCCTTGGAGCGCACTAGTCCTTTTTGTGAAGAAGAAGGACGGAAGCTTGCGACTCTGTATCGATTATCGAGAGCTGAACAAGTTAACGGAGAAGAACAAGTACCTGATCACAAGGATTGAAGATCTGTTCGATTAGTTAGTCGGGTCATCGGTGTACTGGAAATTGGATCTTAAATCCGGGTATTATCAGCTGAGGATAAGAGAAAGTGATATCCCCAAGACAGCTTTTAGCACGAGGTACGGGTACTATGAGTTTATCGTCATGCTGTTTGGACTAACTAATGCGCTATCCGTGTTCATGGATCTGATGAACAGAACTTTCAGAGAGTACCTGGACCACTTCATGATCGTCTTTATCGACGATATATTGGTATACTCGCAGAGTGAGGAGGATCATTTTAAGCATCTGCATTTGGTGTTGGAGACGCTGAGGAGGAACCAACTATACGCCAAGTTCTCCAAATGCGAGTTTTGGTTGTCCTCAGTAGCGTTCCTTGGTCACATAGTTAGTGGAGAGGGAATTACGATGGATCCGGCTAAGATAGTTGCTATTTGGGAGTGGCCCGTGTTGTCTACGGTAGCAGAAGGTCGGAGTTTTCTGGGGCTTGTTGGCTATTACAGGCGCTTCATGGAGAACTTCTCGCGGATAGCGTTACACCTCATGACTTTGACGAGGAAAGAGAAGAAGTTTGTTTGGACGCCTGAGTGCGCATAAGCTTTCAAAGAGTTGAAAAGTTGGTTGACTACGGTGTTCTAAGTTCGTCGAGTGGGACCGAAGGCTTTGAGATCTATAGTGATGCTTCGGGCAGTGGATTGGGTTGTGTGCTACTACAGCATGGAAGTTTAATAGCTTATGACTCGCGTCAGCTGAAGATACATGAGATGAATTATCTGATCCATGACTTGGAGTTAGTGGCCGTGATATTTTCCCTGAAGCTGTGGAGGCATTACTTGTATGGTGTGAAGGTCAATATCTATACCGACCACAAGAGCCTGAAGTACTTGTTGGATCAAAAGGATCTAAACATGTGGCAGCGGAGATTGATGGAGTTTCTGTGGGACTACATATTCAATATTCATTATGTGCTTGGGAAAGGCAATGCGGATGCGTTGAGTCGCAGAACCCCTGCGCAAGCCAACTGGTTGTCGGTTCATGACGAGCGTTTGTTTTGGGAGTTGGAGGCATTAGAGATCTCTTGTGTTGATAAGCAGACTAGCGCCGAAGCGCAATTGAACTGGACAGAAGTTCAGTATGACCTGGATGATC
Source organism: Platanthera guangdongensis (assembly GCA_039583875.1). NCBI lineage: Eukaryota > Viridiplantae > Streptophyta > Magnoliopsida > Asparagales > Orchidaceae > Platanthera > Platanthera guangdongensis. Next base: position 130,869,018 of record CM077153.1, on the reverse strand, counting down.
GGATTTGGCAGGCCTTGGATTTGGATAGCAACATGAAGCAAATCATGGTTGAGGCTTTGGATGGGTCAAATTCCCAATTTGATGTTGTGGATGGATTATTTTGGAAGGACAGTTGTTTGTGTATTCTGAATGTGGGTAAACTGTGGGTGGAATTGATGTACGAGGCTCATCATACCAAGTACTCGATTCACCCAGGGAGCACGAAGATGTACCGTGATATGAAGAAGTTGTTCTGGTGGCCAGGACTTAAGAAGGATGTGGCACTTTATGTGGCAAAGTGTCAAACATGCGTCTTAGTGACGGCGGAGTGCCAGAAGCCTGGAGGATTCTTGAAGTCCTTGACTATCCCGGAGTGGAAGTTTGACGATATTACAATGGACTTTGTGCATGGGTTACCAAGATCGCGGATGGGAAACGATGCCATCTGGGTGATCGTAGATCGATTGAAAAAAGTGTTGCACTTCATTCTGAATAGGAAGGATGATTCGGTGGAGAAATTGGCAAAACTCTATGTGGATAACATTGTTCGACTTCACGGTGTACCCCGCAACATCGTGAGTGACCGAGATGGGCGGTTCATGTCCAAAAATAGGAGGTTGGTGCAACAAATGTTGGGAACCAAGCTGAGTTTAAGCATGGCCTTTCATCCGCAGATGGATGGTCAGACCGAGAGAGTTAACAGGATGATGGAAGACATGCTTCGCATGTGCGTCTTGGATTTCGGGAAGCAGTGGGAAGATCACATGTACTTGGTGGAATTTGCTTATAACAATAGCTACCAAGCAAGCATACAAATGGCGCCCTTCGAGGCCCTTTATGGTACGAGATGTTTCACGTCGTTGTCCTGGTTGGAAACGGGTGAGTCGAAGTTGTACAAGCGGCAAGAAGTGGAAGATGAATCTTCGTTAGTTCGAACTATTCAAGAAAGATTGCTAATCGCTCAGGACCAACAAGCTAAGAACTATAATGCCAAGCATAGGAACGTGGAGTTCGCTGTTGGCGATTGGGTGTGTTTGAAGATTATGTCGTTCAAGGGTGTCTCACGGGTACGGCGCTTGAAAAATCTAAGCCCGAGATACCATCGATCGTTTGAGGTTCTGGAGCGGATTGGAGAAGCGGCTTATCAATTAAAGCTATCAATGGAACTGAGTGGGCTACACGACGTATTCCACATATCGTTGTTACGAAAGGCGGTGCAAGAGCCTTCACAAGTGATTGCGGTCGATCAAGTACCGGTTGATAATGGGTTGACGACGAAGGTCAAGCCCGTTCGCATTGAGGACTCAGAAGTCAAGTGACTGTGTAACAAGGACATCAGGATGGTCAATGTATGTTGGGACAACTGCGGTCGGGAGGAGCTCTCGTGGGAGCGAGAGCAGACCATGCTTGAGGAGTACCCAGAGTTATTCCACTCAGGTACCGTTTAAGTTTTGTGTATCTTTTACTTTCTATAATTTCGGGATGAAATTCTTTTTAGAGGGAGAGAATTGTAACGCCCTGAAACTCAAAAGAGGGACGGACAGTGTTTTGAGCCGAGTTCGGAGCTTGCTAAGGGTCATACGGCCTAGGACACAGGCGTGTCCAGGCCCGTGTCGTGCTCTGGTTCGACGAATTTTCCGAGTGGTCGATGAAATGCAGTCGACGATCGTCGAAACAGCGAACACGGCCTGAGACACGAGTGTGTCCCAAGCCGTGTCCTGCTCGGACTGTTAGTCGGGCTGTGTCGGGGGAGCAACATGGCCTGGAGCCCAGGAATATTCTGTTTGACAAGGGCATGTCAAAATCGACACGGGCGTGTTGAAAACCCGTGTCCTATTCGGGTTGTTTTTGGTCCTATTTTGATGGAGGAACACGCCCCGCAACACGGGCGTGTACTGATTGACACGGGCATGTCAAGAGCTCGTGTCCTGGTCGGGATGGGACGATTTCGGCGTTGATTGAGGCACACGTCCTTGGACACGGGCATGTCACAAGCTGTTTTCGGCCCAAGAAATTGATTTTAAGTGCGAATCGTGGCCGTCCGTTTCCTTCTTTTTGGATCCAACGACCCAGGCTGGTTCTTGTTGGGCTAAATCCGGGAATAGGGTTTGAAACCCTCATTCCTTTTGAGTTTTCTCTTTATAAAATCCTTAGAGAGAGGGGAGAGCAAGGAAGAAGGAGGAGGAGAGATCCGGCCGCTGGCGGAGCCTCGAAGCCCCAAATTGCAAGCCGAGTTCAGATCTACAGAGGCGAGGTCGTTGCGGTGCTTTTCATCCGTCTAGATCTTCATGGCGCCAAAGAGAAATGCAAGGGTAACGATTCTCATCTTGGACATGTGAAGTCCTCTTTCCTTTTTGCATAGGAAGCCCGCTCTCACGAGTATGCGGTGAGTGTGAGGTATTCCTTCGGGTAGACATGAATAGTCTCCGTTGTTTTGCATGTAGAGTTCGGAATCGAAGTACGGACATAGGCATGGTGTCTGAAGCCTACTCGGACAAGTTGGTCTAGATCGGTGATGTTTCATTATGCATGAATAGCCGGAGAAGACTCCGCTCCGATGGTTGTTTTTCGGGTTTTCTACGCGGTAGATTGCAACAGGGAACCTTGGGGACTAACTCCAAGGTGCACCCGCAAAACTGGGCAGAAGCATGATTCTGCCATCTTGGTGGCCTGGGAGCCAACTTGCACATAATTCGGTTATGTAAAGTGTGTGATCGATTTGGGACTCGGGGAAGCTTGGCCCGCGCATATGGCTTAAATTGACATTGCGGTGTGAGCAACGGGTTAGGCGGAATAGTACTCGCACTATATCATTCGGTACAAGCGACCTAAAGTATGTAGTACTTGCCATTGGCATATATGGAGGGTCTTAGGCTTAAGCCGAAAAGACTAAAATGCTCACAAGATTTGCCATCCATGTGGCGGTGGTGAGACAGCAGATTTGACAGGGTTCACCGAGAATGTGCCTTGAGAGCACAGGGTGTGTGGTCGTGCATGCCTACGCATGTGATTATGTGTAATTTCACTACTGTTTGGCTATGCTAACAAAGTGCAGGGAAGGAGCGTTGCCACCACGGGTTTAGGGGCGGGGTTGTTATAAATTGTTCAGCTTTAGATGACCGTTGCTTTTGTTTGCCACCGCTTCGGTGGATTATTGTTTGCAGGTGCTGCGGAACCTAGTGGCAAATAGCGGTCAAAAGCCCTTGTTGCTGAGCCGACCCTCGAAGGACAATGTGAATGTTTACTTTTATTCTCATGTGTTACCCGTCTGCGTGCCGATGTTTGGAAGACACTATTTGTTTAAAGTAAACTCTTGAATGGCCATAAGGTCAAGTACTTATGTATTTGTACGCTCATTCCATTTGGGTTATTGTTTTAGTGGACATTCATGATGTGGCTGGGTTCTGACTTTGCAACATTTAAAATGCTTCCGCTAGAATGTGCTCTGTGCAGGACGTTGGTTATTGGAAGGATGGTTTCATTGCGTAACCCTTCGGTCTGTCAATGGTATATGGCGTCGGGCCCCGGCCGGACCTACTGTTATATGCTATGTGACGGATATGGGGTTTTACAGTTCAGCCTCTCCTTTCCCATATCAAACATACATACCCTTGTTATGTTACAAAACTAGCACTCACGAACACCGCAGCTGGGCACTCCAGGCTCAACATCTCAACATATTGGCCCCCTAGTCTCCAAGAGACAAGCCTTACAAATATTGCTCTCTGGTAGCTACCTCTTGCGGTAGCACTACCTGAAAAAGAGGGTTAGACCTGAAATACTCTAAAGGGGGGTGAATAGAGTATCTTTTGAAACTTTAAAACTTTTGTTGTTAATAAAAAAACTTCATAGTAGGGAAGCTATTAAATTTACTGTAAGTAAAGAAGTAATCTAAAATGAACTAATCTATCATAGAGATAGCAAGATTAAATTAATTAGCACAGTCACAGCAAACCTAACTAGCACAGGCACAGCAAGAATAAAAGAAAGAGGGAAACCAGACAACACAAGAATTTTTATAGTGGTTCCCCAACCTGGGTACATCCACTCTTCTACCATACTGGTAGGAATCCACTAACAGGTTTTGATCAGGTGACTACCACCAATGAGCTTTTGATCAGGTGCTCAAAAACCAACCACAAGTCTTTTGATCAGGTGACTTGCAACCAAGGAATAACTTTTGAAGGGAGTTAAAGAACCCTTTGTACAGTGAGGGGGTGAGAGAATGATGGTGTCTTCTCTTTCTCAAATACAACTGAGAAGACTAGTGGATCTTTAATGTTAACAAAGCTCCCCCTGAGTTATTGATTTGTTTAGGAAGATTGAGCTTTGCTTCAGGGTGAGTAGGTCTTCAATCTTTAGCTTTGACCAGAAGAGCTCCGGGAACTTCTTGACTGATAAAGTTTTGTTGTCCTTGAAGAATCCTGGAGTGAAGAATGAAGAAGACTCTTGATTTGAATGTGTGTTCTACTTCTTCTTCAGTATCTTGTATTATTTCTCTGGTCTGGGCTTCTTGTTTCTTGACTCTATATGTGTGTTATTGCTTGTTGTCGCTCTATCTAGAAGGAGGAAGAAATCTCTTTTATATTTTCTATGAAATTTTCCTTTGAATTTTTGAATTCCTTCCTTCATTGATTGCTGACCGCCTTGAGAATGTCTGCATTAATTGATTTCCCCAACTGTCCCATTGAAAAACGACAAGTAATTTTCCTGATGAATACCATAATCAATGCTGCTTCTAAAGGTAATTTTCAGAGAATATTAAGCATTGATTACTCCGGAATTACTGCAATAAATAAGGACAAAAGGAGGGAAAAATCCAAGTCTGGAACTACACAGAAATCGTCGAGCAAGGAATAGAATTCGTCGACCTGGGTCCAGAGTTCGTCGAGCTGAGAAGTCATGTTCGTCGACCAAATAATTGTTGTTCATCGACCTGAGATCCAAGATCGTCGACCTGAGATCAGCTAACTGCCTTCTGTAAACTCTTGCCAATTCTATACACTAAGATCGTCGATCTGATAATCTGACTTCATCGACTGGAGTTCAGAGAAATATTTCTCGACTTATGGGTGTTGAAGTAGAGCATCAAGAAATCGTCGACCTGAGAACCAAGTTTGTCAACCTGAGAACTGCTAGCTGCTACTTGATAAAACTTGTCAATACTGTGGTCTAAGTTTGTTGAGCTGAGAACATAAATTCGTCGACTGGAGTTCAGTGAAATGATTCTGGACTTAGAATGTTGAAGTAGAGTATCCAGAAATCGTCGACCTGAGAATCAAGTTCGTCGAGCTCAACTCAGAGAATTATCTCTGAGTTCGTCGAGCTGAACACGACTTTCGTCGAGCTGAGTTCGATGAACGTCGAACTCATTTCCTGGGTCTGAAATTTCTCTAAGTCGTGAGTCTTCTGCAGTCTGCTGATGGCTTGTCCAAGCAATGTTGACTCTAAGGACATAGCCTAAACTCTAGGACACAGACATGACCCTGGCTATATAAGGTGGGTCAAACATCCTAGTTTAGTGAACCTATCCCAAATCCAACTAGGGATCCAACAATCTCCACCTATTTGGGTGAGGTAACTAATTACAGACACAAAACATTTACAAAGCAAGAAAAAATATATATCTGGCAGGAAACTTCAAAATATGCAGCAGATATATATACAGTGAGCTTTGTATTAGGAAATGAATAAGAAGTTTTTAAGACAAACAGAAAGATTAAACAGATTAAAAACTTATTTCTTTTTCTTTGGCTCCTTGTGCTCAATCTCTTTAGCTTTATCATCAGGCTGAGTAAACTTGATTTCCCTGTTTGGATTGGCTGCTTGAGTCTTTGTCATTATCATATCAGCAGCACTAATAATATTTAGGGAAGTAGCTCTTGGCACCAGAGCTTCTAGATGTAACTTCATATAATCATTAACAATAAAAAATTTGTTAGCTTTGGCAAACCTGTTAAGTTCTTCCTTCTTGTATTTGGACATTGTTGTGTATTCAGAGGGATCCTTTCCTTTAGATTTGGCTTTGTCGATCATAGATAGGTCAACCAATTCTTGGAACCTGTCCATCCTTGCAGTTGTAGCTAATTTTGGGTCCTCAAAAGGTACAGGAGGAGATGTAGGTCTTTTTGGGCTTTCAGCCTTTTGATGTTCAGTAGTTTGTTGATGTTGATGTTGATGTTGTTGTTGCCTACCTGAAGAATAGTGCCTCTGCTGGCTGCTTCCAGAAGATGAGGAGGATCTACCCTAATGCCTCTGATAGGTTTGATATTGGGTAGTCCTTTGAGATGAAGAACCTGAAGCACCAGCAGCAGGTGGAGGAGGAGGAGGAGGGTCTTTCTTGAATCTCTGAGGAGGTGAATATTTCCTGCTTTTCTTCCTTTCTTTTTGTTGATTCTTGGACAGCCACATCCAAGCTGGCATGCCCTTGTATGGATTAATATTTTGAAGAATGTAGTATGGAGTGTCATGTGTTGGGTTTGGCTTTGGAGCAGGAGGTGGAGGAGCTTTCCTCTTCTTAGAAAGTTTCCTTTTCTTAGCAGATGGACTGTCATCTGAATCCTCTTCATCATCATCATCTGAAGAGTTCTTTGGATTATCATATAAAGCATTAATCTCTTTCATTGTCTCTGCAGATATCAATAATTGTTCAGCCTAGGGAGGAGTAGGAGGAAGAGCTGGAGCTGGAGCTGGAGAACTGAGTACATCAGTGCTTTCAGCAACTGATTTACTCTCTTCTTCTATATCAGCCATGATCAACTCATCAAGATCAGGCATTGGAGAGTCATCCATGATAAATATGGGAGCAGAAATGACTCTGGGAGGGGATGCAACAATGAGGGGATCAGCTCTGGATGGAGATGGAATGACAGGAGCCTCTGTATTTGCAAAACTAGCCTTGAGTTGCTTGGCAACTTTGGGGCTTATTGGGGTGGTGTAGGGGACTATATCTATGGATGGCTTTATGTTATATTCTGGAAGAGAATTCAAATAAGCTGTACCAAACATATTCAACAAATTCAAAATATCTACTGTGGGATTTATAATGCAATCACCAACAGTGTTTATTTCAGCCAAAACAGGCTCATCCAAATCCATATCAGATTCAATGAAATTAAGTAAATCAATTAAATCATCAGCTGTTGTTGCATCTACATCTGCTTCTGTTGCTGCTTCTGCTGCATCTGCATCTGCTTCTGCTGCTGCTGCTATTACTTCTGATGCTGCTTCTACTGCTACTACTGTTGCTGCTACTTCTTCACAAAGTATCTCCCCCTGCCTGGTTTTAGTGGGAACTGGAGCCAGGCCCCTGACTTAAGAAGGAGGGATGGAGAGAGCAGAGATTTGTGCAGCAAGGGAGGAGAGAGAAGAAGCAAGAGGGGAAAGAGCCTCTGCTATGAGAGTCCTGAGCACTGGAGTAATGTGCTCCAGGATGGTAGACAGAGAATGGGAAACTGAGTCCATATGCTCAATTGGAGTTTGAATGGAAACATAGAGAGAAGTAGGAGCAACCTCAAGGAGGGTATCATCTGGAGGAGATGATGGGAAAGGAGAGGGAGAATGACTAGGAATGTCATGGACTGGAGATGTGGGTGTGGATGGGAGAGTGGTGATGAGATTAAATGTGGGGGATGAGAAGAATGTTTCATTGTTGGTGTCTATAAGGTGAGATGGAAGAGGAGATTGAGGAGGAGTTGGTGTACCATCTGGGGATTGAGTTGATGTATGAAAGTGAATATGAGTTTGTGTTGGAGGGACTGAAGATGATAGAGTTGGTGTACCATGGGGGGATGGAGGTGGAGGAATGTGGACTGTGGTATGGACTGGGGAATGAACTGGTGAGGGGAGTTGGTGTACCATCTGAGGATGACTTTGGATGACTGGAGGTGGTAGAGGTGGAGGAGGAACATCCTCAGTAGGGTGGGGAGTGGCTGGATCAGCCCTTGTACTCTCAGAAGGCCTGGAGGAAGAGGAAGAAACCTTGGATGGCTTGGTGATGGTCCTCTCCCACCTGCCAAAGAGGGCACAGGTGAGCCACTTGGAGGCATTAATGAATATGGTCATGGTGACTAGGGATTTAGTAGCCTTTTCCTGAAGGAAGATTCCCAGAGTTCTCCCAAAACACACCTCCTTTTTGGTGTTCTTTTTCCTGATCAGCTCAAACATAATCTTAGCCCAATTCACATGCTTCTAATTCAGCACAGCACACATCACCAGGAATTGATGTCTGGTGATGTAATCATGGGCTGTGTGTTTGCCCAGCAGCACCTTCCCCGCAACATCTACTAGAAATTTATACTCAGCAGATAAGTGTTTCTTCATCAGCTTGTTGGGGGTTTCTCCAAAATAACCCATTTTATTTAACATTTCATCAAATTCCGCATTATCAATCACCAAATCTGCTTCACCATTTGTTAATCCAAAAATCTCAGTCAGGACGGCGGGGGTAAGAGAGACTTCATTACCCGATATTGTGCCGGTCATGGTGGTTTCCTTTGTGGTGGAGGAAGTGTAGACCCATTCCCTGATCTCTACACTGGCTAGCTTGATTCTGGTGGATATCAGATTCTTTAACTGCTGATCTTCAAGCAGTTTCAGAGTGTCTAGGAAGATTGGATCAGAGTGATGAAACGATTCGAAGTCTATATCGAATCCAGTATTAACTTCATGGTTGTAAGACTGCCTGCTGGATTCGCCATAGTGTGCGCCTGCAACAAACAAGAGAGATCGAGTGCAATGGAACTGAAAGCGCGGGACGGAGGTCAAAGAAAAACCTAGTTATATGTTTTTTTAGAATATAAATTGACAAACTCCGGTCAGCGAAAATTAAAGAATTCTTCGATCTGAGGTCGACGAAATATTTTATGGTTAGAAAATTCGTCGATCTTAGTCTGAAGATTTGAAAACATTTCGCCGAGCTCTGTTCGACGAAACTTTTCTGAAGCAGATTCGTCGATCTCCGTTCGACAAAAACAACTTCACTCACAGAGAGTTCGTTGATCTCCGTTCGATGAATATCTCAAGAACGTTTCTTCTGTTCGTCGATCACTATTCGACGAACTTTGAAAAATTCGCCGAGCATAGACAGAAATTAAACTAAAGCTTCTTTATTGATCATTCCAAGCTGATTTATAAAGAATAAGTGATTTATTTCATCCATGGGTTTGGTGAAAATATCTGCTCTTTGTAAATCAGTGTAGATATATACAAGTTTAATTTTATTTTTGTCTACACACTCTCTAATGAAATGATACCTAATGTCTATATGCTTAGTCCTACTGTGATGGACTGGATTTCGTTCTATGGATATAGCACTTGTGTTATCAAATAAGAGGGTTGAATTATTTAAGTTGAACTCATAGTCCAGGAGTTGATTTTGAATCCACAGCTTCTGGAAACAGCAACTGACAGCTGCTATATATTCTACTTCAGCAGTTGATGTAGACATAGATGACTGTTTCTTGTAAAACCAAGACACTAATCTCATACCAAGGAATTGGCAAGTCCCTGAGGTACTTTTTCTGTCTACCCTGCATCCAGCAAACTCAAATTCTGACTCAGTAGGATACCTGAGTCCTAGACTAGGACAACTCTTTACATATCTCAAAATTCTTTTTAGTAAAACTAGATGAGATTCTTTAGGGTTCACTTGGAACCTAGCACAAAGACATGTAGCAAATATTATGTCAGGTCTGCTAGCTGTAAGGTATAGTAGGGACCCAACAATGCCCCTATATAATTTCTAATCAACAGGTTTCTCATGTTCATCACAATCTATTACAGTATTAGTGGTCATGGGTGTTTTCTTTGCTGAGGCATCAGCCATCCTAAACTTTTTAATAAGCTCTTTAGCATACTTAGCCTGGGTTATGAAGATGCCATCAGGTAGCTGCTTCACTTGGAGACCAAGGAAGTAGGAGAGCTCACCCATAATACTCATTTCAAACTTAGAATGCATGAGGTCGGAGAACCTCTTGCATAGTTTGGAATCTGTAGACTCAAATATAATGCCGTCTACATAAATTTGTACTAACAAGATTTGATCCTTATGGTGCCTAGTGAATAATATCGTATCTACAATGCCTCTAGTGAATTTATGCTCTATCAGGAAGCTAGCTAAGGTCTCATACCAAGCTCTTGGAGCTTGCTTTAAACCATAAAGAGCTTTATGCAATCTAAAGATATATGAAGGATGGGTTGGAGAGATAAAATCTGGAGGTTGTTCAACATAAACCTCTTCTTTAAGTACTCCATTCAGAAATGCACTCTTGACATCCATCTAATAGACTTTCAACTTCTTGTAGATAGCAAAAGCAAGGAAGATTCTGATTGCTTCTAACCTTGCAACTGGTGCAAAAGTTTGGTCGTAGTCTATTCCTTCTTATTGCCTATAACCTTGAGCAACAAGCCTATCCTTGTTTCTCATAATTATACCATGGGCATCAAGTTTGTTTCTATATACTCATTTTGTTCCAATGACTTGGTAGTCTTTGGGTCTTGGAACTAAATCCCAAACTCTGCATCTCTTAAATTGGTTGAGTTCCTCTTGCATTGCAATGATCTAGTGGGGATCTTGCTCAGCATATTTTATGGATTGAGGCTCAACTTGAGAGAGGAAACAGGCATGCATCACATCTTGGTTGAGTTGATGCCTTGTCTGTAGACCTACTTAAATGTCTCCAATCACTTGAGATCTAGGGTGATCGCTTAGTGTGACAAGATCCGTGGGTGGAGTTAGTTCAGCAACAGCATTTGGAGTTAATTCCTCTTGTGGAATAATGTCTACTGTTGAATGAAGTTCAACCTCTTCCATAATTTCTTCTTCACTGTCTTCATCGGCTTGTGGAGTAGGAGGTGATATAACCTCTTGTGGAAGGTTTAACTCACCCAATTTCTCACACAAGTGAGGTACCTGCAAAGTGCTATAGGTAGAAATCTCTTTCTCCTTATAAGACATGTTAGCCTCATCAAAAGTCATATGTATTGATTCCTCAATTTTTAAAGCAGATTTATTAAACACCCTATAAGCTTTGCTGACTTGGGATTATCCTAGAAAAATTCCATCTTCAGCCTTAGCTTCAAACTTTCTAATATACTTCTTGTTATTATTATGAATATAACATATGCAACCAAATACTTTAAAATAGGTGATTTTAGGTTTCTTCCCATTGAGCAATTCATTGGGAGTCTTATTCTTAAGTTTATGTATTAAACTCATATTTAGTACATAGTTTGTTGTGCTTACAGCCTCTGCCCAAAAGGATATGGGCATGTAAGCATCTGCAAGTAATGTGCCTGCAGCTTCAATCAAGGTTCTATTTTTTCTTTTAGCTACCCCATTTTGTTGAGGAGTTCTAGGAGCTGAGAAGCAGTGCCTGATACCTTCCTTCTCACAGAACTCATGCATAAGAAGAGACTCAAACTCTGTACCATGATCACTTCTGATCAATGCAACATGAGTATAGTACTCAATCTGTATGGTCCTGAGAAAATCTGTAAGAACTTTGAATGTATCTGGCTTAGATCTCTGAAATAATACCCAAGTGAATCTTGAGAAGTCATCTGCAATAACTAGGGTATAAGATTTCCCTCCTAGGCTTTGTACAGCAATGGGTCCAAAAAGATCCATATGTAGCAGGTACAAGATCCTAGGTGAATCACTCTTATTAATTGACTTAAAGCTAGATTTAGTTTGCTTGCCTAGTTGACAAGCCCTGCAGAGGTCTTCCTTCTTGTAGGGACCAGAAGGCAAACCTCTCACAAGGTTGTCTTTAGATTGCCTAGCAATGTTTTTCATATTAACATGTCCTAGCATTTTATGCCAAAGATTATTTTGATTGCTAACAATATTAAGTAAATATATATCTGAATTTGTAGAATGAAAATCTACCATGTATATGTTACCTTGTCTATTTCATATTAAAATAGTTTGTTTTTCTTTATCAGAAATAATACAAGATGTTGAGTTAAAGTGTATCTGATAACCTTCATCACATAGTTGAATTATTGAGATGAGGTTATGCTTGAGTCCACTTACATATGTCACCTTTTTGAAAGTGAGTGTTCCAATCTTTACTTCTCCAAAGCCTTCAGACTGGCCACAATTTGAATCACCAAAGATCGTCTTTGGTCCCAGCTTGGACTTGTAGTTAATTAAGTTGTCCTTGCTGCTAGTCATATGCTTAGAGCATCCACTGTCCAGGTACCATTTTTGATTAACAGCTGGACAGCTCTTTTCCTGTAATGAAAGCAATTAGTTGTTCTTGACCCAGGTTACCTTGGGTCCTTTATATTGTTGATAAGAAAAGCTTGATATTACTGAAAATTAAGGTTGAGATTTATACCCTAAGGGGTGATATCTTCTATGAGGAATTATCCAATCAGCAAGTGGATTAAAAGGTTTCCTAGTTTGATAAGTGTTGTTGTTATAATTATGACTTTTATTAAGTCTGTCTGGGTTCGACGAAAAGTTGTACGTTCGTCGACCAGAGTTCGACGAAGTGGGATGAGATCATCGATCTCTGCTCAGAGAATTGAACATATTCATTTTTTGTGTCCCAAGTTTGTGGATCTCTGCTTGACAAACCATACACAGTTCGTCGATCGCAGTAAGACGAATTAGTGTAGCTAATATTGGCATTCATAGATTGTCGATCGGAGTTCGACGAACTAGCCACATTTCGTCGACCTGAGTTCGACGAAATCTGTTAAACTTTGTTTTTACTTAAGATTTTCTGGTTTCTATTATTTTGATTTTTAGTGTTAGGTAATTTTTCTGTGGTTTGTTTGTTGTTTATTACCTCTTTACCTTTAGCTGAAACAAATCTAATGGGAGTTGATAATATATTCTTCTTAAGTATAGGGGGTAAGCTTGATGATGCACCCAAGCCCAGTTTGTCATTCAGTTTTTGACTGTGCTTGTAATGTCCATCAGCTTAAGGCTTCTCCCATTGAGAGATTCCCCAAGTTTCTTAGCCTCACATAGCTGTGTTTTTAAAGAAATAATTTGTTCATTGGCTAGTGTTAGTTCATCTTTTAACATAGTGTTTTCAGACATCAGATTTTCTTGATTGGATAGTCTTTCCCTAAGTGTTCTAATTTTTTTTTCAGAGTTGATTAGGTCAATGCACATAGTTTTAAATTCAATTTTGAAACTATCAGAATTATAATCAAAAGATGAAAGTACCTGATCAGCTTCTGATTCTGAGGCTCCTTTATTATCAGATTCTTCTTCCTCATCTGATTGACTTCTGGAGGCATTGATGTCCATGAGGCAGACTTCCTTGGCCCTTGCCTCTTCTTCCTCTTCACTGGAACTGGAAGATGTGGATTCATCTTCAGTGTCACTCCAGTTTTCAGCTACAAAACCCTTCTCCTTCTTTTTGTATTTGCTGGATGAAGGCCTTGAGCTTTGCTGTCTTCTGGAATCCTTCTTTCTTCTTTCTTTCTTTCTTTTGATTCTCTGGACACTCTGAGATAAAGTGTCCAGGTTTCCTGCACCCAAAACATACTACTTCTTTAGTAGGTGTTTTATCATACCTTGGCTTATCGTCCTGCCTGGATGATTTTCTTCTGAAGTCCTTTCTTGTCATTTTGTAAAATCTCTTGGCAAGGAGACTCATCAATTCTTCATTTACTGTTGAAGCTTCAGTCTCTTCATCATCCTTGAATGCCAAGTTGTGCTCCTTTCTTGCTGGTGGAGGAGTCCTTTATTCGGCTGCTTCTCTAGACTTTATCAACTGCTCATAAGATTTGAGCTTTCCAAGTAGAGATTCTGTGGAAATCTCATTTAAGCTCCTAGCCTCCTTGATTGGCCAGATCCTTGAATACCATGAGCTTGGGAAGCACATGAGGATTTTATCATTGACTTCAATGAGGGTGATGTCCTTATCCAAAGTCTTCAGCTTATTGATTATTGAGCTCAGTCTGTTATACATATCAGCAACAGATTTTGACTCATTCTTCTTGAAGTTCTCATACTGGAATATGAGATTTGATCTTTTGTCTTTCCTTTCATCAGCAGAGACAGCCACCATTTGGTTGAGAGAGTCCCAAATAGCCTTGGTTGATGTGCATTCAGCCACCTTCTGGAAAATATCATCAGACATAGTCTGAGCTAGAATGTTCATGGCCTTTGCATCAGCAACCTTGGCCTTCTTCTGTGCATTTGTCCACTCAAGTGGTGGAACAGCATGTGTGCTTGAGGTTGATGTAGATGTAGAGACAGTTGATTGAGGAGGACTGTCAAAATAGAGTTGTAGATGTCCTCATCAATGGAATTCATATATAGTTTAATTCTTGCCTTCCAGATGGCAAACTAATTTAAGTTGCAAACTGGAGGTCTGGTGCTTGCATTGTCCGTGTTCTATGCCATGTTGTGACTATCTTTTGGAAATAAAAAGTTCAGATCTAACACATGATCTTTTGGTTCAAGGGTTAACTTATATAACCAAAGAAATACTGCTCTGATACCAATTGAAAGAGATGGTTAGACCTGAAATACTCTAGAGGGGGTGAATAGAGTATCTTTTGAAACCTTAAAACTTTTGTTGTTAATAAAAATACTTCAGAGTAGGGAAGCTATTAAAATTGATGTAAGTAAAGAAGTAATCTAAAATGAACTAATCTATCACAGAGATAGCAAGATTAAATTAATTAGCACAGTCACAGCAAACCTAACTAGTACAGGCACAGCAAGAACAAAAGAAAGAGGGCAACCAGACAACACAAGAATTTTTATAGTGGTTCCCCAACCTGGGTACATCCACTCTTCTACCACCCTGGTAGGAATCCACTAACAGGTTTTGATCAGGTGACTGTCACCAATGAGCTTTTGATCAGGTGCTCAAAAACCAACTCCAAGTCTTTTGATCAGGTGACTTGCAACCAAGGAAAAACTTTTGAAGGGAGTTAAAGAACCCTTTGTACTGTGAGGGGGTGAGAGAATGATGGTGTCTTCTCTTTCTCAAATACAACTGAGAAGACTAGTGGATCTTTGATGTTAGCAATGCTCCCCCTGAGTTATTGAGTTGTTCAGGAAGATTGAGCTTTGCTTCAGGGTGAGTAGGTCTTCAATCTTTAGTTTTGACCGGAAGAGCTCCAGGAACTTCTTGACTGATAAAGTTTTGTTGTTCTTGAAGAATCCTTGGGTGAAGAATGAAGAAAACTCTTGATTTGAATGTGTGTTCTTCTTCTTCTTCAGTATCTTGTATTATTTCTCTGGTCTGGGCTTCTTGTTTCTTGACTCTATATCTGTTTTATTGCTTGATGTCACTCTATCTAGAAGGAGGAATAAATCCCTTTTATATTTTCTATGAAATTTTCCTTTGAATTTTTGAATTCCTTCATTCATTGATTGTTCCTTCATTGATTGTTGACGGCCTTGATAATGTCTGCATTAATTGATTTCTCCAAATGTCCCATTGAAAAATGGCAAGTAATTATCCTGATGAATACCATAATCAATGTTGCTTCTAACGGTAATATTCAGAGAATATTAAGCATTGATTACTCAAGAATTACTGCAATAAATAAGGACAGAAGGACAGAAAAATTCAAGTCTGAAACTACGCAGAAATCATCGAGCAAGGAACAGAATTCGTCGACCTGGGTCCAGAGTTCGTCGAGCTGAGAAGTCATGTTCATCGACCAAATAATTGTTGTTCGTTGACCTGAGATCCAAGATCGTCGACCTGAAAGCAGCTAACTGCTTTCTGTAAACTCTTGCCAATTTTGTGCACTAAGATCGTCGAGCTGATAATCTGACTTTGTCGACTGGAGTTCAGAGAAATGTGTTGGGTACATTGGAAAATGTGTACCAGATTTGGAGAAGCCTAAATTAGCTCAATGATATTCATCAAGGTGTATTTGATGTTATTTTGAGTTTATATGTGCAGGTTAAGAATATGCAGGAAAAGTTTCTAAGTCCATGAGTCGACACCAGAAGAAGCTGTGTCGACACTTGTGGAGACTTGTGTCGACACTTGAGAAAAGCTATGTCGACACCTGAAGTCAATTGTGTCGACACTTGGAAAAGATGTGTCGACACCAGAAGAAATTGTGTCAACACACAGGACTTGTGTCGACACACAGAAAGTTCAGTCGACATCAACTGTGTCGACACACAGGACTTGTGTTGACACACAGAAAGTTCAGTCGACATCAACTGTGTCGACACACAGGACTTGTGTCGACACCCACACCAGAATTTCTTCTGAGTTAATTGTGTCAAGACAAGAAGTGACTGTGTTAACACACAGGACTTGTGTCGACACATTCTTATAGAAGCTATGTCGAGAAGCAGTGTCGACACCATGAGAGCTGTGTCGACACCACCAAGGATTTTGTCGAAACTTAGTCTACTTGTGTCGACACATGTGAAGTTCAGACACGACACTTTGCTGACAGAGACAAAGTTTCAAGAATTGATTGGAGACTTGATAGCTGTCATAACCAACAAGTCTACTGCAACTGTCAGATCTGTCAGAAGTTGGTTAGCAACCGTATCAGCCGGTAACCTTGGATAAAGTCTATATAAAGACAGATTCTATCAACTGATAGACGATGAAGTACACAAAACACAATTACAACAGAAGATCCAACATACACAAGAAAATCCAGTCAGAGATTTCAAGTGGATATAAGTGAAGAATTTCAAAATATCTTCAGAAGAATTTGCAGAGAGAGCTCCAACAATTCAAGTAAAGAAAGTGACTATCATCAACTAGTCTCTTAAGAGCAGATCCTGAACTAATCTGCAAAGAAGAATTCAGATTAATTTCTGGATTTTAAAATGGAAGCTGATTGAAGATCATCTTCAAGAAATTCAACCTTACTTTGTTCAGATTCAAGAAGCTTTGAAGAAAGTCAAAGACAGGTTTATTTCTGTGCAATCAGATTCTTTAAGAACTGATCAAGAAAACTTTCTCTGAGTTGTAGGAACCTTGACTGGGTTCTGAGATGTAAGATCTGTGGATCTAAGAAGAAAGGAAGAAGTTAGGTTGAATCTAGCACACTGCTAGATAGGCGAAGGGGGAAAGTGGATGTACCCATCATTTGGGGAACCACTATAAATCTGTGTGCCATCTGTGATTGTGTGTGATATTGTGATATTTGTGATGTGGTAGCTGTAGAACTGTTTGATTCTATTTGATTAACTGAATTAATATTCTGCCTTAGAGTAAAATGGAATTGAACCTATTCAACCCCCCCCCCCCCCCCCCCCTCTAGGTGTTTAGGTTATCTTGAAACCAATTCTTTCAAGTGATATCAAAGTGAGGTTACTCAAAGATAGATTTAACAGGCTATGTAAGATATGTGAGGCAGAATAAATTAGAAAAGATGGGTTCAGAAGAAAATCATAAGGAACTTGGTTCCATGAAGTTGCCCATATGCAGGAAAGAAATCTTTGGAATATGGAAAGAAAGGGTCAGATTGTTTATGAAAGCATCTGATCCAAGAATATATATAACTGTTAAGTAATGGTCTTATATTCCAATAAAAGTCTCAGTTCTTGATGTTAATCAGAGGACACCAAAAGACTTTTCAGAAATGACTAAGGATGAGATTATCTTGGCTACTATGGACAAGAGAGCTTAGAATATTATAGTGAGTGCCATAGATGACTCAACATTCCAAAATCTGATTCACTGTAAAATCTCCAAGGAGATGTGGGACACATTGTTAGTCTACATGGAGGGATCAGAAGAAGTTAGGAAAGATAGAAAGTCAATGCTTAATTAGGAATATGAAAGCTTCAGACAAAGCAAACCAGACAGCATCATTGAATGTTACAAGAAGTTCTTCGGAATAGTGAATGAACTAATGTCATATGGAAGGGTCTTTAGTACATAGGAGTTGAATGATAAATTCCTTAGATCTTTGACTAAGGATTGGGACACCAAGATCTGTGCCATCAGGGAAGTGTCCAGACTGGCAGAAATCTCTCCTCCAACACTATTTGGCAAATTGCTTTCTTATGAAATGCAACTCATGGCCAGAAAGGAGGAAGAGAAAAGTACTAAAGTTGACCATAGAGAAAAGTCAATGGCCTTCAAGGCAGAAGCCACAAGAAAGCACAGGAGGATGTCTTCATCTCCTCCTAAGAAAGTTGCAGAGGTGATCTCTGAAATTTCTGATAGTCACACCTCAGACAGCAATCATTCTGATGAGGACTTTGCTGTCTTCACAAGGCAGTTTCAGAGATTTTTGAAGAAGAAGCAGTGGAGAACTAAGCCATCATCCTCTCTGTCTAAGGATGAATATTATCAGAAAAGAAAGTCATCTAGAAAGGATAAGAGTAGGTCAAAACCTAGCAAATCAACAACTACAAAGATTGTGTGTTATTGCTGCAACAGACCTGGACATGTAGTAGCGGATTGTCCAGATAAAAGAAAGGAATCTGCAGATAAGAAGAAGTCTCTGTATAAGAACAACAAGAAGAAATCCTTTGTAGCAAAGAAAGAGAATGGCTGGACAGATCCATCATCTTTAGATTCTGAATCTGATGCTGAAGCTTATATTGGTATGTTTGAAACAGAAGAAGAGACTGAGTTCTTGCAATTGCTGGACTCAATAAATGGAACTGAAGATCATCAATGCAAAGGGCTGATGGCCCTGACTGATGAAGATCACTGTCAGGATCAGCCTGGTCCTAGTAAGGTAAAAAGCTTATCTAAAGACTCTGATTATTACACTAGCTCAGAATCAGAAGCATCTGCATCAAGAGATGTGGATGGATCTGAATCTGAAGGAGATATTCATCAACTTATAGATGAATGTGGTGATTTGTTGCAGGCATTTAAGAGATGCAAAAACCTGACTAAAATTCAGGCTAAGGAAATTACAGCTCTTAAGTTGGCTGCATCTGATTCAGAAAAGCTGCTGGATCAGACGATGAATGAGATTGCCAAGCTGAAAAACATAATTGTTATTCAGATGGGAACAATCACATTCCAGAGTGATCAATCAAAAGTCTGGAGGTCAGACTTCAGAAGGAAAATGATCTAGTGGCTAGTTTCTCTAAGCCAAAATCTGTCCTACCCTTAATTGATGACTTTGTGTCTCAAAAGGGTAAGGCAGGATTGGGTTTTAAGGGAAATACTAGGGCAGCTAATTCCAAAAGAAAAAGGAAAGCCCCAGTTAAGCCACTTGTCTTCAATCCCCCCTTGCTCTCAAAAAAGTGCAACAGCCTACCAATAGTAATGATCATGATATCATATATGGTCATGGTAAGCCTGATATTCTGAATGATAGGTGGTATCCAGCACTCAAGTAAAAAAACATTGTACCTACAGTATTAAGAACAGCTGACAGCAAAGCTGTTAAACTGTACCTAAAAAGAGGTATAATAGATATGAGTGCTGGTGTTGTGGCAAGGTGTGACACTTTGCCATTGACTGTTGGCATAACACTAGTGTCAGGATGAATGTCAGCTTACCTGGAAGAAGGGCTGCTACAAATTATGCTAAATTTCAGTCTAACCTGAACCAAGGACCCAATAACAATTGGGGTTCTAAGGTTAAGTAATTATTTATTGCAGGTAAGTCCAAGTGGCCATGCCCCTTTATGGTACTTGGACAGTGGATGTTCCAGAAATATGACTGGAACAAGAGGATTGCTGAAGGACTATCACCCATATTGAATGGACCTAAAGTAATCTTTGGTGGTTCTGAAAAAGGAGTCATCAAAGGTTTTGGTAACATTTCTAACAGCTCAATTTCTATCACTCAAGTGGCTTATGTGAAGGGTTTGAAACATAACTTTATAAGCATAAGTCAACTGAGTGATCTTTTATATGACTTTTCATTCATTAAGAATGGTTGTCATATTAAAAGGTCAAGTGATCAGAAGATCATGTTGACTGGTTATAGGAAAGGAAATGTGTACTGCCTAAACTTTGTGAGTGAGAATAAAGATTCTCCTATTTGTCTGGTAGCTGATGAGAAAGCCTCTCATTGTGTCAAATGGCACGAGAGGCTAGTTCATCTAAACTACAAGACTATTGGTCAACTCTTTAATAAAGAGTTAGTGAGGAATGGTCCTCCAGTTAAGTGCATTAAGGATGGAATATGCTCAGCTTGTCAAAAAGGCAAGCAGACCAGATCCTCCTTTCATAGCCTAGAAACCAAAGACTCAGTGAGGTGTTTTTACCTCTTGCATATGGATTTATTTGGTCCAATGTCAGTTCAGAGTCTAGGTAGGAAAGTCTATATATTTTTGGTTGTAGATGACTATTCTATATTTTCATGGGTTTTCTTTCTGAGGCAGAAATCTGAAACCCCAACTATTTTCTGCAACTTTGTTAAGCAAATTCAGAATGAAATGAACAATTAAGTGGTCAAAATCAGAAGTGACCATGGAACTGAATTTCAATCTGAAAATATGACAAAGTTGTGTGAAGAATTTGGGATTCATCAGGAATTCTCCTCACCTAGAACTCCTCAGCAAAATGGAATTGCTGAAAGAAAGAATAGGACTCTTATTGAGGCTGGTAGAACTCTATTGAGTGACACTTCTCTCCCAAAATATTTCTGGGCTGAGGCAGTAAACACTGCATATCATGTGCTCAATAGGGCTTCCATCACTAAGAGCCACAAAAAGACACCCTATGAGGTATGAAATGCAGAAAACCAAACTTATCATATTTTAGGATCTTTGGTTGCAAGTGCTATGTGCTTAACAATGGCAAGTCTTACCTGACAAAGTTTGCTGCCAAATCCCAAGATGGGATATTTGTTGGGTACAGCAATAGTAGTAAGGCATATAGAGTCTATAACTTGACTACCCAAGTTGTAGAAGAGTCTGTTCATGTTATATTTGATGAATCAAGACTTATTAACAGTGAGTTGCCTAGTAGTTCTTATGGCTCTACAGGTATAAAAGAGAAGATGGACATGCTTACTATCAAATAAGATCAAACTGCAAGGCAGGAAGAGGAAAATGATGGTTGCTGTCCAAGGAGAGTACAAGACTCACAAGATGCTGATGAAGACCATGAAGTACAGCAGAATGAAGAAAATGGAGAAAGACAAACTGTAGACAGACTTCCTCCAACAGTTAGACATTTAAAGGATCATCCTGTACACCAGATTATTGATGATCCTAGACAAGGGGTTCAAAATAGAAGCAGGAGCTTGAACACTGTACTATGCTCAAGCTTCTCGTCTCAACAGGAACCTAAAAGATTTGAAGAAGCTATACAAGACCCACACTAGATTGATGCTATGCAGGAGGAGTTGAATCAATTCAGGAGATGCAAGGTCTGGAAGTTAGTTCCAAAACCAAAAGACCAAAATATCATAGGGACTAAGTGGATCTACAAGAACAAGCTAGATGAGAGTGGGATCATAATTAAGAACAAGGCAAGGCTTGTTGCCAAAGGATACAGGCAGGAAGAGGGCATAGACTTTGATCAAACATTTGCCCCTGTGGCAAGGTTGGAAGCAATAAGGCTATTTCTAGCCTATGCAGCCTATCAGGGTTTCAAAGTGTTCCAAATGGATGTTAAGTCAGCATTCCTGAATGGAGACTTAAAGGAGGAAGTCTATGTAGAACAGTCATCAGGTTTTATTGATCCACTCTATCCTAATTATGTGTAAAGTCTTAGGAAAGCCCTATATGGTTTGAAACAAGCCCCAAGGGCTTGATATGAAACCTTGTCTACTTTTCTCATTGAGAACAAATTCTCAAGGGGGAAAATAGACAAAACTATATTCCTTAGGGAATCCAAAGGGAAGATAATCCTAGTCCAGATATATGTTGATGACATAATATTTGGTTCTACTGAAAACAACCTTTGTAGGAAGTTTGCTAAACTTATGCAAGGGAAGTTTGAGATGAGCAGCATGGGAGAACTTAAGTTCTTCTTGGGACTCCAAGTAAGACAGACTGATGATGGCCTGTCCATATCCTAGTCTAAGTTCACCCAGGAGTTAATTAAGAAGTATGGTATGGAATCATCCACTACCATGAGAACTCCAATGGGGACAAGTATGCATATAAGCAAAGATGATGCAGGAAAACTTGTAGATTAGTCTTTGTATAGAGGGATAGTTGGCTCCCTCCTTTATCTGACTGCCAGTAGACCTGACATCATGTATGCTACATGTGTCTGTGCTAGGTACCAATCCAGCCCAAAAGAATCTCATTATACTACTGTTAAGAGGATTTTGAGATATCTTAAGGGCATACCTAATTTAGGCCTTTGTTACCCTAAGAATAGAGATTTTCTACTGACTGGATATTCAGATGCAGACTTTGCAAGATGCAAAGAAGATAGGAAAAGCACAACTGGCACCTATCAATTTCTAGGAGGCAGATTGGTGTCATGGAGCTGTAAGAAGCAGACTAGTGTGGCAATCTCCACAGCTGAGTTTGAGTATGTAGCTGCAGGGAGCTACTGTGCACAGCTGTTGTGGATACAGCATCAGCTTAAAGACTATGGTATCCAGGTAAGTAGAACCTTATTATTCTGTGATTCCACAAGTGTTATTTCTATTGCTAATAATCTTGTTTCTCATAGTAGAACAAAGCATATAGAAATAAGATATCATTTTTTTAGGGATCATGTAGAAAAAGAGGATATATGTTTAGAATTTGTCAATACAAGTTTTCAAATTGCTGACATGTTCACTAAGCCATTAGATGAAACTAAATTCAATAATTTTAAAATTGAATTAGGTATGCTGAACATTGAATAGATTGACAAATTTGTCTAAGTAATTTTGTGTCGACACAAAAAGAGGTCTATGTCGACACAGAGAAGTTGTGTTGACCCATCTAGAAAATTGGTGTCGACACTTCAGAGGAGTTGTGTCGACACTTCAGAGAAGTTGTGTCGACACTTAGAATTAGAGTCGACATAGAATTTTTGTTGAACAAATAAGTATGTCTGTGTCAACACATCATCAGTTGGTGTCGACACATAGAAGTCAACACTTTTGTCGAGACATTAAGAGTCTGTGTCGACACCATCTCAACAATGTCGAGACACTAAGTAAATTTTGATGCGCCTTTTGACCTTCTATGTTTATACACATATTAATAGGTCAAGAACAAACTCTGTCGACACGCACTCCAGATTTTTGAGACTAGATTCTTGTGTCGACAAACTCTCTCTTCTCCATTCAACATTTCTCACCATCCCAATGGCGTCGAAACTTGACAAAAACGTGAACGAGGGATATGAACTGGTACGAAATGCCTTTGACGATGCTGAACCAGCGATTAAAGCTGTGATAGCTCTAATTGTAGAAAATGGCTCGGTGTATTTGGTATCAAAACCTACAAAGATATGAAAGAAGGAAATCCTTGAGTTCTATGGAGCTGCAACTCAGGATTCAACTGGACTAAAGATTAGGTCTTCAGTCCAGGGGAATAAAATCAAACTCACCATGAAGAGCATACAAAAAACTCTTCATCTGCCCAAAAATCAAGAAGACGAAGAAGTTACCTCTTCCAAGACCAGGGAAGCACTCCAGTGGTGTGGATTAGATCCCACCATGAAAATTGGATCATCCATGAATAGAAAAGGAATGAATGTACAAGGAAAATTCCTTTCTGAAGTAGTTGGCAAAGTAATCTTATGCAAACCAGGAGGACATGATAGGGTCTCAGCCTACATGTTCTGCCTCATGACCAGGATCATCTAGAAAATCAACACCAATTGGTATGCAGTCATATATGAGAAGATTAGAGAAAGAATCAAGAAACCGAATCTGGGAAGGATATTAAGTTTATACTTGGCTGGAGCAATTCCAGAAGTGATGCAACAGGCTGCTGGATCCAAGATCAATCACATGAGGAGAATGAATCTAAAGATAATCTCTAGATGGGATAGAGTGCTGATAAAAGACATGGTTGATGAAGAGAGGCCAAAGAATACTGAGAAATCACCTGCTCAAGACATTAGACATGATGATCAGATGCAGGGGGAGCCTCATCTTGAGGAAGAGCCAATACACTTAGAAAGTGAAATGGCCAATCAAACTATTCTTGAGGTAATCCAAGAAGTTAATCAAACAATTTTCAATAATGAGTATGAAACACTAACTGTGCCCTTGATTGATGTTGACCAGACCACTCAACTCAAAAATCAAGCACGAGATGATATCATGGAGGATACATCTACAGCTGCTGATGCTCCAGAGTTAGTGGTGCATCCAGTCCAAACTCAACAAGAGTTTACTCTTGAAGAGTTGTTCCCTGATATAGAGATAGTAAGGACTGAGGGGGAACAAGTCAGGACTGAGGGGGAGCAAGCCAGGACTGAGGGGGAGCAAGCTGAAATTGAGGGGGAGCAAACTAGGACTGAAAAGGAACTGCCTCCTAGTCCTCAGAAAAGAGTTGATATAGCAAGTACCTCAGCTTCTGAAGATGAAGCAGAATCTCAAGCAAAAAAGAGAAAGCTGATGGTTTTCAGAAGAAGAAGAAGCCAAAGCTATAAAAGGACATTGCAAATTGCTCCACCATCAGTTCCTGCACATGATTATAGCTCCTTACTGGTATCTTTGCAAGTAAAATTAGATGAACAAAGAGCAGCCATGGAGAAATATATGGATGAAACTCATAAAGATTTGCAGTTCTCTTTGGCTCAAGATATAAAATCAATTAGATTTGAGGTAAACCAAAATAAAAAAAGAGATGACAGATTGCTTCCATAAAGGAGGTAATGCTGTAGTTTTTCTGGCAAAACAACAACAAGAGGCAAGGACACAAATTGATGATATAGTGGTCAAGCAAGGCTATGTCCTAGAAAATCAACTAAGGATGAATGATAATCTTATTGAATCACATAATGTGATTGTTACAGAATTAAAGAATACTGCAACTGCACTAACTGAGGCAAGGGCTAAAAAAATCAGAGTTTGATAAGAAACTTCAAGAGGATTTAGCCACTTTCCAATCTGCACTTCAAGCCTCTCAGAAGATTATATCTACTCAGCTTCAAAAGTTTAAAGCATATTATACAGAGGGAACAAATTATCTGGATACTCAAATCAGGTTCCAAAAGAATGATCTCAGGGATCATATTGAAAGAGAAGTCATAAAGGGGGAGAGGTTGATAGTCAATGCTAGCTCAGAGCATGCCAAATGGATAACAAATGTTGTTAGTGCAACTCTGGGATATCCACCCCTATGTGATGATGACAACACAGCTGAGTTAGGAATTCAAGCTGTAGGAATTGAAGGGGGAGAGCAGGAAGTAGCTCAAATCATATATCCCCCTTTTAACTTTGAGGAAATTCAACACCTGGTTCATCAGATTTACAGCCCTCCAGAGGCTACTAAGAATGTTATCATTGAGAAAGTAGAAATATCAAAGGCAGCTTTGCATAAAGAGCAAGAAGCTCAACTCTCAAAGAAAATGTTTAGAGAACAGGCAGAGTTGAAGCCTGATTTTGAGCAATGTAGTCCTACTTCCAGGAACATTATATTGACTGCCTGGAAAGCTGTGAAGGACAAGACCCATGAAGGGGGTAAATGGTACACTGAGCAAGAATGGAACAAGTATGAAGCCAGGCAAGAAGCCATTCTTCAATACAGAAGGAAAGCAAAAGCTGGGAAGTTACCTGTTAATGCTCTGGAGCCTAGCAAGTACTTCCCAAAGCATTTTCATTATTTTGAAAGGCAAAAGATAAGGGATGAAGAACAGAAAAGGAAAGATCTGAAAGGAAAGAAACCTGCAGATGATGCTGAATCTACTGTGCAGGCTCAGATCAAACCAGGAAAAGGCATAGTCATCAAGGAGTCTGATCAGCCTTAGAATAGATTAACTAGATTTTACAACAATGTAATCTTTAGTTGTTAAAAAAATCTATGTAAACTAATTGTTGACAAACTTTTGATAGTTTAAACAAAATAATGATTCATGCTCACTGTGTTTACATCATTCTGTAATGACATATTATACATGTTTTGTTTATATGTTACCCTGTCATGTAATGTTTATATACATCATAATGTATGTTTATTATAAATGTTGTATATCATTGACTAAGGGTTATGACTTCTCCAAATAGGGGGAGATTGTTGGGTGCATTGGAAAATGTGTACCAGATTTAGAGAAGCCTAACTTAGCTCAATGATATTCATCAAGGTGTATTTGATGTTGTTTTGAGTTTATATGTGCAGGTTAAGAATATGCAGGAAAAGTTTCTAAGTCCATGAGTCGACACCAGAAGAAGCTGTGTCGACACTTGTGAAGACTTGTGTCGACACTTTAGAAAAGCTGTGTCGATACCAGAAGTCATTTGTGTCTATACTTGGAAAAGCTGTGTCGACACCAGAAGAAATTATGTCGACACACAGGACTTGTGTCGACACACAGAAAGTTCAGTCGACATCAACTGTGTCGACACACAGGACTTGTGTCGACATACAAAAAGTTCAGTCAACATCAACTGTGTCGACACACACACCAGAATTTCTTCTAAGTTAATTGTGTCAAGACAAGAAGTAACTGTGTCGACACACAGGACTTGTGTCGACACATTCTTACAGAATCTATGTCGAGAAGCAGTGTCGACACCATGAGAGCTGTGTCGACACCACCAAGGATTGTGTTGACACTTAGTCTACTTGTGTCGACACATGTGAATTTCAGACTCGACACTTTGCTGATAGAGACAAAGTTTCAAGAAGTGATTGGAGACTTGGCAGCTGCCATAACCAACAAGTCTACTACAACTGTCAGATCTGTCAGAAGTTGGTTAGCAACCGGATTAGCCGGTAACCTTGTATGAAGTCTATATAAAGACTGATTCTATCAACTGATAGACGACGAAGTACACAAAACACAATTACAACAGAAGATCCAACATATATAAGAAAATCCAGTCAGAGATTTCAAGTGGACCTAAGTGAAGAATTTCAAAATATCTTCAGAAGAATTTGTAGAGAGAGAGCTCCAACAATTCAAGTGAAGAAAGAGACTATCATCAACTAGTCTCTTAAGATCAGATCCTAAAATAATCTGCAAAGAAGAATTCAGATTAATTTCTGGATTTTAAAAAGGAAGCTGATTGAAGATCATCTTCAAGAAATTCAACCTTACTGTGTTCAGATTCAAGAAGCTTTGAAGAAAGCCAAAGACAGGTTGATTTCTGTGTAATCAGATTCTTCAAGAACTGATCAAGAAAACTTTCTACCCATTCTCTCTCAACTTGGGTGAAAGATAAAACTTATTTTATATCATTTTTCCTATAATATCATTATTGATTTGAGTTGTAAGCCTAATTTATAAAGGCTGAGGTAGGGCTGAGTTCCTGAGTTAGGAGATTTACATCTCTGAGTTGTAGTCCTTGGGAAGGCTGAGGTAGGGCTGTGTGCCTGAGGTAGGAGATTTAATTCTCTGAGTTGTAGGCCTGGGTGAAGGCTGAGGTAGGGCTTAATTGCCTGAGTTGTAGGAGTGTGGACTCACTCTGAGTTGTAGGTTCCTTGACTGGGTTCTGAGCTGTAAGATCTGTGGATCTGAGAAGAAAGGAAGAAGTTAGGCTGAATCTAGCAAACTGCTAGATAGGCGAAGGGAGAAAGTTGATGTACCCAGCATTTGGGGAACCACTATAAATCTGTGTGCCATCTGTGATTGTGTGTGATATTGTGATTTCTGTGATGTGGTAGCTGTAGAAATGTTTGATTCTATTTGATTAACTGAATTAATATTCTGCCTTAGAGTAAAAAGGAATTGAACCTATTCACCCCCCCCCCCCCCCGCTAGGTGTTTAGGTTATCTTGAAACCAATTCTTTCAAAATGTTTCTCGACTTAAGAGTGTTGAGGTAGAGCACCAAGAAATCGTCGACCTGAAATCCAAGTTTGTCGACCTGAGAACTGCTAGCTGCTACTTGATAAAACTTATCAATACTGTGGTCTAAGTTCGTCGAGCTGAGAACATAAATTCGTCGACTGGAGTTCAGCGAAATGATTCTGGACTTAGAATGTTGAAGTAGAGTATCCAGAAATCGTCGACCTAAGAATCAAGTTCGTCGAGCTCAACTCAGAGAATTGTCTCTGAGTTCGTCGAGCTGAGCACGACTTTCGTCGAGATGAGTTCGACGAACGTCGAACTCATTTCCTGAGTCTTTGAAATTTCTCTAAGTCTTGAGTCTTCTGCAGTTTGCTGATGGCTGGTCCAAGCAATGTTGACTCTAAGGACATGGCCTAAACTCTAGGATACAGACATGACCCTGGCTATACAAGGTAGGTCAAACATCCTAGTTTAGTGAACCTAGCCCAAATCCAACTTGGGATCCAACACTACCATTGTGCGGTATGGGACAGAACATCATTTCTTACCCAAAATTTTGGGTGTTTTCCTGGAGACCGCTCCAGTACTCTCACTGCAGTAATCTACAGACCCCATGATTCCGTAAACTATACGTTTAATCACGGAGTCTTCTCTGGCACGCAAACAAAAGATAATCATCACCAATCCAAACAAACATGTCCATATGGGTTTCTCACAACATTTCTATTTCGTACTACGATACCTGATTTTGTATGCAATTTCTTCCGGGGATTTCATCGATCAACTCATTGGAAATCCCTTCACCCTACCAATTAGTTGGGGACTTCATGCAACTATGTTAAATTAGGGACATCACATGTCCAAGAAGGAAGATCATTACCCTTGTTGATCGTTTAGGAGCCATGAACTTGCACTTGATCCTGTTGGAAATGACTGCAACGCTTTCCTCTCCACGGATCTAGCTTCGGCTTGCTACCCCGATCACAAGAACGCCTCCCAAGCTCCTCCCTAGGGCTAGTTGAACCTTCTCCTTCCCCTTCTTCTTTCTCTTCTTTTATCTTTTTTCTTCTCTTCTCAAAGTTCAAGAGAGAGAGTGAGAGTGATAAGAACTTGAAGAGAGAATGTATGAGTGAGAGAATGAATAGAAACTAACCCTTGAATCCTTTTTCAATCTGGACTGTACTCTCAGCTATATATTTCCGCCTTCTAAGAAGTGGATGGCCAAGATTCAATTAAGACTTCATTTCAAAATAGCTACTGTCGCTCGATTACTCGCAACTGTCACGCGGTAACTTAGGCGATGATGGTGGTCTCATCCAGCACCGCTTTGCCGCTCAACGACCGCCTCAACCTTATCTGACACATGGTACACTACTGCCAGGGTTACCGCTACCGCCGGGTTGTGTCGTCCAGAGACAATGGTCTAATTAATTCATTGTCTACCGCCGAGCGGTGCCTTCTAGAGACGCTAGTCTTTAAAATCATCTAGATACTGCCACTTGATGGCGACGATGTCCCGCCACTTGCTCGTGATGTTTGAGACCGTTCGATTGATGGCGATGCGGTTCTGCCACTTGTTCGTGAAGACGTTCCTGATGGTGCTGAAGATTTCCGCCACATAGAGTTTGACGATTCTGATGGGCACTGCCGCATGCTTGAGGATTGGGATTTTGCCACGACAACCACCGTCAACGCCATGCCAAAATCTCCACTTCATGTTACGCGTGAAAATATATGATTATAAATTATTAGCCCACTCTTGGGACATCATTTATAGTTATATGTTTTTAATTAAGTATTTTATTTTCAGCATTTTATATGTTGGACTGTTGTTAGTTTCAGTTTTTTTTGATGGAATGTTTTTGGCCATCTAGATCTAGGCTTGATGAAGGATGGAGATTGGGTGGTGTATTTTTTTATATAAATGCTTGTAAGAGAGTGGAGGAGGATAATTTGATGGAAAAAACATAATAGCTCTCCTTGGTCGACCCTCCCTTCTCCCCTAGAATCCCGATCGAAATATCTCTCTCTCCCCCGGCATGCGTGCCCTCCTCTCTGACCCTCCTCCCTTGTGGCAACTTTGGCCAGCGCCCCCCCCCCCCCCCTCTCCTCACTTTTGATCCCTCACCTCCAACCCGGCGGTCTATAACCCACAAATCTCCAACCTCGCTCAAGCAGCTCTCCGACTGACTCTCCGACAGCATCCCGTCGCCGACCTCCTTGCTGCATCCCATCGCTGACCACATCCAAACCCCAACTATAGCCCTCATGCTACCCTCCGGCCGTCCTCTCACTGTCGTGGATTCCAGCCGGTGACTCCGAAGAAAGTGGCTTGCATCGTCTCTGTCCGGTGCAATTTCATGGAATCTCGTGGAAGTGTGACCCTTCCACTAATCTTCTTTCCATGCATTCATCTCACTGGTTTTGGGTAATCCCTCCCCCCACCCTTCTCTTGGTGTGTTTCGTCTATGTTAATGCAAGGTTGTGGTGGATTTGTGGACTGAGATATTTATCCTAACTATTGAATTATTGCGCGTTATAAATCTGAAGTTAAGGTATTATTTTTGTCTGGATTTCCTCGTTAATTTTGTATTGGGTAGGTCTCTTGACGTTTTGTGAAATCGGGTTGTTCAAATCCTTGATTTTGCATTTGTTTCTTGAGATTTGGTATACCTCGTGTTGATTTAATTTTGGGGATGAATTTGGACTCTATTTGATTCGCCAATTTAGTCCGGATTCTCTCCGTTTTGGAAAGGAATGCATGTGGTTAATTTTAAGGTGTTTCGCTAATTGCTCGGATCGTGTAGGTCCTATTCGCTTGAGCGAATTTTGGCCTATAGCCCTTGTTCAATCTCAAAAGGCTTCGCGACCCTTTGTCTTGTGTTGTGAATGACTATTGTGCAAATAGAATGGATGTGTTAGGTGCGTTAGCGTAGATCTAAGCGTGAGAGAGCTTCTCGCTAGTGTTTGATCAGGACTGAAAGAAACAATGCCTAACCACCTAGAGGGGGGTGAATAGGTGTACTTTTCCTTTTTAATTTAAAGGCAGAAACTCTGTACAATTAAACCTATTTTTGCAATATTCTACAACTATCACAACACAGCAACCACAAAAACAAACATACACAGAGTGCACACAGAGTTTATAGTGGTTCCCCAAGGTCTAGGTACATCCACTTTCCCCCTTCGCCTATCTAGTAGTGTACTAGATTCGGCCTAACTTCAGCACTTCTCCTCAGATCCTCAGATCTTATAGCTCAGAACCCCAAACAGGTTCCTATAACTCAGAGTGTCCCCACTCCTACAACTCAGGCACAAAGCCCTACCACTCAGTCTTCCACAAGACCTACACTCAGGCTAAATAGCCCTACCTCAGCCTTCAACAAGGCCTACACTCAGAGAAATGATTCTCCTACACTCAGGCTCAAAAGCTCTACCTCAGCCTTTATAAATTTAGGCTTACAACTCAGATCCCTTAGGATCCTACAAAAATATAATAGAAAAGTTTTTAGATCACCACTCAGTTTTTGAGAGAATGAAGAGGGCAATCTTCTTGATCAGTTCTTGATAGCACTGATTCCTGAGATCAACTTTGTCTTTGCTTTCTTTAAGGCTTCTTGAGTCTGAACTCAGTAAAGATGATCTTCTTGAAGTAGACCAGCTGGCAACTTCCTTCTTAGGATGGAGAATTAAATCTAGATCCTACTTTGCAGTCTAGTTCAGAATCTGCTCCTTAAGAGATTTGATTAACAAGTCTCTTTCTTGACTTCAATTACTGGAGTTCTCTCTCTTCAAGTAAATCTGAAGTTTCTTTAGAATACTGATTTACAGTTTTCTCTGGATCTGTATTGATCTTCTTAATCTTCTGATTAATTCTTTTATTGTGTTCTCTTCTGATTGATTCTTCCTGTTGAAGGAGAAAGGCCTTTATATAGTCTTCCTCCAAGGTAACCAGCTGATCCGGTTTCTAACGAACTTCTGACAGCTCTGACAGTTGCAGTTGACAGGCTGAAATGGCAGCTGTCAAGTCATCCAGTCACTTCTTGAAAATAATGTCTCTGTCTGAAAGTGTCGAGACTGATCTTCATTATGTGTCGACACAAATAGACCAAGTGTCGACACAAGTGAACTAAGTGTCAACACTAGCCTTGATGTTGTCGACACAACTCCTTGTATTGTTGTAACAGCTTCTCGACACTGCTTCTTCAGAATGTGTCGACACTGATTCTGTGTGTCGACACAAGCCTTCTATTGAATGTGTCGACACTGATTGAGTGTGTTGACACAAGCCTTCTGTAGAATGTGTCGACACTGATTGAGTGTGTCGACACAAGTACTTCTTCTTTAACTCTTAGCTGAATTCTACTGTGTGTCGACACCTCTCCTTTATGTCGACACATGCCTTCTTGTGTTGAAACTTGCTGAGTGTCGACACATCTCCTTTATGTTGA
Source organism: Platanthera guangdongensis (assembly GCA_039583875.1). NCBI lineage: Eukaryota > Viridiplantae > Streptophyta > Magnoliopsida > Asparagales > Orchidaceae > Platanthera > Platanthera guangdongensis. The sequence continues at coordinate 130,836,841 of CM077153.1, read as the reverse complement.
CACATGCCTTCTTGTGTTGAAACTTGCTGAGTGTCGACACATCTCCTTTGTGTCGACACATGCCTTCTTGTGTTGAAACTTGCTGAGTGTCGACACATCTCCTTTGTATCGACACAGATTATGTTGACAATTCTTCACAGTGTGTCGACACTGCCTGTATGTGTCGACACTTTTCTTCTGGTGTCGACTCTGTCTTTCCTAGTATCGACACAATTACTCCAAGTGTCGACACAGCTTCTCTAGGTGTCGACACAAGCCTTCATAAGTGTCGACACTTCACCTCTAGGTGTCGACACATGGACTTAGAAACTTTTCTGCATTTCCTGCAAATACTTAACCTGCACATATAAACTCAAAGCACATCAAATACACCTTGATGTATATCATTGAGTAAGGTGAGGCTTCTTCAAATCTGGTACACATTTTCCAATGTACCCGACAATCTCCCCCTATTTGGAGAAGTCATAACCCTTAGTCAATGATATACACCATACATAACAAATACTCAATATGATTTATAACAGTATTATATGACAGGGTAAATACTAATCAAAACATGTATAAATAATCATTATAGAATAAAAATGTAACAGATTGAACATCAAACATTGACATTGTTTTGTTATAACTTCCAATAGTTTCATTAATCAAAAGTTTACATAGATTTTAATGCAAAAGATTACAGAGTAGTAAACTTAAGAAAATTCTATTCTATGGCTGCTCTGGCTCCTTGATGACAATGCCCTTTCCAGATTGAATCTTGGCTTTAACTGGAGCATCAGTGTCATCAACAGGCTTCTTTCCCTTAAGATCTTTCTTCTTCTGTTCTTCAGCCCTTATCTTCTGTCTCTCAAAATAATGATAAGGCTTAGGGAAATACTTGCTAGGCTCATGTGCATTAGGAGGTAGCTTTCCTAGTTTAGCCTTTCTTCTATACTGTACAATGGCCTCTTGCCTAGCTTCATGTTTTCTCCATTCTTGGTCAGAGTACCATTTACCCCTCTCTAGGAAATTATCCTTTGCAGCCTTACAAGCAGTCAATATGATATTCCCAGAAGTTAGGCTCCACTGTTCAAAAGCAGGCCTTAACTCAGCCTGTTCTCTGAACCTCTTCTTAGATAATTGAGCTTCTTGCTCTTTTAATACTGCCTCTGGCACATGCTGTACTACTTTCTCAATGATCACATTTTGAGCACCTTCTGGAGGGCTATACATAGATTGTATCTCTTGATGTATCATGTCAAAATCTGCTGGAGGGTAGATCACTTGAGCCACTTCAGCTTGCTCACCTCCAAAAATAGCAGGATTTATCCCAGATTCTGCTACAATATCATCATCACAAAAGGGTGGATATCCAAGGGTAGCTCTGATGCTGTTTGAAATCCATTTAACATGGTCAGAGCCTGCTTTGACTAATACCCTCTCCCCCTTTATGACTTCTCTTTCTATATGATCCCTAAGATCATCCTTCTGAAATCTGATCTGAGCATTCAAATAGTTAACACCATCTTTATAAAAAGGTTTTAACCTTTGGAGCTTTTCAGTGAGAGCCTTTTGAGAATCTACAATTGCAGTTGTAATAGCAGTGAGATTTTCTTGTAATTGCTTGTCAAACTCAGTCTTGGCAGCAGTCCTTGCTGCAGTTTGAGCAGCTGCTATATTCTGTATTTCAGTTACTATCACATTATGTGATTCAGTTAAATTGTCATTCATTCTAATCTAGTTTTCCAGGATATATCCTTGTTTCACTGCCATATCATCAACCTGTGTCTTTATCTTCTCTTGATGAGTAGCCAGATATACCACTGCATTGCCTCCTTTATGGAAGCAATCAGTCATTTCTTTCTTAGTTTGATTAACTTCAAATCTTATAGATTTGATGTCTTGAGCCAGATCAAATTGAAGGGATTTATGTCCTTCATCCATATAAGTTTGGAGAGCCTTCCTTTGCTCATCCATCTTGATCTGCAAAGCCACCAACAAAGAACTATAATCAACAGTTGGAGCTTGTTGTGGAACAATGGTTTGCAGTGCTTTCTTGTAGGTCTGGCTTCTCCTTTTGAAGACCATGAGCTTTGTATTCTTAGCTCTAGCAACCTCTTCATCCTCAGAAGCAGAAGTACTGGAAATGTCTACTCTATCATGTGGAGTAGGTGACAATTCCTTTTCTGCTCTTGGTAGCTCCTCAGCACTCCTTTGCTCCTCAGTTTCTTTTCTAGCAGTCTCCTCATGAAACTCTACATGCTCCCCCTCAAGGTTAGCTGACTCCCCCTCAACAGCTGTTTCTCTTCCTCAAAATCAGTCTGTAGTAAATCAGGGAACAGCTCTTCTAGTGTAAACTCTTGTTGAGTAGGGACTGGAGAATCTCTTATCTCAGGAGCATTATCTGCAACTGATGTGTCTTCCATGACAACATCTTGTGGTTGACTATGTATCTGAGTTTGCTCAAGAATTGTTTGGGTTGCCCTTTCACTATCTAAGTGAGTTGGCTCATCCATATGTTGAGGCTCCCCCTGGAGTGGATCCAGGTGAATGGGGCTAGCAGATGGTAGCTCCCCCTGCCTCTGTGCATGTTCATTTCTTGCTGGTGACTGTCTAGCATTCCCAGCCTCTCCATCATCAGAACTAAAAACTACTTGCTCTTCTGAGCTACTTGAGTATTCAGGAGCCACAATGGCTTTCTTCTTCTTCTTCTTCTATTGAGGAACTTCCTTCTCTGGTGTATGCATTTTCTTGGTTAACACTCTATCCCACCTTGAGATAATTCTAACATCCATTCTCCTCATATGGTTTATCTTAGAACCTGCAGCTTGGTTCATGACTTCTGGAATACTTCCAGCCAAGAACAAACTCATAATCCTACCCAGATTGGGCTTCTTCAGACTTTCTTTAATCTTGTCAAACATCATTGCTGATCAATCAGTGTTGAGTTTGAAAATGATCCTTGTCATTAAACTGAACATGTGAGCTGATATCCTATCATGCCCACCTCTCTTGCTCAGAATTACTTTTCCTACTATTTCAGACAAGAACTTGCCTTGCATGTTCATGTCTTTCCTATTAAAAACTGATCCAATCTTCATGTTTGAATCCAATCCACATCATTGCAGTGCCTCCCTTATCCTTGATGCAGGTACATCTTCCTCTTCGTTAGTTTTAGGGAGATGTAGAACTTTTCTTAGACTTTTCTGGGTGACCTTGACTTTTGCCCCATGGACTTTGGACTTAATTTTGAGTCCAGTTTCATCAAGGGTAGCTGCACTAAAGAATTTGAGGACCACTTTCTTCTAAATCTTTATTGGCTCTGAAACTAGATACTCTAACCCAATCTCTGCAACTAGGGTTACAACACCTTGAATTTTTGGTTCTGCATCGTCAAAGGCATGTCACACTAACTCATAACCTTCATTGATGTTCTCTTCTAGCTTGGGCGCCATTAGGGTTTGGAGAAATTTTGAATTTAGAGAAGAGAGATGTCGACACACAAGTTTGGTCATGAAACTATGGTGAGCGTGTCGACAAACAATGGTGAAGACCTATTTATACCTTTCTAAAATCGAAGGTGAAAAGGCGCGTCAAAATACTTGAAATTTGTCGACACTGTTGAAAAGTGTCGACACTTACTTCTAATGTCTCGACAACTATGTGTCGACACAAATATAGTCGACATAATATATGTGTCGACACTTAAACATCTGCGCTCGACGATTAGTCGATACTTCACTCGACAAATTCTGTGTTAATCCTGAGTGTCGACACCACCCTGGATGTGTCGACACCTACTCTGGATGTGTCGACACTACTTCTCTGGATGTGTCGACACTACTTCTCTGAAGTGTCGACACAGACTGTCTAGATGTGTCGACACCTTTTCTCTGAAATGTCGACACCACTTCTATGTGTCGATATAGACAACTTCATGTGTCGACACCATTTTACTTAGCCAATTTTTAAACTATTCTAAGTTTAACATTTCTAATTCAATTTTAAACTTATTGAATTTGGTTTCATCTAGGGGCTTAGTAAACATATCAGTTATCTGATTATCTATTTTAACATATTCTAGTGAAATGTATTCTTTTTCTACATGTTCTCTAAGAAAATGGTATTTGATTTCTATATGCTTAGTCCTACTATGTGAGACAGGATTATTTGCAATAGAAATGCCACTTGTAGAATCACAAAGTAAAGGTGTTCTACATACTTGAATACCATAATCTTCTAGCTGGTGTTGAATCCATAAAAGTTGTGCACAGCAGCTTCCTGCAGCAACATATTCTGACTCAGCTGTGGAGATGGTCATACTGGTCTGCTTCTTACTGCTCCAAGACACCAGCCTTCCACCTAGAAATTGACAGGTTCCTGTAGTACTCTTCCTATCTTCCTTGCAGCCTGCAAAATCTGCATCTGAATAACCTGTCAGTACAAAATCTCCATTCCTAGGGTACCAAAGGCCTAGATAAGTTGTGCCCTTAAGATATCTCAAAATCCTTTTTACTGTAGTCAGATGAGATTTTTTAGGGCATGCTTGGTACCTAACACAGACACATGTAGCATACATGATATTTGGTCTACTAGCAGTCAAATACAGTAGGGAGCCAACTATCCCTCTATACAAAGTTTCATCTACAGATTTCCCTGCATCATCTTTGCTTAGAGACATGCTTGACCCCATAGGAGTTTCCATGGTAGTGGATGATTCCATACCATACTTCTTTATCAACTCTAGGGTGAACTTAGACTAGAATATGGACAAGCCATCTTCAGTCTGTCTAACTTGGAGACCCAAGAAGAACTTAAGTTCCCCCATACTGCTCATTTCAAATTTTCCTTGCATAAGTTTTGCAAACTTTCTGCAAAAACTACTTTCTGTAGACCCAAATATTAAGTCATCTACATATATTTGGACTAAGATAATCTTGCCTTTAGATTCCCTAAGGAATAGAGTCTTGTTTATTTTCCCCCTTGAGAATTTGTTCTCAATGAGGAAACTAGACATGGTTTCATACTAAGCCCTTGGGGCTTGTTTCAACTCATATAAAGCCTTTCTAAGTCTATAAACATAATCAGGTTTAAGAAAATCAACAAAACCTGATGGCTGCTCTACATAGACTTCTTCCTTCAGATCTCCATTTAGGAAAGCTGACTTAACATCCATTTGATATACCTTGAACCCTTGAAATGTTACATAGGAAAGGAACATCCTGATTGCCTGCAGTCTTGCTACTAGAGCAAAGGTTTGATCAAAATCAATACCTTCTTCTTGCCTATATCCCTTTGCAACAAGTCTAGCTTTATTCTTTATGATGATTCCACTCTCATCCAATTTGTTCCTGAAGATCCACTTTATTACAATAATGTTGTGGTCCTTGGGTTTAGGAACTAGCTCCCAGATCTTGCATCTTTTAAACTAATTCAGCTCCTCTTGCATGGCATCAATCCAATGAGGGTCTAGAACTGCTTCTTCAAACTTCTTTGGTTCCACTTGGGATAGGAAGCTGGAGTAAAGAACTGTACTCAGATTCCTGCTTCTTGTTTGCACTCCTTGTCTGGGATCTCCAATTATTTGATTGGATGGATGATCCTTTAAGTGTCTATTTGCTGGAGGTAATCTTTCTTCAGGTTGTACACCTCCAGCATCTTCAATATGCTGCATCTCTTGATCTTCTTCAGCATTAGGAGTATCTTGTACTCCCCTAGACAGCAGCCACCATCTTCCACTTGCTGACTTGCAGAAGAACCTTCTGTTATGGTAAGCTTGTCCATCCTCTCAGTTACACCTGTAGAGCAAAGCCTTTGATGATTCCTTTTTTTGAACCACCAAAGGTAACTTTAGGGCCATCCTTGATAGGTGTATAGTCCTTTAGCAACCCCCTAGTTCCAGCCATGTGCCTGGAACATCCACTGTCCAAGTACCATATAGGGGCATGGCCACTTGGACTCACCTGCAAAACAGATTACTTAACCTTAGAACCCAAATAACTCTTGGGTCCTTGGTGCAGGTTTGTCTGACTTTTAACAAAACTACTTGTAGCTCTTCTAGTAGGCAGTTTGCTACTCTCCTTGACACTTGAATTGTGTCAACAATCTAAGGCAAAGTGGTCTATCTTGCCACAACACCAGCACTAAAACCTGTTGTACCTTTGTTTAGGTACTAACCTGGCTGAAGTATGTACAGCATGCTTTATGTTTTGTGCTGGGGCTTTGCCCTTAGATTTTGACCTAGCAGTCCAGGCAGGTTTTTTAAACCCCAATCCAGTCTTACCCTTTTGTGGTACAAACGCAACTGTCAAGGGTAAAACAGATTTAGGTTTAGAAAAACTTGTAACTATCTCTCTCTCTCTTTCTGAAGTCTAATCTCCAGATTTCTGATCTGATCATTCTTAAATGTAATAGTACCAATCTGAATAACAGTAATGTTCTTCAGTCTGGCTATTTCATTCAGTTTCTGATCTAACAACTTGTCTGAATCAGTAGAAGCCAATTTAAGATTAGCAATCTCCTTTGCCTGAGTTTTGGCCAAGGTTTTGCTTTTCTTCAAGGCCTGCAACAAGTCCCTATATTCATCAATTAACTGATGAATATCTCCTTCAGATTCAGACCCACTCACATCACTTGATGCAGATGTATCTGATTCTGACTCAGTACTATAAATTGAACTAGAAGAACAACTTTGTACCTTACTTGGTCCAGGCTGATCCTGGATCTTATCTCCTTCAGATATAGCCATCAGTCCCTTGCACTGATGGTCTTCATGCTCATAAATTGAGTTCATTAACTACATGAACTCATCTTCTTCCTCTTCAGTAAATAATCCAATGTAGGCTTCAGCTTCTGATTCTGTTTCTGAAGATGACTGGTCTGTCAGACTCTTGTCTTTCTTAGCAACAAAGGACCTTTCCTTTTTGCCCTTAAACTGAGTCTTCTTTTTATCAGCTGACTCTTTCCTCTTTTCAGGACAGTCAGCCACTATATGTCCCTGTCTATTGCAGCAATAGCACATAATCTTTGAGGTTGTAGCTTTGCTTGGCTTGGACCTTCTTCTGTCATTCCTTGATGACTTTCTTTTCTGATAGTAGTCATCTTTTGGCTGAGAAGTGGAAGGCTTAGACCTCCACTGCTTCTTCTTCAGAAACTTTTGAAAATGCCTAGTAAAAGCAGCAAAGTCTTCATCACTTTCACTGCTATCTGAATTCTTGCTATCTGAATTTTCTGTGACAGCCTCAACAATTATTTGAGCTGGAGATGGAGACTTGCTTCTATTCTTCTTAGTGACTTCAGTCTTTAAGGCCACAAATCTTTCCTTGTGCTCCACTCCAGTATTCTTCTCTTCCTCCTTTCTAACCATTAACTGCATTTCATAAGATAACAGTTTTCCAAACAAAGTTGGAGGAGGTATATCAGCTAGTTTGGCCACTTCCATAATGGCACAAATCTTGGTGTCACAGTCCTTAGTCAGAGATCTTAAGAACTTGTCATTCAGCTCATAGTTGTTGAACTCTCTTCCATAGGACATCAATTCATTAACTATCCTATAGAACTTCTTGTAACATTCTGTAATGTTATCAGACTTTCCTTGTCTGAAGCTTTCATATTCCTGATTTAACAAGGACTTCCTATCTTGTCTTACTTCCTCTGAGCCCTCCATATAGACTATTAACGTATCCCACATTTCTTTAGAGGTTTTACAATGAATTAAGTTCTGAAATGTTGCATCATCAATGGCACTAACAATTATATTCTGGGCTCTCTTGTCCATAGTGGCCAGAATGATTTCATCTTTAGTCATTTCAGAGAAGTCCTTCGGAGTTTTCTGATTTGCATCCAGAATGGATATCTTCATTGGCACATATGGGCCTTCTTTGACTGTAATGTATATCCTTGGGTCAGAAGCTTCCATAAAGAGTCTAACCCTCTCTTTCCATATGCCAAATATCTCTTTTCTACATATTGGCAATTTCATGGACCCTAGCTCTTTGTGATTCTCACTAGAACCCATTTTCTTGATTCTTGTTTGTTCTGAATCTGCCTACAGGATCTTACTCAGACTGTTAAGTCCCTTTTTGAGTAACCTCGCTCTGATACCACTTGAAAGAAATAGTGCCTAACCACCTAGAGGGGGTGAATATGTGTACTTTTCCTTTTTAATTTAAAGGCAGAAACTCTGTACAATTAAACCTTTTTTTTGCAATATTCTACAACTATCACAACACAGCAACCACAGAAACAAACATACACAGAGTGCACACAGAGTTTATAGTGGTTCCCCAAGGTCTGGGTACATCCACTTTCCCCCTTCGCCTATCTAGTAGTGTACTAGATTCGGCCTAACTTCAGCACTTCTCCTCAGATCCTCAGATCTTACAGCTCAAAACCCCAAACAGGTTCCTACAACTCAGAGTGTCCCCACTCCTACAACTCAGGCACAAAGCCCTACCACTCAGTCTTCCACAATACCTACACTCAGGCTAAATAGCCCTACCTCAGCCTTCAACAAGGCCTACACTCAGAGAAATGATTCTCCTACACTAAGGCTCAAAAGCCCTACCTCAGCCTTTATAAATTTAGGCTTACAACCCAGATCCCTTAGGATTCTACAAAAATATAATAGAAAAGTTTTTAGATCACCACTCAGTTTTTGAGAGAATGAAGAGGGCAATCTTTTTGATCAGTTCTTGATAGCACTGATTCCTGAGATCAACTTTGTCTTTGCTTTCTTCAAGGCTTCTTGAGTCTGAACTCAGTAAAGATGACCTTCTTGAAGTAGACCAGCTAGCAACTTCCTTCTTAGGATGGAGAATTAAATCTGGATCCTACGTTGCAGTCTGGTTCAGAATCTTCTCCTTAAGAGATTTGATTAACAAGTCTCTTTCTTGACTTCAATTACTGGAGTTCTCTCTCTCCAAGTAAATCTGAAGTTTCTTAAAAATACTGATTTATAGTTTTCTCTGGATCTATATTGATCTTCTTAATCTTCTGATTAATTCTTTATTGTGTTCTCTTCTGATTGATTCTTACTGTTGAAGGAGAAAGGTCTTTATATAGTCTTCCTCCAAGGTAACCGGCTGATCCGGTTTCTAACGAACTTCTAACAGTTCTGACAGTTGCAGTAGACCGGCTGAAATGGCAGCTGTCAAGTCATCCGGTCACTTCTTGAAAATACTATCTCTGTCTGAAAGTGTCGAGACTGATCTTCATTATGTGTCGACACAAATAGAACAAGTGTTGACACAAGTGAACTAAGTGTCGACACTAGCCTTAATGGTGTCGACACAACTCCTTGTGTTGTTGTAATAGCTTCTCGACACTACTTCTTCAGAATGTGTCGACACTGATTCTGTGTATCGACACAAGCCTTCTGTTGAATGTGTCGACACTGATTGAGTGTGTCAACACAAGCCTTCTGTAGAATGTGTCGACACTGATTGAGTGTGTCGACACAAGTACTTCTTCTTTAACTCTTAGCTGAATTCTGCTGTGTGTCGACACATCTCCTTTGTGTCGACACATGCCTTCTTGTGTTGAAACTTGCTAAGTGTCGACACATCTCCTTTGTGTCGACACATGCCTTCTTGTGTTGAAACTTGCTGAGTGTCGACACATCTCTTTTGTGTCGACACATGCCCTCTTGTGTTGAAACTTGCTGAGTGTCGACACATCTACTTTGTGTCGACACAGATTATGTTGACAATTCTTCACAGTGTGTCGACACTGCCTGTATGTGTCGACACTTTTCTTCTGGTGTCGACTCTGCCTTTCCTAGTGTTGACACAAGTACTCCAAGTGTCGACACAGCTTCTCTAGGTGTCGACCATAAGCCTTCATAAGTATCGACACTTCACCTCTAGGTGTCGACACATGGACTTAGAAACTTTTCTACATTTCCTGCAAATACTTAACCTGCACATATAAACTCAAAGCACATCAAATACAACTTGATGTATATCATTGAGTAGGGTGAGGCTTCTTCAAATCTGGTACACATTTTCCAATGTACCCAACAAGGATAGTCAGATCGCGAACACGTCGGCCTGCATAAATTTGGTATCAGAGGGAGGTTCTGTCAATTTCCTAATTGACACAATCCTAAATTTTTTTGCGGGCCTCCTATATCATCTTGTGCACACGAAAATTTAATTATTACAACTTATAAATTTTTTCTCGCCTCACTCCGAGTATGGCCCATGATGTTTATGCTTCCCGATTAGACTATTTGTATGCTAAGGTTATGGCTAATCACACCCCAACCTTGCCTACATACCACAGGAATACCAATCGACCCAAGACTTTTCCTGACACTAGAAGACCGGCACCCACTTATGATAGTTATGGAAATTCTCATACTTTTAGGGACTGGCTTAAGGGCATGTAAATTTATTTTGATTGTCACGAATGGGACGACCACCAAAAGGTTATCATCGCCCGAGAAAGATTAGTTGGTCAATCCCATGTGTTTTGGCTAAACGAAGAGCATCGTGTGGGAGATTATCAATATGCTTGGCCGCAAATGCGCAGCCTTCTCACTTTTCAATTTGACCCCACCTACCTCCGTACTACTGGCACCAAGTCCGCGAGTGAGTACTCCTCCAAGCCCGTGTGTGGGCATAGCACCACAACTGTGAGTGCGTATCGTTATGGCACTAGTCCCCTACCGTCCTATAGGAACGACTATATTCCTAAAGCTAAATCATTTTCCCCCAAAGGTCAGCATGTCCATAGTGTGTCTACTACCACTTTTAGGGAAACAATACCATATAGGTCATATGTTTCGGACTCAAAAGGTGTTACGACTAGGGATGCCATGATCCCTCATTGATGGAGCAACGACGGATGGAGCCGAAATTGATGAAGCCATGGTTGGAGCCGACGTGGATGATGATACGGAACCGCCTGTACTTAAAGATGTGCGCCGCAACGACAAATAGTCATGATGTCTCGTAGACATTCTCCGCAACCGCGTTCTCTACAATCTGCGTCTGCGGCCTCCGCCATCGTCTTAATCCTTTGAGAACTTTAGTTTTCCTGCACTTTTTAATTAATTTTAATTTCATGTTGGCTATGTTAATTTGTACGGTCCAGATGAGACCAAGTGTGTTGTGATAGGGTTGTAATCCTGTGGGAGTATATATACTCCTAAACTCTGTTTTAATGGCATGAAAGATTTGGATAAAAAAATCAAAGCAGCCGTTAGAATTCTTCTCCCTATGGCTCAGCCAGATTTCTACGTGCAAGGGTGCGATACCGCCTTCGCCGCATCCGCCTGGCGTGCGACTCGCCAGAACCAAGTCCTCCAGGTGTGACTCCGGCGTCTTCCGCTCACCTCTGCGTGCTGTGCGACTCAGCCATCACCGCCTGTACGCTCGGCGTGAGACTCGCCCCTTCCCCTCCTTCAACGTCGAAGTGAATCCGGCCAACCCCCCCCCCCCCCACCCACCACGCCCGAGCTGCTACCTCCACGCCGCCCCTGCGCTCCTGCCCATCCCGTGGTCTCCAAGCCGCCGACTATCCGAACTTCTTCCACCTCTGGGAAAACCCTCCACGGTGTGAACTCCAGTGGATCGCGCCTCATCCTCCGTTCGTGAGCATAGTAGTGCTTCCGTGGTCGTGTCCCTATACCTTCTTCTTCTTCGTTTTGGGTAACGAATCTCCCACTATCTTGAGTGATTTCTTCTATCTTTGTGTCGTTTGGGTGGAGAATATTGGTGTGATTTTTGGAAACGTGGAACTTCGCCGCAACGCTCAAGCCTCTTGATTGCTTCAAGCCATTTAAATTTTGTTTGAACGAATTTTGGGAGCCAACCCGACCCCTTCTCGATCGCTCTTTGGTCGGAGTACTCTTGGATTTAATTTTGTGTGCTTGCTTGTGGATGTTTGTGTTGGGTTAACGGGTAATCGACGTGTGTTGTCACGGTAGTCTGCATCAATTTTGGTATCAAAGCGAGGTTCGCCAAATTTCCTAATTTGGCCCGATCCGCCCTAGGTCACTAGCGCACAAAAGTATTTTCTAAAGTATCGTTTTATAAAAAACAGATATATATAATATATATATATATATATATATATATATATATATATATATATATATATATATATATTTGGCGTAAAAACTAGTTTCCACGCTTTGCATGCCCACTAGATCCGGTCACGAGTATCGCACTAACTCCGGGCACGAGTATCACACATCCTTGTCAAGTATGGCCGAGGAACGACACCCAAATCAAAACCCCACTCTGGTGGATGAACTTCGTTTTGAAATGACTCAACAATTGGGGGAACTACGGGAAATGATGGCTCAACTTTTGGCCAACCGAACCCCCGCGCCGCCTAGAGGTTATAGACCACCCAACCGTCACAACCTCCACCATGAGGATGACAACAGGGATGACTTGTCTCCACGTGCCCGTCCACAATATCGACGTCCTGAACGGGAAGTCGACCTTACCCGCACCATTAAAATCAATGCACCCACCTACGATGGTCTAGGAGAGCCCCAAGTCTTCCTGAATTGGGTGTTAGACATGGCGTGTTATTACGAGTGGCATCACTTGACGGACCCGCAAAAGGTTCAAGTAGCACGGATGAATCTATCGGGGAGGGCCAAAATATTTTGGCTAAATGAGGAGCGATGCTTGGGTACCGTTGGCGGCGTCCCTCCGATCGGTTGGGACGTAATGAAAAATCTCTTGAAAGACCAGTACGTCCCCGCTTATCATCACACCCAGATGTTTGATGAGTTGGCATCCCTTCGCCAAGGTGATCGATCCGTCACCGAATACATGGGCGATCTGAAGGACAAGACGGTCCGTTGTCAGGTCCAGGAGATGCCCGAGGTCACCTTATATAGGTTCCATAAGGGTCTGAGTTATGATATCCAAAAGAAACTGTTGCGTTACTGTAACGCCCCAAAACTCAAAGGAGCGAAGGGGGATGTTTTGGGCCAGTTTGGGTTCTGGCTGCATGCACACGGCCTGGGACACGGGCGTGTCCCAGGGCGTGTCAAGCCTGTGTCGACATTGAGACGGGGTGTCGACACTTTGGTCTCGACATTTTGTCGAGACTGGGCACACGGCCTGCGACACGGGCGTGTCGCAGGGCGTGTCGACCCGTGTCGACACTTAGCCGCGAAGTCGGCACTCTGCGTTCGACGAAATGTCGAGACATGGCACACGGCCTGCGACACGGGCGTGTCGCAGGGTGTGTCGACCTGTCTCGACGATCGTCCCGGGGAGTCGACGAGCTTTGCTCGACGATGCGTCGAGACAAGGCACACGGCCTAGGACACGGGCGTGTCCAAGGCCGTGTCAGCAGGTCGACGATCTTCACTCGACGCTTCGTCGAGTGTCGAGACCGTGTACACGTCCTGGGGTCCAGGCGTGTTGAGGTGACACGGGTAGGGACACGGGCGTGTCCTCGAACCCATGCAGTGCTCGGGTTGATTTTGGGAAAAAATGATGGGGTACACGGCCGGCCACGCGGCCGTGTCAGGTGGAACACGGGCGTGTCAGCTCGAACACGGGCGTGTTCGATACCCATGTGAGGTTCCAGGTGATTCGATTTTGACGGCGAATGAGGCACACGGCCCTGGACACGGGCGTGTGCCAGGCCGTGTTCGGTCCAGATTGGGCATTTCAGTCCCGAATAAAAGCCGTTCATTTCCTTATTTTGAGATCCAACGGCTGGGGGTTGTTCCTGAAGGGATATACCCGGGTTTGGGCTTTCAAAACTCTCACTTTTCTTAAGTGTTATCTTTCTAAAACCTTAGAGAGAGAGGAGAGCCAAGGGAGGAAGAAGGAGCTAGATCCCGCCATTGGAGGAGCTTCGGAGCTCCGAATCGCGAGCCGACTCCGGATCCACGGAGGCAAAGCTAGTGCGGTGCTTTTCATCCGATTACTTTTCAATGGCGCCAAAGAGGAACGCTAGGGTAACGATCCTCATCTTGAGCATGAGTAGCTCTCTTTCTTTGCATAGGAAGCCCGCTCTCGCGAGTTTGCGGAGAGTTGGAGGCGTTCCTTCGGGTAGATATGTGAAGTCCCCGTTGTTTAGAGTCCGTAAGCGAGAACGGACATAGGCATGATGTGTGAAGCCTACCCGGACATGTTGGTCTGGATCGGTGATGTTGCATTGCATAATGCCGGAGAAGACTCCGTGCTATTGGTTGTTTTTCGGGTTTTCTACGCGGTAGATTGCAGCTCACAAACAATCTCCAACGCCTCCAACTCTCGCACCAACCGCTCATCGTGCACCGATAGCCAATTGGCTTGAGCTGGGGCTCAGCGACTCAACGCGTCCGTAACCGAATTCCCTTTGCCAGGCACGTAGTGCATCTTGAACGTATAGTCCCCCAGGAACTCCATCCATCTACGCTGCCGTATATTAAGATCCTTCTGATCAATAAGATACTTCAGACTCTTGTGATCAGTGTAGATATCAATCTTCACACCGTACAAGTAGTGCCTCCATAGCTTTAAGGCAAAAATCACGGCCGCTAACTCCATGGCATGGACCGGATAATTCCTTTCATGCACTTTTAGCTGTCTCGAGCCATAAGCTATTACACTTCCGTGTTGCAGTAGCACGCAACCCAAACCGCTTCCTGAAGCATCGCTATAAATCTCATAGCCTTCGGTCCCACATGGAGAACTCAGCACAGGCACCGTGGTCAACCGACACTTCAACTCCTCAAAAGCTCGCGCGCACTCCGGCGTCCAAACGAACTTATGCTCCTTCCTCGTCAAAGTAGTGAGAGGTAACGCTATCCGCGAGAAGTTCTCTATGAAGCGCCTATAATAGCCGGCAAGCCCCAGAAAACTCCGGACTTCCGCTACAGTAGCAAGCTCAGGCCACTCCCGTATCGCAACAATCTTCGCCGGATCCACAGCAATACCCTCTCCACTCACTATATGCCCGAGGAACGCCACTGAGGATAGCCAAAACTCGCACTTTGAGAACTTGGCATACAACTGATTTCTCCTTAGCATTTCCAACACCAAATGAAGATGCTTGAAGTGATCTTCCTCACTTTGCGAGTACACCAAAATATCATCGATGAAGACGATCACAAAATGGTCCAAGTACTCCCTGAACGTCCTGTTCATCAAATCCATAAATAGTGATGGCGCATTAGTCAGCCCAAACGGCATGACCGTAAACTCATAATGCCCGTATCTCGTACTAAACGCTGTCTTTGGGATATCACTCTCCCTTATTCGTAGCTGATAGTACCCAGCCTTGAGATCTAACTTCGAGTACACCGTCGACCCGACTAACTGATCAAAAAGATCATCAATCCGGGGGATCAGGTACTTGTTCTTCTCCGTCAACTTGTTGAGCTCCCTATAATCAATACATAGCCTCAAGCTTCTCTCCATCTTCTTAACAAAGAGGACCGGTGCGCTCCAAGGCGAAGAACTCGGGCGCACATACCCTTGCTCCAACAACTCTTGCAGTTTAACTTTCAGCTCCGCCATTTCATTAGGCGCTAGCCGATAAGGAGATCGTGACACAGGCTTTGCACCTGGCACTAGCTCGATCGTAAAATCTATCTCCCGCTGAGGCGGGGCTCCAGGAAGATCTGCGGGGAACACATCAGGGTATTCCGATACCATTGAAATACAATCCAACGCGGGCTTCGGCTTTGCAACCTCCACTAGTGTAAAGAACAGTTCTGCTCCGGCACGAACCGCCTTCACCACCTGAAGAGCAGACATCAATGTCTTGGTCGACCCCTTAAAGCCCGTAAAAGTCGTCTCATGACTTGCTCCCAGCTTAACATCCTTGCTACCGCAATCTATATGGGCCTGCTGCTCCGAGAGCCAGTCCATGCCAAATATGACGTCGAACTCCACCAACGGAATTAAAGATGCCCGCAGGTCGAACACCTGCTCCCCAATACGAATCTTAACATCGCAGATCCTATCCGCTCGCATCGAACATCCGTTGGGCAACAACACATCCAACTTATCCTTCGCCATCGAAGAACGGACGTAAAAGTCGTCTGCTACCAGAAGCTCCTTCTTCCTCCAAATCAAAGC
This sequence comes from Platanthera guangdongensis, assembly GCA_039583875.1. Lineage (NCBI taxonomy): Eukaryota > Viridiplantae > Streptophyta > Magnoliopsida > Asparagales > Orchidaceae > Platanthera > Platanthera guangdongensis. The sequence continues at coordinate 130,820,810 of CM077153.1, read as the reverse complement.
CGTCTGCTGCTCACAAACAATCTCCAATGCCTCCAACTCTCACACCAACCGCTCATCGTGCACCGATAGCCAATTGGCTTGAGCTGGGGCTCGGCGACTCAACGCGTCCGCAACCGCATTCCCTTTGTCAGGCACGTAGTGGATCTTGAACGTATAGTCCCTCAGGAACTCCATCCATCTACGCTGTCGCATATTCAGATCCTTCTGATCAATAAGATACTTCAGACTCTTGTGATCGGTGTAGATATCAATCTTCACACCGTACAAGTAGTGCCTCCACAGCTTCAAGGCAAAAATCACGGCCGCTAACTCCAAGTCATGGACCGGATAATTCCTTTCATGCACTTTTAGCTGTCTCGAGCCATAAGCTATTACACTTCCGTGTTGCAGTAGCACGCAACCCAAACCGCTGCCTGAAGCATCGCTATAAATCTCATAGCCTTCGGTCCCACATGGAGAACTCAGCACAGGAGCCGTGGTCAACCGACACTTCAACTCCTCAAAAGCTCGCGCGCACTCCGGCGTCCAAACGAACTTATGCTCCTTCCTCGTCAAAGTAGTGAGAGGTAATGCTATCCGCGAGAAGTTCTCTATGAAGCACCTATAATAGCCGGCAAGCCCCAGAAAACTCCGGACTTCCGCTACAGTAGCAAGCTCAGGCCACTCCCGTATCGCAACAATCTTCGCCGGATCCACAGCAATACCCTCTCCACTCACTATATGCCCGAGGAACGCCACTGAGGATAGCCAAAACTCGCACTTCGAGAACTTGGCATACAACGGATTTCTCCTTAGCGTTTCCAACACCAAATGAAGGGGGACGTAAAAGTAGGCGCTTCGTAGAGAACTTCTCTAACGTTTGGGCATACAACTATTATAGGCTCTTCGTAGAGAACTTCTCGCGGATAGCATTACCTCTCACTACTTTGACGAGGAAGGAGCATAAGTTTGTTTGGACGCTGGAGTGCGCGCGAGCTTTTGAGGAGTTGAAGTGTCGGTTGACCACGGTGCCTGTGCTGAGTTCTCCATGTGGGACCGAAGGCTATGAGATTTATAGCGATGCTTCAGGCAGCGGTTTGGGTTGCGTGCTACTGCAACACGGAAGTGTAATAGCTTATGGCTCGAGACAGCTAAAAGTGCATGAAAGGAATTATCCGGTCCATGACTTGGAGTTAGCGGCCGTGATTTTTGCCTTGAAGCTGTGGAGGCACTACTTGTACGGTGTGAAGATTGATATATACCCCGATCACAAGAGTCTGAAGTATCTTATTGATCAGAAGGATCTGAATATGCGGCAGCGTAGATGGATGGAGTTCCTGGGGGACTATACGTTCAAGATCCACTACGTGCCTGGCAAAGGGAATGCGGTTGCGGACGCATTGAGTCGCCGAGCCCCAGCTCAAGCCAATTGGCTATCGGTGCACGATGAGCTGTTGGTGCGAGAGTTGGAGGCGTTGGAGATTGTTTGTGAGCATCAGACGGCTTCGATTTGGAGGAAGAAGGAGCTTCTGGTAGCAGACGACTTTTACGTTTCCAACACCAAATGGGATTCGTGGGCGAATTTGGTAGCAGACGACTTTTACGTCCCCCTTCGCTCCTTTGAGTTTTGGGCATTTCAGTCCCGAATCAAAGCCGTTCGTTTCCTTTTTTGAGATCCAACGGCTGGGGGTTGTTCCTGAAGGGATATACCCGGGTTTGGGCTTTCAAAACCCTCACTTTTCTTAAGTGTTATCTTTCTAAAACCTTAGAGAGAGAGGAGATCCAAGGGAGGAAGAAGGAGCTAGATCCCGCCATTTAACGCCGCCCTTGATATCGAGAAGCACATCGCCTCCAAGTCCAAGTCCAAGCATGGCTCCTATAAGGGCAAGGCCACGGCCACCACCTCCACCACCACCTATAAGGATAAGGGTAAGTTTAAAACCAGGGATTCTACCAACGTTGTCATCACCGCTAGAGATGCTAGTAACCCGACCGGGGAACGCATTCCCATAGGGAAAATTAGTAAAGACAAGGCTGCATGTTATTAGTGCGGAGTAACCGGACACTATGCCTTCAAGTGCCCTACCAAAACTCGGACATTGGCACTAGTGGAGCCTACGGAAGACGGACCCGATTATGTCTTTGAGGCTACGGATGAGTCCGACTTAGATGGCATACCTAGTGATCTGGAGGACGAATCACATCTGATGTTGCATTGCATAATGCCGGAGAAGACTCCGTGCTATTGGTTGTTTTTCGGGTTTTCTACGCGGTAGATTGCAGCAGGGAGCCTTGGGGACTAACCCAAAGGTGCACCCGGAAAACTGGGCGGATACGAGATCTTGCCAACGTGGTGGCTTGAGAGCCAACTTGAACATAACCAGGTTAAGTGACTTGTGATGGAAATGGGACTTGGTGGAAGTTTGACCCGCGCAAATGGCTTAAATTGTCGTTGCGATGTGAGCACCAGTTAGATGGAACCGTACTCGTTCTATGTCGTTCGGTTAAAGAGACCTAAAGGCACGTGGCACTTACCGTTGACATAGATTAGGGTCTTCGGCGGTCAATGGCTTAAATTGTCGTGACCCAGGCCAAGAAGACAAATTGCTCTTAGGTTTGGCCGTCCAAGTGGCGGTGGTGAGTCCGGAATGTCTATGGCTTTAATTGACGTGACATCGACCGGTTCACCGAGAATGTGCCCTGAGAGCACGGGACGTGTGGCCGTGCGAGCCCACGTCTATGATGAAATGGCTAAGTATATAAATTGCTCGCTTATGCTAATGAAATGCAGGGAAGGAGCATCGCCGCCCCGAGTTGGGGGCGGGATCGTTATAATTTGGTCAGCATTGCTGACCGTTGCCTTGTTTTGCCACCGTGCGGTGGTTTGTTGCTTGCAGGTGTAGCTGGACCAAGCGGTCAATAGCGGGCTAAAGCCCGAATGCGAAGCCGGCCCTTGAAGGCCTAAGTTGGAAGTGTTTACTGCTTTATTCATGTGTGACCGGCCTGCGTGCCGTGATTTGTAAAACATGTAATTGGAAGTGAAACATTTTGTAAGGCCTTAAGGCTTATTTTGGGTATTTTGTACAACATTCCTATTCTGTACTAGTGTACATTCGTGCTCTAATGCTGGGTTCTTTATTGCAACTTTAATATAATGCTTCCGCTAGAATGCTCTGTGTAGGACGTTGAGATTGGTTGGATGGTTTCCATAAGTAACCACCCGATCTGTCTGTGGCATACGGCGTCGGGCCCCGGCCGGACCTACTGCCATATGCTATGTGACGGATAGGGGGTGTTACAGTTACGGCCACACGGACCTTAACACTACATTTAACGCCGCCCTTGATATCGAGAAGGACATCGCCTCCAAGTCCAAGTCCAAGCATGGCTCCTATAAGGGCAAGGCCACGGCCACCACCTCCACCACCATATATAAGGATAAGGGTAAGTTTAAAACCAGGGATTCTACCAACGTTGTCATCACCACTAGAGATGCTAGTAACCCGACCGGGGAACGCATTCCCGTAGGGAAAATTAGTAAAGACAAGGCTGCATGTTATTAGTGCGGAGTAACCTGCCACTATACCTTCGAGTGCCCTACCAAAACTCGAACATTGGCACTAGTGGAGCCTACGGAAGACGGACCCGATTATGTCTTTGAGGCTACGGATGAGTCCGACTTAGATGGCGTACCTAGTGATCTGGAGGACGAATCACATCTGATGGTCATGCGGTGTATACTCACTACACCTCGCTCCCTAGATGATTGGAATCGGACCAACATCTTCTCTTTAATATTCAAGATTGGTGAGAAATTATGCAAGTTGATTATAAACAGTGGTAGCTGCATGAACGTAGTTTCTGAAGCTGCGATTTCTCGCATGTCGTTGGTTACGGAACCCCACCCTACACCCTATCAGCTAGCTTGGATAAATAAGATGTCCCTACCGGTCACCAAGAGGTGTTTAGTTCCTGTTACAGTCAAGTCTTATTCGGATCAAATATGGTGCGATGTCATCCTGATGGATGCGTATCATGTCCTTTTGGGATGCCCATGGCTCTATGATCAAGACGTTACTCATCATGGGCGAGCCAACACATACGAGTTTCAACACAAGCGGAAGAAGGTCACTCTAAAACCTACTCCACCCAAGGAATCGTCTAGCTCCTTGAAGGACACTACCCTTCCGGTTGAGCGGAAAACGTTGAGTTTGTTAGGAAGGCAAGAATTCACGTGAGAGACATTTGTTGGCGGAGTTATGTATGCGCTAGTCTGCTTGTTGGCCACATATGAGACTATTGACTTTGGGAATATACCCGTAGAGTTGAGGGAGCTGTTGGAAGAGTATAAGGACGTCTACCCGGACGAATTACCTTCGAAGTTTCCCCTGGTGCGTGATATTCAGCACACCATAGATTTGGTTCCGGGTTCATCCCTACCGAACATCCCTCATTACCGTCTGAACCCCGCCGCCCACCAAGAATTACAAGCCCAGATCTCGGACCTTCTACTGAAGGGGTTCATTAGACATAGCATGAGCCCGTGTTCGGTTCCAGCCTTGCTTGCCCCAAAGAAGGATGGGACGTGGAGGATTTGCGTTGATAGACATGCTATCAACAAGATCACAGTGAAGTATCGTTTCCCTATTCCTCGGTTAGACGATTTATTGGATATGTTAACGGGAGCCACGATTTTTTTGAAGCTGGATCTTAGGAGTGGATACAACCAGATTCGGATTCGTGAAGGGGACGAATGGAAAATGGCTTTCAAATCATAAGATGGGCTATATGAATGGTTGGTCATGTCATTTGGGCTATCCAACGCGCCCAGCACATTCTCTCGCATGATGACACATATATTTAGACCCTATATGGGCCAATTTGTTGTTGTGTACTTCGATGATATCTTAGTCTATAGTACGTCACTGGCTGATCACACGTATCACTTACGCCTCATATTCACTACCCTTCGTAAGGAGACCCTATATTTGAATCTCAATAAATGTACCTTCTGTGTGCGGTCGGTCGAATTTTTGGGGTATATTGTCAGCTCAGAGGGCATCCACGTCGACCCAAAAAAGGTCCAAGCCATCCGGGATTTGCCCGAGCCATCCACCACCCGGGACGTGCGCAGTTTCCATGGTTTAGCTACCTTCTACCACCGTTTTATTAGGGACTTTAGTGGCATTATGGCTCCCATCACCGAACACCTAAAGAAGGGAGAGTTCGTTTGGACGAAATCTGCGACACATGCCTTCCAACTGGTGAAGGATTAAATGACGAAAGCACCCGTACTTCGCCTACCCGATTTTAGTTTGGTTTTTGAGCTTGCGTGTGACGCGTCCGGAGTAGGCATTGGGGGATTCTTTAGCCAAGAGGGCCATCCGGTGGGATATTTTAGTGAGAAATTGTCTGGCCCTAAATTAAATTACTCGAATTATGATAGAGACTTTTATGCCGTGATCTGATGCCTTCACCATTGGCGCCACTACCTCCTCCCCAAGGAGTTTGTTTTATTATCGGATCACGAAGCCTTACGTTTTATAAATCCCCAAACTAAAATCAGCCCCCGACACGCGAAATGGGTATCATTCTTACAAGAGTACACCTTTGTCCTGAAACACCTTAGGGGCACCCAAAACCGCGTAGCTGATGCTCTTAGCCGTGTTTCTTTATTGTTGGCCATGATGGAGGTAAAGGTCATAGGGTTTGAATGCATTAAAGAGGAGTACGCGAACTGCCCCTACTTTAGGGATATCTTTCTAGCCACCCTTGACGCGTCCCCCTCTACCATTTCGGCGTATTCTCTTCGGGATGGTTATCCTTTTCGGCATTCTAAGCTGTGTATCCCGCGCTCTTCCCTTCGCGACTTCATAGTGTGGGAATTGCATGGAGGTGGTCTTGGAGGTCACTTTGGACGCAACAAGACTATTACGTTAGTTGAGGATAAATTCTATTGGCCACACCTTAAGTCTCTCGTTACTAAAATCATTAAAAGCTGTCGCACGTGTCAATTAGCCAAGGGGAACAAGACCAATGTGGGGTTATATACTCCCCTCCCAATCCCTTCCATTCCTTTGGAGGATGTTAGTATGGATTTCGTGTTGGGTCTGCCACCTACGATGCGGAGGCATGACTCCATCCTAGTGGTGGTAGACCGCTTCTCCAAGATGGCCAACTTTATTCTTTGTAGCAAGCCTAGCGATGCCTCCCATATCGCCACGCTGTTTTTCAAAGAGGTCGTTAGCCATAGGGGAGTGCCGAAGACCATTGTTTCGGATCGTGACATTCGATTCACGAGTTACTTTTGGAAGACGTTATGGACACTCATGGGTACAAAGCTCCTGTTTTTCACGGCCTACCACCCTCAAACAGATGGCCAAAAGGAAGTCGTCAATAGAAGTTTGGGTTCTTTGCTACGTTGCCTTGTGGGCGATCACAAAGGCACTTGGGATCTGATCCTTCGACATGCACAACTAGCGTATAACAAATATAAGAATCGCTCTACGGGGTTATCGCCTAATAAAATTGTGCATGGATACAAGGCTCCTGTGCCACTTGATTTAGTACCACTTCCTCCCACTTATAAGTCAAGCCACTTTGCACAAACATTCACCCAACACGTTCATGATTTGCACAAGCATATTCAAGACAAGTTAGCTATTCAATATGAGTCTTACCGGTCTCATGCCAGCTTACATAGGCATCCTTATACTTTTAATGTTGGAGATCTAGTCTTGGTACATTTAATTTCGGAACGGTTACCTTCGGGCACCATTAAAAAGTTGGCCCCTAGGCGAGTCGGTCCCTTCAAGACTATTAAATGCTTGGGTAACAATGCGGTGGTTTTGGATTTGCCGGTTGATTGGGGAGTCTCCCCTACGTTTAATGTTTCTAACTTAACACCATATATTTCTCCACTTCCAGCAAATCCCCCTTCATCTACATCTTCTATTCCGGTTTCATCTCATGGGGTTGGGAGTGAGTGGGGACAAACATTCACGGATCCTGCTGTATTTACGTCGGATGATGACGACATTATTTTATCTGATGTTCATACTAATCCATTTCCCAGTTTTCCCCAGTCTCTTGTTCTACCTGACAGGATCGCCATAGATGAAGTCCTCTCCTCCAACGAGGGCGATACGCGCCGCTTTCTAGTCCATTGGCGCGACCGCCCTACCTCTGATGACTCGTGGGTGACCGAGGCGGAGTTACTCCACTTGGATGCTGATCTCCTCCAACGCTACCTGTCGGGCCACTCATCGGTGACCAGTGCTATCGGGTGGGGGAGAATTGATGGAGCAACGGCGGATGGAGCCGAAATTGATGAAGCCACGGTTGGAGCCAATGTGGATGATGATCTGGAACCGCCTGTACTTAAAGATGTGCGCCGCAACGACTAATCGGCACGACGTCTCGTGGACATTCGCCGCAACCGCATTCGCTACAATCTGCGTCTGCGGCCTCCGCCATCGTCTTAATCCTTTGAGAACTTTAGTTTTCCTGCACTTTATAATTAATTTTAATTTCATGTTGGCTATGTTAATTTGTACGGTCCAGATGAGACCAAGTGTGTTGTGATAGGGTTGTAATCCTGTGGGAGTATATATACTCCTAAACTCTGTTTTAATGGCATGAAAGATTTGGACAAAAAAATCAAAGCAGCCGTGAGAATTCTTCTCCCTAGGGCTCAGCCAGATTTCGGCGTGCAAGGGTGCGATACCGCCACCGCCGCATTCGCCTAGCGTGCGACTCGCCAGAACCAAGTCCTCCTGGTGCGAATCCGGCGACTTCCGCTCACCTCTGCGCACTATGCGACTCAGCCGTCACCGCCCGTCCGCTCGGCGTGAGACTCGCCCCTTCCCTTCCTTCGACGTCGGAGTGAATCCGGCCAACCCCCCCCCCCCCCCCCCCCACCACCACCCGCCCGAGCTTCTGCCTCCACGCCGCCCCTGCGCTCCTGCCCATCCCGTGGTCTCCAAGCCGCTGACTATCCGAACTTCTTCCACCTCTGGGAAAACCCTCCACGGTGTGAACTCCAGTGGATCGCGCCTCATCCTCCGTTCGTGAGCATTGTAGTGCTTCTGTGGTCATGTCCCTACGCCTTCTTCTTCTTCATTTTGGGTAACGAATCTCTCCACTATCTTGAGTGATTTCTTCTATCTTCGTGTCGTTTGGGTGGAGAATATTGGTGTCATTTTTGGAAACATGGAACTTCGCCGCAACGCTCAAGCCGCTTGATTGCTTCAAGCCATTTAAATTTTATTTGAACGGAATTTTCGGAGCGAACCCGACCCCTTCTCGAACGCTCTTTGGTCGGAGTACTCTTGGATTAAACTTGTTCGGTTTTGGTAGCCAACCCGACCCCTTCTCGATCGCTCTTTGGTCGGAGTACTCTTGGATTTAATTTTGTGTGATTGCTTGTGGATGTTTGTGCCGGGTTAATTGGTAATCGACGTGTGTCGTCACGGTAGCCTGCATCACTCATGGTGAGAGTATCCTTGTCCGTAAGGGGTGTCAAATGGATATTATCTGCGTGGTTTGTGGAGTGACTATTCCCGATACGGTTGTGCGTCCCGTCCATCCTACGACCTTAGTCTTATTAGGTTTTCTCCCGAGTTGTCTGACCCTTAACTCTTTTGATGATTCTGAGTTATTACCTTTGAGTGAGCCCTCCTCTGAGGGCGATGTCATTATTGATGAAGAGTTGAGTGACGTTGAGGATTTTGGTTACCCAAGTGACATGGAAGAGGAATTTCCCGCTGAAGTGCCACATTATATGAATATCCAACCTACCCTCGACCTTACCCCTGATCCATCGCCTATGCTAGTTGAGGAATGGTCCGATGAACCTGACTTAATGGATGTTCCGACTGATTGGGAAGATTTATCTTATGAGGGAAGGTTATTTTTGGATGACTTTAGCGCTGAGAACCCGAAATATATTTCTTTGATGTTATCACCATTGCACGAAATTCAGGATGATTTTGATTCCCTCCCGGGTTTGTTTTACCGACTCTCCCTCCTGATCCGTTGACTCGACTAGTGGACCCTTTAGGATACGGATTTGGTATGCCTGATCTGAGTCGTTTTATTATGCCGACCTTGCTAGCCCCTCCGTTGCACATGTTTCGTCGTACATGTTTTAGTGAATTGTTAGATTTTGTAGTCGTTCTTTCACCGCACCTCGTAGATCTGACTAGGCATCACCATTGGCTGTTTATTTTTCTGCGTGTCCATCTACGTTTTTGTCCTAGTTTACGATCAATTCTGATTTCGCGGAGACTATCCCTCTTATCTTAGTTTTATCACGGCGTGCTTACTCATTCGGTCTTGTTGCACATATCTTTCCTCCACCTGCTTACAACGATGGCTTGCACGTGTCCATGATGATAGCTGACCACTTTGAGTTGTACCGCATGCACTTCTATTCACTCCCAAGTGCGTCCTCTGCAAGAGTTGGTGATTTGGAATTAGTCTGGTCATTCCCCGAGCGGATGTCTACGGGCTCCGTCAATAAATTAGCACTTAGGGATGTAACGCCCCAAATTTTGAAAGAAGGACGAGCAGCGTCGAGAGCCATTTTGGGGCTTGGTTAGGGTCACACGACCAAGGACACGGGTGTGTCCATGGTCGTGTCGAACCGGGTTCGTCGAGAGCCTGGGAAGTCGACATTTTTTCACTCAATTCGTTGACTAGTGGGGGACACGCCCTCCGACATGGCCGTGTCGGAGCCCGTGTCGCAGGCGTGTTATCTCGAGTGTCGACACAGAGATGTCGACACAGTTGTGTCGACACAGTTATGTTGACATAGAGGTGGTGTCGACACAGAGGTGTCTACACGGTGGTATCGACACAGTTTTGTCGACACAGTTGTGTCAACATAATGGAGGTGTCGACAAGGGTAGGGGTACACGGCCTGGGTCACGGGCGTGTCCAAGGGTGTGTCAGGGCCGTTCGACGATTTCCCCAGCAACCTGCGTTCGACGATTTTGCCATGGATCTGCGTTCGACGATTTCCCTGCGTTTGACGATTTTGCCAGGGATCTACGTTCGATGATTTCCTGCATTCGACGATTTTGCTAGGGATCTGTGTTCGATGATTTCCCTGCGTTCGACGATTTTGCCAGGGATCTGCGTTTGACGATTTCCCTGCATTCGACGATTTTGCCAAAGTCTCCGTTCGACGATTTGGCAGCATTCGACGATCTTGGCTCGACGATCGTCGAGCGCGGGGCGGATTGTGCCGTGTTTGACTGCCGGCGTGGAGTGTCTACATATGGGATTTTTGGCGGGATCTTGACTAAATGTCCCGACACAATTGATTGGTCGCGGACGTGTCCTACTCCGGTTTGGTGAACTGTGCGGTGTTCAGCCCCTTTTGTCCAGGTCAGACCTGGATCGTAGATGTGCATTTCCCTTTTGTGGGAATCAACGGCTGGTGGTTAATCCGATTGGGATCTACCGGTGTATAGGGTTTCAACACCCTTATTTTTCTGTCGCTGGTTCTCTGTCTGAGATCTAGAGAGAATGGAGAGCGAAGGAGGAGGAAGAGATTTCGGTGCTTTTAATCAGGCTATTTTTCCATGGCTAGGAAGAGGAAATGGAAGGTAACGACACTTCTCCTCTTGGTTTTAGGATGCATGTTTTAGCATCTTTTTTTCTAGTTTTTTGGCACCAAACTCCTAAATGAGAGGGGTTTGGGTCGCCAAGGTTCAAGAGGAACCTCCGGGTCGATTGTGTCCGTCCCCGGCATGTTTTGCATTAGAGATCTGCTTCGTTAGTGGATTAGGCATGGTGGGTGAAGCCGTAGTCGCAACCGTTAGTCCGACTCGGTGATGTTGCATACGAGGTTTAAGGATTTGTAGAGATCCGTTGCGACAAGTGGCCTTTTGTGATGTGTGATGTTTGTGGTGTTCTTCCCGTTATCTTGCGTGAGTACGTGTGACCGGTACCGGGCAAGGTGAGCTCCTCATTGGCGGTAGATGGTTTCCTTGGTGGACAAGGTTAGCTCTACATGGGTGGTAGATGGTTTCCTTGGTGCACGGGAATGCTGCAGTACTAATGGGAGATTATGGTGGAATTGTCTTGGATTGTGATGTGCCAAGGCGTGGCTGTGTCTCCGTGGTAGGCCGGCTATACCGTGACATGCAAGTCATGTGTGGAAAGTGTCCCGGCGAGGCTAGTCCCCTTTTGTGAGACTGACGAGAATGCCGAGCATGGGGCAAGCCCGGGCAATGAGGCCATGAACGGGTGGGGTCCAGCAAGGGTTCATAGAATCGGTCAGTGTGTTGGACGGAATCCTGACATGAAAAGTCAGAGTTTGCCGGCAAGCCCGAGTCTACGACCGTGAGCGGGTGGGGCCTTGGCAAGAGTTCCGTGTGGCGGCTTGTATACCGTTGGGGGATTGTGGTTCCCCTTTGTTTGCGGCTTTATGCCAATGGGGAAATGATGTGATGTTATGTTAGATGCATACGCTATAGGGTGCCTTGGGTGAAGCCCGGGTTGTTGCATACATGCTACATAAGTTGGCCCATTTTATCATATGCTCAACAATAAAGAACATGTATGTTGATTGAGACATCAAGGCTTGTTTTTTTAGTGCATTACTTGTTTATAAATATATTGCATACGAAGTGCTGACTTGCAGGTTGGAGGTTTCCTCGGGGTCCGTTAGGGGGGCCGGGAGGAGATGTGTTGGTTACACAGTTTGAGGTCAGCATTTGCTGACCCACGTTACTAATAATTTTTACAGGGCAAGGATCGCAAGCAGGAGCTAGCTCGCCGGCCAGAAAGGCCTAAGCCTCATGAAGTGATACCTTTTTGTTGTAGCTCTACTTTTATGACATTGTATGTTTGATGCCCATGTTGACCGGCTTGCATGCCGAGGTAGACTAGGTGTGCTTATGCACTTTTATGACTGATGTATTATTTGAGTTTAGACTCACTCTGGTTGTAAGGCCATAAGGCCATCTTGTTACTCTTGTAGGCGTGGATAACTTCTAGTCTGTTTGTTGTTTCCGCTGTGTTGTGTTATGAGTTTTGAGTTTGGGTAGTTATATCATCTTATAATACTGAAGCTGTGGCGTCCGTATGTTGTGGGGCCCCGGCCGGACCCATATTATACGGTCATTATAGGGGAGGTGTTACAATTTGGTATCAGAGGGAGGTTCGATTCAAGGTCAGTGTGTAGAGAAGTTATCCACATAAGAGTAACGCGGGACCATGAGTGTCCTTATATTTGAGTCTTGTGATTTGAGACTGATTCCTTGTTTCTTGTTTTCTTGAAGAGTGCAAGCAACGAGGCTGGTATGTCGAGAGCAAGAGAAGAGCTTTCGGCGAGCAGTGCCACTGCTCTAGGTCTTTTGGGCACGGGTGTAAACCCGACCGATTTCTGTTGCATGCTCGCGGAAGCAATGGTGGCAGCTCAAGCTGCAGCGACAGCTCAGGTAGCAACCCCTGCTACACCGGATACGGCGGCGGCCGTTCCAGGCAGAGAAGCCAGGCGAGTAGAGCCTTTGGAAGAAAGAGTGGTGGTCGGGCATGGGGACCGGCAGATGAAGTACTTTCTAAGCTTCCATCCCCCATCGTTCAAGGGAGTTGGTACGCCAACTGATGCGGAGGATTGGTGGGATGGGATTCAAGAGCTTTTGAGGGCGGCAGAGATGCCAGAAGAGAAGAAATCTGAGTATGCGGCATTCATGTTAAAAGGAGACGCCAAGTTGTGCTGGGTGAGCCATAGCGGCCGCCAATTTCCTGGACGCACCTCGTCGATGGAAGAATTTGGGGATGCTTTTCTAAAGAGGTACATTCCCGTTTCTACATGGTTGGCCATTCAGAGGCAGTTTCTGCACTTAATGCAGCGAGATAAGATGGTGGAGGTGTTGAAACCGATTTCTCGGTCTCCTGTGGAGTTCGCCCTTGGGGAAGGGGTGGTCTCGCACCTACTTCACTCCTGCAAGAAAAACAACAAAGAAGACAAGGAAAAACCGACCCAAGGGCTCGGCGGGGATGTCCCACCACACACCCAGAAGATCTCAGAGCGTTTCCCCTCCTTAGCCAGAGGCCGAGCTAAGGTACCCTCAGAAAGCACTTGAAAACTGGAGCAGGAAAGCACAGGAAGCCTGCTTTTTGGGGTACCCCTTGGGTCCTATTTATAGTTTTTAGAATCTGAACTGCCAATAACCAAAAGAACTGACCTGAAATTATCAAAAAACCCTTGGTTGGGTCTGCCAACAGCCAAACTCCGCAGTTTTGAAGGGCTTTGGGCAGACCAGCGGGGGCAAAACAGTAAAAAGTACCTCACACATCCAGGCGAGCTGGGGAGCTTGATCACCTCGGCAGGTCCTGCTCGCCTGCTATTGCCGAGCTCCATTGTTAGGGCGCGAGCTGGGACTGTGAGCTCGCCCATCCCTTGGTCGCCATCAGTTGTCCTGGGCCAGCTCGGCGAATGCCGAGCTCGGGGTCGCGAAGGCTGATCTTTGGTCGACGAATGTCGATCTCTGGTCGGCGAATGCAGATATCTGGTCGATGAATGCCGAGATCGGGCTCGTCTTCTCCACTGCCGGGCTCGCCCACCATCTTCTGCTCGATCTGTCTGGCTCCTGGCGACCTTGCTCGCCGGACACGGGGTTGTACATAATCCCCGCTCTTTTTGAGCTTGGCAAAGCTCGGAAAGAAACATCCAACCCTAAGTGTGCGGCAAGCGCAGGGTGACGAGTTGGAGGGAATCTTTGGGTGGGGGCCACCTGCGGCTATATATATACCTGCATACCTGCTTGGCTCTTGCCCTTCCCCTTGCTCTAACGCTGCCAAGATGCCGCTTCCCCAGGAGATCTAAGAGCGCCTCAACCGGGATCTCCAGGCCTCGGCTGCTCGTGTGGCTGCTCTGACAGCGGTCTTGTCCAATGTCCCTCAAGTTGACTCCGCCGAACCCGGCTCAAAGAGGTCGAAGTCATTCCCCAATGCGGCCTAGCCGATTTATGAAGACCTGAGGACCACCCTGGAGATGGGGACTGGCTCCTTGATGAATTGTAAATATACCTATTTTTCTGTACATTAATTTAGTCGTTTTCATTTCTTTTCGTCTTTTTTATATATTTTTGCTTAATAAATTGCTCCTTTTTTGTAAATAATTTTGCTGACTTGTTTTATTTTATTTTTCAGAAAAAATCAAAAATCTGCCAAAAAAGTCAATGTCACGCCCGTGACATATTGGTCACGCCCGTGACCAGGGCGTGATACGACAAACTCCGTCAATCAGCAAAATTTTGAAGTGCAAAGCCTGACACGCCCGGGGTCACGCCCGTGTCACCCGACACGGGGCGTGACCCAAGCCCGTGTTCACTCCACTCGACGAATTCATCTCGACGATCGTCGAGTGTCGACACCAACAGTCAAGCCCAGCGTCATGCCCATGACCTGGGGCGTGACTCAATTTCCACTCGACGATTTTCAACTCGACACTTTCAGCTCGACATTCGTCGAGTGTCGACACCAGCCGACACGCCCAGAGTCACGCCCGTGACCTGGGGAGTGACCTTTCCAGCTAGCCCGACAAGACCTGCCCGAAGACTTTCGGCGCGCACCGCGCCCAGATCCACCTACTTGACACGCCCATAGTCACGCCCGTGACCTGGGGCGTGACCACTGCGAGACCGACACGTGTCCAGCCCGAAGTCCACTTTCCCGTCAAATCGCCGGCCGCCTTCTCAAATAGTACTGTCACGCCCCCTGTCAAGCCCGTGACCAAGAGCGTGACCCATGTAAATTTTTTCTATAAATTCAAAGGTTCTGCTTTGGATTTCTGTTCCCCTTTTGGGTTCCATTTTGTAAGGGGAGGTGCTGCGTAGATGGATTTCCAACCTATGGAATGGGGTTTTCTCTTTCTCTCTCTCTTTTATTTTTGTACTAGCCTTGAAATAGTTTTTTTTTGACATAATAAAAATGTATTTTTCTTTCTCATTTCTATGTTTTGGACTTCATCTATGCGCCCACCCTTTACAATCTTATTTATTCCTTGCTTTAACTTCTATTTCCTTCTTTTGTAATGGGTGTGTGTGTGTATGAGTATAACTTCATAATTTTATGTTCTTAGTTTTGTTAACTTAGAATTTTTATAGCTTTTTATTTCATTGTTATAAACCCGTAAAAATGATTTCAAGGTGATTTTCATTTCTTTTAAGTTAGATTTTTCTTTTTAGGATGTAAAACCTTTTTCATTATTTTCAGTTTATTTTCACTTTTTAATCAGTTTTACGGAGTTATAGGAATGATTATATAGTCGTTTTAATTTTTCGCGCACTTAGTTTTTCATTTTAATCTTTTGCTCTTTTATTTTTTTCGTTCTCTTTTTATGCATTTCTACCGCATTCTAGCGGTAGAAATGTATTCGTTTTTATTTTTCGATCACTTGCATTTTTGCGTTTATTTGCAAACCTTTCTTCCCGTTTAATTTTTATTTCAGCTTTTTATGCATTTCTACCGCATTCTAGCGGTAGAAATGCAGTTGTTTTAATTTTTCGTCAACTTAGTTTTTTTTTACATTTTTCTGTGTGTGTGCGCATTTATTTCCGCCTACTCGTTAAGAGTTAAATGGCGCTCGCTTATTTTACTTTCTGTAGAGTGCGTGAGTTTGTAATTTTCCTTTTTTCCGCCTACTCACTTGAGTTTAATGGCTGGATTTTATTTCGGTAGAGTGTGTGTGTTTTCATTTATGTCGAGAGAGAGTGTGTGTGCGTTGTATTTATTTTGTCCTACTCGGTTGAGTAGGACCCGTATTTATTTTCTCCTACTCATTTGAGTAGGACTTGCGTGTGTGCGTTTTACTGCTTTCATTTCTCCCGCCCACGCGCTTGCGCCGGGACTCGCAATTTACAGCTTTCTTCAGTCCTACTCGTTTGGGTAGGACTTGCAATTTTCAGCTTTCCTTTACTGCTTTATTTTACTGCTTTCATTTCCTGCTTTCCATTTTCTGCTTTCTTTATTGCTTTTCCCGCAAGCCGTCCCCATTCCGATGAGTGGCTAACCGTTCTTAGCCCTCGGCATCGAAGAGCATTGGGACAGATAAAATAGCTTAAAATAATTAAAGGTCTAATCTTTCTAATTAATTAAAAGTACTTAAGGTTTTTCCGGGGTTAACGACGCGTAGGACCACATATCGATGTGTGGGCCCTATTTCTGTTTTCCATACGCTCGCCGAGAGGCCGTGCGTATGGACAGATCACCCCTTGGCAAAGAGAGTTCCGCACTAACCCTCGAGAGAGGAGGCGCGCCAACTCTACCGGATTGGGTTCCCCACCCAATAGCGGGGTTCTTAGCGTAATGCGGGCGTTAAGAGGAATCCTTCGTCAGACTAACGTTCGGTCGAATAGTCTTAGCGTTCAGGTGTGCGATAGTCCTAGAGATAGGTGAGCTCATTTTAGTGGAACCTCCACGGCCAAGTCCCCGCCTTAATTAATTAGAAATTTAGGAGCTCTTTTTATTTAAAGTCTATTTTAGTTCATTTGTTTTCTCGGTGCCATCGAGCTAAGCTCTTCATCGGCACCACCTTCAAGCTTTATTTTTCATGCTTTCATTTTTCTTTCTGCCTTTTTCTGCCTTTTTATTATATATAAATATAACCCGACAAGTTAATTATCAGTAAAATAATAGTCCCCTCCAGGGAAGAGTAGAAATAATCGAACCGGACCCGAGAACAATACGACCTCGATATTCCACCCGGAATATCCTGTACTACTCACGATAGGTGCACTTGCCTCCTTTCGTTAAAACTCGATCCAACCCGTTTTATATCCAAAATAAATAAATACGCGCGCCCCGTTTTCTTAAATAAAATCACTTCCGCCTTTTTTCTTAAATAAAACCGCCGGGTCGCCGCGTGACCGTAAATAATTTTGGAGTTTTAACCATCACTCCTCCACTCGGATAGTTCTTGAGAAAGATAGAGAGGTTGTCGTGGTCGGCGACGACCCGGACGGTCAACCTGATGGTGGGGGCGTCACGCCGCAAGAGCCCACACCGCGAGGCGAGGCCATTCTTGCAGACTCGCGGTTCATGACACCGGATATCCATCCCCGGGACACGACTCTTCTCTTCGGGATACTGCTTGTTAGCTCGCAGAGGCCGAATTCGCCGGTGCGCCCCCCCTCTCCTCGGCGAAATGACGTGGCCTCGGGGGTAGGTTTGGGGACCATCCCCACCCCGGGATTTGAGCTTCTCCCGTCGGGGACTCACGGCCCAGGTCGCAAGAAGGATCTGAGGTTCATCCCTCCCCACATCTCCTTCGAGCTGCCGAGCTCGTCAGGTCGATTTTGCTTGGACTCTTGCCCCATGAACTTTTTCTGCATTCCCCTTTTTGCTGATACTTGTCTTCACCACTCCCCCAGCCAGTCCGCTTCCGAGGAATCTTCGCGGGCAGTGCACTACTCCCCCTCCCCTCCCCAAGCTCGCTGGACTCTTACCTGGGTCCTGAAGTGGATCAAGGCGAGCTGACGAGGAGGGAGGTCAAGCTTCTCAAGAAGCTGGTGTGCGGGCTGCGCGAGGTGCAGGGGGTCAACGAGACGCTGCAACGCGACTACACGCGTCTCGCCGACGAGGTGCAAAGCGGCCAGGCTGGCGAGCTGATGTCCCCCTCCGAGCTTCTGGACGATATAGACGATGGCCTCTCCGTGGCGCAGAGGAATTCTGGTAGGATCTGCGAGCTGCTCCGCGCACGGCAGTCTGGGGGGCGGGAGCCGCGAGGCTCAGGTAGGTAAGAGGGCGGCTCCTTTGCCGAGCCGACTGGTACTCGCATCCTAATGCTCCCCCTGCTCGCGCGCACCGCCCTTTTTCCTGAACCTATCTGTAATAAGTAGTTTTTAGAATATTCTTGGACATGCGTTATTCAAATAATATACTGCGATGTTTGACTTAGCCTTGACCGGGACGCGCCGGAAGTCGGCGAGCTGGGTTGGCGAGTTTGGTGGCGAGCTGGGGTGGCGAGCTCGGCCGATGGGACAGCCTGACCCCATATTTCCTTTTCTATAAATAGCCCCCCCCCCCCCCCCTTTACCAACCACCGTACTTGTGCTTTTATTTCTCTTTCTCCCAGCTCCTTTTTGAAAGAAACAGTGCCTAATCACCTAGAGGGGGGTGAATATGTGAACTTTATCTTTTTAACTTTAAAGGCAGAAATACTGATCAATAAAAACAATTCTACAATTATCACAACACAGCAAACATACAATCACACATACATAGAGTGCACACAGAGTTTATAGTGGTTCCCCAAGGTCTGGGTACATCCACTTTCCTCCTTCGCCTATCTAGTAGTGTACTAGATTCGGCCTAACTTCAGCACTTCTCCTCAGATCCTCAGATCTTACAGCTCAAAACCCCAAACAGGTTCCTACAACTCAGAGTGTCCCCACTCCTACAACTCAGGCACAAAGCCCTACCACTCAGTCTTCCACAATACCTACACTCAGGCTAAACAGCCCTACCTCAGCCTTCAACAAGGCCTACACTCAGAGAAATGATTCTCCTACACTAAGGCTCAAAAGCCCTACCTCAGCCTTTATAAATTTAGGCTTACAACTCAGATCCCTTAGGATCCTACAGAAAATAAAGTTTACAAAGTATTTAACCACAACTCTGAAAGAGAGAGATGAGTTGACTGGCTTCTTGATGAGTTCTTGGAAGAACTTTGCAGAGATCAACCTCCCTTGGCTTTCTTCAAAGCTTCTTAAATTAGAACACAGTAGGGTTGAGTCTCCTCTGAAGATGATCTTCTATCAACTTCCGTCTTGAGAATCAGATCTCAATCTGAAACTTACTTTTCAGCCTGGTTCAACAGATGTTCTTCTTAGAAGGAGCTCTCCCTCTCCAACTTCTTAGATCTTCTCTTGAAGGTCTTCTTCTTTGTTGTGTTGTTTTTCAATTCATTGATCATTATTCTGTTGAAGGAGAAAGGTCTTTAAATAAGCTTTCTCCATGGTGACCGGCTGATCCGGTTTCTAACAACTTTCTGACGGCTCTGACAGTTGCAGTTGACCGGTTGAAATGGTAGCTGTCAAGTCATCCAGTCACTTCTTGAAATCTCTGTCACTGTCTGAAAGTGTCGAGATAGATAGTCTTTATGTGTCGACACAAATAGACTAAGTGTCGACACAAGTAGACTAAGTGTCGACACTAGCCTTGTTGGTGTCGACATAACTCCTTGTGTTGTTGTAACAGCTTCTCGACACTGCTTTTTCTGAATGTGTCGACACTGATTCTGTGTGTCGACACAAGCCTTCTGTGGAATGTGTCGACACTGGTTGAGTGTGTCGACACAAGTACTTCTTCTTTAATACTTAGTTGAATTCTGCTGTGTGTCGACACAACTCCTTTGTGTCGACTCATCTTCTTGTGTTGAAACTTGCTAAGTGTCGACACATCTCCTTTGTGCCGACACATGCCTTCTGTGTTGAAACTTTGCTGAGTGTCGACACATCTCCTTTGTGTCGACACATGTACTTTAACTTTGTTGAAGTTTGCTGAGTGTCGAAACAGCCTCCTAGTGTCGACACTTTTGTTGTCGACAAAGTTTCTCTAGGTGTCGACACTGCCTCTAAGTGTCGACACTGATTATGTAGACAATTCTTCACTCTGTGTCGACACTGACTGTATGTGTCGACACTTTTCTTCTGGTGTTGACTCTTCCTTCCTGGTGTCGACACAATTACTCCAAGTGTCGACACAGATTCTCTAGGTGTCGACACAGGCCTTCATAAGTGTCGACACTTCACCTCTAGGTGTCGACACATGGACTTTGAATTTTTCCTGCAATCCTGCAGTTATTAAACCTGCACACATAAACTCAAAGCACATCAAATACACCTTGATGTATATCATTGAGTAGGGTGAGGCTTCTTCAAATCAGGTACATATATTCCAATGTACCCAACAATCTCCCCCTATTTGGAGAAGTCATAACCCTTAGTCAATGATATACACCATACATAACAAATACTCAATATGATGAATAACAATATTAAATGACAGGGTAAGAACTAAACATGTATAAACAGAACATGTATAAACAATTATCTCAGAACAATAATGTAATAGATTGAACATATAACATTGTTCTTACAACTTCAAAAAGTTTTATTAATCAGAAGTTTACATGGAGTTTAATGCAAAAGATTACAAGATTGTAAACTTAAGAAAAATTCTATCCTATGGCTGTTCTGGCTCCTTGATAACAATCCCCTTTTCAGATTGAATCTTTGCTTGGACTGGAGCATTATTGTCATCAACAGGCTTCTTCACTTTGAGATCTTTCTTTTTCATCTCTTCAGCCTTTATCTTCTGCCTTTCAAAACAGTGATAAGGCTTAGGGAAATACTTGCTAGGCTCCTGTGCATTAGGAGGTAGCTTTCCCAGTTTAGCCTTCCTTCTATATTGTACTATGGCCTCTTGTATATTCTCATGTTTTCTCCACTCTTGGTCATAATACCATTTGCCCCTATCCAGGATATTGTCCTTTGCAGCCTTCCAAGTAGTCAAAATAATATTTCTGGAGGTTGGGCTCCATTGCTCAAAGTCTGGCCTTAATTCAGCCTGCTCTCTGAACCTCTTCTTAGATAATTGGGCCTCTTGTTCTTTTAGTAATGCCTCTTGCTCTTTCAAGATTGCCTCTGGCACAGGCTATACAACTTTTTCAAGAATAACATTCTGATTACCCTCAGGAGGACTATACATAGACTGTACCTCCTGATGTATCATGTCAAAATCTGCAGGAGGATATATCACTTGAGCTACTTCAGTTTGTTCTCCTCCAAAATAAGCAGGATTTATTCCAGACTCTGTCACATTATCATCATCACATAAAGGTGGATATCCAAGGGTAGCTCTGATGGAGTTTGAAATCCATTTGGCATGATCAGATCCTGCCTTGACTAAAACCCTCTCCACCTTTATGACTTCTCTTACTATATGATCCCTAAGATCATCTTTCTGGAATCTGATTTGAGCATTCAAATAATTAACTCCATCCTTATAATAAGGTTTTAACCTTTGTAGCTTGTCAGTAATTGCCTTCTGAGAATCTTCAATGGCAGTTTTCACAGCAGTTAGGCTCTCCGGTAATTTCTTATCAAATTCTTCTTTGGCAATGGCACTTACTGCAGGCTTTGCAGTAGTTATAGTTTTTATTTCAGTTACAATGGCATTATGGGAAGCAGTCAGATTATCATTCATTCTAATCTGATTCTCCAAAACATATCCTTGTTTGACTGTCATGTCATCCACTTGTGTTTTTATCTTCTCTTGATGAGTAGCCAAATAGACCACTGCATTGCCCCCTTTATGGAAACATTCAGTCATTTCCTTCTTGTTTTGATTTACTTCAAATCTGATAGACTTTATGTCTTGAGCTAAGGAAAATTGTAGCTCATTATGGTGCTCATCCATATAAGTTTCCATAGCCTTTCTTTGCTCATCTAGCTTGATTTGTAAAGCAACCAACAAAGAACTATAGTCAGCAGTTGGGGCTTGTTGTGGAGCAATGGTTTGCAGTGCCTTTTTTTAGGTCTGGCTTCTTCTCTTGAAGACTTGTAACTTTCTTTTCTTTGCCCTAGCTGCCTCTTCATCCTCTGAGGCAGAAGTACTGGCAATGTCTACCCTATCCTTAGGACTAGGAGGTAAATCCTTCTCAGTCCTTGGTAGTTCCTCAGCATTCCTTTTCTCCTCAGTCTCTTTTGTAGCAGTCTCCTCTATTTGCTCCCGCTCAAGATTGACCTTCTCCCCCTCAACAGCTGCTTTCTCTCCATCAAAGTCAGTCTGTAATAAATCTGGGAATAGTTCTTCTAAAGTAAACTCATGTTGAGGTTGAACTGGAGAATCTCTGCTCTCAGGAGCAACTGATACTTCCTTATCAGCAACAGATGTGTCCTCCATGACAACATCTTGTGATTCACTGTGTAACTGTGTTTGCTGATCAATATCAAGTAATGATTTAGTCAAAACTTCATCCTTAATATGGAAATTGAATTGATTAACTTCAGTAATTACCTATAGAATGGTTTGGGTAGCCCTTTCACTCTCTAATTGAGTTGGCTCATCCACATGTAGAGGCTCCCCCTGGAGTGGATCAAGGTGAATATGGCTAGCTGATGGTAGCTCCCCCTGCCTCTGTACATCTTCTTGTCTTGCTGGTGACTGTCCAGCATTACCATCCTCTCCATCATCAGAACTAAACACTACATGCTCTTCTGAGCTACTTGAGGATTCTTGTGCCACAATGGCTGTCTTCTTCTTCTTCTTCTGAGGTGTTTCCTTTTCTGGAGTTGGCAGTTCCTTTGTCAATACTCAATCCCACCTTGAGAAAATTCTTACATCCATTCTCCTCATGTGGTTTATCTTTGAACCTGCAGCTTGGTTCATCACTTCAGGAATACTTCGAGCTAGGTATAGACTCAGAATTCTACCCAGATTGGGTTTCTTCATACTCTCTTTTATCTTATCAAACATGACTGCAGACCAATCAGTATTAAGGTTGAAAATTATTCTTGTCATCAAACTGAACATGTGAGCTGAAATTCTATCATGCCCACCAGGCTTGCTCAGTATTACCTTGCCAACTATCTCAGATAAGAACTTGCCCTGCATGTTCATGCCTTTCCTGTTGAAAACTGATCCTATCTTCAGGTTTGAATCTAAACCACACCATTTCAATGCCTCTCTAATCTTAGAAGCAGATACATCTTCCTCTTCTTTAGTTCTAGGGAGTTGTAGAACTTTTCTTAGATTCTTATGAGTGACCTTCACCTTTGCCCCATGAACTCTGGACTTAATCTTGAGTCCAGATTCATCAAGATTTGCTGCACTCAAGAATTCGAGGACTTCCTTCTTCCATATCTTGATAGGTTCTGAAACAAGATACCCTAATCCAGTCTCTGCAATTAGGGTTACCACACCTTGGATTTCGGGTTCCGCGTCAGCAAAGGCATGTCTCACGAGCTCATATCCTTCATTAATGTTATCTTCTAGCTTGGGCGCCATTAGGGTTTGAAGAAGTTTCGAATTTAGAGAAGAGAGATGTCGACACACAAGTTTGGTCTCGAAACTATAGTGAGCGTGTCGACAAACAATGGTGAAAACCTATTTATACCTTTCTAAAATTGAAGGTGAAAAGGCGCGTCAAAATACTTAAAATGTGTCGACACTGTTGAAAAGTGTCAACATGTACTTCTAATGTCTTGACAACTATGTGTCGACACAAATAAAGTCGACAGAATATATGTGTCGACACTTATATATCTCAACTCGACACTTAGTCGAGACTCTACGCAACTAATTCTGTGTAAATCCTAAGTGTCGACACCACCCTGGATGTGTCGACACCTACACTGCATGTGTCGACACTAATTCTCTGAAGTGTCGACACAAACTTCCTAGATGTGTCGACACCTTTTCTCTAAAATGTCGACACCACTTCTATGTGTCGACATAGACAACTCTGTGTGTCGACACTATTTTACTTAGCCAATTTTTGTAAACTATTCTAAGTTTGTCATTCCTAATTCAATTTTAAACTTATTGAATTTGGTTTCATCTAAGGGCTTAGTAAACATATCAGCTAACTAATTATCTGTCTTAACATACTCTAGGGAAATATCTCCTTTTTCCACATGTTCTCTTAGAAAATGGTATTTTATTTCTATGTTCTTAGTCCTACTATGGGAGACAGGATTATTTGCAATAGAAATGGCACTAGTAGAATCACAAAATAAAGGTGTTCTACTTACTTGAATACCATAATCTTCTAGCTGATGTTGAATCCATAGAAGTTGAGCACACCAACTTCCTGCAGCCACATACTCTGACTAAGCTGTGGAGATAGTCACACTGGTCTGCTTCTTGCTACTCCATGACACCAGCCTTCCACCTAGGAATTGACCGGTTCCTATTGTACTCTTCCTATCTTCCTTGCAGCCTGCAAAATCTGCATCTGAATAACCTGTCAGTACAAAATCTCCATTCCTAGGGTACCAAAGGCCTAGATAAGGTGTGCCCTTAAGATATCTCAATATCCTTTTGACTGCTGTCAGATGAGATTCTTTAGGTCAAGCTTGGTACCTAGCACAGACACATGTAGCATACATGATATCTGGTCTACTAGCAGTCAAATACAGTAGGGAGCCAACAATCCCTCTATACAAAGTCTCATCTACAGGTTTTCCTGCATCATCTTTTCTTAGAGACATGCTTGACCCCATAGGAGTTTTCATGGTACTGGATGATTCCATACCATACTTCCTTATCAACTCTAGGGTGAACTTAGACTGGCATATGGATAATCCATCTTCAGTCTGTCTAACTTGGAGACCCAAGAAGAACTTAAGTTCCCCCATACTACTCCTTTCAAATTGTCCTTGCATTAGTTTTGCAAACTTTCTGCAAAGACTACTTTCTATAAACCCAAATATTATGTAATCTACATATATTTGGACTAAGATAATCTTGCCTCTGGATTCCCTAAGGAATAGAGTCTTGTCTATTTTCCCCCTTGAGAATTTATTCTCAATGAGAAAACTAGACAGGGTTTCATACCAAGCCCTAGGGGCTAGTTTTAACCCATACAAAGCCTTCTTAAGTCTATATACATAATCAGGTTTAAGAGAGTCAACAAAACCTGATGGCTGCTCAACATAGACTTCTTCCTTCAGATTTCCATTCAGAAAAGCTGACTTAACATCCATTTGATATACCTTAAATCCTTGATATGTTGCATAGGCAAGGAACATCCTTATTGCTTCCAGTCTTGCTACTGGAGCAAAGGTTTGATCAAAATCAATACCTTCTTCCTGCCTATATCCTTTTGCAACAAGTATGGCTTTATTCTTTATAATAATTCCATTCTCATCCAACTTGTTCCTAAAGATCCGCTTAGTTCCAATAATGTTGCGGTCCTTGGGTTTAGGAACTAGCTCCCAGACCTTGCATCTTTTGAACTGGTTCAGCTCCTCTTGCATGGCCTCAATCCAATGAGGGTCTAGGATTGTTTCTTCAAATTTCTTTGGCTCTACTTGGGATAGAAAGCTGGAGTAGAGAACTGAACTTAGATTCTTGCTCCTTGTTTGCACTCCTTGTCTGAGATCTCCAATTATTTGATTGGCTGGATGATCCTTTAAATACCTATTTACTGGAGGCAGCCTGTCTTCAGGTTGTACACCTTCATTCTCTTCATTTAGCTGCACCACTTGGTCTTCTTCAGCTTCAGGAGTATCTTGTACTCCCCCTGGACAGCAACCACCATCTTCCACTTACTGACTTACAGTAGAACCTTCTACAATTGTAAGCTTGTCCATCTTCTCAGTTACACCTGTGGAGCTGCAAATACTTCTTGGCAATTCACAGTTAATGAGTCTAGCTTCATCAAAAACTACATGAACAGACTCTTCTACAACTTGAGTAATCAAGTTGTAGACCCTATAAGCCTTACTATTATTGTTGTACCCAACAAAGATCCCCTCTTGGGATTTGGCAGCAAACTTAGTTAGATAAGACTTTCCATTGTTAAGTATATAACACTTGCAACCAAAGATCCTGAAATAGGATAAATTTGGTTTTCTTCCCTTCACAATCTCATAGGGGGTCTTCTTGTAGCTCTTGGTGATAGTAGCCCTATTGATTACATGACATGCAGTGTTTACTACATCAACCCAGAAATATTCTGGGAGAGAAGTGTCACTCAATAGGGTTCTACCAGCCTCTATCAAGGTTCTATTTTTCCTTTCAGCAATACCATTTTGCTGAGGTGTTCTTGGTGAGGAAAATTCCTGAAAAATTCCAAATTCTTCACACAGTTTTGTCATACTTTCAGACTGAAATTCAGTACCATGGTCACTTCTGATTTTGACCACTGTACTGTCCAATTCATTCTGAATTTGTTTGACAAAACCATATAAGATACTTGGGGTTTCAGATTTTTGTCTAAGGAAGAACACCCAGGAAAACCTTGAATTGTCATCTACAACCACAAATGTGTAGACCTTCCTACCTAGGCTGTGAACTGGCATAGGATCAAAAAGATCCATATGCAAGAGGTATAAACACCTCACAGAATCCTTGTTCTCAAGGCTATGAAAGGTGGATTAGGTCTGCTTGCCTTTTTGACAAGCTGAGCATATCTCATCCCTTATACACTTAACCTGAGGATCATTCCTCACTAACTCTTTGCTAAAGAGTTGGCCAATTGTCTTATAGTTAAGATGAGCCAGCCTCTTGTGCCATTTAACACAATGTGAGACTTTCTCATCAGCTGCAAGACAAATAGGAGAGATAATGTTCTCACACATAATGTCTAGACAATAGACATTTCTCTTCCTATATCCTGTCAGAATGATCTTTTGATCACTTGACCTTTTGATATGACAACCTTCCTTGACAAATGAGATGTCATATCCTAAATCACTCAGCTGACTTATGCTAATGAGGTTATGTTTCAAACCCTTTACATAAGCCACTTGATTAATTGTAATTTAGTTACTGGAAATGTTATCAAAGCCTTTGCTGAGTCCTTTTTCTGAAACACCAAAGGTAACTTTAGGGTCATCCTTGATTGATGTATAGTCCTTCAGCAACCCCCTTGTTCCAGTCATGTGCCTGGAACATCCACTGTCCAAGTACCATATAGGGGCATGGCCACTTGGACTTACCTGCAAAATAGATTACTTAACCTTAGAACCCAAATAACTCTTAGGTCCTTGGTGCAGGTTTGTACAACCCCGTGTTCGTCGAACGGGCCCCACCTGGAAGATCAGGCGAACCCAGTCCTGCGACCCGCACCCAAGCAATAAGCAGACATGCGGCAAGGGGCAGGTCCGCTCCCGCTCACTTCAGGCGAGCGAGCCAGGCAAGACGACTCCCCCTATCCCTCCCGCTCACTCAGAGAATCGTCGACCGGAGCGGGGGGTGCTATTCATCGAACCGGTACTTGCGGATGGGCTCGACGACCCGCGATCTGCGAGCCGGTCGGAGGGTTACAATGGCCGCCAGTCCGCCCCCTATACGCGACCTGGTCACCTATCCGCCTCGGCGGAGGACTGGCGGGTCGCGGTAGTCCGGCTCGCATTCGCCCGAGAAGAATAGGCGAGCCGCTAGAACTAGGTCGCGCCCGCCTCCCGCGGAGAGGGATGGATGGCGAGCTGACCCCCCGTGGGTGCGAATAGCTGTTCAGAACAGTGGAGCCACACTGTTGGCAGACCAGGTTGGACTGCGCATAGCTGTTCGGGACAGCGGAGTTTGGCTGTTGGCAGACCCAACCAAGGGCTTTTTGTTATTTTCAGGTCAGTTCTTCTGGTTATTGGCAGTTCAGATTCCAAAAACTATAAGTAAGACCCAAGGGGTACCTCAGAAGGCACGCTTTTAGTGCCTCCCTACTCCAGTTTTCAAGAGCTTTCTGAGGATACCTTAGCTCCGCTTCTGGCTAAGGAGGGGAAGCGCTCTGAGATCTTCCGGGTTTGTGGTGGGACCTCCCTACCGAGCCCTTGGGTCTGTTTCTCCCTATCTTCTTTGTTGTTTCTCTTGCAGGAGTGAAGTAGGCGCGAGACCACTCCTTCCCCAAGGGTCGAACTTCACAGGAGACCGGATTCCGGTTTCAACATTTTGGTGCAGTGAGCGTGGACAGTGATCAGTGAAGAAAAGCTTCAGCGGGTTCAATGACAGGAGGGCAGGGATCTGACAGGCAGAACTCGCCACCCCCCCCCCCACCCCCTCGCCTCTCGCAACGGTGGGGATGTTGGAAGACTTCAGGAATGAGGTGCTGGGCCTCGTCAAGTTCGCACTCGGCACGCGGGCAGAGTGCTCGACTCCGGCAGCCCAGATCGCGGCCGCCCCCTCTTTGGGCGAGGACGCTCCCGGCAGGCGAGCTGGGAAGGAGGTGGCCGAGGAAGGCCGGGGGTGCGATCTCCCCGGGCACGAGCTCTTCCCTGGCTCGGCAGGCCGAGACCGGTTCGGCGAGCTGGGCTCTCGAGACTCGCCGGCTCGCCCAGTGGGGGGAGGCAGTCCTTTCAGCGTGCTGGTCTCCTCAGCTCCAGTTCCGGACGGGTTCAGGGAGCCCAAGATATCCTACTACACCGGGAAGGGAGACCCGGTCCAGCATGTCCAATGGTTCGAGGATGTGGTCTCCATCCGTCAGATGTCGGACGGATTCAAATGCCAACTCTTCGCCATCACCCTCCGGGAGAAGGCAACGGAGTGGTTCCACCAGCTACCTGCCAGCTCCATCTACTGCTTTGAGAACCTGCGCCGAGGGTTCATGTTGAGGTTCACCACCTCGAATAAGAGGAAGAAGGAGTCCGAGTCTTTGTTCCACATTAAGCAGGGAGTGAACGAGACGTTGGGAAGCTATGTGGACCGATTTCAGGAGGAAGTTACTCAGGTCCAGGAGATGTCGGGCCACAGTCTGATGATGGCCTTTACCCTGGGCCTGCAGCAGGGTTTCTTCCAAATGGAGCTGAAGAGAGTTCCCCCCCCCCCTCTCCTACGAGGAGTTGATGGAGAGCGCGGCGAGAGAGGTCGACGGGGAGGCGTCGAACCCGGAGTTTGCAAGGAAGCTGGCCAGGTGGGCCATGGAGGAAGAGAAGGAGTCAAGATGAGGGAAAGGACAGGAGGAGAGAAGAGGAGAGCCTAGGCAGAGGGAGCAAAGGCAGCTCCACTGGCAGCAGCAGCCGAGGTGGGGGCGTTAGGAGCCCGACCGTCAACTGGGCTGGAGAACTGAGTGGCAGGGGCAGGGGGCACAGAGAGGGTACTACGGAAGGGGGCACTACCAGCGGAGGCAAGATCAGTTCCACCCTCCGGGCTGGAGGCAGGGCCAGAGGCCCCGGCTCCCCGATCAAGAGGAGGTCGTGGTCATAGCTTTGGGATCCAGGAGGGGCATTATGAGGAGGAGGAGAAGAGAGGTCAGGGTGGTGCTGCCCTATTGTGACTTCCATCAGGAAGAGGGGCACGCCACGGCCACCTACCCGGAGTTCCTCGAGATGAGAGGGAATAGGGAACAGCAGCAGCAGTAGCAGCAGGGCAGGCAAGAAGTGAGGATTGAGGAGGTCCTGCCTCGGGCGGAGGAGGATCGTTGCGAAGACCGGGTGGATGTTGGAACCCGAGGGGGAATCGGAGTGATCCACGGGGGAGTAGGGGTCGAGGCTTCCCATAAGGCAAGCCTCCACACCATGTACCGGCGAAGCATCGCCTCCACATCCCAAACCCCACCCCCGGAGGAGAGGATCACTTTCTCCAGGAGCGATATGCCAGACCACGAGGACCTATTCTGCGATGCACTGGTCATCAAGGCAGCCATCGAGAATTTCACTGTCTCTCGGATCCTCGTGGACAACGGAAGTTCCGTCAACGTCGTCTTCAAAAAGGCGTTTGACGCGATGAAGGTGGAGGCAAAGAGAGTGCTGGCCTCGGATGGGCCCTTTTTTAGGTTTTAAGTAGAAAGGAAGGAAGTGGAGGGAGGAGTAGGCCTCCATGTCACCTTGGTGGGGCAGTCCCGAAACTGCAAGTTAGTCATTGTAGACGCCCCCAGCAGCTACAGTGCCATCTTAGGGAGGCCCCTTATCAGTGCCTTCCGCTGCATCCCCTCATCTTTCCATCAGTGCTTGAAGTTCAACGCTGAGGTGGTCCATATCAGGGTCAGGGGGGACCCAAAGGTGGCACGGGAGTGTTATGTCACTGCGGTGAACACCATATCTTGGATGGAGGGAGCCGAAGAGATGGCGCGAAGGATGGAGGAGGCAGGGCAGGGAGAAGGAAAGAGGGAGCTGGAAATAAAGAACTGTGCAGAGGAGGAGGCGGCAGAAGGAGATCTGGAGGAGGTGGCCGAGGTGAGGGCCGTGGGAGAAGAGATGGAGGTAGAGGTCCCCGTTCCGGAGGAAGGGGATGCCGAGGGATGGGTGGAGCAATCCAGGCTGGAGGCAGCAGAGGAAGTGGTGGAGCTGGAGGTGCTCACCCGGGGAGGCAGGATGGAGAAGATCCGCGTCAGCGGGGGGCTGACCTCGGAGGACCAAGGCAGGATGCTGGAGTGCATCCAGAAGAACGTGGACATCTTCGCTTGGAACGCCGCGGAGATGCCGGGGGTTGACGCGGATGTGGCCTGCCACCGCCTCAACCTGGACCCGGGAACACGCCCCGTTCAGCAGAAGAAGAGGTCCACTGCGAACAAGCTGGAGGAGCCCATCAGGGAGGAGGTGGCGAAACTCCTCAAGGTCGGCTTCGTGTCTGAGATTCAGTACCCCGGCTGGGTCTCCAACGTGGTTATGGTTAAAAAAGGAGACGGCCGATGGAGAATGTGTATTGATTTTTCCTTACTCAATAAAGCTTGTCCTAAGGACTGTTATCCTTTGCCTCGGATCGATGCGCTGGTTGACTCAGCCGTCGGTTTTTCTGTAATGGGTTTTTTAGATGCTTTTTCAGGTTACCATCAAATCAGGATGCAACCCCCAAACATCAAGGATGTCTCGTTCATCACAGGGGATGGATGTTACTGCTATAAGATGATGTCCTTCGGGCTGAAGAATGCTGGGGCAACTTACCAGAAGATGATGGATAGAGTCTTCAAGGAGAAAAGGGGGAGGAATTTGGAGGTGTACGTAGATGACCTCATGATCAAAAGTCGGGATGTGGACTCCCACCTCCAGGACCTGGAGGAGACCTTTGCCACCCTGCGCAAATACAAAATGCGATTGAATCCCCTAAAATGTGTCTTTAGGGCCAGCAGGGGAAAGTTCTTGGGGCACCTCCTCACCCCCGCGGGGGTCGAGCCAAATCCAGATAAGGTCAAAGCTATCTTGGAGCTTGGGTCCCCGCGGAATGCTAAGGAGGTCCAATGGCTAACGGGGAAGCTAGCAGGTCTGAGCCGTTTCCTTTCTCGGGCAGGGGAGAAGTGCTCCCCCTTCTTCAAAACGCTGAGGGGTGGTCAGAGGTTTGAATGGACCAAAGAGTGCGAGGAGGCGTTCCAGGCCCTCAAGGTGCAGTTGACACAGGCTCCGCTGCTCCAAGGGCCGAAGGAGGGGGAGGACATGTTCTTATATCTCGGGATCGGGGCGGAGGCCTTGAGCTCCGTCTTAGTTTGCGAAGAAGGGAAGAGGAAGCTCCCAATTTATTACGTGAGCCGGGTCCTGAGAAAGGCCGAGCTCCGGTATCCGATTTTGGAGAAGCTAGCCTTCGCCCTGATCATCTCGGCCAGGAGGCTACGACCTTACTTCCAAGCACACTCGATTCGAGTGGTGACCGACCATCCTCTCCGCAACATCTTTGAGGGGGTGAAGCATTCAGGCAGGCTGGCTAAGTGGTGGGTGGAACTGAGCGAGTTCGATGTCTCCTTCGTTCCGCGA
This sequence comes from Platanthera guangdongensis, assembly GCA_039583875.1. NCBI lineage: Eukaryota > Viridiplantae > Streptophyta > Magnoliopsida > Asparagales > Orchidaceae > Platanthera > Platanthera guangdongensis. Next base: position 130,789,464 of record CM077153.1, on the reverse strand, counting down.
CTCTCGATCAAAGCTCAAGCGATGTCCGACTTCTTGGCCGACTACGTGGTTGAAGTAGCGGAGGAAGAACTCACCCGCCCGACTCCTTAGAAGGTGAGGGTGGATGGTGCGTTGGGGAGGCATTCCCTAGGAGTAGGGGTGATCCTGGAAAGCCCTCAGGGGACTCGAATTGAGCAGATGGTTGTGGTGCACTTTCCCATTACCAACAACCAGGCCGAGTACGAGGCCGTGATAGCATGGCTACGCCTGGCCAGGGAGCTGGGGGGTTGGATGTGGAGGTCCTTACTGACTCCATGGTAGTAGCTTCCCAGATCAACGGGGAGTTCGAGGCAAGGGAGACCACCCTGCGATCATACTTGGCCAAGGTGAAGGGGGTCATTGGCACTTTTCAAACTTTCACCATCCGACACGTGCCTAGGGAAGAGAATGAACAAGCCGATCAGCTAGCGAAGCATGTCCCCAGGCGGGGGGTACCATCACCAACCTGTTCCTCCCCTCCATCGAAGAGGGAGAGCTCATGGAAATTGATCAAAGAACTTCGTGGATGGACCCAGTGGTGGCTTTCCTCTCCACGGGAGAGTATCTAGAGGGGGCGGATAAGAAGAAGCTAAGGCACAAGTCAGTGTATTACCTCCTCCGGGACGGAGAGCTATACAGGAAAACCCTGTCAGGTATGCTGGCTCGCTGCGTGGCTGAGGACGAAGTGCAAAGGATCTTGGAGGAAGTCCACTCCGGGGAATGTGGGAGTCACTCTGGGAGTCGGACCCTGGAAGGGAGGATAGTCAGGCAAGGGTATTTCTGGCCCACCCTGGGCTGAGACGCCGCGGAGTTCGCGAGGAGGTGCCATAAGTGCCAACTGTTTGCCCCCCTCCAGCTACAGCTGGCCCAGTGACTCAAAAGTATCATGGCCCCCTAGCCCTTCGCAATTTGGGGAATGGATTTGGTTGGACCGTTCTCCCAGGCCAGTGGCCAGAGAAGGTTCCTCCTAGTAATGATTGACTACTTCTCCAAGTGGATGGTGGTGAAGGCGCTGGCCAAGGTAACCTCCCAGGTAATCAGGAACTTTGTTTGGGGAGAAATCATCTGCCGCCACGGATTACCTCAGGCCATCATCACGGACAACAGGCCCCAGTTCGCCAGCGCCGAATTCACCAACTTCTGCGGGCAGCTTGGAATTGACCTCAGATTCGCCTCGGTCCATCACCCTAGGAGCAACGGGCAGGTGGAGGCCGCAAATAAGATCATCATCAACCTCCTCAAGAAGAAGGTGGAGAACTTAAAGGGGAGCTGGGTGGAGTAGCTTCCCGCGGTTCTTTGGGCCCTAAGAACCACCCCCAACACGGCTACTGGAGTGACCCCCTTCAAGCTCTCCCATGGGTGCGAGGCGGTGCTCCCCGTGGAATTTGAATTCCAAACGCCGCGAGTCGTTGCGGCCAAAGAGGACCGAGAGGAATGGCAAGCCGAGAATGAGGAGGAGCTGAGACTCTCCCTTGACATGGTGGAAGAATTGAGGGACCTTTCTGCTGTCCGACAGGAGGAGGTGAAAAGAAGGATGGCCAAATACTTTGACAAGCATGTCAGGGTCAAACAGTTCGTGGAAGGGGATTTGGTGCTGAAGAAGGTAGATGCGGCAGGGAGGTCAGCATCCGTAGGAAAGCTCAACCCCAGCTAGGAGGGACCATTTATTGTAAAGGAAGCTTTGAAGTCAGGAGGCTATCGACTCCAAAATATAGAGTGCGAGACCCTGAGTCACACCTGGAGTGGTGACGACTTGAAACGTTTTTTCCCCTGAAGTATGAAAGCGACACTTTTATTATCATAACTTTCTTCAACGCCCCAGTACTGTCATAGCTAGCCTACACAGAGAGATGGAATGTGTTTGGACCCTAAGAAGATCCCGCTGCCAGGCTCTCACCTAGCTGGCAGGGCCAGAAGTCACTCGGTGTCATCCTTGGCCTCGAGAAGATCCCGCTGCCAGGCTCTCACCTAGCTTGCAGGGCCGGAAGTCACTCGATGGAATGTGTTTGGACCCCGAGAAGATCCCGCTGCCAGGCTCTCACCTAGCTGTCAGGGCCGGAAGTCACTCGGTATCATCCTTGGCCTCGAGAAGATCCTGCTGCCAGGCTCCCACCTAGCTAGCAGGGCCGGAAGTCACTCGATGGAATGTGTTTGGACCCCGAGAAGATCCCGCTGCCAGGCTCTCACCTAGCTGGCAGGGCCGGAAGTCACTCGGTGTCATCCTTAGCCTCGAGAAGATCCCGCTGCCAGGCTCTCACCTAGCTGGCAGGGCCGGAAGTCACTCGATGGAATATGTTTGGACCCCGAGAAGATCCCGCTGCCAGGCTCTCACCTAGCTGGCAGGGCCGGAAGTCACTCGGTGTCATCCTTGGCCTCAAGAAGATCCCGCTGCCAGGCTCCCACCTAGCTGGCAGGGCCGGAAGTCACTCGATGGAATGTGTTTGGACCCCGAGAAGATCCCGCTGCCAGGCTCTCACCTAGCTGGCAGGGTCGGAAGTCACTCAGTGTCATCCTTGGCCTCGAGAAGATCCCGCTGCCAGGCTCTCACCTAGCTGGCAGGGCCGGAAGTCACTCGATGGAATGTGTTTGGACCCCGAGAAGATCCCGCTGCCAGGCTCTCACCTAGCTGGTAGGGCCGGAAGTCACTCGGTGTCATCCTGGGCCTCGAGAAGATCCCGCTGCCAGGCTCCCACCTAACTGGCAGGGCTGGAAGCCACTCGATGGCAGTAGTTTTCGACGCCGAGCAAATCTAGCTGCCAGGCTCTCACCTAGCTGGCAGGGCCGGAAACTACTCGAATGGTATTAATAATGGATTGGAGTCGCGAAAATTAACCGAAAAGGGGGGTATAACGTAACCACCCAGCCCCCAGATTGGCGACCGAAAGGAGGCGAGAACCCAGGCCGCATCACAAAGGGGTCAACCCGCAAGAAATCTGATGTCTTGGGCGAGCGACGAGTCGTCTCGCCTCGTCTGGTGAGCGAGTAGCCACCACAGCGGAGGCCGGGCCGCAGATGCAGGTCGCCCCTAGCGGGATGACCTATCGGGCCTCCTATGACTCCTAAGCCAAATCCGTAGGCACGCGACCTCGTCGACGCAACGCGAGGTGAACGACAGCGAGCGCGAAAAGGGGGAAAATTACATCGCGCAATGATAGCAGATATGCGTAAGTGACGGGTGGGGGAAGCATTTATAAGAGCATTAATAGATGAAAATCACAAAGTCTAGGCGCGGCTCGCGCTTACATCTCAAAAAACTAAAAATACATGGTGTATACACCTAACAAGCAAATGTCAAAGAAGCGAGGGCGATGCGAGATCCGGGGCGGGAAGTCCTAGATGAGCTGGAAGGACTTATCCCCGGGGTCTGGCACGGTAAGGAACAGCGCCGGCACCACGTCGCCCGCTGAGAGTTTCGCTGCCTCGCTCTTGAGGAGATCCTCGCATCGCAGCATCTACATCGTGTACTTCGCGGCGCTGGCGGCGTTCTTCTGCATCAGCACCTCCAACTCGTAGTCAGAGTGGTGTTCGAGCGGGCAGCCCCTGTTGTCTGGCGGAGGGACAGCGGCGGCGGCCTCTAGCTCGCATACCCGCGCCTCCAGCGCCGACTTGTCCTGACCAAGGGCGGCGATCTCGGCACCCATCCGACTCGCCGTCGCCGTGTCCTGAGAAAAGGAAAGGGAATGGTAAGGTGGATTCGTGAGAAAAAGCGGTGATTGAAAGTAAAAACATACCACCCCTCCCAAGTACTACGCGAGGGTCTCCTCGGTCGCGTCGGCCCGTCTCTGTTGGAGGTCCGCGTCCTCCTGAGCAAGCTTTCGGGCCTCCTCCCTCTCGTCCGCCAACTTCTTGAGAGAGGTGGCGTTCCGCTCCAGCTGGGTGCAGCGCCTCCCAACCATATGGGCTAACTCCAGGCCGCGCTGCTGGGCCCGCGCGCTCTCATGAACCAGTACTCGCGTCGCCTCCTTGTCGTAGATAGCGGCGTCCTCTCACGAGTAGAGGCCGAACGAGAAGTTATATGCCTCCCCACCGATGGTGTCCTGCTCCAGCCAACTCGGCAACAGGGTCGAGACCACTGCGCGATTTGACTCCTTGTCCCATGACAGTAGCGGGGCACCGAGCTCATCCAGGCATTTCTCGCCGTAGCCGAAATTGCGATGCCCTCTCGGCACCGGCTTAGCGGTAGTTTGCGACCCGTCCGGCGGCCCAGAAGTGCCTGCCTCCCCGCCGGGGGTGTCGCTGGTCGAAGCGACCAAAGGGGGGGGGACCCTCGGCCGAAAGACCCGCCAGGGCCTTGCCTTTTCTTTGGCCACCGGCGGGTTGCTGACTCGTAGTCTTCACCATCTTAGGCGAGGGAACGGGCTGTCCGCCGCCTGGCCGCTTCTTGGCAGGGACCGACGGGGCATCGCGCTGAGCGGTGTCTGTGGCCTGGGCTCGGGCGAGGACTCCGGGGGCAATCCGAGCGCTCTCGTAGGTGGGATGAAGGGGAACGTCCCGCTCTCCTGTCAAGAAGAGAGGGTGAAACCAAAGAAGAAAAGAGCGGGACAGAGCAGTGGCGAGTGGCAAACCTCCCCCTGGCGGGACGACGGAAAGGTCATCAAGGTTGCGGCGCAAGTACGCGACCTCGAAGTTTTTCCCGGCGAAGAACCCGCACAAGTTGGCCTCGTGGCCCCCTAGGCTGGGCGGGCGGTAACTCGCCTCACTGAGCTGCACCGGCGAGAAGGGAACGTTGCCGAAATCCCCCTTGACGAACAGGAACTTTTTGAGCCAGTTGTGGCTCTTATTTACAGTCTCCCGCACCTTGAGGTGGGCGCTGGAGAAATAGGCGGTCCCGTCCCGGTTCGCACGGAAGGAGAATAGCTTGCGGAAAACTGCGAGACTGAACTCGACTCGCTCCTCCCGCAGAAAGCAGGCGAACCCTACCATAACAGCTATGGAGTTCGGGGTCATCTGACCTAGGACAACCCCGAAGTACTTCAACACTTGGCGTACCTCAGACCACAGGGGAAGCCGCAGACCCACCTCAAAGTAGGCCAGGGGTATGGCGAGCTCGTCCCTGGATAGATCATTGATCTTCTCTCCTTATCCGGGCCATCTCGCCGAAACTCCTGGTGGGACGTGGTCGCCGAGGGCATCTAAGTACTCGCGCTCCGAGATGACGGCGTGGGGAAAGTCGTGTTCTGAGAAGGTCCCGGCGCACTTGCTTCGCCCGTCCGCATCGCCGCCGCCACCGCCCATTTCCGCCGAACTGCCGCCAATCGAGCGAGACAGATCCAGAAGGCGAGCACGAGCCGTGCTTTGCGAAGAGCAAGAAGCGGGAGAGTGTTTTGAACCGGTGGGAAAATAAGAACCGGCAAGGCCTATTTATAGGGAGAAACAAAGGGCGGGAAATTTCCCGCCGAATGGAGAGGTGCGTGTAGCAAAAATCAGGCCTGACAGTTCGACTTCCCGACGCGCAACCGCACAGCCAAGGCCGATCAGGCGCGGGTCTCTCCCGATCGCATCCGCGCAAGAATTGAGCGGGCAAGTCTCGGCCCGCACCCGCCCAGGATTCCGAGCGAGTCAGGGAGACTCCTGGCTGGCGAGCCCCTCGGCTCGCTCCCACCACGATCGGGAGGGCGGGTTGAGCGAATCCATCCCCTGACCTGCCCTCACCCCAGGGGGAGGGCGAGCGGAGGACGCGGGTACCCTCGAGCCTGCCCCGCAGAGAATAAAAGCAGCAACATGGTAATTTCAACATACATCAGAAATCAGAAATTAGGCCCATAGACGGGCAAAGAGAGTTGCAAATCGTTACAGATACAGAATAACTTTGAAATAGTAGCGACCCAGCGATATCCCGCGAACGGGGAGAAGAAAGGGTGGATCAGTACTGGATCCACTTCCACATGCACCGCCGTTGAGTTCCGGTTCGCGGCGGCACGCGAGGATAGTGGTAATCGCGCACCGCCACCAGCTCCTACTGGGCCAGGCCAACTTGTTCTGAGGCACTCCTTAGGCGCTCCTCGGCCCGCGTAATGTGCACGGCAGGCGAAGTGACCTCGCCACCTTCTACAGCGCGCGGGGCCCCCTCCAGGGCCACTAGCCGAGCCTCGGTGTCAGCCTTGTCTTGGTCGACCCTCTTCACGAGCTCCTGAAGCAGCAGAGTATGTTTCTAGAACAGCCGCGTCACCTGCCTCTTCATCCCCGCCGCATCAGTCGGGTCGCCCAAGTAATCTGAAACACCCTCCACGTCAGGCAGAGGCGAGTACCCTTCACTCATCTCCGTTTCGGAGGAGATCATGTTGTAGCCTGCAAAAGGGGGAAATTCAGAAGGGACGATCGAGAACAAGGAAAACGTCGAGCACGAGCTTACTGGGGATTGGAACGTCGTCCACACCGATGGAAGGACGAGAGGAGCCCGGCCGACCCTAAAAGGGATCTCCCTCGAAGGTCGCAAGAGATTTCTCTAATCCGGGGGGAACTGGCGAGCGAGGGGTATTCGGGGGTGGGCGGTCCAGACCTGAGGGACTAGCAGCCCTCTCAGACGACAAGGGAGGGGGCGATCCTCCCCCCCCCCCCCCCCCCCCCCGTCCTCCTTGTCTTCACGAGGCAGTGCCTGCAAGACAAAGGGTTAGAGACGTAGCAACAAGCTGAGAAGGAAGGTCGCGTACCTCAAAAGCGACCTCAACACCAGTCGCCGAGCTGGAACCTGGGAAGGTTTTCTCCGGGGACCGCCTCACGATCTTCCCCTTCACCGGCCTAAAGAGAGGGCCGGGAGACTAGCGCGCTAACCAAGGGGCAGCCTCGAGGGCCTCCTCCCGAGTTTTCTGGCCCACGGCCGCCAGGCGGGCTCGCACCTCTTCGCTAACCGGCATCAGGAGGCTACAGTCCAGTTGAAAAACGAGATGGTCTGGGGAGACCCCCCTGGGCTCAGTGGTATATTTATAGCCTAATAGTGGGGCCCCACCAGAAGATTCCCTGCCAGCTCAGCACAGTACTCGCCGAACACGCGGGTTGGATGATTCTTTCTGAGCTTGTATCAAGCTCAAAAAGAGCGGGGATTGTGTACAACCCCGTGTTCGTCGAACGGGCCCCACCTGGAAGATCGGGTGGACCCAGTCCCGCGACCCGCACCCAAGCGACAAGCAGACATGCGGCAAGGGGACGGTCCGCTCCCGCTCACTTCAGGCGAGCGACCCAGGCGAGACGACTCCCCCTATCCCTCCCGCTAACTCAGAGAATCATCTACCGGAGCGGTGGGTGCCATTCGTCGAACCGGTACTTGCGGATGTGATGCAGTGGCATGGATTTAATACGGTGGCCCACTGTCGGGCTGCAGCCCAAGCACCCCACCCATGACCGCACCTATTCTCAGCGCGGCGGGATGTTGAGGCGGGGTCTCGAACCCACAACCCCCTTGATAAAGAGCTTTCCTAACAGCTCTCATCACCAACTGAGCTGCTCAGTTGGTGATGAGAGCTGTTAGGAAAGCTCTTTATCAAGGGGGTTGTGGGTTCGAGACCCCGCCTCAACATCCCGCCGCGCTGAGAATAGGTGCGGTCATGGGTGGGGTGCTTGGGCTGCAGCCTGACGGTGGGCCACCGTATAAGAGCCAGGCCACTACATCAGGATGGGCTCGACAACCCACGATCTGCGAGCCGGTCGGAGGGTCACAATGGCCGCCAGTCCGCCCCCTATACGCGACCTGGTCACCTATCCGCCTCGGTAGAGGACTGGCGGGTCGCGGCGGTCCGGCTCGCGTTCGCCCGAGAAGAATAGGCGAGCCGCTAGAACCAGGTCGCGCCCGCCTCTTGCGGAGAGTGATGGATGGCGAGCTAACCCCCCCCCCCCCCATGGGTGCGAATAGCTGTTCAGAACAGCGGAGCCACACTGTTGGCAGACCAAGTTGGACTGCGCATAGCTGTTCGGGACAGCGGAGTTTGGCTGTTGGCAGACCCAACCAAGGGCTTTTTGGTATTTTCAGGTCAGTTCTTCTGGTTATTGGCAGTTCAGATTCCAAAAACTATAAGTAAGACCCAAGGGGTACCTCAGAAGGCATGCTTTTAGTGCCTCCCTGCTCCAGTTTTCAAGAGCTTTCTGAGGATACCTTAGCTCGGCTTCTGGCTAAGGAGGGGAAGCGCTCTGAGATCTTCCGGGTTTGTGGTGGGACCTCCCTGTCGAGCCCTTGGGTCTGTTTCTCCCTGTCTTCTTTGTTGTTTTTCTTGCAGGAGTGAAGTAGGCGCGAGACCACCCCTCCCCAAGGGTTGAACTCCACAGGAGACCGGATTCCGGTTTCAACAAGGTTAGTTTGACTTTTAACAAAACTACCTATAGCTCTTCTAGCAGGCAGTTTGTTACTCTCCTTGACACTTGAATTGTGCCAACAATCTATGGTAAAGTGGCCTACCTTGGCACAACACTAGCACTCAAACCTGTTGTACCTTTGTTTAGATACAACCCTGGCTGGATTTTCTACTGCAGCCTTCTTGTTTAGTGCTGGGGCTTTGCCCTTATATTTGGACTTAACTGTCCAGGCAGGTTTTGTAAACCCCAATCCAATTTTACCCTTATGAGGTACAAACTCATCTATCAAAGGTAAAACTGATTTTGGTTTAGAAAAACTTGCTACAATATCTCTCTCCTTCTTAAGTGTAGCCTCCAGATTTCTAATATGATCATTCTTAAATCTAATAGTACCCATCTGAATAACAGTAATGTTCTTCAGCCTGGCTATTTCATTTAGTTTCTGATCAAGCAACTTGTTTGAATCAGCAGCAGCCAATTTAAGACAAGCAATCTTCTTTACCTGAGTTTTGGCCAAGGATTTGCTTCTCTTCAAGGCCTGCAACAAGTCCCTATATTCATCAATTAACTGATGAATATCTCCTTCAGATTTAGACTCACCTACATCACTTGATGCAGATGTATCTGATTCTGACTCAGTACTAGAAATTGAATTTGAAGAACAACTTTGTACCTTACTTGGTCCAGGCTGATCCTGGATTTTGTCTCCTTCAGATAAGGTCATCCGCCATTTGCACTGATTGTCCTCATGCTCATAAATTGAGTTCATTAACTGCATGAACTCATCTTCCTCCTCTTCAGCAAACAATCCAATATAAGCTTCAGCTTCTGAATCTGTTTCTGAAGATGACTGATCAGTCAAACTCTTATCCTTCTTAGCAATAAAGGAACTTTCCTTTTTGCCCTTAAACTGAGTCTTATTCTTGTCAGTTGACTCTTTCCTCTTTTCTGCATAGTCAGCTACTATATGTCCTTGTCTATTGCAACAATAGCATACTATCTTTGAGGATGTAGTTTTACTTGGCTTGGACTTTCTTCTGTTATTCCTTGATGACTTCATGTTCTGATAGTAGTCATCTTTTGTCTGTGAAGTGGATGGCTTAGACCTCCACTGCTTCTTCTTCAAAAACTTTTTAAAATGTCTTGTAAAAGCAGCAAAGTCTTCATCACTTTCACTGTTATTTGAATTCTTGCTTTCTGAATTATCTATGACAGTCTCTGCAACTACTTGAGGTGGAGATGGAGACATGCTTCTATACTTCCTAGTGGCTTCAGTCTTGAAGGCCACAGCTCTTTCCTTGTGCTCCACTCTAGTAGTCTTCTCTTCCTCCTTTCTAACCATTAACTGCATTTCATAAGATAGCAGTTTTCCAAACAAGGTTGGAGGAGGTATATCAGCTAATTTGGCCATTTCCCTAATGGAACAAATCTTGGTGTCCCTGTCCTTAGTCAGGGATCTTAAGAATTTGTCATTCAGCTCATAGTTGCTGAATTCTCTTCCATAGGACATCAATTCATTGACTATCCTATAGAATTTCTTATAACATTCAGTAATGCTATCAGACTTTCCTTGTCTGAAGCTTTCATATTTCTGATTTAACAAAGACCTCCTGTCTTATCTTACTTCTTCTGATCCCTCCATGTAAACTATCAGTGTGTCACATATTTCTTTTGAGGTTTTACAATGTATTAGGTTCTGAAATGTGGCATCATCAATTGCACTTACAATAATATTCTTGGCCCTCTTGTTCATAGTGGCCAGAATTATTTCATCTTTAGTCATTTCTAAATAGTCCTTAGGAGTTTTCTGATTTGCATCTAGAATGGAAATCTTCATTGGCACATATGGCCCTTCTTTGACTGTGATGTATATTCTTGGGTCAGATGCTTCCATAAAGAGTCTAACCCTCTCTTTCCATATGCCAAAAATCTCTTTTCTGCAGATTGGCAATTTCATGGATCCTAGCTCTTTGTGATTCTCAGTAGAACCCATTTTCTTGATTCTTGATTATTCTGATTCTGCCTATAGGATCTTTACTTAGACTGTTATGTCCTTTTTGAGGAACCTGGCTCTGATACCACTTGAAAGAAACAGTGCCTAATCACCTAGAGGGAGGGTGAATAGGTAAACTTTATCTTTTTAACTTTAAAGGCAGAAATACTGATCAGTAAAAACAATTCTACAATTATCACAATACAGCAAACATACAATCACACATACACAGAGTGCACACAGGATTTATAGTGGTTCCACAAGGTCTGGGTACATTCACTTTCCCCCTTCGCCTATCTAGTAGTGTACTAGATTCGGCCTAACTTCTCCACTTCTCCTCAGATCCTCAGATCTTATAGCTCAGAACCCCAATCAGGTTCCTACAACTCAGAGTTACCCCACTCCTACAACTCAGGCACAAAGCCCTACCACTCAGTCTTCTCCAAGACCTACACTCAGGCTAAATAGCCCTACCTCAACCTTCAATCAAGGCCTACACTCAGAGGATAGAATCTCCTACACTCAGGCACAATAGCCCTACCTCAGCCTTTATAAAATAGGCTTACAGCTCAGATCCCTTAGGATCCTACAGAAAATAAAGTTTACAAAGTATTTAACCATAACTCTGAAAGAGAGAGATGAGTTGACTGGCTTCTTGATGAGTTCTTGGAAGAACTTTGCAGAGATCAACCTCCTTTGGCTTTCTTCAAAGCTTCTTGAATTAGAACACATTAGGGTTGAGTCTCCTCTGAAGATGATCTTCTATCAACTTCTGTCTTGAGAATCAGATCTCAATCTGAAACTTACTTTTCAGCCTGGTTCAACAGTTGTTCTTCTTAGAAGGAGCTCTCTCTCTCCAACTTCTTAGATCTTCTCTTGAAGGTCTTCTTCTTTGTTGTGTTGTTTTTCAATTCATTGATCATTATTCTGTTGAAGGAGAAAGGTCTTTAAATAAGCTTTCTCCATGGTGACCAGCTGATCCGGTTTCTAACAACTTTCTGACGGCTCTGACAGTTGCAGTTGACCGGTTGAAATGGCAGCTGTCAAGTCATCCAGTCACTTCTTGAAATCTCTGTCACTGTCTGAAAGTGTCGAGACAGATAGTCTTTATGTGTCGACACAAATAGACTAAGTGTCGACACAAGTAGACTAAGTGTCGACACTAGCCTTGTTGGTGTCGACACAACTCCTTGTGTTGTTATAACAGCTTCTCGACACTGCTTCTTCTGAATGTGTCGACACTGATTCTGTGTGTCGACACAAGCCTTCTGTTGAATGTGTCGACACTGGTTGAGTGTGTCGACACAAGTACTTCTTCTTTAATACCTAGTTCAATTCTGTTGTGTGTCGACACAACTCCTTTGTGTCGACTCATCTTCTTGTGTTGAAACTTGCTAAGTGTCGACACATCTCCTTTGTGTCGACACATGCCTTCTGTGTTGAAACTTTGCTGAGTGTCGACACATCTCCTTTGTGTCGACACATGTACTTTAACTTTGTTGAAGTTTGCTGAGTGTCGACACAGCCTCCTGGTGTCGACACTTTTGTTGTCGACAAAGTTTCTCTAGGTGTCGACACTGCCTCTAAGTGTCGACACTGATTATGTAGACAATTCTTCACTGTGTGTCGACACTGCATGTATGTGTCGACACTTTTCTTCTGATGTTGACTCTGCCTTCCTGGTGTCGACACAATTACTCCAAGTGTCGACACAGATTCTCTAGGTGTCGACACAAGTCTTCATAAGTGTCGACACTTCACCTCTAGGTGTCGACACATGAACTTAGAATTTTTCCTGCAATCCTGTAGTTACTTAACCTGCACATATAAACTCAAAGTACATCAAATACACCTTGATGTATATCATTGAGTAGGGTGAGGCTTCTTCAAATCAGGTATATATATTCCAATGTACCCAACACTTTTTCCTTTTCTGCTCGCGCCCTGCTCCTTCCTCTGCGATCATGGGCAAGACAAACCCTGACGCCGACGGCCGCTCCAAGTGCGCGCAGCACTTCACCGACTATTGCTTCTTTGAAGGGCACACCAGCGAGGAGGAGCTCGTGGAGTTGAAGACCAAGTACGTGCCGCCGGGCTTTGAGGCGCGCAGGCCGAGGGAGGGGGAGGCTATCAACACTTTCTACGGGGACGAGCTCACCTTCCCCATCTCGCATTTCGAGGTGGGGTTGCGCCTCCCTCTCTGGCCAGAGATCCGGCAAATCCTGAAATACTATGGCGCGGTACCCGCACAGTTGAATTCCAACGCCATCGCGATGATGGTGGCGTTCGCGAGCTACCTCCGGCGAGAGAGGATTGAGTTCAACCTGACAGTGTTCAGGAAACTCTTTTCTTACAAGGCGACGCCGGATGGGGTCGCCTACTTCGGCGGCTCGCTGATCAAGGTTCGTGAGATCGCGAACAAGCATCACACTTGGATGACCAAGATCGCCTTCATTAAGGGCGATCTCGGCAACATCCCCTACTCGCCCCAACAGAAGAGCGAGGAGGTCTACCATCCCCCTGCCATGTCCGGCAACAATGCCGAGCTCCACAAGTACTTTCTCCACAAGGACTTCGAGGTCGCCTTCCTGCGAAGGGGCCTTGACTCGCTCCCCCCCTGTTCTACCTGGCGAAGGTATCGTTCTCTTCTCCTCTTGTCAAGCTCACCCGATGGCCGAGCTCGCCACATTGCTGCTGGGTTTCTTCTAACTTTTTCCAAGTATTTTCTTACAGGGGAGCGAATAATTCCTGCGAACCCGCCGTTCGCGGATCCAGGGTCGCACCCGGACCTCTTTGCTCGCGAGAAGGCGGCGGCGGCGGCCTGCCGAGATGAGGCAGCCCTCTCCTAACCCTCGTCCAGCAAGAGGCGACCTGAGGATGCGAGGTCGAACCCGCCACACCGCCAGTGGCTGCCAAAGAAGATGAGGAGAGCCCTGCTGGCTCCGCGGGGTCAACAACAACAGCAACAACATTAGCAGCCCAGCCCCAAATACATAAGCTCATCTGAGACCCTTCCTGACGCGTCTCCAGAGAGCCCGCTGAAGGAGGTTACCAGCAAGGGCCGGAAAGGCGGCGAGGGCCCTTCTTCCGCGGCGGCGATCTCCCCTCCTCCATCGGCGAAGAGGGCAGCACGCAAGCGCGCGGCGCCCAAGCAACATCCCCTCTTCAATTTCGTGGGGCGGCGGAAGGAGTCGGCGGGCGAGCCCATGCTGCAGTGGGATGAGCTGGCCCACCGGGTCTCCCTCTCCACTCTGCACCCATCCTGGCATGACCGCGAGCCCGCCAGCGATCATTCCTACGCCCTCGGCTTCGGCCTCTATGGCCGCGAGGATGCCGAGGCCTACAAGCATATGACCCTCCAGCATCTCGGCCATGAGGGTCTGCAGGCCCACCTGCGGACCATGGAGCTCCACCACATGCTAACTCGCCGCAGCTTCGCCCTCAGCAATCAACTCCAGAAAGCTGAGCAGGCTCGCGACGTCGCCAAGGACAAAGTCGCTGATCAGGCGAGACGGCTCGTCATCGCCGAGGGTCTTCTCGCCTAGACCGCCGGCGGGTTGGTAAGTGTCAAGCACTCCCCTTCTCTTTTACTTAGAACATTTTGCGCTGATACTAAACCGGATTTTTTATTCACAAGGACACCAAGGCCGCAGGGGAGCTTCAGGCTCGCAATGCCGAGCAAGGGGAGGAGATTAGCCAGCTGCGCGCCCGCCTTGCCAAGCTGGAGGGGGCGAACGCGAAGCTGAAGGAGGAGAATCAGCATCTCAGCCGCGAGGTCCGCCGCCAGGCAGAGATTTTCTTCCCAGCCCACGACGTCGACCCTACCCTCCCCTATAAGTGGTCGCGGATCTTTGGCGAGGCTGATCTCTCCGAGAGGTTGTGGATCAACTCCATCCAAGCGGCCGAGTGCACCCTCCAAATGATGAAGGACATGGGGGTGCTGGTGCAAGGGTGCGAGGAGATCTCCGCCAGAGACCTGATGCTGAGCTTGTTCCCGGCGACGCCGCCCAGTAAGAAAGAGGACAGCATGGACGCGATGTTCGGGAAGGGCCTTCCGGATCAGCCGGGTGAAGGGGAGGACTAGTTCGGCAGGGGGGCGAGGCCTGAATTTGTACATCTTCTTTTTGGTTTACTCGACGAGGCGAGCCCCTGTAAACATATTTTGTAAACACCCTTATTTAATGAAAGATTTTCGATCATACCCATGCCATTTTTGTTTTTTGTTCTATTTGATGTGCTCTGTGTGTCTGCGAGTGCTTCCCCAGGCGACCTCGCGCAGGCAGATATTGTGAGTAGGATAGTCATTAGTACGCGCCCGCGAGAGAGTACGTTTGGGTGCTTGCCGAGCTTCAGACGATTCGCGAGCGGGCTGCTCTTTGCCCTTGTCACGCCACCTCATCTCGCCCGCGAGCCATCCAGGTTGAACTCAGAAAAATTCTTCCCAAGTAAAAATAGACGAAGGGGTGAAGTACCCTGTCCTGGCTCACCTTCCTTCAGCGAGGTCCTGAGACCTGGCTTGCCACCCCTTTGCCAGTGTCGAGCTGGGTAGGGCGAGTCCAAACTCGCCTGTGCAGGATCCCTCTGCCGATGCCGAGCTGGGTTGAGTGAGTCCAAGTTCTCCCATGAAGACCTCTTCCCCCTTATTCCTTGGCATTCTAAACTTCTTGGTCTTTACCTGGCGATTTCAAGGCCGATACCATCGAGTGACTTCCTGCCCTGCCAGCTAAGTGAGCCTGACAGCGGGATCTGCTCGAGGCCCAAGGATGACACGGAGTGACTTCCAGCCCTGCCAGCTAGGTGAGAGCATGACAGCGGGATCTGCTCGGGGTCCACTACCAATACCATCGAGTGACTTCTAGCCCTGCCAGCTAGGTGAGAGCCTGACAGCGGGATCTGCTCGAGGCCTAAGGATGACACCGAGTGACTTCCAGCCCTGCCAGCTAGGTGAGAGCCTAACAGCGGGATCTGCTCGGGGTCCACTACCAATTCCATCGAGTGACTTCCAGCCCTGCCAGCTAGGTGAGAGCCTGACAGTGGGATCTGCTCGAGGCCCAAGGATGACACCGAGTGACTTCCAGCCCTGCCAGCTAGGTGACAGCCTGACAGCGGGATCTGCTCGGGGTCCACTACCAATACCATACAGTGTCTTTCAGCCCTGTCAGCTAGGTGAGAGCCTGACAGCGGGATCTGCTCGAGGCCCAAGGATGACACCGAGTGACTTCCAGCCCTGCCAGCTAGGTGAGAGCCTGACAGCGGGATCTGCTCGGGGTCTACTACCAATACCATCGAGTGACTTCCAGCCCTGCCAGCTAGGTGATAGCCTAACAGCGTGATCTGCTCGAGGCCCAAGGATGATACCGAGTGACTTTCAGCCCTGCCAGCTAGGTGAGAGCCTGACAGCGGTATCTGCTCGGGGTCCACTACCAATACCATTGAGTGACTTCCAGCTCTGCCAGCTAGGTGAGAGACTGACAGCGGGATCTGCACGAGGCCCAAGGATGACACCGAGTGACTTTCAGCCCTGCCAGCTAGGTGAGAGTCTGACAGCGGGATCTGCTCGGGGTCCACTACCAATACCATCAAGTGACTTCCAGCCCTGCCAGCTAGGTGAGAGCCTGGCACCGGGATCTGCTCGGTGTCCAAGTTCACTTCATTCCTTCATGCGAACTCACAGCGACAATATTGGCAGGTCAAAGAATTTTCATTAAAAATCAAGGCATAACTTACAAGCTTCAAGGAAAAAGCGTTTTAAATCATCACCACTCCATGTGAGACTTAGGGTCTCGCCCTCCACATTCTGGAGTCGGTAACCTCCCGATTTTAAAGCCTCCTTTACAATAAACAGTCCTTCCCAGCTGGGGTTGAGCTTCCCCACGGACGCTGACCTCCCTGCTGCATCCACCTTCTTTAGCACCAAGTCCCCTTCCACGAACGGTTTGACTCTGACATGCTTGTCAAAGTACTTGACCATTCTCCTTTTCACCTCTTCCTGTCAGATGGCGGAAAGGTCCCTCAGCTCTTCCACCATGTCCAGGGAGAGCCGCAGTTCCTCCTCGTTCTCTGCCTGCCATTCCTCTCTGCCTTCCTTGGCCGCAACAACTCGAGGTGTTTGGACTTCAAATTCCACGGGGAGCACTGCCTCGCACCCATGAGAGAGTTTGAAGGGAGTCTCTCCGGTAGCCGTGTTGGGGGTGGTTCTCAGGGCCCAGAGAACCGCGGGAAGCTGCTCCACCCAGCTCCCCTTCAAATTCTCCACTTTCTTCTTGAGGGGGTTGACGATGATCTTGTTCGCAGCTTCCACCTGCCCGTTGCTCCTGGGGTGGTGAACCGAGGAGAACCTGAGGTTGATTCCCAGCTGTTCGCAGAAACTAGTGAACTCGGCGCTGGCAAATTGGGGCCCGTTGTCCGTGACAATGGCCTGGGGCATCCCATGGAGGCAGATGATCTCCCCCCAAACAAAATTTCTGATAACCTGGGAGGTCACTTTGGCCAGCGCTTTCACTTCCAACCACTTGGAGATGTAATCGATCATTACTAGGAGAAACCTCCTCTGCCCACTGGTCTGGGGGAATGGCCCAACCAAATCCATTCCCCAAATGGCGAAGGGCCAGGGGGCCGTGATACTCTTGAGTTGCTGGGCCGGCTGTAGCTGGAGGGGGCAAACAGCTGGCACTTATGGCACCTCCTTGCGAACTCCATTGCATCTTGGCCCAGGGTGGGCCAGAAGTACCCCTGCCTGACGATTCTTCCCTCCAGGGTCCGACTCCCGGAGTTGCTCCCACACTCTCCGGAGTGGACTTCCTCCAAGATTCTTTGTACCTCTCCCTCGGCCACGCAACGAGCCAGCATCCCCGAGAGGGTCTTCCGGTACAGCTGCCCGTCTTGGAGGAGGTAGTACGCTGACTTGTGCCTTAGGTTCTTCTTATCTGCCCCCTCCGGATACTCTCCCGTAGAAAGGAAAGTTACGGCTGGGTCCATCCATGAAGTCTGTCGATCAATCTCCATGAGCTCCCCCTCTTTGATGGAGGGGTGGAATAGGTCGATGATGGTACCCCCCCACCTGGGGGCCATGCTTTTCTAGTTGGTCGACCTGTTCGTTTTCTTCCCTGGGCACGTGTCAGATGGAGAAGGTTTGGAAAGTGCCTATGACCCCCTTCACTTTGGCTAAGTATAATCGCAGGGTGGGCTCCCTTGCCTCAAACTCCCCGTTGATCTGGGAAGCTACCACCATGGAGTCGGTAAGGACCTCCACGTCCAACACCCCCAGCTCCCTGGCCAGGCATAGCCCTGCTATCACGGTTTCATACTCGGCTTGATTGTTGTTGATGGGAAAGTGCACCACCACCGTCTGCTCAATTCTAGTCCCCTGGGGGCTCTCCAAGATCACCCCCACTCCCAGGGAATGCCTCCCCGAGGCGCCGTCCACCTTTACCTTCCAAGGGGTCGGATGGGTGAGCTCTTCCTCCACCACCTCAATCACATAATCAGCCAGGAAGTCGGCCATTGCTTGAGCTTTGATCGAGAGGCGCGGAACGAAGGAGACGTCGAACTCACTCAAATCCATTGACCACTTGGCCAGCCTGCCTGAGTGCTCCACCCCCTCGAAGATGTTGCGGAGAGGATGGTTAGTCACAACTCGGATCGAGTGTGCCTGAAAATAGGGCTACAGCCTCCGGGATGAGATAACTAAGGCGAAGGCCAACTTCTCCAAAATCGGATACCGGAGTTCGGCCTTCCTCAGGACCTGACTCACATAGTATATGGGGAGCTGCTTCTGCCCCTCTTCTCGAACTAGGACGGAACTCAGGGCCTCTGCCCTGACCCCGAGATACAAGAACAGGTCCTCCCCCTCCTTTGGCCCTTGGAGTAGCGGAGCCTGGGTCAACTATGTCTTGAGGGCCTGGAACGCCTCCTCACACTCCTTGGTCCATTCGAACCTTTGTCCGCCCCTTAGTGTTTTGAAGAAGGGGGAGCACTTTTTCCGTGCCCGAGAGAGGAACCTACTCAATCCTGCCAGCTTCCCCGTCAACCGTTGGACCTCCTTAGCATTCCGCAGTGACCCCAGCTCTAAGATAGCCTTAACCTTATCTGGATTAGGCTCGACCCCCGCAGGGGTGAGGAGGTGTCCCAAGAACTTTCCCCTGCTAGCCCCGAAGACACATTTTTGGGGATTCAACCGCATCTTGTACTTGCGCAGGGTGGCGAAGGTCTCTTCTAGATCCTGGAGGTGAGAGTCCACGTCCTGACTCTTGATCATAAGATCATTGACGTACACCTCCAAGTTTCTCCCCTTCTGCTCTTTGAAGACCCCTTCATCATCTTTTGATAGGTCGCCCCTGTGTTCTTCAGCCCGAAGGGCATCATCTTATAACAGTAGCATCCATCCCTCGTGATGAACGAGACATCCTTGATGTCCGGGGGGTGCATCCTGATTTTATCATAACTTGAAAAAGCATCTAGAAAACTCATTTCAGAAAAAACAACGGCTGAGTCAACCAGCGCGTCGATCTGAGGCAAAGGATAACAGTCCTTAGGATAATCTTTATTAAGTAAAGAAAAATCGATACACATTCTCCACCGGCCGTCTCCCTTTTTGACCATGACCACATTGGAGACCCAGCCGGGGTATTGGATCTCGGACACGAAGACGGCCTTGAGGAGTTTCGACACCTCCTCCCTGATAGGCTCCGCCAGCTTGTCCGCGGTGGACCTCTTCTTTTGCTGAACGGGGCGTGTTCCCGGGTCCAAGTTGAGGCGGTGGCAAGCCACATCCGCGTCAACCCCCGGCATCTCCGCGGTGCTCCATGCAAAGATGTCCACGTTCTTCTGGATGAATTCCAGCATCCTGCCTTGGTCCTCCGAGGTCAGCCCTCCGCTGACGCAGACCTTCTCCACTCTGCCTTCACGGGTGCGGACATCCAGCTCTACTACCTCTTCCGCAGCCTCTAGCCTGGACTGCTCCCCCATTCTTCAACATCTCTCCCCTCTGGGACGGGGACCTCCACCTCCATCTCTTCCTCCACGGCCATCACTTCGGCCAGCTCCTCCTAGTCTACTCCTGCCGCCGCCTCCTCTGCGCAGTTCTCCATCTCCAGCTCCTCCCTTCATTCTTCTTGCTCCGCTTTCTCCATCCTTCGCCCCATCTCCTCGGCTCCCTCCTGCCAAGAGATGGTGTTCACCGCAGTGACATAGCACTCCCGCGCCACCTTTCGGCCCCCCTGACCCTGACCTGAATCCCCTCAGCGTTGAACTTCAAGCACTGATGGAATGATGAGGGGACGCAGTAGAAGGCACTGATAAGGGGCCTCCCGAAGATGGCGCTGTAACTGCTGGGGGCGTCCACGATGATGAACCTGCAGTTTCTGGACTGACCCCCCAGGGTCACATGGAGGCTGACTCCTCCCTCCACTTCCTTCCTCTCTCCCGAAAATCCGAACAAGGGTCCATCCGAGGCCAGCACCCTTTTCGCCTCAACCTTCATCGCGTCGAACGCCTTTTTGAAGACGACGTTGACGGAGCTTCCGTTGTCAATGAGGATCCGAGAGACGGTGAAATTTTCAAAGGCTGCCTTGATGACCAGCGCATCGCAGAATGGATCCTCGTGATCTGGCATGTGGCTTCATGTGAAGGTGATCGTTTCTTCTGGGGGTGGGGTTTGGGATGTGGAGGCGACGCTCCAACGGTACATGGTGTGGAGGCTTGACTTGCGGGAAGCCTCGACCCCCCCCCCCCATGGATCACTCTGATCCCTCCTCGGGTCCAACATCCACCCAGTCTTCGCAATGGTCCTCCTCCACCCGAGGCAGGACCTCCTCAATCCTTACTTCTTGCTGCCCATGCTGCTGTTGTTGCTGCTGCTGCTCCCTATTCCCCCTCATTTCAAGGAATTCCGGGCACGTGGCTGTGGCGTGCCCCTCCTCCTGATGGAAGTCGCAATAGGGCAACTCCACCCTAACTTCTCTCCTCCTCCACCTTGTTATTCTCCTCCTCTCCCCCATGGCTATGGCCATGGCCTCTTCTTGATCGGGTAGCCGGGGCCTCTAGGCCTGCCTCCAGCCCGGGCAGTGGAACTGATCTTGCCCCCCTTGATAGCGATCCCTTCTGTGGTATCCCCTTTATGGCACCTGCCCTTGCCACTCAGGCCTCCAGCCCAGTCGACGGTCGGGCTCCTGACGCCCCCCACCTCGGCTGTTGCTGCCACTGGAGCTGTCTCTGCTCCCTCTGCCGGGGCTCTCCTCTCCTCTCCTCCTGTCCTCTTCCTCCTCTCGGTTCCTTCTCCTCCTCCGTGGCCCACCTGGCCAGCTTCCGCGCAAACTCCGAGTTTGATGCCTCCCCGTCAACTTCTCTTGCCGCCCTCTCCATCAGCTCCTCGTAGTAGATGGGGGGAACTCTCTTTAGCTCCATCCTGAAGAACCCCTGCTGCAGTCCCAGGGTAAAGGCCATCATCAGACTATGGCCTGGCATCTCCTGAACCTGAGTAACCTCCTCCTGGAACCGGTCCACGTAGCTCCCCAGAAGGTCTCATTTACCCCTGCTTGATGTGGAACAGGGACTCTGAGAGGAGACTCCTTCTTCCTCTTCTTCGAGGGTAGCAAACCTCAGCATGAACCCCCGGTGTCAGGTCCTCAAAGCCCACCGTCGATGGAGCTGGCTGGTAGCTGATGGAACCACTCCCTTGCCTTCTCACTGAGGGTGATAGCGAAGAGTCGGCATTTGAACCCGTCCGACATCTGCCGGATGCCTAGAGGCCCCGGCTACCCATCCACGAACCATTGAACATGTTGGACCGGGTCTCCCTTTCCGGTGTAGTAGGACATCTCGGGTTCCCTGAACCCGTCTGGAACAAGGTGGAGGAAGAGACCAACTCGTTGAAGGGGGGCTGCCTCCCCTTGCTGGGCGAGCTGGCGAATCTCGCGAGCCCAGCTTGCCGAACCGGCCTCGTGCCGAACCTTGAAATGAGGGGGAAGAGCTCGCGCCGGGGAGCTCAGCAGCCTTCCTCAACAACTTCCTTCCCAGCTCGCCTGCCGATTGGGGCGTCCTGCCTCCCAAAGAGGGGGCGGTCGCGATCTGGACTGCTGGATGTCGAGCACTCAGGCGTATCGAGTGTGATTTTGACGAGGTTCAGCACCTCATTCCTGAAATCTTCAAACATCCCCACCGTGGCGAGAGGCGGGGGGGGGAGGCGAGTTCGGCATGTCAGATCCCTGTCCTCCTGTCATCAAACTCGCTGAAGCTTTTCTGTACTGACCACGCTCCACGCTCACCGCACCAAAATGTTGAAACCGATTTCTCGGTCTCCTATGGAGTTCGCCCTTGGGGAAGGGGTTGTCTCGCACCTACTTCACTCCTGCAAGCAAAACAACAAAGAAGACAAGGAAAAACCGACCCAAGGGCTCGGCGGGGAGGTCCTACCACACACCCGGAAGATCTCAGAGCGCTTCCCCTCCTTAGCCAGAGGCCGAGCTAAGGTACCCTCAGAAAGCACTTGAAACCTGGAGCAGGAAAGCACAGGAAGCCTGCTTTCTGGGGTACCCCTTGGGTCCTATTTATAGTTTTTAGAATCTGAACTGCCAATAACCAAAAGAACTGACCTGAAATTACCAGAAAACCCTTGGCTGGGTCTGCCAACAGCCAAACTCCACTGTTTTGAAGGGCTATGGGCAGACCAGCGGGGGCAAAACAGTAAAAAGTACCTCACACATCCAGGCGTGCTGGGGAGCATGATCACCTCGGCAGGTCCTGCTCGCCTACTATTGCAGAGCTCCATTGTTAGGGCGCGAGCTGGGATGGTGAGCTCGTCCATCCCTTGGTCGCCATCAGTTGTCCTAGGCCAGCTCGGCGAATGCCGAGCTCGGGGTCGTGAAGGCTGATCTTTGGTCGATGAATGTCGATCTCTGGTCGGCAAATACCGATATCTGGTCGACGAATGCTGAGCTCGGGCTCGGCTTCTCCACTGCCGGGCTCGCCCACCATCTTCTGCCCGATCTGTCTGGTTCCTGGCGACCTTGCTCACCGGACACGGGGTTGTACAGGACGAGTATGTGCAGGAGTTCACCCGTTTGGGTCGTTACGCGGGAACGACGATGGCAGATGATGTAGAGAGGGATAACCTCTTTTACTAGGGGCTGAGGGAGAATCTGAGACAACCCCTCATTTTCATGAAGAGAGGTGGTTTTAGTGAGCTAGTTAAGGCTGCCAGGACATTGGAGAATGATCTGGAGCGAACCCAACGTCGTAAGGGTTTCACTCCCAAGCAAGGGGAAGGGAAGCCTTCCCAATCCCAGGGAAAGTCTGAAGGGAGAAGGTGAAGGAAGAAGCCTCACCCATACAAGTCCGGTGAGAAAAGCAAGTGGATGCCTGGAGGTTCTCACTCTAGGGGACCGCCGACATGCTACAACTGCGGTAAGGTGGGGCACATCACTCGTGTTTGTCCTCAAGGAGGAGTGGAGCAAGAGGCAATGCAGGAGCAGACGGTGCGCTCCGGCCCTAGTGCCGCAGAGAAAGGAAAGATGGCGGAGTCGAGCGCTTCTCGGTTCCAACCGGTGCAACCAAGGGCATACAACCTTGGACAGCAGGAAGCGATCCGCCAACCCGATGTGGTGACAGGTATGAGGAAATTTATGTTTAACTTTGTGCTTCGTACTCATAGACCTTTACGTGTGATGTCTATGTTTTAGGCTTCGTATTAGTTTCCGGATACCCCACTAGGGTATTATTCGATACGAGAGCATCACACTCCTTTCTTGCGGAGAGATTCATCCGGAGAATAGGAGTTGAGTCATTCTCAGCGGACGCGGAGCTGAATGTGCGCATGCCCAATGGGTCATCCATGAACACCGGGGCTAAAGGGCGTATTTGTTGGGAGTTGGACGGAGTTGACTTCATATTGGTAGCAGCAGTTTTGCCATTGGTTGAGTTTGATGTGATTTTGGGCATGGACTGGCTTGCAGAGCAGCGCGCCAATATTGATTGTCTATCCAAGGTGGTGACCCTGAGGAGCAAGGGGCAGGCGGAAGTCAAGTTTGAGGGCCTTTGTGGACTGGCCTATTCCCTGATTTCGGCCATGTAGTTGATGCGGGCGGTTAACCAGGGTGGTGTAGCGCTTATAGCGTTATTGGAGGTTCGCCTCTCCTAGTTTTCTATTGAGGAAGTGCCCATAGTGGCAGAGTTCAAGGATGTGTTTCTGGATGAACTTCCTAGAGCGCCTCCTCGGCGGGAGATCGACTTCTAGATCGAGTTAGTGCCGGAGGCTAGGCCGGTGTCACGTCCTCCGTTTAGGATGGTACCAAAGGAGTTGGCTGAACTCAAAGTACAGTTGCAGGAACTGTTGGAGCAAGGGTATATCAGACCCACTTCTTCGTCGTGGAGCGCGCCGGTGTTGTTTGTAAAGAAGAAAGACGGTAGTATGCGGCTGTACATAGACTACCGAGAGCTGAATAAACTGACCGTCAAGAATAAGTATCTGATTCCTCGGATAGACGACTTGTTCGACCAGTTGGTGGGGTCGGTGGTGTATTCAAAATTGGACTTGAAGTCGGGATACTACCAATTGCGAATTCGGGACGAGGATATACACAAGACTGCATTTGGTATGAGGTATGGACACTTTGAGTTTACGGTGATGCCATTCGGGTTGACGAACGCGACATTTGTGTTCATGGATCTTATGAATCGAGTATTTCGGGACTACTTGGATTCTTTTGTAGTTGTCTTCATTGATGACATCTTGGTGTTTTCCAAATCGGAAGTGGAGCATGAGACCCACTTGAGAGTGGTCTTGCAGGTGTTGAGAGAGAATCAGTTGTATGCAAAGTTCTTAAAGTGCGAGTTTTGGTTAGCAAAGGTGGCATTTTTGGGCCACGTGATTAGTGGGGATGGGGTGGCAGTGGATCCAACAAAAGTGGAAGCCATCAGAGATTGGCCGGTTTTGAGGACCATGGCGGAAGTCTGAAGTTTTCTTGGACTAGCTGGGTACTATAGGAGATTCGTGGAGAATTTTTCGCGGATAGCTCTACCCCTCACCTCACTCACTCGTAAAGATCATAAGTTTGTGTGGACTCAAGAGTGCAGTCAAGCATTTGAGGCACTGATGGAGAGACTAATGATGGCTCCAATCCTAAGTCTACCGCAAGGGACCGAGGGATTTCAGATCTTCAGTGACGCATCCGGATGCGGTTTGGGTTGCGTTTTGGTGCAACATGGCAAGGTGATAGCTTTTGGGTCTAGGCAGCTGAAGCTTCATGAGAGGAATTACCCCGTCCATGACTTGGAGTTGGCGGCGGTAATTTTTGCGTTGAAAATATGGCGACACTATGTTTATGGTGCAAAGGTGCAGATCTTCACGGATCATAAAAGCCTAAAGTATCTCTTGGATCAAAAGGACTTGAACATGCGGCAACGCAGGTGGGTTGAGTTCCTTGGAGACTACGAGGTGGCGATTCAGTATACGCCAGGTAAAGCCAATGTGGTGGCGGATGCCTTGAGTAGAAAGTACCGGGGAAAGGGAATTGGATCGAAGCTCATGATGAGCGGTTGGTACGGTAATGGGAGTCCCTTGGTTTGGAATGTGTGGCGAGAGGCGAGTCCAGCGTGGCTCGGTTAAACTGGATTGAAATCCAGAACGACTTGTCCGATCGTATTCGGGAAGCGACCCGTTTGGATGTGGAGTTTCAACCGTTCGTGGTGGAGGCTCAAGAGGGCGAGAGCAGCACCTGGGAGATGATTGATGGGATTCTGAGGAAGGACGGAAGGATTTGTGTACCGCAGTTCGGCAAGCTCTGTGAGAAGTTGATGTTTGAGGCTCACTTCACAAAGTACTCCATTCACCCGGGCAGTACAAAGATGTACTTGGAAATGAAGAAATCCTTTTGGTGGTCGGGGCTGAAGCGAGACGTAGCTTTGTATGTGAATCGTTGCCAAACTTGTGCCTTGGTGAAGGCCGAGTGTTAGAAGTCGGGCGGGTTCCTGAAGCCTCTTCCAATCCCTGAGTGGAAATTTGATGACATCTCTATGGATTTTGTACATGGTTTGCCTAGATCGCAGCAGGGCAATGATGCTATTTGGGTGATCGTGGATCACTTAACCAAAGTGGCTCACTTCATCCCAAATCGGAAGGAGGACAGCGTCGAGAAGCTGGTGGAGTTGTATGTTCGCAACATTGTGCGACTGCATGGAGTACCTAGAAGTATAGTCAGCAATCGTGACGGGCGTTTCACGTCCAAGGATTGGAGGTTGGTTCAGAAGAGTTTGGGCATGAAGCTAAAGTTCAGTACGGCGTTCCATCCTCAAACTGACGGGCAAACCGAAAGAACGAACCGTACTATGGAGGATATGCTGAGAATGTGCATTCTTGACTTCGGCAAGAAGTGGGAGGATCACCTCTTCATGGTGGAGTTCGCGTACAATAATAGTTATCAAGCAAGTATAAAAATGACGCCATACGAAGCTTTGTATGGGAGACGGTGCCGAACACCGATGTCTTGGACAGTGGTGGGAGACACCAAAATTTTGGGAAAGGAGGTGGTAGTTGACGCTTGTGATTTGGTGCGGACCATTCAAGAGCGTATTAAGGTGGCGCAAGACTGGCAAGCAAAATACTTTAATGCTCATCACAAGAAGTTGGAGTTTGCGGTAGGTGATTGGGTCTATTTGAAGATCAAGCAGTTCAAAGGCGTCTCACGGATTCGCCGACTCAAGAAGTTGAGTCCAAGGTTTTTGGGACCTTTTGAAGTTGTTGAACGGGTGGGAGAAGCAGCCTATCGGTTGGCATTGTCCGCGGAGCTGAGTGGATTGCACGACATCTTCCATGTCTCCGTCTTGAGGAAAGCCTTGGTGGAGGATAGTGTGGTGATTGAGCCGGCATCGGTGCCGATAGAGGAAGACTTGAGGACGCGGGTCCGTCCAATTGTTATAGAGGATTCGGAGATTCAGCAGTTGCGGAATAAAGAGGTCAAACTCGTGAAAGTCCGATGGGACAACTGTGGTCGTGAGGAGCTCTCTTGGGAGCGAGAGCAAACCATGCTGGATGAGTATCCAGAGTTTTTCCGTTCAGGTACCATTTAAGCTTTTGTTCCCTTTTTGCTTGTAATTTCGGTATGAAATTCTTTTAAGGGGGAGAGAGTTGTAACGCCCAAAATTTTGAAAGAAGGACGAGCAGCGTCGAGAGACATTTTGGGGCTTGGTGAGGGTCACATGGCCAAGGACACGGGCGTGTCCATGGCCGTGTCGAACCGGGTTCGTCGAGTGCCTGGGAAGTCGACATTTTTTCGCTCAATTCGTCGACTAGTGGGGGACACGCCCTCCGACACGCCCATGTCGGAACCCGTGTCGCAGGCGTGTTCTCTCGAGTGTCGACACATAGGTGTCCACACAGTTGTGTCGACACAGTTGTGTCGACACAGAGGTGGTGTTGACACTGAGGTGTCGACACGGTGGTGTCGACACAGAGGTGTCGACACGGTGGTGTCGACACTGTTGTGTCGACACAGGGGAGGTGTCGACATGGGTAGGGGTACACGACCTGGGTCACGGGCGTGTCCTAGGGCATGTCAGGGCCGTTCGACGATTTCCCCAGCAACCTGCGTTTGACGATTTTGCCAGGGATCTACGTTCGACGATTTCCCTGCGTTCGACGATTTTGCTAGGGATCTGCGTTCGACGATTTCCTGCGTTCGACGATTTTTCTAGGGATCTGCGTTCGACGATTTCTGTGCGTTCGACGATTTTGCAAGGGATCTGCGTTCGACGATTTCCCTGCGTTAGACGATTTTGCCAAAGTCTCTGTTCGACGATTTGGCAGGGTGCGACGATCTTGGCTCGACGATCGTCGAGCACGGCGCGGATTGTGGCGTGTTTGACTGCCGACGCGGAGTGTCGACTGTAACGCCCCGAAACTCAAAGGAGCGACGGGGGACGTTTTGGGCCAGTTTTGGGTTCTGGCTGCAGGCACACGGCCTGGGACACGGGCATGTCCCAGGGCGTGTCAAGCTTGTGTCGACACTCAGCCGGGAAGTCGACACTTTGGTCTTGACATTGTGTCGAGACTGGGCACACGGCCTGCGACACGGGCGTGTTGTAGGGTGTGTCGACCCGTGTCGACACTTAGCTACGAAGTCGACACTCTGCATTCGACGTAGTGTCGATACATGGCACACGGCCTGCGACACGGGCGTGTCGCATGGCGTGTCGACCCGTGACGACACTCGTCCCGGGAAGTCGACACTTTGGTCTCGACATGGTGTCGAGACAAGGCACACGGCCTAGGACACGGGCGTGTCCAAGGCCGTGTCATCAGGTCGACGATCTTCGCTCGACGAAGTGTCGAGTGTCGAGACCGTGTACACGGCTTGGAGCCCAGGCGTGTCAAGGTGACACGGGCAAGGACACGGGCGTGTCCTAGAACCCGTGCAGTGCTCGGGTTGTTTTCGGGGAAAAATTATGGGGGTACACGGCAGGCCACACGGCCGTGTTAGGTGGAACACGGGCGTGTCAGCTCGAACATGGGCGTGTTCGATACCCGTGTGAGATTCCAGGCGAGCCGATTTTGACAGCGAATGAGGCACACGGCCCTGGACACGGGCGTGTGTCAGGCCGTGTTCGGTACAGATTGGGCATTTCAGTCCCGAATCAAAGCCGTTCATTTCTTTAATTGATGATCCAATAACTGGGGGTTGTTCCTGAAGGGATATATGTTGGGTTTCTCTATGAGGATGGCACAACGCTTGTGCACACAGCGGAAGAATAAAACATCAAGAAAACCCAAAAGAAATGGGACCGGGCCATGGTAGTTGAATCAAGAAGTTAACAAACAACTATGCAATAATTACCTCGGTGGCGTTGAGTCACAACTCAACGGTGATGCTCCAAGTTTTGTATTTCTGTTGGTGGCGAGTTCTACGTGGAATAATGTCCACGTCTCTGCAGAAATCCACACGAGCGGGAGAACACCGATCTATCCGTCGCACGGATTATCAGGAAGGAGAAAGACCGCACCTTGCTTTCCCACGGACTGCTAGGTCCGCGCCAGGGATTGCAACGCCAGCGACGATCGCTGGAGAGAAGGAAGTCGACGGAGCGAGCACGGCGACGGCGGAACACTTTCATCGGCGGCGGGATTCGGGATCGGCGGAACGAACGGAACGGCGGAACGCTTCCATCGCGGGATTCGGTTCGATCGGCTGCCAAAAGCATAATTCCCGAAAACCCTAAGTGTCCCTTTTATACCGAAGGCATAAATAGACTTAGGAATATCGCTATCCGCAGACCACCCAGTAAAATAGGGTCCCAGTTTCGGCGAGTATCAGTCGGCAAGAATCGGCGAGAATCGGAGTACAACACTCGACGATTCTCGTCGATCGTCGAGCCGCTATCGACGACTCTCGATGATTCTCGTCGATCGTCGAGCCGCGGTCGACGACACTCGTCGATTCTCGTCGATTGCCGAGCCGGGGTCGACGACATTCATCGATTCTCGTCGATCGTCGAGCCGGGGTTGACGACACTCGTCGATTCTCGTCGATCGTTGAGCTGGGGTCGACGACACTCGTCGATTCTCGTCGATCGTCGAGCCGGGGTCGACGACACTCGTCGATTCTCGGTCGACGATCCTTACCAAGACTTCAAGGCAACACTTTGCCCAAAAACCCCATTCGGGTCGGTGATTGGTAACCTTTACCAACACAGTCAATCATCCAACTTTTCCACATCTCTTATGTGCGACCCTGCGGGCTCATATCGCGTTGGCAGTGAGATTATATGTTTGACCACTTCTAGATCACCATGGTAACTCCAACAGACTCCCACTTGATCTTGTAAGTATCAAATCAAAAACCTCACAAACAATGAGCGGCATCTAGCAATGCATCATTGCTCCCCAAGCAATAAGAGTTTATAACTCATAAGCCTTTATGACCAATGTTTCAGCGTTGTCTTTGTCCCTTTGTCCCTTACATCCGGAAAGAACTAGAGGCATGGACCGTGTCACCCTCGTAATAGCTCAATCCAAATTTCTTGATCCAGGACGGACTTCCAGAGAATGGTGAGTCCAATATCACATATTGACTCAACCAAGCATGGCCATGCATTTCTCAGTCCAGTTCCATCAAGGGTCCCATGGATGCAACTCCTGTCATACAGGAGGACAAATCTCATATCTGCTCACACACAAACACCCAAATGATTCGTAACATGCCCAACAACCACCCTTATCATCAACCTTTCTCAAGGAAGACTTTAGATGGCATCAAAGCACGCTCTTCCTCACTTGATGAATGCTGTGACTTCAGGTCAAAGGACCACAACACCATTGTCAATTGAGACCTACTCGTGATACGATTGGATGACAATCCACAGAGTAGCCTCAGGTTGGGTCTGTCCAGTACAACTTGTTCACTAACAAGTACCCACGTGATGACTTGATATCACAATATCATGACCTGTGAGAACCGGTCATCAGTCAACGCACGTGCTAGCCTTCATGTACCATCATCACCCTTAGTTTCTATGATGATACTCGACCAGGGACCTTTTAAGAATGAAGCTTCAAATAAATCATAGGCTCTCACATTCAAGTCACGTACTTGATGTCCCATGGAAGCGAACATTCTAAGGGTATCTATTATGTTAACGTTTAATTATCATATAGAAAAACTCATAATAAAAGAACTTGCCATTAATTGTAAGAGAAAAACTAGGTACACTATTCATCATATGAACAAATAGCCAACAAGATACATGTTTACATGCAATCCACAAGATTCTCACCAGAGTTGATCATTTAGGTATCGTATACCCATCGATCTAGTATGACCATCATGCTTTCTCTGCGCGAGAGGCTTTGTCAGTGGATCCGCAATATTCTCCTCAGTCGGCACTCTGCAAATGTTCACATCTCCTCGTTCGACAATCTCACGAATAAGATGAAACCGCCGAAGTATATGCTTGGAGCGCTGATGGGATCTAGGTTCCTTAGATTGTGCAATTGCACCATTGTTATCACAGTAGAGAACTACGGGACCAACAATGCTAGGAACTACATCAAGCTCGCCGATGAATTTCCTAATCCATACAGCCTCCTTCGCCGCATTAGCTGCGGCGATATACTCGGCCTCTGTTGTAGAATCAGCAACTGTCTCTTGCTTGGAACTCTTCCAGCTCACAGCTCCTCCATTCAGACAAAACACAAAACCTGACTGAGACTTGGAGTCGTCTCTATCAGTTTGGAAGCTAGTATCCGTGTAACCACTTACAACGAGCTCTTCCTCTCCACCATACACCAAGAACACATCCTTAGTCCTTCTCAAGTACTTCAGGACATTCTTAACTGCAATCCAGTGACACTCACCGGGGTCTGACTGATACCTGCTAGTCATGCTCAAAGCAAAGGAGATGTCGGGTCGAGTACATAACATCGCGTACATGATTGATCCAATTGCCGAAGCATATGGAATCAACTTCATGCGGTCCTTATCTTCATAAGACTTTGGACATTGGTCCTTAGAGAGATTCACACCATGAGACATGGGCAAAAATCCTTTCTTGGACTCAAGCATGTTGAACCGCTTCAACACCTTTTCGATGTACGTACTCTGGGTCAAACCCAGCAACTTCTTCGATCTATCTCTATAGATCTTAATACCGAGTATATAAGTCGTTTCACCCAAATCCTTCATTGAAAAGCAGTTCCCTAGGTTGTTCTTAACAACTTTCAGGGTAGGAATATCATTCCCAATCAACAGTATGTCATCTACATACAATATCAGGAAGACAACAATGCTCCCACTGATTCGCTTGTAAACACAAGGCTCATCTTCATTCTTGATGAAACCAAACTCTTTTATTTTCTCATCAAAACGAAGATTCCAACTTCGAGAGGCCTGTTTCAGTCCATATATGGACTTATTCAGCTTGCATATTTTAGTGGCTTCATCTGGGGATACAAAATCATCGGGTTGTGTCATATACACTTCCTCAAGGAGGTTTCCATTAAGGAAAGCCATTTTGACATTCATTTGCCAGATCTCGTAGTCATAATACGCAGCAACAGCAAGCAATATCCTTATGGACTTTACCATGGCAACAGGGGAAAAAGTCTCACCATAGTCAATACCATGAATTTGCTTGAAACCCTAAGCCACCAGTCGTCCTTTGAATGTCTGTACATTCCCATCCATGTCGGTCTTCTTCTTGAAGACCCACTTGCACCCTATGGGTCGTACCCCTTCAGGTGGTTCCACCAAGTTCCAAACTTGGTTTGCATACATGGAGTCCATTTCGGATTTCATAGCCTCAAGTCATTTGTCGGAGTCCGGTCCATTCATAGCCTCTTGGTAGGTTGCTGGTTCATCATCATGATCCATAAGCAAAACATTACCTATTTGAGACACGAGAAATCCATATCTCTCAGGCTCAAACCTCGGTCTACCAGATCTATGTAGGACTTGTGTTCCCTGAGCAGGTTCTCTAGCTACAACATCTTGTAGTCCTGTCTCAGAATCCAATTCCGGTTCATTCATTGCATGTGGTTCTTGAACTTCTTCAAGCTCTACCTTTTCAGTCTTTCTTGATAAGAACTCTTTCTCCAAGAAGACACCAGTCCTTGCGACAAACACTTTGCCCTCAGACGGTATGTAAAAGTAATACCCTTTTGTTTCCTTAGGATATCCCACCAGATAACATTTATCTGATTTGGGTTCCAGCTTGTCAGGCATTTGACGTCTCACGTATGCCTCACAGCCCCAAATTTTAATGAACGACATACTAGGACGCTTCCCAGTCCATATCTCATATGGTGTCTTCAGAACTGTTTTCGTTGGAGCGTGATTCAATGTCATTGCAGCAGTCTCTAAAGCAAAACCCCAAAAGGAAACAGGCAAGTCTGCATGACTCATCATCGAACGTACCATGTCTAACAGAGTACGATTTCTCCTCTCAGACACACCATTATGTTGTGGTGTTCTAGGTGGAGTGAGCTGTGATACAATACCACACTCTTTCAGATGATCACGGAACTCATGACTCAGGTATTCTCCACCTCGATCTGATCGGAGTGCTTTAACCCTTTTACCCAACTGGTTTTCTACTTCATTCTTGAACTCTTTGAACTTTTCAAAGGTCTCGGATTTGCACTTCATAAGATACACATATCCGTATCTACTGAAATCATCAGAAAATGTAACAAAGTAGAAATACCCACCTCTAGCCATGGAACTCATGGGTCCGCATACATCACTATGTACAACACCCAAGAGATCCTCAGCCCTCTCAGTATAACAAGTGAAAGGAGCTTTAGTCATCTTGCCTAACAAACAAGATTCGCATCGCTCAAATGATTCATAATCAAATGAGTCCAAAAGTCCATCTCTATGGAGATTGGATATGCGCTTCTCGTTGATATGGCCCAAACGACAATGCCAGAGAAACGTAGGGTTCGAGTCATTTGTTCTTAGTCTTTTATTATTTTCTACATTACAGATCAGATGGTCCAAGTTCAAAACATAAAGACCATTAAACAATTGGGCTACAACATAACAAACATCATTCTTAAATATAGAACAACAGTTGTTCTTAATTATAAAAGAAAATCCAATCATGTCTAAACATGAAATAGATATAATGTTTCTAATTATGGACGGAACAAAATAACAATTATCTAGTTCTATTACAAGCCCACTGGGCAAAGAAAGACGGTAAACCACTACGGCTACAGCAGCAACTCTTGCTCCATTGCCGACGCGGAGGTCCACCTCCCCTTTACTCAGCAATCTTCTCCTTCCCAGTTCTTGCACATTTGTACAAATGTGAGAACCACATCCGGTAGCCAATACCCAAGATGAAGGAGCAGAAAGGTTTATCTCTATAACGTAGACATTTGAAGCGGAAGTCATACCTCCCTTCAATTTCTGCAGACCTTCAATGTAGGAAGGACAGTTCCTCCTCCAATGACCAGCCTTGCCACAGTGGTGGCATTTCCCTTCCTTCATCGTGCTTTTCTTTTTCATCAGTGCTGAAGACTTGGGCACAAGGTATGACTTAGGTCCCACCTTCGTCTTCTTAGAGCCCTTGGCTTTGCCCTTGCCCTTATGCACCATCAGTATGGGGCTGGCAGGCTTGGCCTTCTTCATATTGATTTCGGCAGTTCTCAACATACCTAGGAGTTCGGGCAGTGTCTTGTCTATTTTATTCATATTGTAGTTCAAGACAAACTGCTCATAACTGTCCGGCAACGATTGCAGGATCAGATCTGTGGCCAACTCTTGACCAAGAGGAAAACCCAGCCTTTCAAGGTTCTCTATATACCCAATCATCTTGAGTACGTGAGTCCCTACTGAGTCTCGAACTCCCATCTTGCACTGAAACAATGCTTTTGTGATGTCGAACCTCTCTTGACGAGCCTGCACTTGAAACATTTTCTTGAGATGCTCGTCAATCTCCTTGCACCCCATGCTCTCATGTTGCTTCTGAAGCTCAGAGTTCATAGTGGCAAGCATAAGGCATTCGACATCTAAAGCATCATCAGTATACTTCTTAAAAGTATCCTTCTCAGCACGGGAAGAGTTCCCGGTCGGCACCTCGGGGGCTTCTTCTTCCAAGACATAGAGCTTTCGCTCTTGCCTGAGAACAATTCTCAGGTTCCTATACCATTCCATGTAATTTGTCCCACTGAGCTTATCCTTCTCAAGGATGGCTCTCAGAGACAAAGTGGAGTGTGAAACACTTGCCATAGAATTCTACAAGAATTTATTCAGAATAAAATCAGTACCAAAATTTCAAATACAATTTATTTTAATTTGGACTTCAATTAAAACACTCCCACTATTTTATTCGAAATGATAGCCCTCACTAACAATTCGGAGAGTTCATGCGAGCTACTCTCTTAGTGGACAAGATCTGTATTTCACCAACAC
Source organism: Platanthera guangdongensis (assembly GCA_039583875.1). NCBI lineage: Eukaryota > Viridiplantae > Streptophyta > Magnoliopsida > Asparagales > Orchidaceae > Platanthera > Platanthera guangdongensis. The sequence goes on along the minus strand of CM077153.1, from coordinate 130,755,267 downwards.
AATGAGTCAGCTTTGGCTTTCCTCTCACGATGCGGTTATTTAGGTAGGCAACGCTTGCCAATTGCATCCTCATGCAATTCTTGTATGGTTGGTGAATAACTCCTTACTCGCATCCATCATATGGTGCATGCCAACCCTATGCCTCTAGGCACTCAACCTTTGAGGTCACCTAGTTAAGCTGGACCCGATGTCGACAGTGGGATATCACAATTATCCGCTCGCACCCTTACCAAGATAGATTAATGCACCTTGCTTTGGCAAGCCCACACTTCATCGATCGAGGCAGGAAGAGTGTCATCCATCGGAAGGCATCTGAACACTTAATATTTGTTAGAAAGTAGAGACAAGAAGCGAAAAGTAGAGAACAAGCGAAAAGTAGAGACAAGAAGCGAAAAGTAGAGAACAAGCGAACAAACTTTTGAATAATTGAAATTTTATTATCCAAAAAAGATATCATTTACAAAGGTATGGCCTCCCTTATATAGAATGGAGGAGATAAGAAAGAGAGTATACAAACAATGTGGGACTAAACATTTACAGTACTGAGCGGCTAGAATAATGGAGACCGCATAGGCCGCGCGGTTAGACAGATGGGCTAACCGCTCGACAACTCCATCAGGACAGAACAGGCCGCAGAGGTAGACCGATAGACCGCCCGGTCTACAAACCGCTGCATCAGACCGCTAAGCCGCCCGGTCTACAAACCGCTGGATCAGACCGCTAAGCCGCCCGGTCTAATACTTCAACACTCCCCCTCAAGCTGGAGCATAGATATCAATCATGCTCAGCTTGTCACAAATGCGGAAGAAGGAAGTAGAAACCGGCTTGGTGAAGATATCTGCCAACTCCTTGTCAGAGGTGACAAAAAGGAGTACAAATCTGTTTCTTCAAAATCTCCTCCTGAATGAAGTGACAGTCAACCTCTATATGCTTCGTTCTCTCATGGAAGACCGGATTTCTGGATATGTGTATAGCGGCCTTATTGTCACAGAACATAGGGAGAGGACAATCATATACCTCGCCCAAGTCAAGCATGAGAGCCCGCATTTTCGAAAAAACGTCACATCTGCGGAGACAAACTGCTTGCGGAGAAGGGGGTCAAAGCAGCAATAGCCTTTTTGAGTGGTAGAGTACCCCAAAAAGACACACTTGGTGGAACGGGGGGAAAGCTTGTCGCGGGTAGCGGAGGGAGCGTGAACAAAGGCCGTACAGCCAAAGACACGGAGAGGAAGAGGAAAAGGTTCCTGGTGGGGGTAGAGAAGGGAGAAGGGAGTCCGGCCGTGGAGAACCGTGGAGGGAATGCGATTGATGAGATAGCAAGCGAGGAGCACAGCGTAGCCCCAGTAGGAGCGAGGGACGTGCATCTGCGTCATGAGAGTACGCGCAACATCAAGCAGGTGACGGTTTTTACGCTCCGCCACCCCATTCTGTTGGGAGGTGTAAACGCAAGTCATTTGATGAATGAGGCCGTGTTGGTGAAAGAACGCGGAGAACTCATGAGACAGATATTCCTTGGCATTATCAGAACGTAAGACTTTAATAGAAATAGCAAATTGAGTCTTAATCATAAAGTAAAAAGATTGCCAAACAGAAAATAGTTCAGAGCGATCCTTTAAGAGATACACCCAGGTACATCGAGTAAAATCATCGATAAAAGTGACAAAATAGGAACTGCCCCGACCAACTGTGAGGGTAGGAGCAGGACCCCATACATCAGAATGAATAAGATCAAAAATGCGAGAGGAGCCACGGCCTTGCTTCTGTGGGAAGGAGGAGCGATGATGTTTGCCAAGCTGACACGCATCACAGTTGAGCGGAGAACTGGTGGGAGGTAAGTGGGGCAGAAGCTGACGAATAAGCCGAGGAGGAGGATGTCCAAGACAAAGATGCCACTGAAGGAGATCGGTGGAGGAGGAGTAGGCAGAAAGAGCGGAAACATCGTCGAGGAAGTAGAGGCCGCCACTCTCAGTCCCAGTAGCAATCGTCCGCTGGGTCCTCGGGTCCTGAAAAGAACAAGTAGTGGGAGTGAATAAAACGGAGCACTGAAGTTGCCGGCATAAAGTAGTAACAGATAACAAATTGCACGGGAACTTCGGGACATAGAGGGTATCCTCCAAGCAAAGCGATGGAGTGAGTTGAACCATGCCCGTCCCATGAACCGGAGACGGGGAACCATCCGCCACACGAACTGGGGGTAAGCGGTCATGGGTCTCAAGACGGGAGAAGCAATGAGGGTTGCCCGTCATATGATTGGTGGCACCGGAGTCAATCAGCCATTTACCTTGAGTAACGACGTGGGCACTACCTGACGTCGTGGCCACAGAGGCAGACGTCCTAGAAGAGGCGGAGGCCGAAGGAGCATCACCGGAAGGGCGAAGATGAGGATGTTTCTGCCAGCAGCGGTCAACAGTATGGCCAGTACGACCACAGTGAGAGCAGAAGAACCGGGAGGAACCCCGTCCGCCAGAGGAGCCACGGCCACTCGGGCCCCCCCGCGGAGCTTGGTGAGCAAAGGAGTCCTGGGAGGGGGGAGGCCAACAGAGGCCGCTGGAGGAGCGAAGTAACGGCGGCAATGCGAGCCGCAGTGGCATCCAAAGTAGGAGATTCCGCCTCACCCAAGATCTGCTGGCGGATCATATCATAAGAGTCGGGAAGACGAAGAAGATAACAAACAACCAGGAGTTCCTGGAAGTGTTTGTGCTGGTCGGCCAAGTCCGCGGAGAAGGGGCGATTCTGGAGGATTTCAGCCCCAAGAGCCTGAACCTGCTGATAAGCCGCAGCTGGGGACATGGAAGGGCGGGCGAAGAGGTCCGCATAGAGAGTATAAATGCGGGACGTCTGGCCCCCCTTAGAATAGAGAACAGCGAGGTGAAGCCATGCGGCCTTGACCGTCTCATCATGGCGAATGACGGGAAGGCACTCATCAGAAAGGTTGTTGGCCAGCCAGGTGCGAACAAGAGCATCACTCGCATCCCAGTCATCAAACTCAGGAGAGGTGCGAGGAGGAGGGTCATCGGTGAGGTGATGACGCTTACGTTGAGAACGAAGGAGAAAGGTGAAAGAGACGCTCCAATCGGGATAGTTGGAGCCCACAAGCTTGGAAAGGGTGCCAAGGTTGCCCGAAGGAGGAGGAGGAGAAGGAGCTGCAGGAGTAGTGGTGAGACCGGAGGTAGTCATAGAACCCGGAAGCAGAAGAAGCCGCACGAACAGGAGCGGTTAGAAAACAGAGGAGGCCGCGCGAACAGGAGCGGCTAGAAAGAGGCACGACGGGGAAGAGGTCGCGCGGACTGAAAAGGCCGAGCGAACAGAAGAGAGGAGAAGAGCAGGTGACCGCGACCAAGATGCGGGTAAGAAAGAGACAACCCGCACGGTCAGGCAGATCACAGCAGCGGCTAGAAGGCGGTCAAAGGCACGGCGGGGAAGAAGTCGCACGAACTGAGAAGCCCGAGCGAACAGAAAAGGAGGAGAAGAGCTGGCGACCGCGACCAAGATGCGGGTGAGAAAGGAACAACCCGCACGGTCAGGCAGATCACAGCAGCAAACCGCGAGTAGAGAGACAACACACACGCGGACAGGGACAGACCGCAACGACTAGAAAGTTGGAGAGGCAAGAAAGAACAAGGAGCGCGGCGACAACGAAACAGGTCGCTGCTACAAAGAGAAGTAGGAGAAGAGAACCAAGAAGGGGCAAGCCGCGCGAACAGGTTGGCGGACAAAAAACAAGCCGCGCGGATAGAAACAAGCCGCGCGGATAGAAGAGAGGGCAAGCCGCGAATCAAGTCGCAGAGCGCGGAAAAGAAGTCGCGAACAACAGAGGGCGCACAGAATCAAGAGGAAATGACCGTGTCCTCTGATACCATGTTAGAAAGTAGAGACAAGAAGCGAAAATTAGAGAACAAGCGAAAAGTAGAGACAAGAAGCGAAAAGTAGAGAACAAGCGAACAAACTTTTGAATAATTGAAATTTTATTATCCAAAAAAGATATCATTTACAAAGGTATGGCCTCCCTTATATAGAATGGAGGAGATAAGAAAGAGAGTATACAAACAATGTGGGACTAAACATTTACAGTACTGAGCGGCTAGAATAATGGAGACCGCATAGGCCGCGCGGTTAGACAGATGGGCTAACCGCTCGGCAACTCCATCAGGACAGAACAGGCCGCAGAGGTAGACCGATAGACCGCCCGGTCTACAAACCGCTGCATCAGACCACTAAGCCGCCCGGTCTACAAACCGCTGGATCAGACCGCTAAGCCGCTCGGTCTAATACTTCAACAATATTTGATGAAGGGATTTTGATTATGGGTTAACGGTTAACCATGATCAACATTTGATCAATGTGCACATCCAAAGAAAAACAATTTTTCTAAAACCACATGCATCTCTTATGTGCACAACCTGACACCATCAACATTTGATAGAAGGAAGGGCTAAATCTGAACATCCGGAAACTTCCAAATCCTCAGATTTACATGCATTGGACAAAAGCAAAGACAACTCAACTTAAAGCAGTAGACAAGCTCATCTCTCTATGTTGGATTCAAAATCCAAATCAAAATCGAGGGATGGTTACTGCTAAGGAGACTACAATTTCTAACAATTAGAAATTTCCACGAAATTCCAGAAGTTCTTGGCGGGGTACCAAGACTAAATCTAAACATTTAGAACACTTCTAAATCCCTAGGTTTACACGCACTGGAATAACAAAACTTCCAATACAACAATCATGGCCGGAACCTCCCTCTGATACCACTGTTGGGTTTCTCTATGAGGATGGCACAACGCTTGTGCACGCAGCGGAAGAATAAAACATCAAGAAAACCCCAAAGAAATGGGACCGGGCCATGGTAGTTGAATCAAGAAGTTAACAAACAACTATGCAATAATTACCTCGGTGGCATTGAGTCACAACTCAACGGTGATGCTCCAAGTTTTGTATTCCTGTTGGTGGCGAGTTCTGCGTGGAATAATGTACACGTCTCTGTAGAAATCCACACGAGCGGGAGAACACCGATCTATCCGTCGCACGGATTATCGGGAAGGAGAAAGACCGCACCTTGCTTTCCCACGGACTGCTAGGTCCGCGCCAGGGATTGCAACGCCAGCGACGATCGCCAGAGAGAAGGAAGTCGACGGAGCGAGCACGGCGGCTGCGGAACACTTCCGTCGGCGGTGGGATTCGGGATCAGCGGAACGAACGGAACGGCGGAACGCTTCCGTCGCGGGATTCGGTTCGATCGGCTGCCAAAAGCATAATTCCCGAAAACCCTAAGTGTCCTTTTTATACCGAAGGCATAAATAGACTTAGGAATATCGCTATCCGCAGACCACCCAGTAAAATAGGGTCCCAGTTTCGGCGAGTATCAGTCGGCGAGAATCGGCAAGAATCGGAGTACAATACTCGACGATTCTCGTCGATCGTCGAGCCGCTATCGACGACTCTCGATGATTCTCGTCGATCGTCGAGCCGCGGTCGACGACACTCGTCGATTCTCGTCGATCGTCGAGCCGGGGTCGACGACAGTTGTCAATTCTCGTCGATCGTCGAGCCGGGGTCGACGACACTCGTCGATTCTCGTCGATCGTCGAGCCGCGGTCGACGACACTCGTCGATTCTCGTCGATCGTCGAGCCGGGGTCGACGACATTCATCGATTCTCGTCGATCGTCGAGCCGGGGTTGACGACACTTGTCGATTCTCGTCGATCGTTGAGCCGGGGTCGACGACACTCGTCGATTCTCATCGATCGTCGAGCCGGGGTCGACGACACTCGTCGATTCTCGGTCGACGATCCTTACCAAGACTTCAAGGCAACACTTTGCCCAAAAACCCCATTCGGGTCGGTGATTGGTAACCTTTACCAACACAGTCAATCATCCAACTTCTCCACATCTCTTATGTGCGACCCTGCAGGCTCATATCGCGTTGGCAGTGAGATTATATGTTTGACCACTTCTAGATCACCATGGTAACTCCAACAATATACCCGGGATTGGACTTAAAAACCCTCACTTTTCATAAGTTATCATCTTTCTAAAACCTTAGAGAGAGAGGAGAGCCAAGGAAGTAAGAAGGAGCTAGATCCAGCTATTGGAGGAGCTTCGAAGCTCCGAATCGCGAGCCGACTCCGGATCCACGGAGGCAAAGCTAGTACGGTGCTGTTCATCCGTTTACTTTTCAATGGAGCCAAAGAGGAACGCTAGGGTAACGATTCTCTTCTTGAGCATGAATAGCTCTCCTTCTTTGCATAGGAAGCCCGCTCTCGCGAGTTTGCGGAGAGTTGGAGGCGTTCCTTCGGGTAGATATGTGAAGTCCCCGTTGTTTAGAGTCCGTAAGCGAGAACGGACATATGCATGATGTGTGAAGCCTACCCAGACATGTTGGTCTGGATCGGTGATGTTGCATTGCATAAATGCCGGAGAAGACTCCATGCTATTGATTGTTTTTCGGGTTTTCTACACGGTAGATTACCGCAGGGAGCCTTGGGGACTAACCCAAAGGTGCACCCGGAAAACTGGCCGGATACGAGATCTTACCAACTTGGTGGCCTGAGAGCCAACTTGAACATAACCGGGTTATGTGAATTGTGATGGAAATGGGACTCGGTGGAAGTTTGACGCGCGCAAATGGCTTAAATTGTCGTTGCGATGTGAGCACGGGTTAGATGGAACCGTACCCGTTCTATGTCGTTCGGTTAAAGAGACCTAAAGGCACGTGGCACTTGCCGTTGGCATAGATTAGGGTCTTCGGCGGTCAATGGCTTAAATTGTCGTGACCCAGGCCAGGAAGACAAATTTCTCATAGGTTTGGCCGTCAAAGTGGCGGTGGTGAGTCTGGAATGTCTATGGCTTTAATTGACGTGACATCCACCGGTTCACCGAGAATGTGCCCTGAGAGCACGGGGCGGGTGGCCGTGCGAGCCAACGTCTGTGATGAAATGGCTATATATATACATTGCTCGCTTATGCTAATGAAATGCAGGGAAGGAGAATCGCCGCCCCGAGTTGGGGGCGGGATCGTTATAATTTGGTCAGCATTGCTGACCGTTGCCTTGTTCTGCCACCGTGCGGTGGTTTGTTGTTTGCAGGTGCTGCTGGACCAAGCGGTCAATAGCGGGCTAAAGCCCTTTTTGCGAAGCCGGCCCTCGAAGGCCTATTTGGAAGTGTTTACTGTTTTATTCATGTATGACCGGCCTGCGTGCCGTGGTTTGTAAATCATGTAATATCAAGTGAAATATTTTGTAAGGCCTTAAGGCTTATGTTGGTATTTTGTATACATTCCTATTTTGGGTTAGTGGACATTCATGCTTTAATGCTGGGTTCTTATTTGCAACTATTATAAACTGCTTCCGCTAGAATGCTCTGTATAGGACGTTGATTGGTTGGATGGTTTCCATGAGTGACCGCCCGGTCTGTCTATGGTATATGGCGTCGGGCCCCGGCCGGACCTACTGCTATATATTATGCGACGGATAGGGGGTGTTACATCGACATAGGGGTTTTTGGCGGGATCTTGACTAAATGTCCCGACACAATTGATTGGTCGCGGACGTGTCCTGCTCCGGTTTGGTGAACTGTGCAGTGTTCAGCCCCTTTTGTCCAGGTCAGACCTGGATCGTAGCTGTGCATTTCCCTTTTGTGGGAATCAACGGCGGGTGGTTAATCCGATTTAGATATACATGTGTATAGGGTTTCAACACCCTTATTTTTTTGTCGCTAGTTCTCTGTCTGAGATCTAGAGAGAAGGGAGAGCGAAGGAGGAAGAAGAGATTTCGGTGCTTTTCATCCGGCTATTTTTCCATGGCTAGGAAGAGGAATCGGAAGGTAACGACACTTCTCCTCTTGGTTTTAGGATGCATGTTTTAGCATCTTTTCTTTCTAGTTTTTGGGCACCAAACTCTCAAATGAGAGGAGTTTGGGTCGCCAAGGTTCAAGAGGAACCTCCGGGTCGATTGTGTCCGTCCCCGGCATGTTTTGCATTAGAGATCTGCTTCGTTAGTGGATTAGGCATGGTGGGTGAAGCCATAGTCGCAACCGTTAGTCCGACTCGGTGATGTTGCATACGAGGTTTAAGGATTCGTAGAGATCCGTTGCGGCAAGAGGCCGTTTGTGATGTGTGATGTTTGTGGTGTTCTTCCTATTATCTTGCGTGAGTATGTGTGGTCGGTAACGAGCAAGGTTAGCTCCTCATTGGCGGTAGATGGTTTCCTTGGTGGACAAGGTTAGCTCCGCATGAGTGGTAGATGGTTTCCTTGGTGCACGGGAACGCTGCAGTGCTAATGAGGGATTAGGGTGGAATTGTCTTGGATTGTGATGTGCCAAGGCGTGGCTATGTCTCCGTGGTCGGCCGGCTATCCCGTGACGTGAAAGTCATGTGTGAAAAGTGTCCCGGCGAGACTAGTCCCTTTTTGTGAGACTGACGAGAACGCCGAGCATGGGGCAATCCCGGGAAATGAGGCCATGAGCGGGTGGGGTTCAGCAAGGGTTCTTAGAATCGGTTAGTGTGTTGGACGGAATCCTGACATGAGAAGTCAGAGTTTGCCGGCAAGCCCGGGTCTACGACCGTGAGCGGGTGGGGCCTTGGCAAGAGTTCCGTGTGGCGGCTTGTATGCCATTGGGGGATTGTGGTTCCCCTTTGTTTGCGGCTTTATGCCAATGGGGAAATGATGAGTACCCAAATGATGTGATGTTGTGCTAGATGCATACGCTATAGGGTGCCTTGGGTGAAGCCCGAGTTGTTGCATACATGCTACATAAGTAGGCCCATTTTTTCATATGCTCAACAATAGAGAACATGTATGTTGATTGAGACTTCCAAGCCTGTTTTTTTAGTGCATTATTTGTTTATAAATATATTGCATACGAAGTGCTGACTTGCAGGTTGGAGGGTTCCCCGGGGTCCGTTAGGGGCGGCCGGGAGGAGATGTGTTGGTTACACAGTTTGAGGTCAGCCTTTGCTGACCCACGTTACTAATAATTTTTACAGGGCAAGGATCGCAAGCAGGAGCTAGCTCGCCGGCCAGAAAGGCCTAAATCTCATGAAGTGATATCTTTTTGCTGTAGCTCTACTTTTATGACATTGTATGTTTGATGCCCATGTTGACCGGCTTGCATGCCGAGGTAGACTAGGTGTGCTTATGCACTTTTATGACTGATGTATTATTTGAGTTTAGACTCACTCTGGTTGTAAGGCCATAAGGCCATCTTATTACTCTTGTAGGCGTGGATAACTTCTAGGCTGCTTGTTGTTTCCGCTGTGATGTGTTATGAGTTTTGAGTTTGGGTAGTTATATCATCTTATAATACTGAAGCTGTGGCGTCCGTATGTTATGGGGCCCCGGCCGGACCCATATTATACGGTCATTATAGGGGAGGTGTTACAAGGGATGCCGACCCATCCATGGTTATGAGGAACGTCAAAATTAATGCTTTTTATTCGGATTTTGATGATGCATGGGGTGTTTCACCTCTTTTCAATTTTTTGGATTTTTATTTGCATGTCTAAGATCCACCTAAGTGGTGTTCTTTGTCATTTCTCTCTCCCACTATATATTCTCTTGGGTTGGGGAGTGAGAGTTCTTTTGTGTCTAACTTCCATGTGGGTTCCTTGGTTCTTGCGCCGGATGGTAAGATTCTAGTTATTATTCTTCGGACTGACATCTTTTTGAGTTTTCTCGAAAGTTTTGTTGTTGTTATGCCTGACAGGTTTTCTTTGATGAGTGATGCTTGCACTACTATCACTTGGATACTCGGGCCAGGCTTGGTACATGTTGGTGTTGCCTTCGACTACGTTCCCCTTCCGGGCCACTCATCGGTGATGAGTGATTTTGAGTGGGGGAGGATTGATGGCGACGATGTCCCGCCACTTGCTCGTGATGTTCAAGACCGTTCAATTGATGGCGATGCGGTCCCCCCCCCCCCACTTGTTCGTGAAGACGTTCCTGATGGTGCTGAAGATTTCCGCCACAAAGAGTTTGACGATTCTGTTGGGCGTTGCCGCAAGCTTGAGGATTGGGATTTTGCCGCGACAACCACCATCAACGCCATGACAAAATCTCCACTTCATGTTACGCTTGAAAATATATGATTATAAATTATTAGCCCACTCTTGGGACATCATTTATAATTATATGTTTTTTTAATGAAGTATTTTATTTGGGTGTTTATATTGGCAGCCCGCATATCGATATTAGCAGCCCAAAAAATAAGGAAAAACATACATAATATGACCGCTAATAGCAGCCCAAAATGCAGAACACGCGACTTTTAAAAATATGTCTACTATATGACATTTTTAGGAAAAGTGTTCAACATGAAAGTTGTAGATTTTGTCGAGATCTAGAACTTTTATGTTGAACACGTTTTCTAAAAATGTCATATAGTCGGCCTATTTTCAAAAGGCGCGGAACCCGGGCGGAAATAACATATTTCCGACCGGGTTCCGCGCCTTTTGAAAATATGCCGACTATATGACATTTTTAGAAAAAGCGTTCAACATAAAAGTTGTAGATCTCGACGAGATCTACAACTTTCATGTTGAACACTTTTTCTAAAAATGTCTATTTAAAAATTTATTGTTTGTGCTGCCACTATCCATCGGGCTGCCAATAGCCATATTTTAAGCTGCCATTATAATTGGGCTGTCAATATCGATATACGGGCTGTCAATATAAACGCCCTTTTATTTTCAGCATTTTACATGTTGGACTGTTGTTAATTTCAGTTTTTTTTTGATGGAATGTTTTTGTCCATCTAGATCTAGCATTGATGAAGGATGAAGATTGAGTGGTGTATTTTTTTATATAAATGTTTGTAAGAGAGTGAAGGAGGATAATTTGATGGGGAAAAAAACCTAACAGCTCTCCTTGGTCGACCCTCCCCTCTCCCCTAGAATCCCGATCGGGATATCTCTCTCCCCCCCCCCCGGCGTGCGCGCCCTCCTCTCTGACCCTCCTCTCTTGTGGCAACTTCGGCCAGCGCCCCCCTCTCCTCACTTCTGATCCCTCACCTCCAACCCGGCGGCCTGTGACCCACAAATCGCCGACCTCGCTCAATCAGCTCTCTATCCGACTCTCCGACAGCATCCCGTCGCCGACCTCCTTGCCGCATCCCATCGCTGACCACGTCCAAACCCCAACTATAGCCCTCATGATTCCCTCCGGCCATCCTCTCGCTGTTGTGGATTCCAGTCGGTGACTCCGAAGAAAAGTGGCTTGCGACGCCTCCGTCCGGTGCAGTTTTGTGGATTCTCGTGGAAGTGTGACCCTTCCACTAATCTTATTTTCATTCGTTCATCTAGCTGGTTTTGGGTAATCCCTCCCCCCGCCCTTTTCTTGGTGTGTTTCGTCTATGTTAGTGCGAGGTTGTGGTGGATTTGTGGACTGAGATATTTATCCGAACTATTGAATTATTGCGGGTTATAAATCTGAAGTTAAGGTATTATTTTTGTCTGGATTTCCTCTTTAATTTTGTACCGGGTAGGTCTCTTGACGTTTTGCGAAATCGGGTGGTTCAAATCCTTGATTTCGCATTTGTTTCTCGAGATTTGGTATACATCATGTTGATTTAATTTTGGGGCCGAATTTGGACTCTATTTGATTCGCCAATTTAGTCTGGATTCTCTCTGTTTTGGAAATGAATACATGTGGTTAATTTTAAGGTGTTTCGCTAATTGCTCGGATCGTGTAGGTCCTATTCGATTGAGCGAACTTTGGCCTATATCCCTTATTCAATCTCAAAGGCTTCACGACCCTTTGTCTTGTGCTGTAAATGACTATTGTGCAAGTAGAATAGATGTGTTAGGTGCGTTAGCGTAGATCTAAGCGTGAGTGAGCTGCTCGCTAGTGTTTGATCAGGACAGTCACATCGCAAACACGTCGGCCTGCATCACCAGTGCTAGACCTATGGCCTGGTGGTAAATTTCAGTGACCAACTTATTGTTATTTTCAGGAAATTTGGTGCACTACACTCCGCCTCCAACATTCACGCCCCCAGGTCACTGGCGTGTACCTGGAGCATGTAATCAGAAAATTTCAGCTATTTAAAGCTAGCTTCTCTAAAACTCCAGGTGTTGAATCTAGCCCCTTTGGGGCCACATTTATCTTGATTTTCTTGTATTGTTTTTTACTTTGTTGTAGTTTTAATTTCTTGTATTGCAATTTCAATTCTTAGTGTAAATTTCAGTTCCATTCTTGTACTTTTCTTTCTCTTAGGTATAGAATTATTTTTCTTATCTAAATTCTTTTTCTCTTAATACGAATCAAGTTTAGCTAGATTATTTTAACATTTGGTCGGATGATTTCTTTTAAAATTATGATTTCATAATTATCTGTCGAAAGCTTTGATTTTGAACTTTCGAATTATTCTTGATTAATCTTGATTTTATATGATGATGTATGATCTCATATTAGTTTTCGTATTCTAATTAGCTGAGAGATTCGTGCGTACGAATCGATCCCTCCAGAATAAAAAGAATTGATCGCAACTCTCGAGAGAGGATGACGAAACTTTTCCGGATAAGAGTGAAATCTTATAGTGAGATTCACCTCGATAAAACGAGTTTAAGTTATTGATTAGAATAAGAGTTCGGTTAATATTTCTTAATCTTAGTTGAGCGTATTCCCACGGTAAAGTTTTATCTTCAAGCTTTTGAGTTTCTAATCGCGATATTATATTTTCATTAAGGTGATTTTTAATCGGTGCTTTGTCTTTTATTATTTTAGTTTTCTTCTCAAACCTTCAAAAAAAATTAATCGATAAAAAAATAATATTTCACTCAAAGTAGAAGTACTCGACAGACCCGAATCTAATAACCTTGATTTTCTATAAATCTTATACTATTCTTGATAAGGTACACTTGCATTTGTCTTTTTGTGGTCATAGTTTAGCCCATCAAAACTCCTTGTTGTATTAAAGTAATGTCTGTGTGTTCTTCATTTTGTCTTCCTTTTTGATATTGGGGGCTTCAGCATAGCTTTCCTTGCTGGTGGACACAAGCCCTTCATGTACAATATCCCACAGATCTTGCGTGATCAGTAAAGTCTTCATTTTATCACTCCATTGTTTTCAAACATGGATTTTGGTGGTAGAAGATGAAGCCATTGTGGATGAAATACGACTCTATGAGAATCCAACAGAACGAAGAGGCTCTGATACCATTGATGATGACAAATACACAACAATATACTTGTTGTATGGTTTTAGTTTATTGAACGGGGATTCACTGAAGTTTTTTCTACAGGTGGAAGAGAACTAAGAGACGCACAGGAGAAGTTAATTAACTTATTAATTATTCTGGGATATTACATTGATTCTTCTTATTGCTGGGATAGACTGTTCAAGAAACTTGTAGAATATAGAATATGGAATGCATTTCTGACTGTTTATATGGTCCTTGGTCTGAAATGTTTCTATCATTGCTCTTGAAAGGCCATATGAGATTTGAAGATTTGCATTTTTGCTTTTATCATGAAATATGAGAGTTGCTTGAACGCCGAATTTTTTTGGGAATGTTATATTTGGTTTAGGAAAATATGAAATTGTTCTCTGAATATGGCCTGTATATATTAAATTTAGCATGCATGAATAATATATTGGTCCGCATATGTCCGTGGCCTGCATAAAACCAGAAGTGGCCATCATATAACATTGCTCTTCTTTTATAGGATCTTGAATCTGCAGATTTCGGCCTCAGTTTAAGCTGGACTTTTACAACTTTTGAGTCCCCAAATTAGTCGATTATATCAGGTTTTATTAACTTTTTAACAACGAATCAAACAATTGTCCATTTCGTCACTTCCCTAAGGAATGTTACGCGCAGGATTGCTATCCCCTCCTCAGGAACTTCAATTATTACATTACTAGCACTTGTTGGACTTTGACTTGTTGACCGGGTCATTTTCTGTTTTAAAATACTTTATGTATGAGCGATTAATAAGAGAGAGAGTGTGCACTTAATAGGAGAGAAAGTGGTTGGTCTTGGTAGCATATAAATAGGCATGTATGTAGTTCTTTTAAAGATTGATGAGATAGTGAAATTCTCTTTCCCATTTCCGGTTTTTGTTTTGAGAAAGGAGCGCTGCAGCGCTAGTAGGGGTGTTAGAGTTTTCTTGCCGCCGCCCGGAGGTTTGCCGAGCGGGTAGAAAAGGGTAGCTGGGCGGTCTGTTGATCTCGCCACCAAGCGAGAAGGGGACTTGTGTTGTGCGAGTAGGAGTATCTAGCCGTCGGGCGAGTTGGTGATCTCGCCAGCGAGAGGGCATCCCGTTGTTTGGTGGTGGCGGTCTCGCCAGGTCGCAGTTCGCGTGTGCTCGCTGGCGAAGGACTAGCCGCGATTGGCGTGTGATCTTGTCGGGGTGCACTCGCCAAGTGTGTATGCTCTCGCCAGGCGAGAAGGTTCTCGCCGAGCTGCTAACCGCGCGGGTAGGCGGTTTGAGAGGGTGGTCTCGTTGGTTACATTTGGTGGTATTTGGTGTTAAGTGGAATCGGTTTGTGGAGTTGAGGTTGTGCAGGAACTCATACACGTTTCCAACAAGTGGTATCAGAGCCAGGTTACAAACCTTGGAAGTTGCTTGGAAGTGTTGAAGTCTTGAGGTGATGGAGATGGGTAGTGCTATGCCAGGACAAGTTCTCAAGTTGACAAAGACGAACTACGGCAACTGGAGCATCCAGATGAGGGTGCTACTTGCTTCAAAGGAGTTGTGGGAGATAGTCGAGGATGGCTATGAGGAGCTTACTACAGAAGCAGAGGCAGCTTTGACTAATGCACAGAGGACGGTGTTGAGGGAGTCCAAGAAGAGGGACAAGAAGACTCTTTTCTTACTATATCAAGGCGTTGATGAGGCGACCTTTGAGAAGATCTCAGATGTGACTAGTTCAAAGGACGCATGAGAAGTGTTGCAACGCTCCATGCAAGGAGTTGGTAAAGCTAAGAAGGTGAAGTTGCAATCCCTTCGAGCTCAGTATGAAGTGATGAAGATGCAAAGTTCAGAGAAGGTTAGAGATTATGTGACCCGTCTGCGGATGTTCACGAATGAGATGAAGAGGAATGGAGAGACGATAGATGACGTAAGCTTCATGGAGAAGCTCTTGCGCTCTATATCAAAAAAGTTCCGGCATGTGGTGGTGGCAATTGAGGAATCGAAGGATCTCACCTTGATGACTATGGATGAACTAGTTGGATCTCTACAGGCTCATGAGTACCGCATGCTAAAAGACGAGTATGAGTCAAGTGGCTTGGGTAAAGCACTCCAGTCATAGTTGAACTTTGCAGAGAGCTTTGGAAGAGGAGGAGGCCAGCATGGCTATGGCTACCAGGGAAGGGGCAGAGGAAGAAGAGGAGGAATAGATCGAGGAAGAAATTCCTACCACCAAAGAGAGGCGGAGCAACCTCATGGTGGGAGCAAGAAGTAAGAGGAAGAGGCAGAGGTCAAGGAAGAAGTCAAGGAAGAGGCCGGGGAGATATGTCCCAAATACAGTGTTACAACTGTAACAAGTTTGGGCATATGAGGTATGACTGTTGGGCACCGAGGAAGAAAGAAGAGGTCAACCATTACGCAGAAGCGAGCAATACTGGGGGTGATCCGATGATGTTCCTAACCTACAGAGGAGCCAAAGGTGGGAGGAATGGAGTATGGTACTTGGATACAGGTGCAAGCAACCACATGTGTGGAGAGAAGGAACTATTCACTAGCCTCGAACCAAATGGTGATGAGGTTAGTTTTAGTGACGCTTCGAAGATATCAGTGGAAGGAAGAAGAATGATTGTGGTCACCTTAAATGGCAAGGAGGTGCACCTCAATGACGTGTTCTATGTGTCAGGCTTGAAGAGTAACATCTTAAGCCTTGGGCAGCTGGTGGAGAAAGGGTATTGCGTGCTGGTGAAGGATGGGTCCTTGGTCATGAAGGACCATCAAGGGAGAGAGGTAGTAAAGGTAAAGATGACGATGAATCGTCTCTTCACACTGAGGATGGATGCCAAGGAGATGGTGTGTCTCGCGAGGACGGAGGAAGAAGAGGAAGCATGATTATGGCACTACAGGATGGGCCATCTGGGGTTCACTGGGTTGAAGCTATTATCTCATTCCAAGATGGTGGAAGGACTGCCTATGATCTCGCCTTCACAGAAGGTCTGTGAGGCATGTACCAAGAGGAAGTAGAAGAGGCAAACGTTCGAGGGTGGCAAGTCTCGAAGAGCGAGAAGGCAACTTGAACTAGTTCACTCAGACATAGCTGGTCCATTTGAGACTACCTCAGTAGGTGGGAGCAAGTACTATATCACCTTCACCGATGACTTCAGTCGGAAGTGTTGGGTGTATTTCTTAAGAGAGAAGGCTGAGGACCTTGACAGGTTCAAGGAGTTTAAGGCGATGGTGGAGAAGGAAAGCGGTCAATCACTGAAGGTGCTGAGGACAGATAAAGGTGGGGAGTACACCTGTAACACCCCCTATCCATCGCATATCATATAGCAGTAGGTCCGGCCGGGGCCCAACGCCATATACCACAGATAGACCGGAAGGTTACTCAATGGAAACCATCCAACTAAGAATCAACGTCCTACACAGAGTGCATTCTGGCGGAAGCAATTTAAAAGTTGCAATAAATAAAGAACCTTGCCAACAGCATGAATGTCCACTAAACAAACCTAGAAGGAATGAACGTACAATACACCAGTTCCTGTCCTTATGGTCTTACAATAGTTTACTCAAATTAAAGTGTTTTCAAATCTCGGCACGCAGTACGGTCACACATGAATAATACAAGTAAACATTTATTTTTTAGCCTTCGAGGGCCGGCTCAGCAACCCGGGCTTTCGCCCGCTATTTACCACTTGGCTCCGCAGCACCTGCAAGAAACAATCCACCGCAACGGTGGCAAACAAAAGCAACGGTCAACTATGCTGACCAAAGTATAACGACCCCGCCCCCAAACTCGAGGCGGTGATGCTCCTTCTCTGCACTTTGTTAGCATAACCAAGTAGTATAATGTAAAAACACTTCATCACAGGCGTGAGCATGCACGATCACACACCCCATGCTCTCAGGGCACATTCACGGTGAACACGGTCAAAGTCCGCTGACTCACCACCACCCCCTGTGCGGCAATATCTCGTGAGCATTTGGTCTTTCTGGCCACTGCCTAAGACCCTCCATCTATGTCAACGGCAAGTACCAAGTACCTTTAGGTCGCTTTAACCGAACGACATAGAGCGGGTACGGTTCCGCCTAACCCGTTGCTCACACCGCCCTGTCACCTTAAGACATGGGCGCGGGTCAAATTTCCCCATGTCTCAATCCGATCACACACTTCACATAATCTGGTTATGCGCAAGTTGGCTCCCAGGCCACAAAGATGGCAGAATCACGCATCTGCCCAGTTTTCCGGGTGCAACTTGGAGTTAATCCCCAAGGTTCCCTGTTGCAATCTACCGCGTAGAAAACCCGAAAAACAAACATCTGCACGGAGTCTTCTCCGGCCATTCATGCAATGCAACATCACCGATCCAGACCAACTTGTCCGGGTAGGCTTCACACATCATGCATATGTCTGTTTCTTGATTACGGACTCTACATGCTAAACAACGGGGACTATTCATGTCGACCCGAAGGAACGTCTCACACTCACCACATACTCGCGAGAGTGGGCTTCCTATGCAAAGGAAAAAAGGACTTCACATGTCCTAGGATGAGAATCGTTACCCTAGTATTCCTCTTTGGCGCCATGGAAATCTATGCGGATGAAAAGCACCGCAATGTCCTCGCCTCCGTAGACCCGAAGTCGGCTCGCGATTCGAGGCTCCGAAGCTCCGCCGGTGGCCGGATCTCTCTTCCTTCTTCCTTGCTCTCCCCTCTCTCTAGAAATTTAGAAAGAGATTGCTTGGATGAAATGAAGGCATCCAAACCCTATTCCTGCGTATAACCCAGCTTGAGCAGCCTTGAACCGTGGGATCCCAAAATAAGGAAACGGACGGCCACGATTCGGACTTGAAATCCAAAACTTGGGCCGAACACGGCTTGTGACACGCCCGTGTCCAAGGCCGTGTGCCCCATTCGCCGTCGAAACTGTCACGTCTCGAAAAGTACACGGTCTCTCAACACGCCCGTGTCCGAATTGACACGCCCGTGTCATATAGTACACGGCCGTGTAGCATGCCGTGTTCCTCCATAGACACAGGACCAACACCAACCCGTGAAGTACACGGGTATTGGACACGCCAGTGTCCCAAATGACATGCCCGTGTCACACCCGAACACGCCTAGGCTCCAGGCCGTGTTTCTCCCCCAACTCAACTTGGCCAACTACCCGTGAAGGACACGACCTGGGACACGCCCCTGTCTCATGCCGTGTTCGCTGCTCGACGATCGTCGACTGAAATTCGTCGACCACATGGCCATCGTCGAACTCGAGCACGACACGCCCCTGGGACACACCCGTGTCCCAGGCCGTGTGACCCCTACCAAATTCCAAACTTGGCTCAAAACGCCTTCCGTCGCTCTTTTGAGTTTCGGGGCGTTACAACTCTCTCCCTCTTAAAAGAATTTCGTCCAGAAATTACATAAAGGAAAGATAAAGACAAAATTTAAACGGTACCTGAGTGGAAGAACTCCGGGTACTCCTCAAGCATGGTCTGCTCTCGCTCCCACGAGAGCTCCTCCTGACCGCAGTTGTCCCAATGGAACTTGACCATCCCGATCTCTTTATTACGCAGCCGCTTTACTTCCGAGTCCTTAATGCGAACGGGCTTGACCTTCGTCGTCAACCCATTACCGACCGGCACTTGATCAACCGCAATCACTTGCGAAGGCTCTTGCACCGCCTTCCGCAGCACCGATATGTGGAATACATCGTGTAGACCACTTAGCTCCACTGATAGCCTCAATCGATAAGCTGCTTCGTCAATCCGCTCCAGAACCTCAAACGGTCCAAGGTACCTTGGGCTTAGCTTCTTCAAGCGCCGCACCCGCGAGACACCCTTGAATGGCTTGACCTTCAAGTACACCCAGTCGCCGACAACGAACTCCGCATTCATATGCTTGGTGTTATAGTACTTAGTTTGGCGGTTCTGAGCGATTAACAATCTCTCTTGAATCGTTCAAACCAATGACATTACGTCTTCCTCCTCTTGGCGCTTGTATAACTTTGACTCACCCGTTTTCAACCAAGACAACGGCGTGCGACATCTTCTACCATAAAGGGCCTCGAAGGGCGTCATTTGTATGCTCGCCTGGTAGCTATTGTTGTAAGCGAATTCCACCATGTATAGGCGATCTTTCCAATGCTTCCCGAAATCCAGGATGCACATGCGAAGCATGTCTTCCATTGTCCTATTGACTCTCTCGGTCTGCCCATCCGTCTGCGGATGAAAGGCTGTGCTGAAACTCAGCTTTGTTCCCAACATCTGCTGCACCAGCCTCCAATCATTGGACGTGAACCGCCCATCAGGGTCACTCACGATACTGCGGGGCACACCGTGAAGCTGCACAATATTGTCCACGTATAACTTTGCCAATTTCTCCACAGAATTATCCTTCCTATGCGGGATGAAGTGCGACACTTTCGTCAGACGATCTACGATCACCCAAATGGCGTCGTTTTCCTTCTGCAACCTTGGCAAACCATGCACAAAGTCCATAATAATGTCGTCGAACTTCCACTCCGAAATAGGCAAGGACTTCAAGAATCCTCCCGGCTTTTGGCATTTTGCCTTCACCAAGGCACATGTTTGACACTTCGCCACATATAGTGTCACAACCTTCTTAAGTCCTGGCCACTAGAACAATTTCTACATATCACGGTACATCTTCGTGCTCCCCGGGTGAATTGAGTACTTTGTATGATGAGCCTCGTACATTAATTCCACCCAGCAATTTGCCCATATTTGGGACGTACAGACGACCGTCTTTCCATAGCAATCCATCCACGACCTCAAATTGGGAATTTGACCCATCCAAAGCCTCAACCATGATTTTCTTCATGCGGCCATCCATATCCAGAGCCTGCCGAATCCGATCAGCCAGGTCACACTAAACTTCTGTCTAGTTCAATAGAGCTTCGACACTTGTCTGCTTGTCTATGCAAGAGATCTCCAATGCCTCCAACTCCCGAACCAACCGCTCGTCATGGACCGACAGCCAATTAGCTTGAGCTAGGGTCCTGCGACTCAACCCATCCGCGACTGCATTGCCTTTCCCAGGCACATAATGAATTTTGAACGTGTAGTCCCCAGGAACTCCATCCATCTCCGCTGACGCATGTTTAGATCTTTCTGATCCAACAAGTATTTCAGGCTCTTGTGGTCGGTATAGATATCGACCTTCATCCCGTACAAGTAGTGCCTCCACAGCTTCAAGGCAAAAATCACGGCCGCAAAGTCCAAGTCATGGACCGGATAATTCCTCTTATGCACTTTCAGCTATTGCGAGCCATACGCTATCACACTTCCATGCTGCAGTAGGACACAACCCAATCCACTGCCCAAAGCATTGCTATAGATCTCAAAACATTCGGTCCTACTCGGCGAACTCAGCACAGACGCCAGGGTCAACTGACTCTTCAGCTCCTCAAAAGCCCATGCGCACTCTGGCGTCCAAACAAACTTCTGTTCTTTCCTCGTCAGAGTCATGAGGGGTAACGCTATCCGCGAGAAGTTCTCCACGAAGCCCCTGTAATAGCCGGCAAGCCCCAGAAAACTCTGGACTTCCGCTACCGTAGACAACACAGGCCACTCTCGTATCGCAACAATCTTCGCCTGATCCACCGCAATTCCCTCCCCACTGACTATGTGATCGAGGAACGCTACTGAGGACAACCAAAACTCGCATTTGGAGAACTTGACGTACAATTGATTCCTGCTCAGCGTCTCCAATACCAAATGCAGATGCTTAAAGTGATCCTCCTCACTCTGCGAGTACACCAATATGTCGTCGATGAAGACAATCATAAAGTGGTCTAGGTACTCCCTGAAAGTCCTGTTTATCAGATCCATGAACATTGGCGGCGCATTCGTCAGCCCAAACGGCATGACCGTAAACTCGTAATGCACGTATCTCGTATTAAAAGCTGTCTTGCGGATATCACTCTCCCTTATCCTCAGCTGATAATACCCGGACTTAAGATCCAATTTTGAGTACACCGTTGACCCGACTAACTGATCAAAGAGATCATCAATCCTTGGGATCGGGTACTTGTTCTTTTCCATTAGCTTGTTCAGTTCTCGGTAATCAATACAAAGTCTCAAACTTCCGTCCTTCTTCTTAACAAAAAGGATAGGTGCGCTCCAAGGCGACGAACTTGGACGCACATACCCCTGCTCCAACAACTCTTGAAGTTGTACCTTCAGCTCCACCATCTCCTTAGGCGCTAGTCGATACAGAGAGCGTGACACAGGTTTCACACCTAACACTAGCTCGATGGTGAAATCAATCTCCCGTTGAGGTGAGGCTCCAGGAAGATCGCCAAGGAATACATCAGGGTACTCATATACCACTTAAATACTGTCTAACGTAGGCTTAGACTTTGCAACCTCCACTAGCATGAAGAACAGCTCTGCACCAGCAAGAACCGCCTTAACCACTTAAAGAGCAGACATCAAAGTCTTGCTCGACCCCGTTCAAGCCCTCAAAAGTCGTCTTACGACCAGTTCCCAACTTGACCTCCGTGTGATTGCAATCAAGGTATGCTTGCTGCTCCGAGAGCCAGTCCATACCAAAAATTACTTCGAACTCCACCAGCGGCAGTAACGACGCTTGCAAATCGAACTCTTGATTCTCAATACGAATCTTTACTCCATAGACTCTATCCGCATGCATCGAACACCCATTCGGCAACAACAAATCTAGTTTGTCCTTTGTCGTCGAAGACGGTACTCCGATGCGTGATACAAATCCTTCGGACAGAAAGAATGTGAAACTCCCGAATCGAATGGTGCTCTCGCCGGATAATCGAAAATCAAAACAAAGCTTAGCACAAGCAGTCCTAAGCTAACATGCGCGAGGGCAACAAGTATTTACAGCTAACTGCTATAACTTTAGACTGTACCTGTCACCACGTCAATGTGCTTCCTGGCCTCCTGCTGGCCTAAGCTGTGCTCTTTAGGATTCCTCTTAGACTTTGGGCGTCCGCTCCAACACTCGCTAGCAAAATGCCCCGGCTTCCCACAATTATAACATGCACCCGGGGTTCGGCCTATAGTTGCCCCCGAAGCACCAAAAGGAGGGCTGGACCCGAAGTCCTAGCCTTCTTATACCACTTACGATATTCAGACTTTGAGGTATCCGGCACTTGGAACTCTGTCTTCTCAGCACTAGAGTCCTTCTTCTTTTGGACTCTCCTTTTCCACGTTATGCGGGGTGCAGCTCTTATAGGACTTGCAGAGTTCGATACCCTACTCACTGGCATCCGGTGAGTCTTCCCCAACTCTACTTCCAAAGATCTAGCCGACTCCACCAAGGCTTGGAATCCCAGTAGTTTTGGTCCTAGCAATAGAATTTGCAGCTCGCCACGCAGACCATTATAGAATCTATCAACTATAGACTGCTCGTTCTCCAACTTAAAGCATGGGTACTGGTTTATCATAAGAAACGCATGCAAATATTCATCAACTAAAAGCGTACCCTACACTAAGAACATGTTCAGGTGCTGACCTGATGGCCTTCTAAATTCCATTTGATCCAACACACCACCCGGCATTGAAGCCATCTCAGGGACAAAGGGTTGCACATTGCTTCCTTATTGTGCATTAGTCACAACGAAGAAAGCTTCAACGATCCTTCTTATGGTTTCAAACGAAGGAGGGGTCTCAAGCACGTCATTGGGTGCACTATAATCCTCAGAAATCGGACGTTCCGACGGCCCTGCACCACTCCTGGTCACCTATAATCATACAAAACACCCTTAAGTGACCAAACAAAATTGCAAAAAATAATTATAGGAACACGCAGGTTCCCCAAACATGTGTATTTTCATTCCTAAGTGGACATTCATGGGTTTTTTTTGTTATAACGATGACGCACACGCATGTGCTCACCACCCCTTAAAAGAATTCGTCCACAAATTCATTTAAGGTGACCAAAACCAGTAGTCTGATACCAAATTATAAAGCCCCTATCCATCACATAGCATATAGCAGTAGGTCCGGCCGGGGCCCGACGCCATATACCACAGACAGACCGGAAGGTTACTCAATGGAAACCATCCAACTAAGAATCAACATCCTACACAGATTGCATTCTAGTGGAAGCAATTTAAAAGTTGCAATAAATAAAGAACCCTGCCAACAGCATGAATGTCCACTAAACAAACCCAGAAGGAATGAAAGTATAATACATCAGTACCTGGCCTTATGGCCTTACAATAGTTTACTAAAATTAAAGTGTTTTCCAAACCTCGGCATACAGGCCGGTCACACATGAATAATACAAGTAAACATTTATTTTTAGGCCTTCGAGGGCCGGCTCAGCAACCTGGGCTTTCGCCCGCTATTTACCACTTGGCTCCGCAACACCTGCAAGCAACAATCCACCGCAACGGTGGCAAACAAAAGCAACAGTCAGCTATGCTGACCAAATTATAATGACCCCGCCACCAAATCCGGGGCGGTGATGCTCCTTCCCTGCACTTTGTTAGCATAACCAAGTAATATAGTGTAAAAACACTTCATCACAGGCGTGGGCACGCACGGCCACACACCCTATGCTCTCAGCGCACATTCACGGTGAACACGGTCAAAGTCCGTTGACACACCACCACCCCCTGGGCAGCAATATCTCGTGAGCATTTGATCTTTCTGGCCAATGTCTATAACCCTTCATCTATGCCAATGACAAGTACAAAGTACCTTTAGGTCCCTTTAACCGAACGACATAGAGCGGGTACGGTTCCGCCTAACTCGTTGCTCACACCACCCTGTCACCTTAAGACATGGGCACGGGTCAAACTTCCCCGAGTACCAATCCGATCACACACTTCACATAACCCGGTTATGCACAAGTTGGCTCCCAGGCCACAAAGATGGCAGAATCATGCATCTGCCCAGTTTTTCGGGTGCACCTTGGAGTTAGTCCTCAAGGTTCCCTGTTGCAATCTACTGCGTAGAAAACCCGAAAAACAAACATCCGCACGGAGACTTCTCCGACCATTCATGCAATGCAACATCACCGATCCAGACCAACTTGTCCGGGTAGGCTTCACACATCATGTCTATGTCCGTTTCTCGATTACGGACTCTACATGCTAAACAACGTGGACTATTCGTGTCTACCCGAAGGAACGCCTCAAACTCACCGCAAACTCGCCAGAGCGGGCTTCCTATGCAAAGGAAAAGAGGACTTAATATGTCCTAGGATGAGAATCGTTACCCTAGCATTCCTCTTTGGTGCCATGGAAATCTATGCGGATGAAAAGCACCACAATGTCCTCGCCTCCGTAGATCCGAAGTCGGCTCACGATTCGGGGCTCTGAAGCTCCGCCGGTGGCCGGATATCTCTTCCTTCTTCTTCCTTGCTCTCCCCTCTCTCTAGAACTTTAGAAAGAGATTGCTTGGATGAAATGAAGGCATCCAAACCCTATTCCCGGGTATAACCCAGCCTGAGCAGCCCTAAACCGTCGGATCCTAAAATAAGGAAACAGACGGCCACGATTCAGACTTGAAATCCAAAACCTGGGCCGAACACGGCTTGTGACACGCTCGTGTCCAAGACTGTGTGCCCCATTTGCCGTCGAAACCATTGCATCCCGAAAAGTACACGGGCTCTTGAGACGCCCGTGTCCAACTTGACACGCCTGTGTCATATAGTACATGGCTGTGTAGCGTGCCGTGTTCCTCCATCGACACAGGACCAACACCAACCCGTGAAGCATACGGGTATTGGACATGCCCGTGCCCCAAATTATACGCCTGTGTCACACCCGAACAAGCCTGGGCTCCAGGCCATGTTTCTCCCCCAACTCAACTCGGCCAACTACCCGAGTAGGACACAGCTTGGGACACGCCCGTGTCTTAGGCCGTGTTCGCTGCTCGACAATCGTCGACTGAAATTCATCGACCACACGACCATCGTCGAACCCGATCACGACACACCCCTGGGACACGCCCGTTTCCTAGGCCGTGTGACCCCTACCAAATTCCAAACTTGGCTCAAAATGCCTTCTGTCGCTCTTTTGAGTTTTGGGGCGTTACAACACCTCTAGGCTGTTTGATGATTTCTACAATGAATGGGGGATCCCACATCAGTTGACGGCAGCGTACTCACCTCAGCAGAATGGAGTCGCAAAAATGAAGAACTTGACCATTATGAACATGACAAGAAGTATGGTGAAGCGCAAGAGGTTGCCAAAGAAGTTCTGGGCAGAAGTAGTACAGGTTGTTGTATACTTGCTAAACAGATGTCCAACGAAGAGTGTGAAGTTCATGACTCCGTTTGAAGCATGGAGTGGATGGAAGCTGAGCGTGAAGCACTTAAGGGTCTTTGGATGTGTAGCACATGCTCATGTCTCGGACCAGAGAAGGAAGAAGCTAGATGACAGAAGTGAGAAGTGCATCTTTGTGGGCTACGCTCCGATGAGCAAAGCTTATAAGTTGTACAACCCAGTGACGGAGAAGGCCATAATCTCAAGGGACATTGTGTTTGGGGAAGATAGCTATTGGAGCTGGGATGAAGCAGTGGGGAGCATCAAGGGGATGTTCTTTGATGATGATGAAGAGGAGGATGGTCAGGAAGCCGAAGCTGAGATGGGTGAAGATGTGCCACCATCACCACCTAGTGGAGAGTTAGGGGGAGCTCTCACCCCCTACTCAAGTGGAGCAAGTACTAGTGGAGGAAGATCTGGTGGAGCTAGCACCAGCGGAAGCAAAGATGATCATCCTCAACCTAGGATGAGGAGATTGGAGGAGATTTATGAGGAGACGACACCGACATTTAACAAGTTTTCTTTATATTGCCTCTTAGCAGATTGTGAGCCACACTCTTACGATGAAGCTACCCAAGAAAAAACTTGGAGGAAAGCAATGGATGTGGAGATAGAATCCATCAAGAAAAATGACACTTGGAAGTTAGTGGATCCACCGCTGGCCACAAACCACTCGCGGTGAAGTGGGTCTATAAGGTGAAAAAGAACAAAGATGGAGGTGTAGAGAAGCACAAGGAAGCTAGTCGTAAAGGGCTACCGGCAAGTCAAAGGAGTGGACTATGATGAAGTGTTTGCCCCAGTAGCGCGGATTGACACTATCAGGTTGATCATCGCACTGACAGCTCGCCATGGATGGAAGATCATGCAGATGGATGTTGTATCTACTTACCTGAATCGCTAGCTGGAAGAAGATGTGTACATCGAACATCCCCCAGGATACGTGGTGAAAGGACAAGAGAGGAAAGTGTGCAAGCTGGACAAGGCGCTGTATGGGCTGAAGCAAGGAGCCTGCGCCTGGAATGGGACAATAGATGCATACCTCCAGAAACATGACAACATGAAGAGCCCTCATGAGTATGCCCTCTACACGAAGGTTGGGAAGAACAGCGACACGATGATCATATGTCTATACGTAGACGATATGATATTCACTGGCAACAACCCTTCCATGTACGAGGAGTTCAAGATGATGATGAAGAAGGAGTTTGAGATGACGGATCTAGGAGAGCTCAACTACTTCTTAGGCGTGGAGGTGCAGCAGAGAAAAGATGGGATCTTCATCTCACAAAAGAAGTATGCTAAAGAGATCTTGAAGAAGTTCACGATGGAGAATAGCAAGCATATCTCTACTTCGGTCGACCCAGGACTAAAGTTGAGCAAGGAGTCGAAGGAGGGAGCGGTAGACTCTACCTTATTCAAGAGCTTGGTGGGGAGCCTACGCTACCTGACCTTCACCCGACCCAACATCATGTATGTTGTTGGAGTCGTTAGCAGGTATATGGAGGAACCGAAGCAGGACCACTTCACGACTGCGAAAAGGATCCTGAGATACGTGAATGGTGTAACATCCCAGTTTTCAGACCTGGAGTCGCTGGTAACGCCCGACGGTAGAGAGACCGCCGACGGTAGGTCGTTGAGCTTGACATTGGATCCAGTGCGCACGATCATGGGATCCAGTGCGCACGACCACTGGTCGTGTGCCACTGATTGTGTGCTTTATTCTCCATTTTTTCGAGTTCTGCCTGGGTCAAACGCACGACCATTGGACTTAGTGCGCACGACCATTAGTCGTGCGCCACTGCTCGTGTGCGTTGATTCCAGCTGTTCTAGAGTTCTGCCAGTGTGGATCGCACGATCATGGGATTCAGTGCGCACGACCACTGGTCGCGCGCCACTGATCGTGAGGACGGGTGCAGGTCCGTCATTTTATTTTGTGGCTGTCCGATCCTTCCTTAAACCCGATCCAAGGGCTCAGGATCTTCCACCCAAATGATTATATTAGGGCTGAGAGCCCCTTCCCATTCATTTTCTTCTCATTTGGAGAGTTGACTTAGGGTTGGGTGAGAGTAAGGAGGAGGAAGAAGAAGGTCTTCCACCGCCATTGACGAAGCTTCAGAGCTCTGATCGTCTTTCCGAGACCGGATCCATGGAGAGGGCATGGAGGCGCTCGTGTCAATACGTTCAAAGTAAGGATATCATGGCTAGGAGGAGAGGTCGTAAGGTAACGACATTTCTTCTCTCGATTTCTACGATGCGTGCATAATATCTCTTTTCTTTCTTGCTTTTCAAGCTCTTGGGCACCAAATCTCTCAAATGAGAGGGGTTTGGGTCGCCTTGGTTCAAGAGGAACCACCGGGTCGATTGTGTCCGTCTCCGGCATGATATTACATTAGAGATCCACTCCGTTAGCGGATTAGGCATTATGGGTGAATTCGTAGTCGCGACCGTTAGTCTGACTCGGTGATGTTGCATAGCGAGCCTTAAGGATTTTGTAGAAATCCGTTGCGGCAAGATGTCGTTTGTGATGTATGTGTTTTCCCCCTTTTCTGAGTAAGTACATGTAGCCAGAACCGGACAAGGTTAGCTCCGCGTTGGCGGTAGATGGTTTCCTTGGTGCGCAGGAACGTTATAGTACGAATGATGGATTAGGGTGGGGAAAGGATATGAATTGTGATGTGTTAAGGTGCGGCTTTATCTCCGTGGTCGGCTGGCTATCCCGTGACGTGCAAGTCATGTGGGGAGAGTGTTCCCGGCGAGACTAGTCCCCTTCTGTGAGACTGACGAGGACGCCAAGCATAGGACAAGCCCGGGCGATGAAACCCACGAGCGGGTGGGGTCCGACGAGGGTTCTTAGAATCAGTTTGTGTGTGAGATGGAATCCTGACGTGCGAAGTCAGAGTTTGCAGCAAGCCCGGGTCTAAGACCCACGAGCGGGTGGGGCCTTGGCAAGATTTCGATGTCGTGGCTTGTATGCCGTTAGGGGAAACACAGTACCCTTTTGTTTGCGGCTTGACGCCGATGGGGGAAATTGGAAGTACCCAGTTGACATGTTATGATGATGTGCTAGATGCATACGCGATAGGGTGCCTTGGGTGAAGCCCGGGTTTGCATATATGTTGCATAGTAGGCCCCTTTAATTATATGATCAACATAGAAAACATGTTTGTTGTTTGAGACATCCAAACTTGTTTTAAAGCTTTATATGTTTACATATATATGACATACAAAGTGCTGATTCGCAGGTTGGAGGTGTACCCCGGGGTCCGTTAGGTACAGCCAGGAGGAGATGTTTTGGTTACATAGTATAGGTCAGCCTTTGCTGACCCACGTTACCCAAAATTTTTTAGTGCAAGGATCGCGAGCAGGAGCAAGTGCGCCGGCCGAAAAGGCCTAAGCCTCATGAAGTGATTACCATGCTTACTAGCTGTTTTCTTCCTGACGGTGATGTTCCATGATTTTGGTATTTCCGGCTTGCATGCCGAGGTAGCCTAGGGGTGCTTTTGCACGTTGATGTTTGACCTTATGGTCATGGACTTATTTTGTGTAAGGCCTTAAGGCCATTTAGATGCTCCTGTTTGGTAGTGGATAACTTCTTGTTTTTGTTGGTATGTTTCCGCTGTTGCTTTACTCTGAGTTTAGAGTTGGGTAGTTAATATCATCTTTTAATGCTAAAGATGTGGCGTCCATATGTTGTGGTACCCGGCCGGACCCATATTATATGGTCATTACAGGGGAGGTGTTACAATTTGGTATCAGAGCGAGGTTAGTGTCTGTGGTATGTCTTCATGGACGAATGTCCTAAATGAAGTGCGTTAAGAAGTTATCCACGTAGGAGTATCGCGGGACCGTGAGTGTCCTTGTGTCTAGTTGTGCGACTAGAAGCAAGCTGAGTTTGCAAGTTTCATGTTGGAGGGTGATGCTAGCTGTGGTAGGTGAGCCATAACGGTCGCCAGTTTCCTGGACGCACCCCGTCCATGGAAGAGTTTGGGAATGCTTTCTTGAAAAGTACATTCCTGTGTCGTCGAGGTTAGCCCTTCAGAGGAAATTCTTGTACTTGGTGCAGCGTGTCAAGACAGTGGACGAGTATGATCACGAGTTTACTCGGTTGGGCTGTTATGCTGAAACGACCATGACCGACGATGTGGAGAGGGACAACCTCTTCTACCACAGATTGAGGGAGAATCTGAGACAACCCCTCATCGCCATGAAGAATGCTGGTATCAACGAGCTGGTTGAGGTGGCCAGAACACTGGAGAGTGATTTTGAGTGAACCCAACGTTGTAAGGATTTCGTAGTAAAGCATGGAGAAGGAAAGCCTTCTCAATCTCAAGGAAGAACCGAAAGGAGTAAGTGGAAGAAGAATTCCATCCCTATACGAATTCAGAGAAAGGAATAATGACGGAGTTTAGCGCTTCTCGTTTCCAACCCATGCATCCAAGGGCGTATAACCTTGGGCAGCAGGAAGCGATCCACCAACCCGATGTGGTGACATGCTTTGTGTTAGTTTCTGAGTACCCCGCTAAGGTACTATTTGATATGGGAGCATCACACTCCGTTCTTGTGGAAAGCTTTATCCGGAGGATTAGAGTTGAGCCATTCTTGGCGGATGCAGAGATGAAGGTGTGCATGCCCAAGGGGTCATCCATGACTACCGGGGCGAAGTTGTTGGAGTCTGGATGGAGTTGACTTCACGGTGATAGCAGCGGTTTTACAGTTGGTGGAGTTCGATGTCATTTCGGGAATGGACTGGCTTGCAGAGCAACGTGCAAGTATTGACTGCTTGTCTAAGGTATTGACCCTGAGGGGTGAATTATGGTCAGAAGTTAAGTTTGAGGGCCTCAGTGGAGCGGACTTTTCCCTGATTTCGGCCATGCAGTTGGTGCGGGCGGTTAACCAGGGGGGAGTAGCTCTTATAGCATTGTTGGAGGTTCGCCTTTCCAAGTTATCACTTGGGGAAGTGCCAGTAGTGGCGGAGTACGAGGTTGTGTTTCCTGTGGAGCTTCCTGGAGCACCTCCTCGACGGGAGATTGATTTCTTGTTCGAATTAGTACTAGAGGCTAGGCCGATGTCATGTTACCTTTTTAAGATGGCACCAAAGAAGTTGGTCGAACTCAAAGTACAGTTGCAGGAACTATTGGAGCAAGGGTGTTTTAGACTCAGTTCTTCACCGTGGAGCGCACCAGTGCTATTTGCAAAAAAGAAGGATGGTAGTATGCGGTTGAGCATAGACTACCGAGAGTTGAATAAATTGACTGTCAAGAATAAGTATCTGATTCCTCGGATAGACGACCTGTTCGACCAGTTGGTGGGGTCAGTGGTGTATTCTAAGTTGGATCTAAAGTCAGGGTACTATCAGTTGTGAATTTGAGACGAGGACATACCCAAGACAGCTTTTGGCATGAGGTATGGTCACTTTAAGTTCTCAGTGATGCCGTTCGGGTTGACGAACACGCCATCCGTATTCATGGACTTGATGAATCGAGTATTGTGGGAGTACTTGGACTCTTTTGTAGTGGTCTTATTTGACGATATCTTGGTGTACTCCAAGTCGGAGGCCAAGTATGAGACTCACTTGAGAGTGGTCTTGCAAGTGTTGAGAGAGAACCAGCTTTATGCAAAGTTCTCGAAGTGCGAGTTCTAGTTGGAGAAGGTGACTTTTCTGGGCCATGTGATTAGTGGTGATGGGGGTGGCGGTGGATCCGACGAAAGTTGAAGCCATCAGAGATTGGCCAATTTTGAGAACCGTGGAGGAAGTCTGAAGTTTTCTTGGACTAGCCGGGTACTATAGAAGGTTTATGGAAAGATTTTCGCGGATAGCTCTACCCCTCACCTCTCTAACTCGTAAGACCAGAAGTTTTTTTGGACTCCGGAATGCAGTGAGGTGTTTGACACTCTAAAGGGGAGGCTAATGGCAGCTCCACTCCTAAGCCTTCCTAAAAGGATTGAAGGATTTCAGATTTTTTTAGTGCCGCATCTAGATGCGGTTTGGGTTGCGTGTTGGTGCAACACGGCAGCTTGATAGCTTTTGGATCTAGTCAGCTAAAGTCTCACAAGTGGAATTACCCCGTCCATGATTTGGAGTTGGCGGCGGTAATTTTTGCTTTGAAATTGTGGCGGCACTATGCATATGGTACGAAAGTGGAGATCTTCACAAATCACAAGAGCCTGAAGTATCTTCTAGATCAGAATAACTTGAATGTGCGGCAATGCAGATGAGTCGAGTTCCTTGGAGACTATGAAGTGGCGGTTCAGTATACGCCAGGCAAAGCCAACGTTGTGGCGGATGCCTTGAATAGAAAATATTCTGGTCAAGGGAGTTGGATCGAAGCTCATGATGAGTGATTGATGCGGGACTGGGAATCCCTTGGCATGGAGTGTGTAGTAAGAGGAGAGTCTAGCATGGCTCGATTGAATTGGATTGAAATGCAGAATGACTTGTCTGATCGTATTCGGGAAGCGACCTGTTTGCATGTGGAGTTCCTACCATACGTGGTGGAAACTCAAAAGGGAGAGAGTAGCGCCTGAGTGTTGATCGATGAGATTCTGAGGATGGATGGAAGGATTTGTGTACCGCAGTTCGGCAAGCTCCGTGAGGAGATGATGTTTGAGTCACTTCATAAAGTACTCCATTCACCCGGGCAGTACAAAGATGTACTTGGATATGAAGAAATCCTTTTGGTGGCCTGGTTTGATGCGGGATGTAGCTTTGTACTGTTGGAGTTACCATGGTGATCTAGAAGTGGTCAAATATGTAATCTCACTGCCAACGCGATATGAGCTTGCAGGGTCGCACATAAGAGATGTGGAGAAGTTGGATGATTGACTGTGTTGGTAAAGGTTACCAATCACCGACCTGGATGGGGTTATGGGCAAAGTGTTGCTTTAAAAGATCGTCGGGTTGGGCAAATGTTGCCTTATAGGATTGGTAAGAGTCGACGACCGCGGGTCAACGAGTGTCGTCAACCCAAGTACGACGATCGACGAGAATCGTCGAGTATCGTCGACCGCGGGTCGACGATCGACGAGAATCGTCGAGTATCGTCGA
Organism: Platanthera guangdongensis; assembly: GCA_039583875.1. NCBI lineage: Eukaryota > Viridiplantae > Streptophyta > Magnoliopsida > Asparagales > Orchidaceae > Platanthera > Platanthera guangdongensis. The sequence continues at coordinate 130,722,820 of CM077153.1, read as the reverse complement.
CCGCGGGTCGACGATCGACGAGAATCGTCGAGTATCGTCGACCGCGGGTCGACGGTCGACGAGTATGGTCCACCCTGCATTTGGCGAGAATCGTCGAGTATTGTACTCTGATTCTCGCCGATCCTAGGTGATACTCGCCGACTGATTCTCGCCGAACCTGCTAGGTGATTCTCGCCGATCGTCGCCGATTCTCGCCGATTGATACTCACCGATTCTGGAACCCTAAATTTCTGGGTGGTCTGCGGATAACGATGTTCCTAAGTCTATTTATGTCTTTGGTATAAAAGGACACTTAGGGTTTTCGGGAAACTAGATCTGTGCGTGCTGATCGAATCGAAGCCGACGGAAGTGTTCCGCCGTTCGCTCGTTCTGCCGATCCCGAATCCCGCCGCCGACGGAAGTGTTCCGCCGCCGCCGTGCTCGCTCCGTCGACTTCCTCCTCTCCGGCGATCGTCGCTGGTGTTGCTATCCCTAGCGCGGGCCTAACAGTCCGTGGGAAAGCAAGGTGCGGTCTTTCTCCTTCCCGATTTTCCGTGCGACGGAAAGATCGGTGTTCTCCCGCTCGTGTGGATTTCTGCAGAGACGTGGACATCATTCCACATAGAACTCGCCACCAGCAGGAATACAAAGCTTGGAGCATCTCCGTTGAATTGTGACTCAACGCCACCGAGGTAATTTTTGCCTAGTTGTACGTTAACTTCTTGATTCAACTACCATGGCCCGATCCCATCTCTTTTGGGTTTTCTTGATGTTTTTACCTTTCCGCTGCGTGCACAAGTGTTGTGCCATCCTAATAGAGAAACCCAACAGTGGTATCAGAGCCAGGTTGCGGCCATGATTGTTGTATTGGAAGTTTTGTTATTCTAGTGCGTGTAAACCTAGGGATTTAGAAGTGTTCTAAATGTCTAGATTTAGTCTTGGTACCCCGCCAAGAACTTCTGGAATTTCGTGGAAATTTCTAATTGTTAGAAATTGTAGTCTCCTTAGCAGTAACCATCCCTCGAGTTTGTTTTGGATTTTGAATCCAACATAGAGAGATGAGCTTGTCTACTTCTTTAAGTTGAGTTGTCTTTGCTTTTGTCCAATGCATGTAAATCTGAGGATTTGGAAATTTTCCGGATGTTCCGATTTAGCCCTTCCTTCTATCAAATGTTGATGGTGTCATGTTGTGCACATAAGGGATGCATGTGGTTTTAGAAAAATTGTTTTTCTTTGGATGTGCACATTGATCAAATGTTGATCATGGTTAACTGTTAACCCATAATCAAAATCCCTTCATCAAATATTAAGTGTTTGGATGCCTTCCGATGGATGACACTCTTCCTGCCTCGATCGATGAAGTGTGGGCTTGTCAAAGCAAGGTGCATTAATCTATCTTGGTAAGGGTGCGAGCGGATAATTGTGATATCCCACTGTCGACATCGGGTCCAGCTTAACTAGATGACCTCAAAGGTTGAGTGCCTAGAGGCATAGGGTTGGCATGCACCATATGATGGATGCGAGTAAGGAGTTATTCACCAACCATACAAGAATTGCATGAGGATGCAATTGGCAAGCGTTGCCTACCTAAATAACCGCATCGTGAGAGGAAAGCCAAAGCTGACTCATTGTGTTGGTGAAATACGGATCTTGTCCACTAAGAGAGTAGCTCGCATGAACTCTCTGAATTGTTAGTGAGGGCTATCATTTCGAATAAAATAGTGGGAGTGTTTTAATTGAAGTCCAAATTAAAATAATTGTATTTAAAATTTTGATATTGATTTTATTCTGCACAAATTCTTGTAGAATTCCATGGCAAGTGTTTCACACTCCACTTTATCTCTGAGAGCCATCCTTGAGAAGGATAAGCTCAGTGGGACTAATTACATGGACTGGTATAGGAACCTGAGAATTGTTCTCAGGCAAGAGCGAAAGCTCTATGTCTTGGAAGAAGAAGCCCCCGAGGTGCCGACCGGGAACTCTTCCCGTGCTGAGAAGGATACTTATAAGAAGTATACTGATGATGCTTTAGATGTCGAATGCCTTATGCTTGCCACTATGAACTCTGAGCTTCAGAAGCAACATGAGAACATGGGGTGCAAGGAGATTGACGAGCATCTCAAGAAAATGTTTCAAGGGCAGGCTCGTCAAGAGAGGTTCGACGTCACAAAAGCGTTATTTTAATGCAAGATGGGAGTTCGAGACTCAGTTGGGACTCACGTACTCAAGATGATTGAGTCTATAGAGAACCTTGAAAGGCTGGGTTTTCCTCTTGGTCAAGAGTTGGCCACAGATCTGATCCTGCAATCGTTGCCGGACAGTTATGAGCAGTTCGTATTGAACTACAACATCAATGAAATAGACAAGACACTGCCCGAACTCCTAGGCATGTTGAGAACTGCCGAAATCAATATGAAGAAGGCCAAGTGTTGGGTATTGTATCCACAACGTACCTGATTTGAAGAAGCCCCTGAACAAGCTAAGGTAAATAGGCACTGTTTTTGACAAAACATTTCAAGTTGTGCTTGCAGTTTTTCCACGCTAAGTGCACACCAATGTCAGGGTGCAGTAGGTCAATATACACGGGTCTGCACGACGTAATCCCTCGTTGAGCAGATCAGTGTGTTGCCCTACATGTACTCTCTCTATTGGAGTGTACTTAATTTCAAGTACAGGGCTGTGTTAAGGCAAGAGCAGACAAGGAGCAAGGATGGGTCAAGGAGCACCTCATGGGTGGAAAGACGAAAATTCGTCTAAGTGTAAATCGACGAGAATCGCCAAGTGATTCTCGTCGATTCGGTAAGAATCACTAGTGATTCTCGCCGAATCGTCAAGAATCAGTGGCTGACTCCCGCCGACTCGATCCAGCTACTTCAAAGCAAGCATCTCTGATTCTAAGTAAGAATCGACGAGAATCACCAAGTGATTCTCGCCGATTCGGCGAGAATCACTAGTGATTCACGCCGAATCGTCGAGAATCACTGGCTGATTCTCGCCGTCTCGACCCGGCTGAATCAGTGCGTGCAACCAAATCAACTTCGACGAGAATCACTTTGTGATTCTCGTCGATTCGACGAGATTCACTTTCGATTCTCGCCGATTTTGACTTGGGTATTTTTCTGGATTAAGCTGGACTGGATTCTGCCGCTGGCGCTATTTTGAACCGGATTTAGGATTTCTACTTGTGGGACCCACAACGGTCATATTGAAGTTGTCTACAGTATAAATACATGCTTATTTTTTGAACAGTAAGACCACGGAATAAAATACACAGAAAGAAGCCGAGCCGATCTTGACCTAAAATCGCGAGTTCCGCTCCGCCGCCGCCGTCGCCGCTCGCGCTAGTTGGTCGCCGCTTTTGATCGAGATTTCTTCCTGATCTTCCGGCGACAGAAGCTTAGTCAAGCTTAGAGTCTCACGCGTCTATCCAGAGATCCCTTGTCTCTCGATTTGTTGATCGGGAAAAACTTCCCCGTCCGAATCGATCGAGACGACTGATCCTAGAGTGACCGTTGGTAGACCTAGCTTGCTTCACTACGAAGTTTGGATCTCTAAAGTACAGCAGCCGCATATCGTCGTCGCCGCCGATCCCGTGAACCTAGCCGCCGCCCATCTTGCCGCCGCCGGTTCCGGGGAGATCCTCTCCAAGAGAGATCTAGGGTTGTGGACTCTTTGTGGACTTCAAGAACACGTCGTCAACAAAGAGGGACACCTTAGTCTCCAAACGTAGTTTGTATCTCTTGTACATTCTAGTTTTACTTTTGGTGTAAAGGAACGTTGGTTCCTAGTTGTAAGGGTTGGGTGCAACCCGTGTTGTGGGAGTGTTGACTCCTACGTGTGGAAGGGTTCCTTCCGATAGTGCAAGGATTGGATTTCAATCCTGTTGGAGAAGAGACCGAGTCGTCCCTTGTTGGGAGATAGGTCGAAGGGGGAAAGTGGATGTACCCAAATCGGGGAACCACTATAAATAGCTTGTGTTTTCTGTGTGCTGTGCTGTTTATTTTTATTGTGCAGGTACAATTTTAAATTCCGCAAAAATGCTGCACGTCACCTATTCCCCCCCCCCCATAGGTGAAGATAGTTGACACTAGGTGGACTTTCACCAAGCCTGCCAGCCCCATACTGATGGTGCATAAGGGCAAGGCCAAGGACTCTAAGAAGACGAAGCTGGGACCTAAGTCATATCTTGAGCCCAAGTCTTCTGCACTGATGAAAAAGAAAAACACGGTGAAGGAAGGGAAATGCCACCACTGTGGCAAGGCTGGTCATTGGAGGAGGAACTGTCCTTCGTACATTGAAGGTCTGCAGAAATTGAAGGGAGGTATGACTTCCGCTTCAAATGTTTACGTTATAGAGATAAACCTTTCTGCTCCTTCATCTTGGGTATTGGATACCGTATGTGGTTCTCACATTTGTACAAATGTGCAGGAACTTGGAAGGAAAAGATTGCTGAGTAAAGGGGAGGTGGACCTCCGCGTCGGCAATGGAGCAAGAGTTGCTGATGTAGCCGTAGGGGTTTACCGTCTTTTTTTGCCCAGTGGGCTTGTAATAGAACTAGATAATTGTTATTTTATTCTGGCCATAACTAGAAACATTATATCTATTTCATGTTTGGACATGATTGGATTTTCTTTTATAATTAAGAATAATTGTTGTTCTATATTTAAGAATGATGTTTGTTATGCTGTAGCCCAATTGTTTAATGGTCTTTATGTTTTGAACTTGGACCATCTGATCTGTAATGTAGAAAATAATAAAAGACTAAGAACAAATGACTCGAACCCTACATTTCTCTGGCATTGTCGTTTGGGCCATATCAACGAGAAACGCATATCCAAGCTCCATAGAGATGGACTTTTGGACTCATTTGAGCGATGCGAATCTTGTTTGTTAGGCAAGATGACTAAAGCTCCTTTCACTGGTTATACTGAGAGGGCTGAGGATCTCTTGGGTGTTGTACATAGTGATGTATGCGGACCCATGAGTTCCATAGCTAGAGGTGGGTATTTATACTTTGTTACATTTACTGATGATTTCAGTAGATACGGATATGTGTATCTTATGAAGTGCAAATCCGAGACCTTTGAAAAGTTCAAAGAGATCAACAATGAAGTAGAAAACCAGTTGGCTAAAAGGGTTAAAGCACTCTGATCTGATCGAGGTGGCGAATACCTGAGTCATGAGTTCCGTGATCATGTGAAAGAGTGTGGTATTGTATCACAGCTCACTCCACCTAGAACACCACAACATAATGGTGTGTCTGAGAGGAGAAATCGTAAACTGTTAGACATGGTACGTTCGATGATGAGTCATGCAGACTTGCCTGTTTCCTTTTGGGGTTTTGCTTTAGAGACTGCAACAATGACATTGAATCGCGCTCCAACGAAAACGGTTCTGAAGACACCATATGAAATATGGACTGGGAAGCGTCCTAGTATGTCGTTCATTAAAATTTGGGGCTGTGAGGCATACGTGAGACGTCAATTGCCTGACAAGATGGAACCCAAATCGGATAAACGTTATCTGGTGGGATATCCTAAGGAAACGAAAGGGTATTATTTTTACCTACCGTCTGAGGGCAAAGTGTTTGTCGCAAGAACTGGTGTCTTCTTGGAGAAAGAGTTCTTATCAGGAAAGACTGAAAAGGTAGAGCTTGAAAAAGTTCAAGAACCACATGTAGTGAATGAACCAGAATTGGATTCTGAGACAGGACTACAAGATGTTGTAGCTAGAGAACCTGCTCAAGGAACATAAGTCCTACGTAGATCTGGTAGACCGAGGTATGAGCCTGAGAGATATGGATTTCTCGTGTCTCAAATAGGTAATGTGTTTCTTATGGATCATGATGATGAACCAGCAACCTACCAAGAGGCTATGAATGGACCGGACTCCGACAAATGGCTTGAGGCTATGAAATCTGAAATGGACTCCATGTATGCAAACCAAGTTTGGAACTTGGTGGAATAACCTGAAGGGGTTCGACCCATAGGGTGCAAGTGGGTCTTCAAGAAGAAGACCTACATGTATGGGAATGTATAGACATTCAAAGGGCGACTGGTGGCTAAGGGTTTCAAGCAAATTCATGGTATTGACTATGATGAGACTTTTTCCCCTGTTGTCATGGTAAAGTCCATAAGGATATTGCTTGTTGTTGCTGCGTATTATGACTACGAGATCTGGCAGATGGATGTCAAAACGGCTTTCCTTAATGGAAACCTCCTTGAGGAAGTGTATATGACACAACCCGAGGGTTTTGTATCCCCAAATGAAGCCACTAAAATATGCAAGCTGAATAAGTCCATTTATGGACTGAAACAGGCCTCTCGAAGTTGGAATCTTCGTTTTGATGAGAAAATCAAAGAGTTTGGTTTCACCAAGAATGAAGATGAGCCTTGTGTTTACAAGCGAATCAGTGGGAGCATTGTTGTCTTCCTGATATTGTATGTAGATGACATACTGTTGATTGAGAATGACATTCCTACCCTGAAAGTTGTTAAGAACAACCTAGGGAACTGCTTTTCAATGAAGGATTTGGGTGAAGCGACTTATATACTCGGTATTAAGATCTATAGAGATAGATCGAAGAAGTTGCTGGGTTTGACCCAGAGTACGTACATCGAAAAGGTGTTGAAGCGGTTCAACATGCTTGAGTCCAAGAAAGGATTTTTGCCCATGTCTCATGGTGTGAATCTCTCTAAGGACCAGTGTCCAAAGTCTTGTGAAAATAAGGACCACATGAAATTGATTCCATATGCTTCGGCAATTGGATCAATCATGTACGCGATGTTATGTACTCGACCCGACGTCTCCTTTGCTTTGAGCATGACTAGCAGGTATCAGTCAGACCCCGGTGAGTGTCACTGGATTGCAGTCAAGAATGTCCTGAAGTACTTGAGAAGGACTAAGGATGTGTTCTTGGTGTATGGTGGAGAGGAAGAGCTCGTTGTAAGTGGTTACACAGATACTAGCTTCCAAACTGATAGAGATGACTCCAAGTCTCAGTCAGGTTTTGTGTTTTGCCTGAATGGAGGAGCTGTGAGCTGGAAGAGTTCCAAGCAAGAGACAGTTGCTGATTCTACAACAGAGGCCGAGTATATCGCCGCAGCTAATGCGGCGAAGGAGGCTGTATGGATTAGGAAATTCATCGGCGAGCTTGATGTAGTTCCTAGCATTGTTGGTCCCGTAGTTCTCTACTGTGATAACAATGGTGCAATTGTACAATCTAAGGAACCTAGATCCCATCAGCGCTCCAAGCATATACTTCAGCGGTTTCATCTTATTCGTGAGATTGTCGAACGAGGAGATGTGAACATTTGCAGAGTGCCGACTGAGGAGAATATTACGGATCCACTGACAAAGCCTCTCGCGCAGAGAAAGCATGATGGTCATACTAGATCGATGGGTATACTGTTGGAGTTACCATTGTGATCTGGAAGTGATCAAACATGTGATCTCACTGCCAACGCGATATGAGCCTGCAGGGTCGCACATAAGAGATGTGGAGAAGTTGGATAATTGACTGTGTTGGTAAAGGTTGCCAATCACCGACCTGAATGGGGTCATGGGAAAAGTGTTGCCTTAAAGGATCGTCGAGTTGGGCAAATGTTGCCCTGGAGAGCTGGTTTGAATAGTCGACCGAAGGTCGACTAGAATCGTAGATAATGGGTCTCTGATTCTCGTCGATCGATGAGAGTCGTCGAGAATAGTTCTCTGATTCTCGCCGATCGACGAGAATCGTTACTCTGATTCTCGACGATCGACGATTTCGACGAGTGTCGTCGAGCGCGGCTCGATGATCGACGAGTATCATCGTGTATCGTCGAGCGCGGCTCGACGATCGGCGAGAATCGTCAAGTATTGTACTCTGATTCTCGCCGATCCTAGGTGATACTCGTCGACTGCTTCTCGCCGAACCTGCTCAGTGATTCTCGCCGATTGTCGCCGATTCTCACCGACTGATACTCGCCGATTCTGGAACCCCATTTTTGGGTGGTCTACGGATAGCGAAGTTTCTAAGTCTTTTATGCTTTTGGTATAAAAGGGATACTTAGGGTTTTATCGGGACTTAAGCTTTTGGCTGCTGTGCGAATCGAACCCGACGGAAACCGTTCCGCGATCGTTCCGCCGATCCCGAATCCCGCCGCCGACGGAAGGGTTCCGCCGCCGCCGTGTTCGCTCCGCTGACCTCCTCTTCTCCGGCGACCGTCGCTGGTGCTGCTCTTCCTGGCGCGGACCTAGCAGTCCGTGGAATAGCAGAGGTGCGGTCTTCTCCTTCCCGATAATCCGTGCGACGGATAGATCAGCGTTCTCCCGCTCGTGTGGACTTCTGTAGAAGCGTGGACATTATTCTACGTAGAACTCGCCACTAGCACGCAGAAGAAATTTGGAGCATCACCGTTGAGTTGTGACTCAACGCCACCGAGGTAATTTTTGCCTAGTTTTTGCTAACTTCTTGATTCAACGTTCATGGCCCGATCCACATCTCTTTGGGTTTTTCTTGATGTTTTTTCTTTTCCGCTGCGTGCACAAGTGTTGTGCCATCCTCACAGAGAAACCCAACAGTGGTATCAGAGGGAGGTTTCGGCCATGATCGTTGTATTGGAAGTTTGTTATTCCAGTGCGTGTAAACCTAGGGATTTAGAAGTGTTCTAAATGCCTAGATTTAGTCTTGATTTCCCTGCCAAGAACGTCTGGAATTGCGTGGGAATTTCTAATTGTTAGAAATTGTGTTCTCCTTAGCAGTAACCATCCCTCGAGTATGTTTTGGATTTTGAATCCAATATAGAGAGATGAGCTTGTCTACTGCTCTAAGTTGAGTTGTCTTTGCCTTTGTCCAATGCATGTAAATCTGAGGATTTGGAAGTTTCCGGATGTTCAGATTTAGCCCTTCCTTCTACCAAATGTTGATGATGTCAGGATGTGCACATAAGGGATGCATGTGGTTTAGAATTGTTTTTCTTTGGATGTGCACATTGATCAAATGTTGATCATGGTTAAATGTTAAACTATAATCAAAATCCCTTCATCTAATATTAAGTGTTCGGATGCCTTCCGATGGATGACACTCTTCCTGCCTCGATCGATGAAGTGTGGGCTTGCCAAAGCAAGGTGCATTAATCTATCTTGGTAAGGGTGCGAGCGGATAATTGTGATATCCCACTGTCGACATCGGGTCATACTTAACTAGGTGACCTCAAAGGTTGAGTGCCTAGAGGCATAGGGTTGGCATGCACCATATGATGGATGCGGATAAGGAGTTATTCACCAACCATACAAGAATTGCATGAGGATGCAATTGGCAAGCGTTGCCTACCTAAATAACTGCATCATGAGAGGAACGCCAAAGCGGACTCATAGTGTTGGTGAAATACGGATCTTGTCCACTAAGAGAGTAGCTCGCATGAACTCTCTGAATTGTTAGTGAGGGCTATCATTTCGAATAAAATAGTGGGAGTATTTTAATTGAAGTCCAAATTAAAATAAATTGTATTTGAAATTTTGGTACCGATTTTATTCTGCATAAATTCTTGTAGAATTCCATGGCAAGTGTTTCACACTCCACATTGTCTCTGAGAGCCATCCTTGAGAAGGATAAGCTCAGTGGGACAAATTACATGGACTGGTACAGGAACCTGAGAATTGTTCTCAGGCAAGAGCGAAAGCTCTATGTCTTGGAAGAAGAAGCCCCCGAGGTGCCGACCGGGAACTCTTCCCGTGCTGAGAAAGATACTTATAAGAAGTATACTGACGATGCTTTAGATGTTGAATGCCTTATGCTTGCCACTATGAACTCTGAGCTTCAGAAGCAACATGAGAACATGGGGTGCAAGGAGATTGACGAGCATCTCAAGAAAATGTTTCAAGGGCAGGCTCGTCAAGAGAGGTTCGACATCACAAAAGCATTGTTTCAATGTAAGATGGGAGTTCGAGACTCAGTAGGGACTCACATACTCAAGATGATTGGGTATATAGAGAACCTTGAAAGGCTGGGTTTTCCTCTTGGTCAAGAGTTGGCCATGGATCTGATCCTGCAATCGCTGCCGGACAGTTATGAGTAGTTTGTCTTGAACTATAACATGAATGAAATAGACAAGACACTGCCCGAACTCCTAGGCATGTTGAGAACTGCTGAAATCAACATGAAGAAGGCCAAGCCTGCCAGCCCCATACTGATGGTGCATAAGGGCAAGGGCAAGGCCAAGGGTTCTAAGAAGACGAAGGTAGGACCTAAGTCATTTCTTGAGCCCAAGTCTTCTGCACTGATGAAGAAGAAAAGCACGGTGAAGGAAGGGAAATGCCACCAATGTGGCAAGGCTGGTCATTGGCGGAGGAACTGTCCTTCGTACATTGAGGGTCTGCAGAAATTAAGGGGAGGTATGACTTCCGCTTCAAATGTTTACGTTATAGAGATAAACCTTTCTGCTCCTTCATCTTGGGTATTGGATACCGGATGTGGTTCTCACATTTGTACAAATGTGCAGGAACTGGGAAGGAGAAGATTGCTGAGTAAAGGGGAGGTGGACCTCCGCGTCGGCAATGGAGCAAGAGTTGCTGCTGTAGCCGTAGGGGTTTATCGTCTTTCTTTGCCCAGTGGGCTTGTAATAGAACTTGATAATTGTTATTTTGTTCCGGCCATAACTAGAAACATTATATCTATTTCATGTTTGGACATGATTGGACTTTCTTTTATAATTAAGAACAATTGTTGTTCTATATTTAAGAATGATGTTTGTTATGATGTAGCCCAATTGTTTAATGGTCTTTATGTTTTGAATTTGTACCATCTGATCTGTAATGTAGAAAACAATAAAAGACTAAGAACAAATAACTCAAACCCTACGTATCTCTGGCATTATCGTTTGGGCCATATCAACGAGAAGGGCATATCCAAGCTCCATAGAGATGGACTTTTGGACTCATTTGATTATGAATCATTTGAGCGATGCGAGTCTTGTTTGTTAGGCAAGATGACTAAAGCTCCTTTCACTGGTTATACTGAGAGGGCTGAGGATCTCTTGGGTGTTGTACATAGTGATGTATGCGGACCCATGAGTTCCATGGCTAGAGGTGGGTATTTCTACTTTGTTACATTTACTGATGAATTCAGTAGATACGGATATGTGTATCTTATGAAGTGCAAATCTGAGACCTTTGAAAAGTTCAAAGAGTTCAAAAATGAAGTAGAAAACCACTTGGGTAAAAGGGTTAAAGCACTCTGATCTGATCGAGGTGGCGAATACCTGAGTCATGAGTTCCGTGATCATCTGAAAGAGTGTGGTATTGTATCACAGCTCACTCCACCTAGAACACCACAACATAATGGTGTGTCTGAGAGGAGAAATCGTACTCTGTTAGACATGGTACGTTCGATGATGAGTCATGCAGACTTGCCTGTTTCCTTTTGGGGTTTTGCTTTAGAGACTGCTGCAATGACATTGAATCGCGCTCCAACGAAAACGGTTCTGAAAACACCATATGAGATATGGACTGGGAAGCGTCCTAGTATGTCGTTCATTAAAATTTGGGGCTGTGAGGCATACGTGAGACGTCAAATGCCTGACAAGCTGGAACCCAAATCGGATAAATGTTATCTGGTGGGATATCCTAAGGAAACGAAAGGGTATTACTTTTACCTACCGTCTGAGGGCAAAGTGTTTGTCGCAATGACTGGTGTCTTCTTGGAGAAAGAGTTCTTATCAAGAAAGACTGAAAAGGTGGAGCTTGAAGAAGTTCAAGAACCACATGTAATGAATGAACCGGAATTGGATTCTGAGACAGGACTACAAGATGTTGTAGCTAGAGAACCTGCTCAGGGAACACAAGTCCTACATAGATCTGGTAGACCGAGATTTGAGCCTGAGAGATATGGATTTCTCGTGTCTCAAATAGGTAATGTGTTGCTTATGGATCATGATGATGAACCAGCAACCTACCAAGAGGCTATGAATGGACCGGACTCCGACAAATGGCTTGAGGCTATGAAATCCGAAATGGACTCCATGTATGCAAACCAAGTTTGGAACTTGGTGGAACCACCTGAAGGGGTATGACCCATAGGGTGCAAGTGGGTCTTCAAGAAGAAGACCGACATGGATGGGAATGCACAGACATTCAAAGGGCGACTGGTGGCTAAGGGTTTCAAGCAAATTCATGGTATTGACTATGATGAGACCTTTTCCCCTGTTGCTATGGTAAAGTCCATAAGGATATTGCTTGCTATTGCTGCGTATTATGACTACGAGATCTGGCAGATGGATGTCAAAACGGCTTTCCTTAATGGAAACCTCCTTGAGGAAGTGTACATGACACAACCCGAGGGTTTTGTATCCCCAGATGAAGCCACTAAAATATGCAAGCTGAATAAGTCCATTTATGGACTGAAACAGGCCTCTCGAAGTTGGAATCTTCGTTTTGATGAGAAAATCAAAGAGTTTGGTTTCATCAAGAATGAAGATGAGCCTTGTGTTTACAAGCGAATCAGTGGGAGCATTGTTGTCTTCCTGATATTGTATGTAGATGACATACTGTTGATTGGGAATGACATTCCTACCCTGAAAGTTGTTAAGAACAACCTAGGGAACTGCTTTTCAATGAAGGATTTGGGTGAAGCGACTTATATACTCGGTATTAAGATCTATAGAGATAGATCGAAGAAGTTGCTGGGTTTGACCCAGAGTACGTATATCGAAAAGGTGTTGAAGTGGTTCAACATGCTTGAGTCCAAGAAAGGATTTTTGCCCATGTCTCATGGTGTGAATCTCTCTAAGGACCAGTGTCCAAAGTCTTGTGAAGATAAGGACCGCATGAAGTTGATTCCATATGCTTCGGCAATTGGATCAATCATGTACGCGATGTTATGTACTCGGCCCGATGTCTCCTTTGCTTTGAGCAAGACTAGCAGGTATCAGTCAGACCCCGGTGAGTGTCACTGGATTGCAGTCAAGAATATCCTAAAGTACTTGAGAAGGACTAAGGATGTGTTCTTGGTGTATGGTGGAGAGGAAGAGCTCGTTGTAAGTGGTTACACAGATGCTAGCTTCCAAACTGACAGAGACGACTCCAAGTCTCAGTCAGGTTTTGTGTTTTGCCTGAATGGAGGAGCTGTGAGCTGGAAGAGTTCCAAGCAAGAGACAGTTGCTGATTCTACAACAGAGGCCGAGTATATCGCAGCAGCTAATGCGGCGAAGGAGGCTGTATGGATTAGGAAATTCATCGGCGAGCTTGATGTAGTTCCTAGCATTGTTGGTCCCGTAGTTCTCTACTGTGATAACAATGGTGCAATTGCACAATCTAAGGAACCTAGATCTCATCAGCGCTCTAAGCACATACTTCGGCGGTTTCATCTTATTCGTGAGATTGTCGAACGAGGAGATGTAAACATTTGCAGAGTGCCGATTGAGGAAAATATTGCGGATCCGCTGACAAAGCCTCTCGCGCAGAGAAAGCATGATGGTCATACTAGATCGATGGGTACACGATACCTAAATGATCAACTCTAGCGAGAATCTTGTGGGTTGCATGTAATCTTGTATTTTGTTGGCTGTTTGTTCATATGATGAACTGTGTACCTAATGTTTCTCTTATAATTAATGGCAAGTTCTTTTATTATGTCTTTTTCTATATGATAGTTAATTGTTAACATAATAGATACCCTTAGAATGTTCGCTTCCATGGGACATCAAGTACGTGACTTGAATGTGAGAGCCCATGATTTATTTGAAGCTTCATTCTTAAAGGTCCCTGGTCGAGTATCATCATAGAAGCTAAGGGTGATGATGGTACATGGAGACTAGCACGTGTGTTGACTGATGACCGGTTCTCACAGGTCATGATATTGTGATATCAAGTCATCACGTGGGTATTTGTTAGTGAACAAGTTGTACTGGACAGACCCAATCTGAGACTACTCTGTGGATTGTCATCCAATCGTGTCACGAGTAGGTCTCAATTGACAATGGTGTTGTGATCCTTTGACCTGAAGTCACAGCATTCATCAAGTGAGGAAGAGCGTGCTTTGATGCCATCTAAAGTCTTCCTTGAGAAAGGTTGATGATAAGGGTGGTTGTTGGGCATGTTACGAATCATTTGGGTGTTTGTGTGTGAGCAGATATGGGATTTGTCCTCCTGTATGACAGGAGTTGCATCCATGGGCCCCTTGATGGAACTGGACTGAGAAATGCATGGTCATGCTTGGTTGAGTCAATATGTGATATTGGACTCACCATTCTTTGGAAGTCCGTCCTGGATCAAGAAACTTGGATTGAGCTATTACGAGGGTGACACGGTCCATGCCTCTAGTTCTTTCCGGATGTAAGGGACAAAGGGACAAAGACAACGCTGATACATTGGTCATAAAGGCTTATGAGTTATGAACTCTTATTGCTTGGGGAGCAATGATGCATTGCTAGATGCCGCTCATTGTTTATGAGGTTTTTGCTTTGATACTTTCGAGATCAAGTGGGAGTCTGTTGGAGTTACCATTGTGATCTGGAAGTGATCAAACATGTGATCTCACTGCCAACGCGATATGAGCCTGCAGGGTCGCACATAAGAGATGTGGAGAAGTTGGATAATTGACTGTGTTGGTAAAGGTTGTCAATCACCGACCTGAATGGGGTCATGGGCAAAGTGTTGCCTTAAAGGATCGTCGAGTTGGGCAAATGTTGCCCTGGAGAGCTGGTTTGAATAGTCGACCGAAGGTCGACTAGAATCGTAGAGAATGGGTCTCTGATTCTCGCCGATCGACGAGAGTCGTCGAGAATGGTTCTCTGATTCTCGCCGATCGACGAGAATCGTTACTCTGATTCTCGACGATCGACGATTTCGACGAGTGTCGTCGAGCGCGGCTCGACGATCGACGAGTATCATCGTGTATCGTCGAGCGCGGCTCGACGATCGGCGAGAATCGTCGAGTATTGTACTCTGATTCTCGCCGATCCTAGGTGATACTCGTCGACTGCTTCTCGCCGAACCTGCTCAGTGATTCTCGCCGATTGTCGCCGATTCTCACCAACTGATACTCGCCGATTCTGGAACCCCATTTCTGGGTGGTCTGCGGATAGCGAAGTTTCTAAGTCTTTTATGCTTTTTGTATAAAAGGGATACTTAGGGTTTTATCGGGACTTAAGCTTTTGGCTGCTGTGCGAATCGAACCCGACGGAAACCGTTCCGCGATCGTTCCGCCGATCCCGAATCCCGCCGCCGACGGAAGGGTTCCGCCGCCGCCGTGTTCGCTCCGCTGACCTCCTCTTCTCCGGCGACCGTCGCTGGTGCTGCTCTTCCTGGCGCGGACCTAGCAGTCCGTGGAATAGCAGAGGTGCGGTCTTCTCCTTCCCGATAATCCGTGCGACGGATAGATCGGCGTTCTCCCGCTCGTGTGGACTTCTGTAGAAGCGTAGACATTATTCTACGTAGAACTCGCCACTAGCACGCAGAAGAAATTTGGAGCATCACCGTTGAGTTGTGACTCAACGCCACCGAGGTAATTTTTGCCTACTTTTTGCTAACTTCTTGATTCAACGTTCATGGCCCGATCCACATCTCTTTAGGTTCTTGATGTTTTTCTTTTCCGCTGCGTGCACAAGTATTGTGCCATCCTCATAGAGAAACCCAACATATACGATACCTAAATGATCAACTCTAGTGAGAATCTTGTGGATTGCATGTAAACATGTATTTTGTTGGCCATTTGTTCATATGATGAACAGTGTACCTAGTTTTTCTCTTACAATTAATGGCAAGTTCTTTTATTATGAGTTTTTCTATATGATAGTTAAAAGTTAACATAATAGATACCCTTAGAATGTTCCCTTCCATGGGATATCAAGTACGTGACTTGAATGTGAGAGCCTATGATTTATTTGAAGCTTCATTCTTAAAAGGTCCCTGGTTGGTATCATCATAGAAGCTAAGGGTGATGATGATACATGAAGGCTAGCACGTGCGTTGACTGACGACCGGTTCTCACAGGTCATGATATTGTGATATCAAGTCGTCACGTGGGTACTTGTTAGTGAACAAGTTGTACTGGACAGACCCAACCTGAGACTACTCTGTGGATTGTCATCCAATCGTGTCACGAGTAGGTCTCAATTGACAATGGTGTTGTGGTCCTTTGACCTGAAGTCACAGCATTCATCAAGTGAGGAAGAGCGTGCTTTGATGCCATCTAAAGTCTTCCTTGAGAAAGGCTGATGATAAGGGTGGTTGTTGGGCATGTTACGAATCATTTGGGTGTTTGTGTGTGAGCAGATATGGGATTTGTCCTCCTGTATGACAGGAGTTGCATCCATGGGCCCCTTGATGGAATTGGACTGAGAAATGCATGGCCATGCTTGGTTGAGTCAATATGTGATATTGGACTCACCATTATCTGGAAGTCCGTCCTGGATCAAGAAACTTGGATTGAGCTATTACGAGGGTGACACGGTCCATGTCTCTAGTTCTTTCCGGATGTAAGGGACAAAGGGACAAAAACAACGCTGATACATTGGTCATAAAGGCTTATGAGTTATAAACTCTTATTGCTTGGGGAGCAATGATGCATTGCTAGATGCCGCTCATTATTTGTGATGTTTTTGGTTTGATACTTTCAAGATCAAGTGGGAGTCTGTTGGAGTTACCATGGTGATCTAGAAGTGGTCAAACATGTAATCTCACTGCCAACGCGATATGAGCCTGCAGGGTCGCACATAAGAGATGTGGAGAAGTTGGATGATTGAATGTGTTGGTAAAGGTTACCAATCACCGACCTGAATGGGGTTATGGGCAAAGTGTTGCCTTAAAGGATCGTCGGGTTTGGCAAATGTTGCCTTATAGGATTGGTAAGAGTCGACGACCGCAGGTCGACGAGTGTCGTCAACCCAAGTACGACGATCAACGAGAATCGTCGAGTATCGTCGACCGCGGGTCGACGATCGACGAGAATCGTCGAGTATCGTCGACCGCGGGTCAACGATCGACGAGAATCGTCGAGTATCGTCGACCGCGGGTCGACGGTCGACGAGTATGGTCCACCCTGCGTTCGGCGAGAATCGTCGAGTATTGTACTCTAATTCTCGCCGATCCTAGGTGATACTCGCCGACTGATTCTCGCCGAACCTGCTAGGTGATTCTCGCCGATCGTCGCCGATTCTCGCCGATTGATACTCACCGATTCTGGAACCCTAAATTTCTGGGTGGTCTGCGGATAACGATGTTCCTAAGTCTATTTATGTCTTTGGTATAAAAGGACACTTAGGGTTTTCGGGAAACTAGATCTGTGCGTGCTGATCGAATCGAAGCCGACGGAAGTGTTCCGCCGTTCGCTGGTTCTGCCGATCCCGAATCCCGCCGCCGACGGAAGTGTTCCGCCGCCGCCGTGCTCGCTCCGTCGACTTCCTCCTCTCCGGCGATCGTCGCTGGTGTTGCTATCCCTGGCGCGGGCCTAGCAGTCCGTGGGAAAGCAAGGTGCGGTCTTTCTCCTTCCCGATTTTCCGTGCGACGGAAAGATCGGTGTTCTCCCGCTCGTGTGGATTTCTGCAGAGACGTGGACATCATTCCATGTAGAACTCGCCACCAGCAGGAATACGAAGCTTGGAGCATCTCCGTTGAATTGTGACTCAACGCCACCGAGGTAATTTTTGCCTAGTTGTACGTTAACTTCTTGATTCAACTACCATGGCCCGATCCCATCTCTTTTGGGTTTTCTTGATGTTTTTACCTTTCCGCTGCGTGCACAAGTGTTGTGCCATCCTCATAGAGAAACCCAACATGTACTTGCGTCGATGCCAAACTTGTGCTTTAGTGAAGGCCGAGTCTCAGAAGTCGGGCAGGTTCCTGAAGCCTCTTCCTATTCCCGAGTGGAACTTTGATGACATTTCTATGGATTTGGTACATGTGTTACCTAGGTCACAGCAGGGTAACGATGTGATTTGGGTGATCATGGATCGCTTGACCAAAGTGGCTCACTTCATCCCAAATCGGAAAGAGCACAACGTGGAGAAGCTGGTAGAGTTGCATGTTCGCAACATCGTGCGACTATATGAAATTCCTGAGAGTATAGTTAGTGATCGCGATGGACGGTTCACGTCCAAGGACTGGAGGTTGGTTCAGAAGAGTCTGAGCATTAAGCTCAAGTTCAGTACGGCTTTCCACCCTCAAACTGATGGGCAAACCAAAAGAACGAACCGTACTATGGAGGATATGCTGAGGATGTGTACTTTTGACTTCGGTAAGAAGTGGGAAGCTCACCTCTTCTTGGTAAAGTTCGCTTATAACAACAGTTACCAAGAAAGAATAAAGATGGCGTCGTACGAAGCTTTGTATGGGAGGCGGTGTCGAACACCGATGTCTTGAAGAGAGGCGGGAGACACCAAACTTTTGGGAATAAGTGGTAGTCGATGCAAGAGAGTTGGTGCGAACCATTCAAGAGCGCATGAAGGTTTCTCAAGATCGGCAAGCAAAATATTTTAATGCTCACCACAAGAAGGTGAAGTTCAAGGTAGGCGACTAGGTCTATTTAAAGATCAAGCTGTTCAGGGGCGTTTTGCTGATTCGCCGATTCAAGAAGTTGAGTCCGAGGTTTTTGGGACCTTTCGAGGTTATAGAATGGGTGGGAGAAGCAGCGTATCGGTTGGCATTGTCCACAGAGCTGAGTGGATTACACGATGTTTTTCATGTCTCTGACTTGAGGAAAGCCTTAGTGGAGGCTAGTGTGGCGATCGAATCAGCATCAGTGCTGATATAAGAGGATTTGGGGATGCGAGTTCGTCCAGTTAGAGAATACAAAAGTTCGACAGTTGTGGAACAAAGAAGTTAAGCTCGTGAAGGTGCATTGGGATAAATGCGGGCGTGACGAGTTCTCTTGGGAGCGTAAGTAAGCAATGCACGAGAACTATCCCGAGTTATTTGTGTAATGCTGGGTTGAAACAGTAACCGGTATGTAGCAACAGTGTTTTGAGACGTTGCAATATTGTTTCGGCTGATTGCCTGATTAGAAATTGTTGTTTTATTTGCTACAATCATTTTCTTGCTGTCTTCTTATATGAAGATTAATTTTGGGGACGAAATTCTTGTAATGCGGGAGGAGTTGTAACACCCCAGTTTTCAGACCTGGATTCGCTGGAAGCTAACGCCCGACGGTAGAGAGACCGCTGGAGGTAGGTCATTGAGCTCGATATTGGATCCAGTGTGCACGACCACTAGTCGTGCGCCACTGATCATGCTCTCTATTCTCCATTTTTCTGAGTTCTACCTGGGTCAAACACACGATCATTGGACTTAGTGTGCACCACCACTGGTTGTGCGCCACTGCTCATACCCATTGAGTCCAGCTGTTATAGAGTTCTGCCAGTGTGGATCGCACGATCATGGGATTCAGTGCGCACGACCACTGGTCGTGCGCCACTGATCGTGCGGATGGGTGCAGGTCCGTCATTTTATTTCGTGGTCGTCCGATCCTTCCTTAAACCCGATCCAAGGGCCCAGGATCTTCCGTCCAAATGATTATATTAGGGCTGAGAGCCCCTTCCCATTCATTTTCTTCTCATTTGGAGAGTTGACTTAGGGTTGGGTGAGAGTGAGGAGGAGGAAGGATAAGGTCTTCCACCGCCATTGACGAAGCTTCGGAGCTCCTATCGTCATTCCAAGACCGGATCCATGGAGAGGGCGTGTAGGCGCTCATGTCAATCCGTTAAAAGCAAGGATTTCATGGCTAGGAGGAGAGGTTGTAAGGCAATGACATTTCTACTCTCAGTTTCTAGGATACATGCATAACATCACTTTTCTTTCTTGCTTTTCAAGCTCTTGGGCACCAAATCTCTCAAATGAGAGGGTTTTGGTCGCCATGGTTCAAGAGGAACCATCGGGTCGATTGTTTCCGTCTCCGATATGATATTGCATTAGAGATCCGCTTTGTTAGCGGACTAGGCATTATGGGTGAAGCTGTAGTCGCGACCATTAGTCCGACTCGGTGATGTTGCATAGCGAACCTTAAGGATTTTGTAGAAATCCATTGTGCCAAGATGCCATTTGTGATGTATGTGTTTTCCCCCCTTTTCTGAGTAAGTACGTGTAGCCAGAACCGGACAAGGTTAGATCCACGTTGGCGGTAGATGGTTTCCTTGGTGTGCGGGAACATTGCAGTACGAATGATGGATTAGGGTGGGGAAAGGCTATGAATTGTTATGTTCTAAGGTGCAGTTTTGTCTCCGTGGTCGGTTGGCTATCCCGTGACGTGCAAGTCATGTGGGGAGAGTGTCCTGGTGAGACTAGTGCCCTTCTATGAGACTGACGAGTATGCCAAGCATAGGACAAGCCCGGGCGATGAAGCCCACGAGCGGGTGGGGTTCGACGAGGGTTCTTAGAATCGGTTTGTGTGTGAGATGGAATCCTGACGTGCGAAGTCAGAGTTTGCAGGCAAGCCCGAGTCTAATACCCACGAGCGGGTGGGGTCTTGGCAAGATTTCCATGTGGCGGCTTGTATGCCGTTAGGGGAATCACAGTACCCTTTTGTTTGCAGCTTAACGCCGATGGGGGAAATTGGAAGTACCCAGTTGACATGTTATGATGATATGCTAGATGCATACGCGATAGGGTGCCTTGGGTGAAGCCCGGGTTTGCATACATACTGCATAGTAGGCCCCTTTAATTATATGATCAACATAGAAAACATGTTTGTTGTTTGAGACATCCAAACCTGTTTTAAAGCTTTACATGTTTATATATATATGACATACGAAGTGCTGATTTGCAGGTTGGAGGTGTACCCCGGGGTCCGTTAGGGGTGGCCGAGAGGAGATGTGTTGGTTATACAGTATAGGTCAGCCTTTGCTGACCCACGTTACCCCAAATTTTTACAGGGCAAGGATTGCGAGCGGGAGCAAGTGCGCCGGCCGAAAAGGCATAAGCCTCATGAAGTGATTACCATGCTTACTAGCTGTTTTCTTCTTGACTGTGATGCTCCATGATTTTGGTATTTCCGGCTTGCATGCCAAGGTAGCCTAGGGATGCTTTTGCACGTTGATGTTTGACCTTGTGGTCATGGACTTATTTTGTGTAAGGCCTTAAAGACATTTTGATGCTCCTGTTTGGTAGTGGATGTAACGCCCCGAAACTCAAAAGAGCGACGGGTAGCATTTTGGACCAAGTTTGGAACTTAGTAGGGGTCACACGGCCTGGGACACGGGTGTGTCTCAGGGCGTGTCATGCTCGGGTCGACGATCTGGCCGAGAGGTCGACGTTTTTTGGAGTCAACGATCGTCGAGCAGCGAACACGGCCTGGGACATGGGCGTGTCACAGGCCGTGTCCTTCATGGGTTAAAGTCGGGCTGTAGCGTGGTTGATACACGGGGTCGGCACACGGGCCATGTCAGGTAGACACGGGTGTGTCAAATGGGTCGCGGGCATGTCCAAGACCCGTGTTCTTCTCGGGTTGGTGTTGGTCTTATGTCGATGGAGTAACACGGCACAGTACACGGCCATGTAGTGGATGACACGGGCGTATTAGGTAAAACACGGGCATGTCGGGTGCCCGTGTTATTTTCGGGATGCGTTGGTTTCGATGGCGAATGGGGAACACGGCCCTGGACACAGGCGTGTCACAGGCCGTGTTCGGCCCAGATTTTGGATTTCAATGGCGGATCGTGGCCGTTCGTTTCCTTATTTTCGGATCCGATGGCTGGGGGTTATTCCTGCTGGGATATACCCGGGAATAGGGTTTCAAAGCCCTCATTTCTCTTACTCAATCTCTTTCTAAAGATCTAGAGAGAGGGGAGAGAAAGGAAGAAGAAGGAGGCTAGATCCGGTCACCGGCAGAGCTTCGGAGCTCCAAATCACGAGCCGAGTTCGGATCTACGGAGGCAGGGAGATTGCGGTGCTTTTCATCCGCATACATTTCCATGGCGCCAAGGAAAAATGCTAGGGTAATGATTCTCATCCTAGGACATGTGAAGTCCTCTTTTCATTGCATAGGAAGCCCGCTCTCGCGAGTTTGCGGTGAGTTTGAGGCATTCCTTCGGGTAGACATGAATAGTCCCCGTTGTTCAGCATGTAGAGTCTGTAATCGAGAACGGACATAGGCATGATGTGTGAAGCCTACCCGGACAAGTTGGTCTGGATCGGTGATGTTGCATTGCATGAATGGCCGGAGAACACTCCGTGCAAATGTTTGTTTTTCGGGTTTTCTACGCGGTAGATTGCAATAGGGAGCCTTGGGGATTAACTCCAAGGTGCCCCGGAAACTGGGCAGATGCGTGATTCTGCCAACATGGTGGCCTGGGAGCCAACTTGTACATGACCAGGTTATGTAAACTGTGAAATCGGATTGGGACTCGGGGAAGTTTGGCCCGCGCCCCTGTCTTAAGGTGACAAGGCGGTGTGAGCAACGGGTTAGGCGGAACCATACCCGCTCTATGTGGTTCGGTTAGAGAGACCTAAGGTACGTGGTACTCGTCATTGGCATAGATGGAGGGTCTTAGGCAGTGGCCAGAAAGGCCAAATGCTTACGAGATATGGTCGTCCAAAGGGCGGTGGTGAGTAAGCGGACTTTGACCGTGTTCACCGAGAATGTGCCCTGAGAGCACGGGGTGTGAGGCCGTGTGTGCCCATGCTTGTGATGAAGTGTTTATTCGATATACTGCTTGGTTATGCTAACAAAGTGTAGGGAAAGAGCATCACCGCCCCGATTATGGGGCGGGATCGTTATAATTTGGTTAGCATAGTTGACCGTTGCTTTTGTTTACCACCATTGCGGTGGATTTTTGCTTGTAGGTACTGCGGAGCCGAGCGGTAAATAGCAGGCTAAAACCCAAGTTGCTAAGTCGGTCCTCGAAGGCCAAATTTTGAGTGTTTACTTGTTTTACTCATGTGTGACCGGCCCGCGTGCCGTGGTATGGAAGACACATTTTATTTGAGTAAACAATTGTAAGGCCTTAAGACCATTGTACTTGTGTATTGTACGTTCATTCCTGTTAGTTTGAGTAGTGGACATTCGTGCCTATGGCTGGGTTCTAAATTTATAACTATTAAATTGCTTCTGCTAGAATGACTATGAGTAGGACGTTGGTTATTAGTTGGATGGTATTCCATTGAGTAACCACTTGATCTGTCTGTGGTATATGGCGTCGGGCCCCAGCCGGACCTACTGCAATATGCTATGTGACGGATATGGGGTGCTACAATTTGGTATCAGGCTACTGGTTTCGGTCAGGCTTAAATGAATTCATGTGCGAATTCTTTTAAGGGGTGGTGAGCACATGTGTGTGCGTCATCGTTATAACATCAAAAAAACCCATGAATGTCCACTTAGAAATGAAAATACACGTGTTTGAGGAACCTGCGTGTTCCTATAATTAGGTTTTGCAATTTTGTTTGGTCTCTTAACGAGGTTTTGTACAACTATAGGTGACCAGAAGCGGTGCAGGGCCGTCAGAACGTCCAGTTTCTGAGGCTAGTAGTGCACAAAATGATGCTCATGCAACACCTCCCTCGGCTGAAACCATACGATTGGTTGCCGAAGCAGTGTTTGCCAAGATCAATGCGTAGCCTGCAAGGCAAATGCAGCAGCCCGCTCCTACGATGGAGCAGGTACCGCTTCAAAGGGATGAACCGAGAAGAGTGGAGCAGGTAGTGGTGGAGCCTTTGGTGCCGAGGCAAGCAACTGAAAGGCAGATCAAGCACATTGTGAGCTTCAATCCTCCTGTGTTCTCGGGGTTGGGAACCCCATCTCAAGCTGAAGACTGGATCTCCCGAGTGAAGAGAGTCCTGACAGCTACTGAAACGGAGGAGTGGCAGATGACCACTATAGCTACATTCCTGTTAGACGGGGATGCGAGGTTGTGGTGGGAAGGTGTAGAGCTACATCTCTTGAGAGGAAGGAACCTTACGAACATCTCGATGGAGGAGTTATCGAGACTGTTCTTGGCAAGGTACCTCCCTTCGGCTCAGAGGATAGCATTGGAGAATGAGTTCCAAAGGTTTGTGCAAGGAGAGAGTTGCGTGGATGAGTATCTCCATGAGTTTACTCGATTGGGTCGGTATCCTAGCTCTACGTTCGCGGATGAGGAGCGTAAGACCAACCGTTTCTACGAAGGTCTAAGAGATGACTTAAGGCTACTGCTCTCGGGGTCGATGACGCAGGGCTTCTTGACCCTGGTCAACATGACCCGGTCTTTGGAGAAGGACTTGAAGAATGTACAAGCAAAGAAAAGCTCTGTTGATAAGAAGACTTAGTTCAAGGTGCCGGCTAACTCAAAGCCTGCATACCGTAGGTGGTCTAAGAAGGCTAGGACTTCGGGTCCAGCCCCTTCTTCGGGTGCTTCTGGGGCTACTACGGGTCGGACCCCGGGCGCATGCTTTACTTTTGTGAAGCCGGGGCACTTTGCTCGTGATTGCTGGAGCGGACGTGCCAAGTCCGAAAGGAAGCCGAGAGCAACATATGAAGAGAAGGGAAAGGTGGTGGAGTCAACCGCATCCCATTATGCTCCGGCTCAACCTAGAGTTTACAATCTTGGCCAACAGGAGGCCATCAAGCAAGCACATGTGGTGACAGGTACGGTTTAAATTTATAGCAAGTTAATTTTTAAATACTTGTTATGCATGTGTTACCTTACCACTACTTGTATAGGATTTGTTTTGATTTGTGATAATCCTTCGAGAGCACTCTTTGATACGGGAGCTTCACACTCCTTTTTGTCCGAAGGATTCATATCATGCATCGGAGTACCTTGTTCGATGGAGAAGGACAAACTGGATGTGTTGTTGCCGAATGGGTGTTCGATGCGCGTGGATAGAATTTGTGGAGTAAAGATTCGTATTGGGAGTCAAGAGTTTGATTTGCAAGCATCGTTACTACCGTTGGTGGAGTTCGACGTGATATTTGGCATGGACTGGCTCTTGGAGCCGCAAGCTTATATTGATTGTGGTCGCAACGAAGTCAAGTTGGGGACAGGTCGAGAGACGACCTTTACGGGCTTAAAAGGGTCGAGCAAGACTTTGATGTCTGCTCTTCAGGTGGTGAAGGCAGTTCTTGCTGGTGCAGAGCTGTTCTTTACACTAGTGGAGGTTGCAAAGCCTAAGCCTACGTTGGACAGTATTTCAGTGGTATCTGAGTACCCTGATGTGTTCCCTGGCAAACGTCCTGGAGCCCCGCCTAAACGGGAGATTGATTTCACCATCGAGCTAGTGTTAGGTGCTAAACCTATGTCACGCTCTCCGTATCAGCTAGCGCCTAAGGAAATGGCGGAGCTGAAGGTTCAATTGTAAGAGTTGTTGGAGCAGGGGTATGTGCGTCCAAGTTCGTCGCTTTGGAGCGTACCAGACCTCTTTGTTAAGAAGAAGGACGGAAGCTTGAGACTTTGTATTGATTATCGGGAGTTGAATAAGTTAACGAAGAAGAACAAGTACCTGATCCCGAGGATTGATGATCTGTTCGATCAATTAGTCGGGTCAACGGTGTACTCAATGTTGGATCTCAAGTATGGATATTATCAGCTGAGGATAAGGGAGAGTGATATCCCCAAAATAGCTTTTAGTACGAGATACGGGCATTACGAGTTTACGGTCATGCCGTTTGGGCTGACGAATGCGCTGTCGGTGTTCATGGATTTGATGAACAGGACTTTCAGGGAGTACTTAGACCACTTTATGATCGTCTTCATCGACAACATTTTGGTGTACTCGCAAAGTAAGGAGGATCACTTTAAGCATCTGCATTTGGTGCTGGAGACACTGAGGAGGAATCAATTGTACGCCAAGTTCTCCAAATGCGAGTTTTGGCTATCCTCAGTGGCGTTCCTTAGTCACATAGTCAGCGGAGAGGGAATTGTGGTGGATCCGACGAAAATTGTTGCGATACGAGAGTGGCCTGTACTGTCTACGGTAGAGGAAGTCCGGAGTTTTTTGGGGCTTGTTGGCTATTACAGGCTCTTCGTGGAGAACTTCTCGCGGATAGCATTACCCCTCACGAATTTGACAAGGAAAGAGCAGAAGTTTGTTTGAACGCCGGAGTGCGCACGAGCTTTTGAGGAGCTGAAGAGTCGGTTGACCACGGCGCCTGTGTTGAGTTCGCCGAGTGGGACCGAAGGCTTTGAAATCTATAGCGATGCTTTGGGCCGTAGCTTGGGTTGTGTGCTGCTGCAGCATGGAAGTGTGATAGAGTATGGCTCGAGACAGCTGAAAGTGCACGAGAGGAAATATCCGGTCCATGACTTGGAGTTAGCGGCCGTGATTTTTGCCTTGAAGCTGTGGAGGCACTACTTGTATAGGGTGAAAGTCGATATCTATACCGACCACAAGAGCCTGAAATACTTGTTGGATCAGAAAGATCTAAACATGCGACAGAGGAGATGGATGGAGTTCCTAGGAGACTACACGTTCAAGATCCATTATGTGCCTGGAAAAGGCAATGCGGTTGCAGACGTGTTGAGTCGTCGGGCCCAGCTCAAGCAAATTGGTTGTCGGTCCATGAGGAGCGGTTGGTTCGGGAGTTGGAGGCGTTGGAGATCTCTTTCGTAGACAAGCAGTCAAGTGTTGAAGCGCTATTGAACTGGACTGAAGTTCAGTGTGACCTGGCTGATCGGATTTGGCAGGCTTTGGATATGGATGTCAGCATGAAGAAAATCATGGTTGAGGCTCTGGATGGGTCAAATTCCCAATTTGTTGTTGAGGATGGATTGCATTGGAAAGACGGTTGTCTGTGCGTCCCAAGCGTGGGCAATTTGCGGGTGGAATTGTTGTACGAGGCGCATCATACCAAGTACTCGATTCACCCGGGGAGCACAAAGATGTACCGCGACGTGAAGAAATTGTTCTGGTGGCCAGGACTTAAGAAGGATGTGGCACTGTACGTGGCGAAGTGTCAGACATGCGCCTTGGTAAAGGCGGAGTGCCAAAAGCCGGGAGGATTCTTGAAGTCCTTGCCTATTCCGGAGTGGAAGTTCGACGACATTACTATGGATTTTGTGCACGGTTTGCCAAGGTCGCAGAAAGGAAACGACGTCAACTGGGTGGTCGTGGATCGTTTGACGAAGGTGTCACACTTCATTCCGCATAGGAAGGACGATTCTGTGGAGAAACTGGCGAAGTTATATGTGGATAATATTGTACTGCTTCACGGTGTGCCCCGCAACATCGTGAGT
Organism: Platanthera guangdongensis; assembly: GCA_039583875.1. Classification (NCBI taxonomy): domain Eukaryota; kingdom Viridiplantae; phylum Streptophyta; class Magnoliopsida; order Asparagales; family Orchidaceae; genus Platanthera; species Platanthera guangdongensis. The sequence continues at coordinate 130,695,725 of CM077153.1, read as the reverse complement.
GACCGAGATGGGCGGTTCACGTCCAATGATTGGAGGTTGGTGCAGCAGATGTTGGGAACAAAACTGAGTTTCAGCACAGCCTTTCATCCGCAGACGGATGTGCAGACCGAGAGGGTCAATAGGACGAAGGAAGACATGCTTTGCATGTGCGTCCTGGATTTTAGGAAGCAGTGGGAAGGTCACCTATACTTGGTGGAGTTTGCTTACAACAATAGCTACCAGGAAAGCATACAAATGGCGCCCTTCGAGGCCCTTTATGGTAGAAGATGTCGCACGCCATTATCTTGGTTGGAATGGGTGAGTCAAAGTTGTACAAGCGCCAAGAGGTGGAAGATGCAACGTCGTTGGTTCGAACGAGTCGAGAGAGGTTGATAATCGCTCAGGACCGGCATGCTAAGTACTATAATGCCAAGAATAGGAACATGGAGTTCGCTGTCGGTGACTGGGTGTACTTGAAGATCAAGTCGTTCAAGGGTGTCTCGCGGGTGCGGTGCTTGAAGAAGCTAAGCCTGAGGTACCTTGGACCGTTTGAGGTTCTGGAGCGGATTGGCGAAGCAGCTTATCGATTGAGGCTATCAGTGGAGCTTAGTGGTTTACACGATGTATTCCACATATCGGTGCTGCGGAAGGAGGTGCAAGAGCCTTCGCAAGTGATTGCGGCCGATCAAGTGTCGGTCAATAATGGATTGACGACGAAGGTCAAGCCTGTACGAATTGAGGACTCGGAAGTCAAGCGGCTACGCAACAAATAGATCAGGATGGTCAAGGTCCGTTGGGACAATTGCGGTCTGGAAGAGCTCTATTGGGAGCGAGAGAAAACCATACTTGAGGAGTACCCGGAGTTGTTCCACTCAGGTACCATTTTAGTTTTGTGCTTTATTTCTCTTATTATAATTTCAGGGCGAAATTCTTTTAAGAGGGAGAGAGATGTAACGCCCCGAAACTCAAAAGAGCGAAGGGTAGCATTCCAGACCAAGTTTGGAATTTGGTAGGGGTCACATGGCCTGGGACACGGGCGTGTCGTGCTCGGTTCGACGATCTGGCCGAGAGGTCGACGAATTTTGGAGTCGACGATCGTCGAGCAGTGAACACTGCTTGGGACACGGGCGTGTCACAGGCCGTGTCCTTCACGGGTTAAAGCCGAGTTGTGGCATGGTTGATACACGAGGTCGGCACACGGGCCGTGTCAGGTAGACACGGGCGTGTCAAGTAGACACAGGCGTGTCAAATGGGACACGGGCGTGTCCAAGACCCGTGTTCTTCTCGGGTTGGTGTTGGTCCTGTGTCGATGGAGTAACACGGCACGGTACACGGCCGTGTACTGGATGACATGGGCGTGTCAGGTAAAACATGGGCGTGTCGGGTGCCCGTGTTCTTTTCGGGACGCATCGATTTCGACGGCGAATGGGGAACACGGCCATGGACACGAGCGTGTCACAGGCCGTGTTCGGCCCAGATTTTGGATTTTAGATTTCTGACGGCTAGGGGTTGTTCCTGCTGGGATATACCCTGGAATAGGGTTTCAAAGCCCTCATTTCTCTTACTCCATCTCTTTCTAAAGATCTAGAGAGAGGGGAGAGCAAGGAAGAAGAAGGAGGCTAGATCCGATCACCGGCGGAGCTTCGGAGCTCCAAATCGCGAGCCGACTTCGGATCTACGGAGGCAAGGAGATTGCGGTGCTTTTCATCCGCATACAGTTCCATGGCGCCAAGAAAAAATGCTAGGGTAACCATTCTCATCCTAGGACATGTGAAGTCCTCTTTTCTTTGCATAGGAAGCCCGCTCTCGCGAGTTTGCGGTGAGTTTGAGGCGTTCCTTCGGGTAGACATGAATAGTCCCTGTTGTTTAGCATGTTGGGTTTGTAATCGAGAACGGACATAGGCATGATGTGTGAAGCCTACCCGGACAAGTTGTCTGGATCGGTGATGTTGCATTGCATGAATGGCCGGAGAAGACTCCGTGCGAATGTTTGTTTTTCGGGTTTTCTATGCGGTAGATTGCAACAGGGAGCCTTTGTCATAACCCGCATTTTCTCGACGATTACACCGCATCAGAGCAAGAGAAAATACGTGTCGTGATGCCACGTCATGCAGAGGATAACTGCACACGTTCAGGCAAAACTCCAGACCTTAAATTTTAAGGAAAATCATAGTTTAATATGAAAGAAAACCAGTTATATTTAATGGCCGTATCACTCGGCACAGTGGATCAGCTAGTCCACAATTAAAAGTATATTTATACGCAGCGGAAAAAACTTTGGTTAAATTGAGTTGACACCCTAAATGAGCATAAGTGTCCCCGAGGGACGACTCATGGTATGCACGACTCTAAGTTTAGTATCGTATATAAAAATGTAGTCTTTACGCTAAAGGAAAAGTAGTGTCTTAGTTTTATAAATATGACATGCATGCGATACATATAGTAACGCTTTTAGGGTTTAAAAATATCTAACATGCAACCTAACATAAAACATTCCCAGAAGCAAGTAAACAACCACAAATAGGCAAAAATAGCAGTTTTAGTTCATACCCAGCATCGCAAGAAGCCACCAGTGGGCGTCAACAACCTGACACGAACCCACTGGTGAGTATGCATGTCTATACAGAAAGGAAAAGAACTACTTCACAAAAATCGAGGATCAGCTATCTCGACTACCCAAGAGGCCACAAGCAAGCCCCTCCAAAAGAACTAGCCGCTCAATTGGCTACAACCTGGACCTGAGGCATTCAAGAAAAGAACACCTCAACAAGAAAATAATCAAAAAGGTAAATAGAGCATTAGATTTATGAGCAAATAAGAAGGGTTTACCAACCCGGCAACAAAATGCTATCAGTAAAAGAAAGGACATGACAGTAAGAAAAGAGCATTGTCTAAAGAACAGCAAAGCACACCAAGTGTGAGTAATAAAAGAAACATGCCCTACAAAAGAGCCTGCAACAGCAACAAGACATATACATATATGCCAAGAGAAATAGCCATAAAATAGGAAAGGAACTAACAGTCCTAACTTGTGGGTTAATGACAGGAGTCAAAACATGGATCTGAATACATAACCAAAACCAGATCCAAACAGGGCTAAGGGGTCAAATAGTGGCAGCTCTAGGGTCCCACACACACCAACCCAAACTGGGGCAAACGGTGGTGGCCACAGCTCTCCACATAAAACCACCCCTCCAAAGGAACCAAATCTCCACCACCTGCCACAACCCAAGAGTCGGCATGCAAAAACTAGCCGAACACCCAATACCCCCCCCCCCCCCCCCCAGGAAAATTCACACTAACAATCCTAAGGAAACACATGAACCCAAGGCGGAAACGTCGAGCCCACTCGGCGCGGCGTTGAGTAAGCTCCACTCACTTGACGCCAAAATACTTAGCCGCAAAACCTACGCTGGATAACGGCGTTGAGTGAACTCGGCTCACTCAACGCTGTCAGCGCTTTATACTTAGGTTAAACATAAATTTTAGTTAAAACTGCAGCCTAAACTCTCTCAACGCGTGGAAACAGAGAGTTGGAAATTTAATTCCAACTCTCCCTTCTATCCTATCTACTCGGGGCTACCACAACTATACTTAAACTACAACTAAACGCAGCCATACCCTAACTCTAGCTACCCACTGGACACCAAACCGTGAATAATAACAAAACAAAACTAGCCAAAATTCCTAAATAACCTAAATCGAACATGGCTGAAATTTAAAACAATATATAGCAAAGTAACTAGGTAAAAAGGGGGTCAAATTGGCAAGGGCAAGGTGCCACTTGCCTTACCACCATGATGCAGCGATTGCAACACAAAAACAGGCTTTGGCGGCAAGGTCGGCCACCTACGGGTCAAAAGCAAAGATTTAGAGAAGAAGAAAAGAAATCAAAAAAAGTTTAACTCCTGGAATCAGCCCTAGATAGAGAATGACTTACATGGAAGGGAAGATCTAGACGAGAGCAAGCCAAATCCGCTATCGCACGAGAAAAAATCGAGCTCCCTCCCGCAATCACCGGCCAAAATCCAACACCGCCTCCTCCCAAAATCTTACGCTGGAAGCTTCTCCAGAATCGGGAACGAAGAAATGAGGAGGAAAAATGACTCACGACATAAAAGGAAGCACTCAGGAGAAAAAAAATATGGAGCACGCTCCAGACACGCCCGTGACACGCCCGTGTCAGGTCCGACACGCCCATGTCGCGGGGCGTGTACCCCCTCACCTACCCACTCAACGATCGTCGAGCTCAGCACGCCGAAACAGGGGACACGCCCTGTGACACGCCCGTGTCACAGGCCGTACACCAACCTATCTAGCACTCGACAATCGTCGAGCTCAGATCGCCGACCAGGAGTCACACCCTATGACACGCCCGTATCAGATCTGGCATGCCCGTATTAGCGTGCGTGAACTGACCCAAACGCCGCTCGACTATCGTCGAGTGCAGCTCGACGAACCGAATGGGACACGCCCGTGTCAGAGGCCGTGTTCCTACCAAAAATGCCCGTCGACCGAATTTCGTCGACCACACAACCGAGAGCTCTACCCGAGCTCGACACGCCCTGGGTCACGCCCGTGACCAAGGCCGTGTCACCCAAACATACACAAAAAAACAGCTAAACTCCTTAGCTAAAAAAAGAAACAAGGCACCAGCCTAACAAGCTTGGCCACAACAGGCCATGCACAGCACAGCAAACATACAGCTAACATAACAAATGCCGAAACGTCGCGAAAGCAAACGATCTCAGACTTCGACCAAAACCCGCACCGTAGCTAAACACCCAAGCCACGAAAACAACGGTGAGGTCGAAAACAACATCCGACGATCTCACACTCGGGCTAACACCTCCCGAATCCAAAACACAAGCATTCCCTAAGAGGCCCAACCGAGTCACCAAAACAGACTCCGGCTAGCTGGGGAATCTTGCTAACAGGCTACAACCAGGCTACACAAGGAACCTAAAGAGCTAAGACCATGCTCGACAACGGCGAAAGGCCGAAAATGTGTCATCGTAACGCCAATCAAAGATAAAAAAAAAACACAGAAAAACTGGGGGCGTTACAGTCACTCCCCCTAAAAGAAAGTTTCACCTCGAAACTTTACTCACAACACCCCTATCAAGAAGGAGAGATAAATAGTCAAGAAGGGGCTATATAAAAAAAGCACAAAACATACCAGTCACAAGATCAGGGAAACAGATGAGGGTGAGCCTCCCTCATAGCCGACTCCAATTCCCAAGTCGCGCTTTCTACATCCTGATTCCTCCATAAAACCTTAACCATTGGAATGGTCTTCTTCCGCAACGCACGAACCTGAGAATCCAAAATGCGGACAGGCACCTCCACGTAAGAAAGATTTGGCTCCAATTGAGGCACATAATCCAAAACTTGCCTGCCATTCAGCACACATTTCCGCAGCTGACTGACGTGCAAGACATCATGCACGCCAGGGAAATTTGCGGGCAAATCCAGCCTATAAGCTGATAACCTAATCCGCTCAACAATCAGAAACGGCCCCACGTACCTCGGGTCCAACTTCCTGTTCTTGCCAAACCACTTGACTCCGATCAACGGGGAAACCTTTAAGAACACCGAGTCACCCACAACAAATTCCTAGTCCGATCTACGTCGGTTGGCGTTCTTCTCATATCTCTCCTACGCTATCCAAATCTTTTGCCGAATAAGCTTCACATCAGTTTCCATCTCCTCGAGCGCTTCTGGACCCAACAAAGGTCTCTCGCCAACCCCAGCCCAAAACAAGGGAGTCCTGCAGCGCCTCCCATACAAAGCTTCAAAAGGAACCATTTGCAAGCTTTCTTGATAACTGTTGTTATACGCAAATTCCATAAGCCTCAAGCGCCCATCCCACGCTCCTCCATGGTCCAGAATATAGCATCAGATCATATCTTCCACAATCTGATTTACTTGCTCCGTCTAACCATTGGTCTGCGGATGATAAGCTGTGGAATACCTCAAATCTGTACCCAACCCCTCTTGAAGGCTCTTCCAAAAACGAGACGTGAACCTGGAGTCTTGATCCGATATGATACTTACGGGTACACCATGCAATCTGATAACCTCATCCAAATACAGCTCGGCCATCTTCCTCATCGAATAATCGATCTTAAATGGTACGAAGTGAGCACAATTCGTCAATTTGTCTATGATCACCCAAACTGAATCATGCCCCTTAGGAGATCTCGGTAAGCCTGTAATGAAATCCATCGAGATACTCTCCCAATTCCACATTGGAATCTCCAAGGGAGTCAGCGTGCCACCAGGCCTCCCATGGTCGGCTTTCACATGCTTGCAAGTGTGACACTCAGAAATAAATCTTACTATGTCTCCCTTCATCCCATACCACCAGACAATCTGCTTTAAATCATGATACATCTTGGTAGACCCTGGATGGTAGGCAACACTAGATCTGTGGGCTTCTCTGCACACCATATCCCGGATATCTCCAACAGCGGGTGTAAAAAGTAGCGAACACGCGGCTAATAAACGGACAGAAATTTGAATAATTGAAATTTTTATTATCCAAAAGAAGATATCATTTACAAAGGTATGACCTCCCTTTTATATAATGGAGGAGATAAGAGAGAGTACAAACAAACAATGGGGACTAAACATGTACATGGCTGAGCGGCTAGAAATAAAAGAGACCGAACAGGCCGCGCGGTTAGATAGATGGGCTAACCGCTCGGCAATTCCAGTAGGATAAGAACAGGCTGTAATAGGAGACCGATAGACCGCCCGGTCTCCAGGCTTCTGAGAGAGACCGCCAGACCGCTCGGACTACAAACAACAATAGTCTGAATATGAACCTGCTGGGAAGGAACCGCTAGACCGCGCAGTCAACAAACCGCCAGACAAGACCGCAAGGCCGCCCGGTCTAATACTTCAACACTCCCCCTCAAGCTGGAGCATAGATATCAATCATGCCCAGCTTGTCACAAATGTGGAAGAAGGAAGTAGAGACCGGTTTTGTGAAGATATCCGCCAATTCTCTGTCAGAGGTGACAAACGGAGTACAAATCTGTTGCTTCAAAATCTCCTCCCGAATGAAGTGGCAGTCAACCTCTATATGCTTTGTTCTCTCATGGAAGACCGAATTTTTGGATATATATATAGCGGCCTTGTTGTCACAGAACATAGGAAGAGGATAGTCATAGACCTCTCCTAGGTCAAGCATGAGGAGCCCGCAACCACTTTAACTCACACGTGGTTGATGCCATACTCCGGTATCCAGCTCACAAGATTTCCTCCAACAAAAGTACAAAAACCTGATGTGGATTTACGATCGCCTTTATCATCCGCATAGCTTGAATCTGAGTAGGCTTCAACCCTCAGATGAGCATTCCTCTGAAAGATTAGCCCTTTGCCCGGTGCTGCTTTGACATACTCTAAAATCAAGGCAGACTGAAGATGGCACTCCCTGGGAGCTTATATAAACTGACTGACCTTGCCTATAGCATAGGAGATGTCGGGTCCGGTCACCGTGAGATAGATGAGTTTGCCCACCAAACGTCTGTACCTTGTGACATCAGATAGAAGAGGCGAGTCATCCGTCCATGTTTTGTCTTCTCCAATAGCCATGGGAAACCGGGCCGGTTTGGCACCTATCAATCCTGCATCTTGTAGAAGATCAAGGGCATACTTTCGTTGGGAGAGAACCAACGAGTCAAGCTTCCGAGAGATTTCTATCCCCAAAAAGTATTTCGGGGAGCCCATATCCTTCGTGACCAGGTGTTGACGGAGGTGTTTCTTTGTCAAGTCCACCCCAGCTTGGTCATCACCAGTAAGAAGAATATCATCTACATACACTGCCAAAACCACCAGTCCCGAGTCCGTTTTGCGAATGAATAAGGAGCGGTCGGCCGAACTCCTTGCAAAGTCGATGGTAGCCACAATACCACTGAACTTGTCGAACCACGCCCGAGGGCTCTGCTTTAGGACATAAATGGCCTTCTTCAAACGGCATACGCGTGTCTCCCCCTGAGCAACATACCCAGGAGGTTGCTCCATGTAGACGTCCTCCTGAAGATCTCCATAGAGAAAGGCATTCTTGACATCAAGCTGGGAAATAGCCCAATCCCTGTTAACAGCCACAGAGAGAAGAACCCGGATGGTGCTGAGGCGAGCAACCGGAGATAAAGTGTCAAAGTAATCAATGTCGTAAGTCTGAATGAAGCCTTTGGCCACCAGCCGGGCCTTGTAGTGATCCACAGTGCCATCGGGGCGAAATTTCACAACAAAGACCCAGCGACAGCCAAACACATCCGTACCCATTGGGGGAGGAACAAGGGTCCAGGTACCCCGTTCAGTAAGAGTAGTCATCTCTTCATCCATGGCAGATTTCCAATGAGTAATAACAAGAGCCTCCTGGTAGGTGGGAGGAGTAGTAGCAGCGGAGATAGCCAAGGCAAAACACCTGCGAGAAGGAGAAAGTCGATCATAGGAAACAACTGCCGCCAGCGGGTGTTGAGTACACGCATGCACCCCTTTGCGAAGAGCAATGGGAAGATCCAGGTCGACGGGTGCCTTAGCGACCGGAGCGTCCGTGGCGAAGAAGGTTGGCCCGGGACTAGAGAGAGACGGCTGCGGAGAAGAGGGAGGAGGGGTAGGGGGTGAGACGGACAGAGAAGGAGACGGAGGAGGATATGAGGGAAGAGTGTAGACGTCGATAGGCATGGAAGGAACGGAGAGAGGCGGTGGAGGAGTAGAGACATCAGGAGGAAGAGAGGAGTCAAGAGAGAAGTAGGAAGCATTCTCGATGAATGTCACGTCCGCGGAGACAAATTGTTTGCGCAGAACGGGATCAAAACAGCAATAGCCTTTTTGAGTGGTAGAGTACCCCAAAAAGACACACTTGGTGGAACGGGGGGAAAGCTTGTCACAGGTAGCGGATAGAGCGTGAACAAAAGCCGTACACCCAAAGACACGGAGAGGGAGAGGAAAAGGTTCCTTGTGGGGGTAGAGAATGGAGAAGGGGGTCTGGCCGTGGAGAACCGTGGAGGGAAGACGTTTGATGAGATAGCAGGCGAGGAGCACAACATAGCCCCAGTAGGAGCGGGGTACTTGCATCTGCGTCATGAGAGTGCGAGCGACATCAAGGAGGTGGCGGTTTTTACGCTCCGCCACCCCATTCTGCTGGGAGGTGTAAACACAGGTGGTTTGATGAAGAAGACCATGTTGCCGAAAGAAAGAGGAGAACTCATGACTATGAAATTCCTTAGCATTATCAGAGCGTAAAACTTTAATAGAAATGTCAAATTGAGTCTTAATCATAAAATAAAAGGTTTGCCAGATAAAAAAGAGTTCAGAGCGATCTTTTAATAGATATACCCAGGTACATCTAGAAAAATAATCTATAAAAGTTAAAAAGTAGGAACTACCCCGACCAACGGTAAGGGTAGGAGCAGGACCCCAGACATCAGAATGAATGAGATCAAACGGGCGAGAGGAGCCACAGCCTTGCTTCGGCGGGAAGGTGGAGCGATGATATTTACGAAGCTGACACGCATCACAGTTGAGCGGAGGACTGGTCGGAGGTAAGTGGGGCAGAAGCTGGCGAAGAATTCGAGGAGGAGGATATCCAAGGCGAAGATGCCATTGAAGCAGATCTGTAGAGGAGGAGTAGGCGGACAGAGCAGAAACGTTGTCGAGGAAATAGAGTCCGCCGCTCTCAGTCCCAGTAGCAATCGTCCGCTGGGTCCTCGGGTCCTGAAAAGAACAAGAAGTGGGAGTGAATAAGACAGAGCACTGAAGTTGTCGGCATAAAGTAGTAACAGATAATAAATTGCACGGGAACTTCGGGACATAGAGAGTGTCCTCCAAGCGAAGCGATGGGGTGACTTGAACCATGCCCGTCCCAAGCACCGGGGATGGTGAACCATCCGCCACACGAACCGGGTGTAGGCGATCATGTGTTTCGAGGAGAGAGAAGCAATGAAGGTTGCCAGTCATATGATTTGTAGCACCCGAGTCAATCAGCCATTTACCTTAGGTAACGACGTGGACACTACCTGAAGTCGTGGCCACAGAAGCAGACGGCCGAGAGGAGGCGGAGGTCGAAGAAGGAGCATCACCGGAAGGGCGAAGATGAGGATGTTTCTGCCAGCAGTGGTCAATAGAATGGCCGGTACGACCACAGTGAGAGGAGAGGAACCTGGACGAACCACGCCCGCCTGAGTGGCTGCGGCCACTAGGACCCCCCCCCCCCCCCCCCCCCCCCCGAGCCTGGTGAGCATAGGAGTCCTGGGAAGGAGGGGAGGCCAACAGAGGCCGCTGGAGCAGCGAAGTAACAGCGGCAATGCGAGCCACGGTGGCATCCAAAGTAGGAGATTCCGCCTCACCCAAGATCTACTGGCGGATCATATCGTAGGAGTCGGGAATACGGAGAAGATAACAAACAACCAGGAGTTCCTGGAAGTGTTTGTGCTGGTCGGCCAAGTCCGCGGAGAAGGGGCGATTCTGTAGGATCTCGGCGCCAAGAGCCTGAACCTGCTGGTAAGCCGCATCAGGAGACATGGAGGGGCGGGCGAAGAGGTCCGCATAAAGAGTATAAATGCGGGACGTCTGGCCCCCTTCGAATAGAGAGCAGCTAGGTGAAGCCAGGAGGCCTTGACCGTCTCATCATGGCGAATGACGGGAAGGCACTCATCAGAGAGGCTGTTGGCCAGCCAAGTGCGGACAAGGGCATCACTTGCATCCCAGTCATCAAATTCAGGAGAGTTGAGAGGAGGAGGGTCATCGGTGAGGTGATGACGCTTGCGCTGAGAGCGAAGAAGAAAGGTGAAAGAAATGCTCCAATCGGGATAGTTGGAGCCAACAAGCTTAGAAAGCGTGTCAAGGTTGCCCGAAGGAGTAGGAGGAGGAGGAGCTGCAGGAGTGGTGGAGGTAGGGATAATAGGGGTGGAGAGACCGGAAGTGGCCATAGAGAAGGCAGGAAACCGCGCAAGAAGAAGAGACGCCGCAGGGAGAGAGAAAAAGAGAGCAAGTCGCACGACCTAAGGAGGAGGCCGGGACACGAGAAAGAAACCGCAGCGAACAAGGACGAAACCGCAGCGGGCTAAAGAGAAGAAGCTGTAGCGGAACGGTGGCAGAACACCATCAGCCAGGAAGCAGACCAAGGCACAGGGTAAGAGGTCGCGCGAACTGAAAAAGTTCGAGCGAACAGAATAGAAGAGGAAGCAAAGGACCCAAGAGAACAGGTCGAGAACAAACCGAAGAAAGACGCGTGAACAGGGAGAAGCCGCGCAAACAACACAGTGGTCAGAAGAGAAAACAAGTCACGAGAACAGGTCACGGAAAGAAGAAACAAGCCGCATGTGCAGAGAGAGCTGAGTCAGGTGGAAAGGACCGAGTGCTCTGATACCATGTAAAATGTCGCGAACACGCGGCTAACAAACAGACAGAAATTTGAATAATTGAAATTTTTATTATCCAAAAAAAGATATCATTTACAAAGGTATGACCTCCCTTTTATAGAATGGAGGAGATAAGAGACAGTACAAACAAACAATGTGGGACTAAACATGTACAGGGCTGAGCGGCTAGAAATAAAAGAGACCGAATAGGCCGCGCGGTTAGACAGATGGGCTAACTGCTCGGCAATTCCAGCAGGATAAGAACAGGCCGCAATAGGAGACCGATAGACCGCCCGGTCTCCAGGCGTCTGAGAGAGACCGCCAGACCGCTCGGACTACAAACAGCAACAGTCTGAATATGAACCTACTGGGAAGGAACCGCTAGGCCGCACAGTCAACAAACCGCCAGACAAGACCGCAAGGCTGCCCGGTCTAATACTTCAACAGCGGGGATGCAAAACCTGCCACGATACTTCAAGGTACCCGCATCATCTATAGAGAAATCTAGTAATTCACCTTTTTCAGCTCGAAGATACAAATGCAGAAGATCGGGATCATCCTTCTGATGCAATCTCGTAAGCGCAATCCACGAAGGTTCTGCCACTTCCAAACTACTCTGCGAATCGCAGCTTCCCACAGAAATGTCCATCAAAAGGAACTCTTCCACTAGACGCTCGGCGGAGAGATTGAAAATCTTCCCCGACTTTCGACTCAGGGCGTCGGCCACCACATTAGCTTTGTCCGGATGGTACTATATTTCAACATCATAGTCGGCCACATACTCCAACCATCGCCGCTGGCGCAGATTCAATTCCTTATGTGTGAAGACATACTTTAAACTCTTGTGATCAGTAAAAATTTTGCACTGCGCGCCGTACAGCAAATGCCTCCACAATTTCAACGCATAGATCACAGCTGCAAACTCCAGGTCATGCGTAGGGTAGTTCCTCTCGTGAGTCTTTAGCTGCCGCGACCCGTACGCAATCACCTTCCTACCCTGCATCAATACGCAGCTCAGTCCGACATGTGACACATCCACATATATATCATACTCACTACCTTCGGTAGGCAACGACAAAATTGGAGCTGAATATAACCTTCTTTTTAGTTCCTCAAAAGCCTCCTCACACTTGCCATCCCATAGGAAGGCTACATTCTTCTGCGTCAACTTGGTCAACGGCGCAGACAAGGTAGAGAATCCCTCTACAAATCTTCTATAATAGCCAGCCAAGCCCAAGAAGCTTCTGATCTCTCTGGGAGTAACAGGCCTCGCCCATTCCATAACAGCAGCGATCTTTTCTGGGTCTACCGATATTCCCTCCTTATTAACCACGTGGCCCAGAAAATAAACTTGAGCCAACCAAAATTCGCATTTGCTCAGCTTGGCGTATAGCTTATGGTCTCTCAGAGTCTCCAAGACCAGTCACAAATGTCGATCATGCTCCTCCGCATCTTTAGAGTACACCAAAACATCGTCTATAAAGACAATCACAAACTTATCTAGAAAATCCTTGAAAACTCTGTTCATCACATCCATAAAAGCTGAGGGCACATTAGTCAAACAAAATGACATAACCAAAAACTCAAAATGCCCATGACGAGAGCGGAACGTCGTCCGCGGAACATCTGACTCCCGAATCCTCAACTGGTGATAGCCCGAACGAAGATCAATCTTGGAAAACACGGCACTACCACGCAGTTGGTCAAATAAATCATCAATCCGAGGCAGAGGGTACCTGTTCTTAATAGTAACCTTGTTCAGCTCTCTATAGTCGATGCATAGCCTCATCGAACCATCTTTCTTTTTAACGAACAGCACTGGTGCACCCCAAGGCGAAGAACTCTGCCTTATGAAACCTTTTGCCAACATCTCATCTAGCTGGATTCGCAACTCTTCCAACTCTCGCGGGGCCATCCGGTATGGCGCCTTCGCAATAGGACGCGTGTCTGGCTCCAAATCTATAACAAACTCGACATCTCGATCGGATGGAAGACCGGGAAGATCGTTAGGAAACACATCAGAGAAGTCACACACCACAGAAATCTCCTCCAAACGCGGCACACTAACAATTGTCCCTACCAGAGAGACCACACAGGCAAAACAGCCAGAATCAAGCAACTTCTGAGCACGTATCGCAAAAATGACTGAAGAATCCTGGAGAGAATACCCATAAACGCTCCCTGGCTGACCGTTGTCTTTGACGAAGTCCAAGCGCTTACCCTTGCACTGGATAACTGCATCGTACCTGGACAACCGGTCCATGCCCAAGATAACATCGAAGTCCTTCAGGTCAATCTCCTAAAATCTGCCTTTGCTAGAAAATCCCCCAACAAAATAAGACAGTCATGGACACCCAGGTCTGAAACCACAGAGTCATCGGAGGGGAACTTAACACAAAAGGCACCACCAACACGATCTAGGCCCAAACTGAACCGCTCCACGAAGGCTCTAGCCACAAACGAGTGGGTAGCGCCGGAGTCGAAGAGAACGCGCGCCCAGCAGTTCTTTACCTTAAATCATCCTACAAATTGCACACGCATCTAAGGCAACAAACGCTATAGCGAAAACTACAACCAAAAAGGGAACATGACAAAATGGCTGGGGAGGAATCGAACCTGAGATAACCTGGGTCGAAGTCTGCGCTTCGTCTGCCGAAAGCACATTCAGCTTCCCCTTTCCTTTATCCATTTGCTAAGGCGGTGGCAAAGCCTGGAGGGGAACTGGCTGCAGAACAGGCTGGATCTGTGGGCACCTTGTCTTGAGATGACCCTTCTGCCCACACTGAAAACAGACTTTATGTTTTAACCAGCAACGGGCAACATCATGCCCCTTCCTTCCACATAAGGCACACACCAAGTCTCCTCTGGGAGCACCCTGAATCGCATGCACCTGTTACTTCTTCTACACTCCCAACCTTTTGAAACACCTCTCAAAGGGGTGGCCTGGCCGGCCACAGAAGCTACAAACCTCTTTCTTCTTCTTTCTCGAGACAGCATCAGGCTCCTGAGGGCTCTTCCATCCACCGGACTTCCGCTTATCCTTCCTCATCTGCTAGCCTCTATTCTTGGCATTCTCAATGGCCTCGACCTTCAAGGCAGCTTCAACCACACTGGCATAACTGACTGCTCCGTAGGCATTCGCTAACTGCTGAATGTCGCTTCTTAGTCCACCCAGAAACCATTTAACTCGATCTACTTCAACACTCACCAGACGAGGAGCAAACTGACTCAACTTGCTAAACTCAATCTCATACTCACTAACCATGAGTTTCCTCTGCTTCAAATGAAGGAAGTCATTCATTAGACGGTCCCGCTCGACTGAAGGTAGAAACTTACTTAACAGCATCACCTTAAATGACTCCCAAGTGCATCCTGCCACCAAGCTCTCTTTCTCCCTCAGCCACCAACTCTTTGCTAAGCCCTTGAGCTGGTAGGCAGCGAGCATCACTCTCTGATCGTCCGCAATCTCAGAGTAAGAGAACATCTCTTCAATGGAAATCAGCAGTCATCCAAAATCATGAAATCTGCTTGCCCATCAAAGGTAGGGGCCCTAAGCCGGTAAAACTGGGATATGAACGCCATCTCCGGGGGCACCACAACCGAAGGCACGGGAGGAGTAGGAGGGGCAGGAACAGCTACCCCCTCAGCTGGGTCCTGAACTCTCAGAGTCTGTCCTGCCACCACTGCTACAAGAGACTGAATCTGAGCCTGCATATCCACTACCTGTCTCGATAAAGCCTCATTACTCTGCCGCAGGCTTTCTATCAACGCCTCGCTCTACGCTCCCGATGTCTCACCCTCTGATTAGGGAGTTGATCTCGTCGCAGGACGTCTCACCATCCTATAATCGCAACAGCTTTAGAAAAAACCTAGCCTAACAGCTAGAACAAACTACCAGGTACAGACAAACACACTTAAATATGAACTTCAACTGCTAAACTTGCTCTGGGATTTGTTTTTACCATGATGATGTTATGCTTAATATAAGATGGTTCACCACCATCATACTAACTCATGTGCCTAAACCATGAATGCATGTATTTGTATTCTTTTTGACTCAAAACCATGCGTGTACATATGTCATCATGCAAATCTTTAGCTTGGCATGTTGTGCTTATGAAATGTTATGCTATGTATGACGTGCTATGCATTCTAAAAAACACTTTAATGCATGTCATGGGCGGCATACACATGAAAATGTTATGCATCCCATACTACATAACATTTCCAAGCAACGAAAAAAAGAAAACGTGCTAGCCGCATTCATGTGGTGAGGTTATGCATCCCATACTACATAACCTCACATGTTGTCTCCTATAGTGGATCCATATACAAACACATATTATGCATCCCATACTACATAATATGCCCCGTATACTTCTTCATGCTCATGAGTGTAGTGTTCGTGCTTTAGCCAAGACGTGCTGATGACATATCGGTGTGTGTATGGTATGATGCTAACTACTAATGCAAACAAGGGAAAGGTTGCCCGACCATTTGCAAAGCAACCTCCCACTGATACAAACTTTCACAAACCGCATTTTCTCGACGATTACACCGCATCAGAGCAAGAGAAAATACGTGTCGTGATGCCACGTCATGCAGAGGATAACTGCACACGTTCAGACAAAACTCCAGACCTTAGATTTTAAGGAAAATCATAGTTTAATATGAAAGAAAACCAGTTATATTTAATGGTTGTATCCCTCGGCACAGTGGATCAGCTAGTCCACAATTAAAAGTATATTTATACGCAACGGAAAATACTTTGGTTAAATTGAGTTAACACCCTAAATGAGCATAAGTGTCCCCGAGGGACGACTCATGGTATGCACGACTCTAAGATTAGTATGATATATAAAAATGTAGTCTTTACTCTAAAGGAAAAGTAGTGTCTTAGTTTTATAAATATGACATGCATGAGATACATATAGTAACGCTTTTAGGGTTTAAAAATATCTAACATGCAACCTAGCATAAAACATTCCCAGAAACAAGTAAACAACTACAAATAGGCAAAAATAGCAGTTTTAGTTCATACCCAGCATCGCAAGAAGCCATCAGTGGGCGTCAACAACCTAACACGAACCCACTAGTGAGTATGCATGTCTATATAGAAAGGAAAAGAACTACCTCACAAAAATCGAGGATCAGCTATCTCGGCTACCCAAGAGGCCACAAGCAAGCCCCTCCAAAAGAACTAGCCGCTCAACTGGGTACAGACTGGACCTGAGGCATTCAAGAAAAGAACACCTCAGTAAGATAATAATCAAAAAGGTAAATAGAGCATTAGATTTATGAGCAAATTAGAAGGGTTTACCAACCCGGCAACAAAATGCTATCAGTAAAAGAAAGGACATGACAGTAAGAAAAGAGCACTGTCTAAAGAACAGCAAAGCATACCAAGTGTGAGTAATAAAAGCAACATGCCCTATAAAAGAGCCTGCAACAACAACAAGACATATACATATATGCCAAGAGAAATAGCCATAAAATAGGAAAGGAACTAACAGTCCTAACTTGTGGGTTAATGACAGGGGTCAAAACATGGATCTGAATACATAACCAAAACCAGATCTAAAAAGGGCTAAGGGATCAAACAGTGGCAGCTCTAGGGTCCCACACACACCAACCCAAACCGGGGCAAACGGTGGTGGCCACAGCTCTCCACATAAAACCACCCCTCCATAGGCACCAAAACTCCACCACCTGCCACAACCCAAGAGTCGGCATGCAAAAACTAGCCGAACACCCAATACCCCGCCCCCTAGGGAAAAGTCACACTAACAATCCTAAGGAAACACACAAACCCAAGGCAGAAACGTCGATCCCACTCGACACGGCGTTGAGTAAGCTCCACTCACTTGACGCCAAAATACTTAGCCGCAAAACCTACGCTGGATGACGGCGTTGAGTGAACTCGGCTCACTCAACGCTGTCAGTGCTTTCTACTTAGGTTAAACATAAATTTTAGTTAAAACCGCAGCCTAAACTCTCTCAACGCGTGGAAACAGAGAGTTGGAAATTTAATTCCAAGTCTCCCTTCTATCCTATTTACTCGGGGCTACCGCAACTATACTTAAACTACAACTAAACGCGGCCACACCCTAACTCTAGCTACCCACTGGACACCAAACCGTGAATAATAACAAAAAAAACTAGCCAAAATTCCTAGACAACCTAAATCGAACATGGCTGAAATTTAAGAACAATATACAGCAAAGTAACTAGGTAAAAAGGGAGTCAAATTGGCAAGGGCAAGGAGCCACTTGCCTAACCACCAAGATGCAGCGATTGCAACACAAAAACAGGCTTTGGCGGCAAGGTCGGCCACCTACGGGTCAAAAGCAAAGATTTAGAGAAGAAGAAAAGAAATCAAAAAAGTTTAACTCCTGGAATCAGCCCTAGATCAAGAAAGACTTACATGGAAGGGAAGATCTAGACGAGAGCAAGCCAAATCCGCTATCGCACGAGAAACAATCGAGCTCCCTCCCGCAATCGCCGGCCAAAATCCAACACCGCCTCCTCCCAAAACCTTCGACTGGAAGCTTCTCTAGAATCAGGAACGAAGAAATGAGGAGGAAAAACGACTCACGGCATAAAAGGAAGCACTCAGGAGAAAAAAAATACGGAACACGCTCCAGACATGCCCGTGACACGCCCGTGTCAGGGCCGACAAGCCCGTGTCGTGGGGCGTGTACCCCCTCACCTACCCACTCGACGATCATCGAGCTCAGCATGCCGAAATAGGGGACACGCCCTGTGACACGCCCGTGTCACAGGCCGTGTACCAACCTGTCTAGCGCTCGACAATCGTTGAGCGCAGATCGCTGACCAGGAGTCACGCCCTATGACACGCCCGTGGCAGATCTGGCACGCCCGTGTTAGGGGGTCGTGAACTCACCCAAACGCCGCTCGACTATCGTCGAGCGCAGCTCGACGAACCGAAGGGGACACGCCCTGTGACACGCCCGTGTCACAGGCCGTGTTCCTACCAAAAACGCCCGTCGACCGAATTTCGTCGACCACACAACCGAGAGCTCTACCCGAGCTCGACACGCCATGTGTCACGCCCGTGACCAAGGCCGTGTCACCCAAACATACACAAAAAAATAGCTAAACTCCTTAGCTAAAAAAAAGAAACAAGGCACCAGCCTAACAAGCGTGGCCACACCAGGCCATGCACAGCACATCAAACATACAGCTAACATAACAAACGTCGAAACAACGCGAAAGCAAACGATCTCGGACTTCGACCAAAACCCACACCGTAGATAAACACCCAAGCCACGAAAACAACGGTGAGGTCGAAAACAACATTCGACGATCTCACACTCGGGCTAACACCTACCGAAGCCAAAACACAAGCATTCCCTAAGAGGCCCAACTGAGTCACCAAAACAGACTTCGGCTAGCTGGGGAATCTTGCTAACAGGCTACAACCAGGCTACACAAGGAACCTAAAGAGCTAAGACCATGCTCTACAACGGTGAAAGGCCGGAAATGTGTCATCGTAACGCCAATCAAAGATCAAACAAAACACAGAAAAACCGGGGGCGTTATAGCCTTGTGGATTAACTCCAAGGTGCACCCGAAAAACTGGGCAGATGCGTGATTCTGCCAACATGGTGGCCTGGGAGCCAACCTGTACATAACCAGGTTATGTAAAATGTGAAATTGGATTGGGACTCGGGGAAGTTTGGCCCGCGCTCATGTCTTAAGGTGATAGGGCGGTGTTAGTAACGGGTTAGGCGGAACCGTACCTGCTCTATGTGATTCGGTTAGAGAGACCTAAGGTACGTGGTACTCGTCGTTGGCATAGATGGAGGGTCTTAGGCAGTGGCCAGAAAGACCAAATGATCACAAGATATGGCCGTCCAAGGGGCGGTGATGAGTCAGCGGACTTTGACCGTGTTCACCGAGAATGTGCTCTGAGAGCACGGGATGTGAGGCTGTGTGTGCCCATACTTGTGATGAAGTGTTTATTCGTTATACTGCTTGGTTATGCTAACAAAGTGCAGGGAAAGAGCATCGCCGCCCCGATTATGGGGGTGTGATTGTTATAATTTGGTCAGCATAGCTGACCGTTGATTTTGTTTGCCACCATTGCGGTGGATTGTTGCTTGCATGTGCTGCGGAGCCGAGCGGTAAATAGCGGGCTAAATCCTAAGTTGCTGAGCCGGCCCTCGAAGACCAAATTTTTAGTGTTTATTTGTTTTACTCATGTGTGACTGGCCTGCGTGTCGTGGTATGGAAGACACATTTTATTTGAGTAAACAATTGTAAAGCCTTAAGGTCATTGTACTTGTGTATTGTACGTTCATTCTTGTTGGTTTGAGTAGTGGACATTCATGCTTATGGCTTGGTTATAAATTTGTAACTATTAAATTGCTTCCTCTAGAATGACTCTGAGTAGTACGTTGGTTATTAGTTGGATGGTATTTCATTGAGTAACCACCCGGTCTGTCTATGGTATATAGCGTCGGGCCCCGACCGGACCTACTGCTATATGCTATGTGACGGATACGGAGTGTTACAGTGGATAACTTCTTGTTTTTGTTGGTATGTTTCCGTTGTTGCTTTACTCTGAGCTTAGAGTTGGGTAGTTAATATCATCTTTTAATGCTAAAGCTGTGGCGTCTGTATGTTGTGGGGCCCCGGCTGGACCCATATTATATGGGCAATACAGGGGAGGTGTTACAAATGGTACGAGAGGCCATGGACTGAAGTATTCTACTGGAGAAGAGTTAAAGTTGGTTGGGTATTCGGACATCGATTACGGTGGAGACGTGAATGACCGGAAGAGCACTTTCGAGTACGCTTTCCATGTGGGAACATGATGTAGGGGTGTCCAGAATCGGAGACCTCCACGAAGCTAACGCTCTATCTACGCTCTACACGTCGTAGATCTACCGCACCTACACAGCACCTATCGCCCACACTAGCTTCTCATCGCAAGAACACAACACAAATAATAAAGGAGGAATGGTCGACTCGAAAACGACGATCGGAAATTTGAGTCGGAATATTCCCCAAGCAAACACAAGGGTTGACACTCCTTTTTGAGAGCAAGACCAAGGCTATATGCTAAGATCCGCTCAGGAAAATAGGATCCACCCGATCCGGAAATAAAAAGCCTAAACGGCGATTTTGATCCAAAACTTGCAGCGATTAAATTAACTTTCCGGAGAAAACGATTTGTGAAAACCACCACAACTAAAGAGAAGAATCACACAAGGGAGGGCGAAGAGATTACCCAACCGGAAAGCTTTCACACAAGATAACTGTGGGAGAATCACTCTCTCCACGGATCCACCGGCGTCACACCGAATGGTTTGCAACCTTCTTCCAAGGAGTCGCACTGAAGGAAGCCGCGCCAGAGTCGCACTGAACGGATGGAGGGAGCAAGGGGGGCGGCGGCTTCACACTACAACCAAGGGGGCGGCGGCTAGGAGAGGTTTTCCTCTTGGCCGAAATTTTCAAGGGGAAAATTAGGTTTCAATCTTTTTCTAATGATCTCATAAGAAAGCCTCCTTATATAGGAGTTATAAACAAGCCTTAACCCTTCATGATGGAGATGTAATCTCATCCATCTGAATGGCTAAATGCACACCAACATTAAAATTGTTCAAAATGAAAAATAACAAATATACAATGAATATAAAATTATCACATAAGCATAGGATAATTTTATATTCCAAATATAAAATAGAGTGCAAGAAAAGGAAATAAATAAGGCTAATGCTTTGCAGTGGCGGTAGCACACCGCGGGCGGAGGTTGTAGCGTAGCCTTCCGTTAGCGTCATCGTGCCGCCTCACATCCTTGAGTTGTATTGCCTTATCAACCGGATCATCATTAGCATCGTCAGCATCGTCTTCAAATGGTGGAGGAGGGGCACGCCATCAATCCTCCCCCGCTCAAATGCACGCATCTCCGTTGCGTGGTCCAAGCGATTGCGGTGAAGGAGAGCGGCATCCAAACTCTGCAGCTCCGTCTCGAGTACCCAAGAGTCATCTGAAGGGGCCGATCACGCCAATAGATGAGAAAGCGGTGGGTGGAGCCATCAGCAGTGGTAACAGGCTCAGCATCAAGTATCATCTCTGGAGTGGAAAACGTCAGTGGAAACCTGGGGAACATATTAGCAGTAGGCAGGAAAGAATGCAACTTACCATCCGATGATATACCTATGGGGACCGAAAGAGAGAGATCATCCGTGCTACCACTCCCTAACCCATGAGAATTTAGAGTGGGAGAAGAAGACGACACAGAAATCAACTCTTGTGGTGGTGACACAAACATAGTTAAATCCGAAACGTTAAAAATGGGGGAGATACCTCAATCAGCAGGCAAGTCCAAAATGAAAGTGTTGTCACCTAACTTCTTAATAATCCGAAAAGGGCCGGCGCGCTTTGGTGCTAACTTTTTAACGGTGCCAGTTGACAAGCGTTCGGGAACCAAATGGACTAAAACTAGATCGCCAATTTTGAAGTTTGACACTCTCCGATGTAAATTAGCGTGCGCTTGATAAGAGTCGTATTGCGTAGTCAAGGTGGCCCGTATACATGCGTGTAAATCATGGATGTGCTGGGCGAAGTATTGTGCAAACTGACTTGCCTTGTACGTTGGGGGCAACAGCACCAAGTCAAGCGGTACAGGAGCCTTATACCCGTGGACAATCTCATTTGGAGACAGACCCGTAGACCGATTCTTGGAATTATTGTAGGCTAATTGGGCATGGGGAAGGAGAAGATCTCAAGTGCTCTTGTGATCACTCACAAGGCATCGTAACAAATTTCCTAAGCTCCGATTAACCACTTCCGTCTGCCCATCAGTTTGAGGATGATAGGCGGAGGAAAACAATAATTTTGTTCCCATTAATATCCAAAGAGTCTTCCAAAAATAACTAGTGAATTTTACTGTAACACCCCCTATCCGTCGCATAGTATATAGCAGTAGGTCCGGCCGGGGCCCGACGCCATATACCACAGACAGACCGGGTGGTTACGTATGGAAACCATCCAACCAATCTCAACGTCCTACACAGAGCATTCTAGCGGAAGCAGTTTATATAAGTTGTAAACAAGAAACCAGCATTAGAGCATGAATGTCCACTATTACATAATTAGGAATGTTATACAAAATACCCAAAATCGGCCTTAACGCCTTACAGAGTGTTTCACTTGAATAATACATGATTTACAAACCTCGGCACGCAGGCTGGTCATACATGAATAAAACAGAAACATTTCCACTTGGGCCTTCGAGGGCCAGCTTCGCAAAAAGGGCTTTAGCCCGCTATTGACCGCTTCGTCCAGCTGCACCTGCAAGCAACAAACCACCGCACGGTGGCAAAACAAGGCAACGGTCAGCAATGCTGACCAAATTATAACGATCCCGCCCCCAACTCGCGGCGGCGATGCTCCTTCCCTGCATTTCATTAGCATAAGCGAGCAATTTATATAACCATAGCCATTTCATCACAGATGTTGGCTCGCACGGCCACACGCCCCGTGCACTCAGGGCACATTCTCGGTGAACCGGTCGATGTTACGTCAATTAAAGCCATTAACATTCCAGACTCACCACCGCCACTTAGACGGCCAAACCTATGAGCAATTCATCTTCCTGTCCTGGGTCACGACAATTTAAGCCATTGACCGCTGAATACTCCCATCTATGCCAACGACGAGTGCCACGTAACCTTAGGTCTCTCTAACCGAACGACATAAAGCGGGTACGGCTCCATCTAACCCGTGCTCACTTCGCAACGACAATTTAAGCCATTTGCGCGGGTCAAACTTTCACCGAGTCCCATTCTACCGCAAGACACATAACCCCGTTATGTTCAAGTTGGCTCTCAGGACTCCAAGTTGGCAAGATCTCGTATCCGCCCAGTTTTCCGGGTGCACCTTTGGGTTAGTCCCCAAGGCTCCCTGCTGCAATCTGCCGCGTAGAAAACCCGAAAAACAAACCATAGCACGGAGTCTTCTCCGGCCTTATGCAATGCAACATCACCGATCCAGACTAACATGTCCGGGTAGGCTTCACACAGAATGCCTATGTCCGTTCTCGCATACAGACTCTAAACAACGGGGACTTTACATATCTACCCGAAGGAACGCCTCCAACTCTCCGCAAACTCGCGAGAGCAGGCTTCCTATGCTAAGAAAGAGAGCGACTCATGCTCAAGATGAGGATCGTTACCCTTGAGTTCCTCTTTGGCGCCATCGAAAAGTAATCGGATAGAAATCACCGCACTTGCGTTGCCTCCGTGGATCCGGAGTCGGCTTGCGATTCGGAGCTCCGAAGCTCCTCCAATGGCGGATCTAGCTCTTCTTCTTCTTGCCTTAGCTCTCCTCTCTCCAAGGATTTAGAAAGAGAACAAGTGAGGAAAAGTGAGGTTTTCCAAGTCAACTCACGGGTATATCCTCTCAGGAACAACCCCCAGCCGTCGGATCTCAACCTAAGGAAACGAACGGCTTTGATTCGGGGCTGAAATGCCCAATCTGGGCCGAACACGGCCTGGCACACGCCCGTGTCCAGGGCCGTGTGCCGCATTCGCCATCAAAATCGAATCACCTGGAACCTCACACGGGTCTCGAACACGCCCGTGTTCGAGCTGACACGCCCGTGTTCCACCTGACACGGCCGTGTAGCCGGCCGTGTACACCATGATTTTTCCCCCATTTTCAACCCGAGCACTGCACGGGTTCTAGGACACGCCTGTGTCCTTGCCCGTGTCACATTGACACGCCTGGACCCCAGGCCGTGTACACGGGACATTTTGTCGAGAGAAGAACGATGACTTGTTGACACGGCCTTGGACACGCCCGTGTCCTAGGCCGTGTTCCTTGTCTCGACGATCGTCGAGTGAATCTCGACGACTCCCCGGGACGATCGTCGACACGGGTCGACACGCCCTGCGACACGCCCGTGTCGCAGGCCGTGTGCCCATTCTCGACGAATCGTCGAGTATAACTCGACAACTTCACGGCTAAGTGTCGACACGGGTCGACACGCCCGTGTCTCAGGCCGTGTGCCCACTCTCGACGAATCGTCGAGTTAAACACGACGACTTCGCGGCTAAGTGTCGACACACGCTTGACACGCCATGGGACACGCCCGTGTCCCAGGCCGTGTGCCTGCTGCCAGAACCCAAACTGGCCCAAAACGTCCCCCTTTGCTCCTTTGAGTTTTGGGGCGTTATAACTCTCCCCCTCTTAAAAGAATTTCGCCCACGAAATTACATAAAGGAAAGACATACAAAACCAAAATTTGTACCTGAGCGGAACAACTCCGGATATTCGTCAAGCATAGTCTGCTCTCTCTCCCAGGAGAGCTCCTCACGACCGCAATTGTCCCACCGGACCTTGACCATCCTGATCTCTTTATTGCGTAGCCGCTTGACCTCCGAGTCCTCAATCCGCACGGGCTTGACCTTTGTCGTTAGCCCACTATCCACCGGCACTTGATCGACCGCGATCACTTGCGTAGGCTCTTGCACCGCCTTCCGAAGCACCGAAATGTGGAATACATCATGTAAACCACTTAGCTCCACTGAAAGCTTCAGCCGATAGGCCGCTTCACCAACTCGCTCCAGAACCTCGAACGGTCCAAGGTACCTCGGGCTTAGCTTTTTCAATCGCCGCACCCGCGAGACACCCTTGAATGGCTTGATCTTCAAGTATACATAATCGCCCACAGCGAACTCCACGTTCCTGTGCTTGGCATTATAGTACTTTGCTTGCCGGTCCTGAGCGATAAGCAACCTCTCCCGAATGGTTCTCACCAAAGAAGTAGCACCCTCTACTTCCGATCGCTTATACAACTTTGACTCACCCGTTTCTAACCAAGACAACGGCGTGCGACATCTTCTACCATAAAGGGCCTCGAAAGGCGCCATCTGAATACTCGCTTGGTAGCTGTTGTTGTATGCGAACTCCACCAAATAGAGGTGGTCTTCCCATTGCTTTCCGAAATCCAAGACACACATGCGAAGCATATCTTCCATGGTTCTATTGACCCTCTCGGTCTGCCCATCCGTTTGTGGGTGGAAGGCTGTGCTAAACTTCAGCTTTGTTCCCAACATTTGCTGCACCAGCCTCCAATCATTGGACGTGAACCGCCCATCTCGGTCACTCACGATGCTGCGGGGCACACCATGAAGTCGTACTATATTATCCACATAAAGCTTTGCTAGCTTCTCCACCGGATCGTCCTTCCTATGCGGAATAAAATGCGACACCTTCGTTAATCGATCAACAACCACCCAAATGGCGTCGTTCCCCTTTTGCGACCTTGGCAAACCGTGCACAAAGTCCATAGAGATGTTGTCAAATTTCCACTCTGGAATAGGCAAGGACTTAAGAAATCCTCCCAGCTTTTGGCACTCCGCCTTTACCAAGGCGCAGGTTTGGCACTTCGCTACGTATAGCGCCACATCCTTTTTCAAAGCCGGCCACCAAAACAGTTTCCTTACATCGCGGTACATCTTCGTGCTCCCCGGGTGAATCGAGTACTTGGTATGGTGCGCCTCGTACAACAACTCCACCCGTAAATTGCCCACACTTGGGACGCACAGACGACCGTCTTTCCAAAGCAATCCGTCCTCCACGACGAATTGAGAATTTGACCCATCCAGAGCCTCTATCATGAACTGCTTCATATGAGCATCCATATCCAAAGCCTGCCGATCTGATCAGCCAGGTCATATTGGACTTCAGTCCAATTCAGAACTGCTTCAGCACTTGATTGTCTGTCCACACAAACAATCTCCAACGCCTCCAACTCCCGCACCAACCGTTCATCATGCACCGATAGCCAATTGGCTTGAGCTGGGGCTCGGCGACTCAACGCGTCCGCAACCGCATTCCCTTTGCCAGGCACGTAGTGGATCTTGAATGTATAGTCCCCCAGGAACTCCATCCACCTACGCTGCCGCATATTCAGATCCTTCTGATCAATTAGATACTTTAGGCTCTTGTGATCGGTGTAGATATCAATCTTCACACCGTACAAATAGTGTCTCCACAGCTTCAAGGCAAAAATCACGGCCGCTAACTCCAAGTCATGGACCGGATAATTCCTCTCGTGCACTTTTAGCTGTCTCGAGCCATAAGCTATCACGCTTCCGTGCTGCAGTAGCACGCAACCCAAACCGCTGCCTGAAGCATCGCTATATATCTCATAGCCTTCGGTTCCACATGGCGAACTCAGCACAGGCGCCGTGGTCAACCGACACTTCAGTTCCTCAAAAGCTCGCGCGCACTCCGGCGTCCAAACGAACTTATGCTCCTTCCTCGTCAAAGTAGTGAGAGGTAACGCTATCCGCGAGAAGTTCTCTACGAAGCGCCTATAATAACCGGCAAGCTCCAAAAAGCTCCGGACTTCTGCTACCGTAGCAAGCTCAGGTCACTCCCGTATCGCAACAATCTTCACCGGATCCACAACAATACCCTCTCCACTCACTATATGCCCGAGGAACGCTACTGAGGATAGCCAAAACTCGCATTTCGAGAACTTGACATACAACTGATTTCTCCTCAGCGTCTCCAACACCAAATGAAGATGCTTGAAGTGATCTTCCTCACTTTGCGAGTACACCAAAATATCGTCGATGAAGACGATCACAAAATGGTCCAAGTACTCCCTGAACGTCCTGTTCATCAAATTCATGAATACTGACGGCGCATTAGTCAGCCCAAACGGCATGACCGTAAACTCATAATGCCCGTATCTCTTACTAAACGCTGTCTTTGGGATATCACTCTCCCTTATCTGCAGCTGATAGTACCCAGACTTGAGATCTAACTTCGAGTACACCGTCGACCCGACTAACTGATCAAAGAGATCATCAATCCGGGGGATCGGATACTTGTTCTTCTCCGTCATCTTGTTTAGCTCCCGATAATCAATACATAACCTCAAGCTTCCGTCCTTCTTCTTAACAAAGAGGACCGGCGCGCTCCAAGGCGAAGAACTCGGGCGCACATACCCTTGCTCCAACAACTCTTGCAGTTGAACTTTCAGCTCCGCCATTTCCTTAGGCGCTAGCCGATACGGAGAGCGTGACACAGGCTTTGCACCTGGTACTAGCTCGATCGTAAAATCTATCTCCCGCTGAGGCGGGGCTCCAGGAAGATCTGCGGGGAACACATCAGGGTATTCCGATACCACTGAAATACAATCCAACGCGGGCTTCGGCTTTGCAACCTCCACTAGTGTAAAGAACAGTTCTGCTCTAGCACGAACCGCCTTCACCACCTGAAGAGCAGACATCAACGTCTTGCTCGACCCCTTTAAGCCCGTAAACGTCGTCTCACGACTCGCTCCCAGCTTAACTTCCTTGCTACCGCAATCTATGTGGGCTTGCTGCTCCGAGAGCCAGTCCATGCCAAATATGACGTCGAACTCCACTAACGGAAGTAAAGACACTCGCAGGTCGAACTCCTGCTCCCCAATACGAATCTTAACATCGCAGATCCTATCCGCTCGCATCGAACACCCATTGGGCAACAACACATCCAACTTATCCTTCGCCATCGAGGAAGGGACCCCGATGCGTAATATAAATCCTTCGGACAAGAAGGAGTGTGAGGCTCCCGTATCGAAGAGTGCTCGTGCCGGATTTTCACAAATCAATACAAATCCTAAACAAGTAGTGGTAAGGTAACATGTGCATAACAAGCATATAAAGAAATTGACTTGCTATAAATTAAATCGTACATGTCACCACATCAGCTTGTTTAATGGCCTCCTGTTGGCCAAGATTGTAGACCCTTGGTTGGGCCGGAGCATAATGGGATGCGGTCGACTCCACCGCCTTTCCCTTCTCTTCATAAGTGGCTCCCGGCCTCCTCTCGGACTTAGGACGTCCGCTCCAACAATCACGGGCAAAGTGCCCCGTCTTTCTGCATGTAAAACACGCGCCCGGGGTCCGACTCGTAGTCGCCCCAGAAGCACCAGAAGGAGCTGGACCCGAAGTCCTATGCTTCTTGAAAGCCCTCCGATAGCCGGACTTTGAAGTAGTCGGCACTTTAAACTCAGATTTCTTCTCACCCAAGCTTTTCTTCGCTTGTACATTTTTCATGTCCTTCTACAAGGACCGGGCAGTATTGACCAAGGTTAAGAAACCCTGCGTCATCGGCCCCGAGAGTAGCAACCTCAACTCGTCTCTCAACCCTTCGTAGAAGCGATTAGTCTTGCGCTCCTCATCCATGATGGTGGAGCTAGCATATCGACTTAACCGAGTAAACTCGTGGAGATATTCATTCACGCTTCTCTCGCCCTGAACCAACTTCAGGAACTCATTCTCCATCGAAATCCTCTGAGTAGAAGGGAGGTATCTTGCTAAGAACAATCCCGAGAACTCTTCCATCGGAACGTCTATCAATTGTCTACCTCTCAGATGATGCAACTCCAAGCCTTCCCACCACATCCTCGCTTCCCCGTCCAGAAGGAACGTAGCGATGGTGGTCATTTTCCACTCCTCCGTCTCCGTCGCTGTCATGACTCTCTTCACCCTGGAGAGCCAGTCTTCAGCCTGAGATGGGGTTCCCAACCCCGAGAATAGCTGAGGGTTAAAGCTCATTACATGCTTTAGCTGCCTCTCAGTTGCCCTCATTGGCACTACTGGTTCCAAAACCACTTGCTCCACCCTCCTCGGCTCAGCCTCTCGCAGAGGTTCTTGCTCCATCACGGGAGCGGGCTGCTGCGCTTGCCTTCCAGGCTGCTCATTAATCACGGCCAACACCGCTTCAGCCACCAATCGTATATTTTCAGCCGACAGAGGTGTTGCAGGAGCAACATCCGGTGCACTACTAGCCTCAGAAACTCGGCGTTCTGACGGCCCAACACCACTTCTGGTCACCTATAGTGGTACAAAACACCGTTAAGCGACCAAATAGTATTGCAAACAGCAATTATAGGAACACGCAGGTTCCTCAAACACGAGTATTTTCATTCCTAAGTGGACATTCATGGGTTCTTTTACCATTATAACGATGACGCACGCAATATGCTCACCACCCCTTAAAAAGAATTCGGCCACGAATTCAGTTTAAGCTCGACCAAAACCAGTAGTCTGATACCAAATTGATACCAAATTGTAACACCCCCTATCCGTCGCATAGTATATAGCAGTAGGTCCGGCCGGGGCCCGACGCCATATACCACAGACAGACCGGGTAGTTACGTATGGAAACCATCCAACCAATCTCAACGTCCTACACAGAGCATTCTAGCGGAAGCAGTTTATATAAGTTGTAAACAAGAACCCAGCATTAGAGCACGAATGTCCACTATTACATAATTAGGAATGTTATACAAAATACCCAAAATCGGCCTTAAGGCCTTACAGAGTGTTTCACTTGAATAATACATGATTTACAAACCTCGGCACGCAGGCCGGTCATACATGAATAAAGCAGAAACATGTCCACTTGGGCCTTCGAGGGCCAGCTTCGCAAAAAGGGCTTTAGCCCGCTATTGACGGCTTGGTCTAGCTGCACCTGCAAGCAACAAACCACCGCACGGTGGAAAAACAAGGCAACGGTCAGCAATGCTGACCAAATTATAACGATCTCGCCCCTAACTCGAGGCGGCGATGCTCCTTCCCTGCATTTCATTAGCATAAGCGAGCAATTTATATAACCATAGCCATTTCATCACAGACGTTGGCTCGCACGGCCACACGCCCCATGCACTCAGGGCACATTTACGGTGAACCGGTCGATGTTACGTCAATTAAAGCCATTAACATTCCAAACTCACCACCGCCACTTAGACGGCCAAACCTATGAGCAATTCGTCTTCCTGGCCTGGGTCACGACAATTTAAGTCATTGACCGCCGAAGACTCCCATCTATGCCAACGGCGAGTGCCACGTAACCTTAGGTCTCTCTAACCGAACGACATAAAGCGGGTACGGCTCCATCTAACCCGTGCTCACTTCGCAACGACAATTTAAGTCATTTGCGCGGGTCAAACTTTCACCGAGTCCCATTCTACCGTAAGACACATAACCCCGTTATGTTCAAGTTGGCTCTCAGGCCACCAAGTTGGCAAGATCTCGTATCCGCCCAGTTTTCTGGGTGCACCTTTGGGTTAGTCCCCAAGGCTCCCTGCTGCAATCTACCGCGTAGAAAACCCAAAAAACAAACCATAGCACGGAGTCTTCTCCGGCCTTATGCAATGCAACATCACCGATCCAGACTAACATGTCCGGGTAGGCTTCACACAGAATGCCTATGTCCGTTCTCGCATACGTACTCTAAACAACGGGGACTTTACATATCTACCCGAAGGAACGCCTCCAACTCTCCGCAAACTCGCGAGAGCGGGCTTCCTATGCTAAAAAAGAGAGCGACTCATGCTCAAGATGAGGATCGTTACCCTTGAGTTCCTCTTTGGCGCCATCGAAAAGTAATCGGATAGAAATCACCGCACTTGCGTTGCCTCCGTGGATCCGGAGTCGGCTTGCGATTCGGAGCTCCGAAGCTCCTCCAATGGCGGATCTAGCTCTTCTTCTTCTTGCCTTAGCTCTCCTCTCTCCAAGGATTTAGAAAGAGAACAAGTGAGGAAAAGTGAGGTTTTCCAAGTCAACTCACGGGTATATCCTCTCAGGAACAACCCCCAGCCGTCGGATCTCAACCTAAGGAAACGAACGGCTTTGATTCGGGGCTGAAATGCCCAATCTGGGCCGAACACGGCCTGGCATACGCCCGTGTTCAGGGCCTTGTGCCGTATTCGCCGTCAAAATCGAATCACCTGGAACCTCACACGGGTCTCGAACACGCCCGTGTTCGAGCTGACACGCCCGTGTTCCACCTGACACGGCCGTGTAGCCGGCCGTGTACACCATGATTTTTCCCCCATTTTCAACCCGAGCACTGCACGGGTTCTAGGACACGCCCGTGTCCTTGCCCGTGTCACATTGACATGCCTGGACCCCAGGCCGTGTACACGGGACATTTTGTCGAGGGAAGAACGACGACTTGTTGACACGGCCTTGGACATGCCCGTGTTCTAGGTCGTGTTCCTTGTCTCGACGATCGTCGAGTGAATCTCGACGACTCCCCGGGACGATCGTCGACACGGGTCGACACGCCCTGCGACACGCCCGTGTCGCAGGCCGTGTGCCCATTCTCGACGAATCGTCGAGTATAACTCGACGACTTCACGGCTAAGTGTCGACACGGGTCGACACGCCCTGCGACACGCCCGTGTCGCAGGCCGTGTGCCCACTCTCGACGAATCGTCGAGTTAAACACGACGACTTCGCGGCTAAGTGTCGACACACGCTTGACACGCCCTGGGACACGCCCGTGTCCCAGGCCGTGTGCCTGCTGCCAGAACCCAAACTGGCCCAAAACGTCCCCCTTTGCTCCTTTGAGTTTTGGGGCGTTACATTTACGTCCCTATCCGATACGATGGTCTTTGGCACTCCACGGTGACTAACGACTTATTTAAAATAAAGTTTAGCGACGTGAGACGCATCGTTTGTCCTACTTCACGGGATGAAATAAGCCATCTTTGAAAACATATCCACAACTACAAAAATTGAGTCGTGACGGCGTAGGGTAATGGGGAGGCCTAATACAAAATCCATACTAACGTCTACCCAAGGCATGGAGGGAATAGGCAAGGGTGTATATAATCCTACGTTGGTCTTACTACCCTTAGACACCTGACATGTGCGGCAGCTACTCACTACCTGTCCCACCATAACCTTAAGTTTTGGCCAATAGAATTTGTCCTCGACTAACGTAATGGTCTTATCTCTACCGAAGTGGACACTCAACCCTCCACTATACAACTCCCATATGATATGTAGTCGTAACGATGACTGCGGAATACATAGCTTCCCGTTCCTAAACAGGTAACCGTCCTTGATGACGTATGCAGATATCGTCGTGGGGGAGCTATACTGGGCAAATAGATAGAAGTCCTGGAAGTCAGGACACATGTCGTACTCATCCTTAATCCGCTCAAATCCTACAACATGTACTTCCATTGAGGTGAGTAAAAGAGTAAGACGACTAAGGGCATCCACGACTCGGTTATCAGCTCCCTTAAGGTGCTTGAGATTAAACGTGTAACCTTGTAAGAAAGCTACCCACTTAGCGTGTCGTGGGCTGATCTTATGCTGGCCGTTGATGAAACGTAAAACCTCATGATCGGAGAGGATCACAAACTCCTTGGAGAGGAGATAGTGCCTCCAATGGTGTAGACATCGGACTACAGCATAAAATTCCCTATCGTAATTGGAATAGTTCAGCTTAGGGCCGGACAACTTCTCGCTAAAATAACTAACGGGATGGCCCTCCTGGCTCAAGACACCTCCAATCCCTACCCCAGACGCATCACATGTGAGCTCAAAGACTTTAGCAAAGTCAGGTAGACGTAAGACAGGTGCCTCAGTCATAAGCTCCTTTATTCGTTCAAAAGCATAGGTGGCGTACTTCGTCCACGTAAACTCCCTCTTCTTCATACAGTCTGTGATAGGCGCCGTAATTGAAAGAAATTGTACCTAATCACCTAGAGGGGGGGGGGGGGTGAATAGGTGACTTTAATCTTTTTTAAACTTTTAGGCAGATTTAATCACAGAATTATAAATACTTCTTCTACAGCAATCCAGCACAGCAATCACAGATTCACACACACAGAGTACACACAGTTTTATAGTGGTTCCCCAAGGTTTGGGTACATCCACTTTCTCCCTTCGCCTATCTAGTAGTGTACTAGATTCGGCCAAACTCCTCCACTATTCCTCAGATCATCAGATCTTACACTCAGAACCCCAACCAGGTTCCTACAGCTCAGAGTGATCCCACTCCTACAACTCAGGCTCAACAGCCCTACCACTCAGTCTTGACAAAGACCTACACTCAGCCACAAGGCCTACACTCAGAGATATGAATCTCCTACACTCAGGCACACAAGCCCTACCACTCAGCCTTTATAATTTCAGGCTTACAACTCAGATCCTTAAGGATCCTACAAAAAATTAAAAATACAATGTGTGTAACCTTAACTCAGAATAAGAGAGAAGAGTTGACAGGTTTCTTGATGAGTTCTTGGAAGAACTCTGCTGAGATCAACCTCACTTGACTTTCTTCAAAGCTTCTTGAATGTAGAACACAATAGGGTTGAGTTTCTCTGCAGCTGATCTTCAATCACTGCTAACTTAAGTTTCGGATCTCAATCTGAAACCTTCTTCACAGCCTGGTTCCAACGGCTGTCTTCTTGGAAGGAGCTCTCTCTCTCCAACTACTTAGATCTTCACTTGAATTGAATCTTCAATGAATTACTTGATCACTTTGGTGATTTCCAACAACTCTTTCAATCATCTTCTTCTGTTGACAGAATGAGCCTTTATATAGGCTTCATTCATGGTGACCGGCTGATCCGGTTTCTAACAGCTTTCTGACATCTCTGACAGTTGCAGTAGACCGGATGGATTAGCAGCTGTCATGTCATCCAGTCACTTCTTGAAATATCTGTAACTGTCTGAAAGTGTCGAGATAGTCTGTCTTTAAGTGTCGACACTTATAGACTAAGTGTCGACACAAGTTGACTAAGTGTCGACACTAGCCTTCAAGGTGTCGACACAACTCCTTGTGTTGTAGAATTTACTTCTCGACACAGCTTCTTCAATATGTGTCGACACTGATATTGTGTGTCGACACAACTCCTTGTTCTTCAGTACTTAGTTGAATTCTGCTAAGTATCGACACTACTCCTTTTTGTCGACACATCTTCTTGTGTTGAACTTGTTCAGTGTCGACACATCTTCTTGGTGTCGACACTTGCCTTCTGTGTTGATACTTGCTGAGTGTCGACACAGCTCCTTGTGTCGACACATTCTTCTTTTGCTGAGACTTTTGCTGAGTGTCGACACATTTCCTTTGTGTCAACACTTGTACTTAAAATTTGTTGAACTTTTCTGAGTGTCGATACAGCCTCCTAGTGTCAACACTTTCTTCATGTGTTGAGTCTTCTGCTGAGTGTCGACACATTCTTTACTATGTCGACACTTGTACTTAGACTCTGTTGAATTTGCTGAGTGTCGACTCAGCCTCCAAGTGTTGACACTTTTTGATGTCGACAAAGTTCCTCTGGTTGTCGACACTGCTTCAAAGTGTCGACACTGCTTCACTGAACATTTCTTCATTGAGTGTCGATACATCCTGTATGTGTCGACACTTTCCTTCTGGTGTCGACTCTGTATCCCTGGTGTCGACACAATTACTCCAAGTGTCGACACTGCTTCTCTGGGTATTGACACAAGTCTTCTTAAGTGTCGACACTTTTCTTCTGGGTGTCGACACATGGACTTAGAAACTTTTCAGCTTTCCCTACAAATACTTAACCTGCACAAGGTAACTCAAAATACATCAAATACATTTTGATGTATATCATTGAGTAGGGTGAGGCTTCTTCAAATCAGGTACATTTATTCCAATGTACCCAACAATCTCCCCCTATTTGGAGAAGTCATAACCCTTAGTCAATGATATACACCATACATAACAAAATCACAGTATGATGTAAAGCAGGATTATATAACAGGGTAAGTTCATAAACATGTATTAAACAAAACATGTATACACATATATCTCAGAACAATAATGTAATAGAATTAGCACATATCACATAGTTCTAAGAACTTTATCTTATTCATTATTCAAAAGTTTACAGAAAGTTTTAATACAAGTGATTACAATTGTAAACTAAAGATAAATTCTATCCTATTGCTGCTCAGGCTCCTTGATAACTATGCCCTTTCCAGATTGTATCTTTGCTTGGACTGAGACTTCAGCATCTTCAGTAGCAGCAGGCTTCTTCCCTTTACGATCCTTCTTTTTTTAATTCTTCAGCTTTAATCTTCTTCCTTTCAAAGTAATGATAAGGCTTAGGAAAGTACTTGCTAGGCTCCTGGACAGTAGGAGGTAGCTTTCCCATCTTAGCCTTTCTTCTATATTGCACAATTGCCTCTTGCCTGGACTCATGCTTCCTCCACTCCAGTTCAGAATACCACTTGCTTCTATCTTGGATATTGTCCTTGGCAGCCTTCCATGCAGTCAAGATAATATTCCTTGAAGTGGGACTCCATTGTTCAAAGTCAGGCCTCAACTCAGCTTGCTCCCTGAATCTCTTCTTAGACAATTGAGTCTCTTGTTATTTCTGCAAAGCTTCTTGTTCTTTCAGTATAGCCTCTGGCACTGGCTGAACTACTTTTTCTATGATGACCTTCTGATTTCCCTCAAGTGGGCTATACATTGACTGTATATCTGCATGTATCATATCAAAGTCTGGTGGAGGGTAAATTACTTGAGCCACTTCTGCTTGCTCCCCTCCAAGATATGCAGGATTAATCCCAGACAATTGAGTCTCTTGTTCTTTCTGCAAAGCTTCTTGTTCTTTCAGTATAGCCTCTGGCACTGGCTGAACTACTTTTTCTATGATGACCTTCTGATTTCCCTCAGGTGGGCTATACATTGACTGTATATCTACATGTATCATATCAAAGTCTGGTGGAGGGTAAATTACTTGAGCCACTTCTGCTTGCTCCCCTCCAAGATATGCAGGATTAATCTCAGACTCTGCAACATTGTCATCATCACATAATGGAGGATATCCAAGGGTGGCTCTGATGGAATTGGAAATCCATTTTGCATGATCAGAGCTGGCTTTGACTAACACCCTCTCCCCCTTTATGACTTCTCTTTCAATGTGATCTCTTAAATCATCTTTCTGAAATCTTATTTGGGCATTCAAATAGTTTACTCCATCCTTGTAGAATGGTTTCAACCTTTGGAGTTTTTCAGTGATGAGCTTCTGAGAATCTTGAATTGCAGAAGTAACAGCAGTGATTCCCTCTTGTAATGTTTTATCAAATTCTGCCTTAGCAGTAGCATTAGCTGAAGTCTGACCAACAGCTATATTTTTCATTTATGTTACTATGGCATTGTGTGAAGCAGTTAAATTATCATTCATCCTTAGCTGGTTCTCCATAACATAGCCTTGCTTCACTTCAAGTTCATCGACTTGAGCTTTGATCTTCTCTTGATGAGTTGCTAGATAGACTACTGCATTTCCTCCCTTATGAAAGCAGTCAGTCATCTCTTTCTTATTCAGATTCATCTCAAATCTGATGGACTTAATATCTTGTGCAAGATCAAATTGTAGAGATTTATTCCCTTCATCTACATACTTTTCCAGAGCTTGCCTTTGCTCATCAAGCTTAATTTATAAAGCCACCATCAATGAACTGTAATCTGTTGATGGGGCAGGCTGTGGTGCAGGATATGGTGTTATTGTTTGTAAAGCTTTCTTGTAAGTCTAGCTTCTCCTCTTGAAAACTTGGAATTTTCTCTTCTTGGCTCTTACAGTCTCTTCATCTTTAGAAGCAGATGTGCTTGCAATATCAACCCTGTCCTTAGGGCTTGGAGGTAACTCCTTCTCAGTCCTTTGTAGTTGCTCAGCTTCCTTTTGCTTCTCAGTCTCTTTGCCTGCAGTTTCCTCTATATTCTCCACTTGCTCCCCCTCAACATAGACTTTCTCCCCCTCAGCAGCAGCACTTTCTTTCTCAAAGTCTGTTTGAAGAAGGTCTGGGAACAGCTCATCAAAAGTAAACTCTTGTTGAGGATGGGGTGGAGATTCTCTTATCTCATCAACCACTTGATTAGATTCCACTTGAATAACAATAGATGTGTCCTCCATGACAACATCTTGGGGTTGGCTATGTGTCTGTGTTTGCTGATTAACATTAGGTAATGAATCAGACAAAACATCATCCTCAATAGGGAAATCTAATTCATTAATTACAGTTATTACCTCAAGTATTGTATGGGTAGCTTGTTCACTCTCTAGGGGAGTTGGCTCTTCCACAAGTAAGGGCTCCCCCTGGATGGAATCCTGGTGTACTGGGCTAGCTTGTGGTAGCTCCCCCTGCCTTGGTGCATCTTCTTGTCCTTCTGGAGATTGGTCAGCATGTCTAGTTTCTTCTTCATCAGGAGTGAACACTACATGCTCTTCAGAGCTGCTTGATGATTCTTGAGCCACAGGGGCTGACTTCTTCTTCCTTTTCTGGGGTGTTACCTTCTCAGGAGTTGGCATTTCTTTGGTCAAGACCCTATCCCACCTAGAGAAGATCCTCAAATCCATTCTTCTCATGTGGTTAATTTTAGATCCTGCAGCTTGGGTCATTACCTCTGGTATACAACTAGCTAGGTATAAACTAAGAATCCTACCCAAATTGGGCTTCTTCAGGCTCTTCTTAATCTTCTCAAACACTACTACAGACCAATCAGTTTGTAGTTTGAAAATAATCCTTGTCATGAGGCTAAACATGTGAGCTGAGATTCTGTCATGGCCTCCAGGCTTGCTCAGGATAACTTTGCCAACAATTTCAGATAGAAATTTGCCTTGCATGTTCATTCCCTTCCTGTTGAAAACAGAACCTATCTTCAGGTTGGATTCCAGTCTACACCATGTTAGTGCTTCTCTAGTCTTAGAAGTAGAAACATCTTCTTCTTCCTTAGTCCTAGGTAGTTGAAGTACCTTTCTCAGACTCTTAGAAGAAACTTTCACCTTAGCCCCATGAACTCTTGATTTAATCTTGAGTCCTGATTCATCTAGGGTTGCTCCATTCAGAAATTCCAGAACTTCTTTCTTCCATATCTTGGTCGGCTCTGAAACAAGAAAATCTAACCCTGCCTCTTCTATTAGGGTTATCACGCATTTGATCTCTGGTTCCGCGTCATCAAAAGCATGTCGCACGAGTTCATAGCATTCATTCACATTCTCTTCGAGCTTGGGCGCCATTAGGGTTTGAAGAAATTTTAATTAGAGAAGAGAGGTGTCGACACACAAGTTTGGTCTCGAAACTTTGGTGAGCATGTCGACAGACAATGGCGAAATCCTATTTATACCTTTCTAGGATCGAAGATGAAAGGGCGCGTCAAAATACTCAAATTGTGTCGACATAGTTGAAAAGTGTCGACACAGACTTATAATGTCTCGACAACTATGTGTCGACACAAGTATAGTCGACAGAATATATGTGTCGACACTTGTTGATGTGTCGACACCACTTAGCTCGACACTTAGTCGAGACTTTACTTGACTAATACTTTACAAATTCTAAGTGTCGACACCACCTTGGATGTGTCGACACCTACCCTGCATGTGTCGACACTAATTCTCTGAAGTACCGACACCAACTTCCTAGATGTGTCGACACCTTTTCTCTGAAGTGTCTACACCACTTTACTGTGTCGACACAAACAACTCTGTGTGTCGACACTTTTTTACTTAGCCAATTTTCTTTTGTAAACTTATTCTAAGTTTATCATACCTAATTCAATTTTAAACCTATTGAATTTGGTTTCTTCTAAGGGCTTAGTATACATGTCAGCTAGTTGATTATCTGTATTAACATACTCCAGTGAAATATCTTCTTTTTCCACATGTTCCCTTAGAAAATGATATTTTATTTCTATGTGTTTAGTCCTACTATGGGAAACAAGATTGTTTGCAATAGATATAGCACTAGTAGAATCACAAAATAGTGGTGTTCTACTTACTTGAATACCATAATCCTCAAGCTGATGTTGTATCCATAGAAGTTGAGCACAACAACTTCCTGTAGCCACATACTTTGATTCTACTATGGAGATAGCCACACTTGTTTGTTTCTTGCTACTCCATGAAATCAGTCTTCCACCTAGGAATTGACAGGTACCAGTTGTACTTTTCATATCTTCTTTGTAGCCTGCAAAATCTGCATCTGAATAACCTGTCAGTTCAAAGTCTCCATTCCTAGGGTACCAAAGGCCTAGATAAGGAGTGCCCTTAATATATCTCAGAATTCTTTTGACTGCTGTCAAATGAGATTCTTTAGGGCATGCTTGGTACCTAGCACAGACACATGTAGCATACATGATATCTGGTCTACTTGCAGTCAAATACAATAGGGATCCAACTATCCTTCTATACAAAGTCTCATCTACAGGTTTCCCTGCATCATCTTTGCTAAGAGACATACTTGACCCCATAGGAGTTTTCATGGTACTGGATGATTCCATACCATACTTCCTTATTAATTCTAGGGTGAACTTAGACTGGCATATGGATAAACCATTCTCAGTCTGTCTAACTTGGAGACCGAAGAAGAACTTAAGTTCCCCCATACTGCTCATTTCAAATTGTCCTTGCATAAGTTTTGCAAACTTTCTGCAAAGACTATTTTCAGTAGACCCAAATATGATGTCATCTACATATATTTGGACTAGAATGATCTTGCCTCTGGATTCCCTAAGGAATAGAGTCTTGTCTATTTTCCCCCTTGTGAATTTATTTCAATGAGGAAACTAGACAGGGTTTCATACCAAGCCCTAGGGGCTTGTTTTAACCCATACAAAGCCTTCCTAAGTCTATAGACATAATTAGGTTGAGTTGAATCAACAAAACTTGATGGTTGTTCCACATAGACCTCTTCCTTCAGATTTCCATTCAGAAAAGCTGACTTAACATCCATTTGGTATACTTTAAACCCTTGATAGGTTGCATAGGCCAGGAACATCCTTATGGCCTCCAGTCTGGCTATTGGAGAAAAGGTTTGATCAAAGTCAATACCTTCTTCCTACATATATCCCTTAGCAACCAGTCTTGCTTTGTTCTTTATAATGACTCCATGTTCATCCATCTTGTTCCTGAAGATCCACTTAGTTCCAATTATGTTGTGGTCTTTTGGTTTAGGAACAAGCTCCCAGACTTTGCATCTCTTGAACTGATTCAGCTCCTCTTGCATTGCCTCAATCCAATGAGGGTCTAGGATGGCTTCTTCAAAATTCTTTGGCTCAACTTGGGATAAAAAGCTGGAGTAAAGTACTGAACTTAGATTTTTGCTCCTTGTTTGTACCCCTTGACTTAAATCACCAATAATTTGATTGGCTGGATGATCTTTTAGATGTCTACTAGCTGGAGGCAGTCTGACTTCAGGTTGAACTCCTTCAGCTTCTTCAACTTGCTGTATTCCTTGGTCTTCTTCTGCATTAGGTGCATCTAGTACTCCCCCTGGACAACAGCCACTATCATCTACATGTTGACTTGCAGTAGATTCTTCTTCAATAGTGAGCTTGTCCATCTTCTTAGTCACACCTGTGGAGCTGCAAATACTTCTAGACAATTCATTGTTAATAAGTCTAGCTTCATCAAATACTACATATACTGACTCTTCTACAACTTGAGTAGTCAAGTTGTAGACCCTATAAGCCTTATTGTTATTGTTGTACCCAATAAAGATCCCTTCTTGGGATTTGGCAGCAAACTTGGTTAAGTAAGACTTACCATTGTTAAGTATATAGCATTTACAACCAAAGATCCTGAAATAGGATAGGTTTGGTTTTCTGCCTTTCACAATCTCATAGGGGGTCTTATTGTGACGTTTGGTGATAGTAGCCCTATTAATTACATGGCATGCAGTGTTTACTGCCTCAGCCCAGAAATATTCTGGGAGAGATGTATCACTTAATAGGGTTCTAACAGCCTCAATCAAGGTTCTATTCTTACTTTCAACAATGTCATTTTGCTGAGGTGTTCTTGGTGAAGAAAATTCCTGAAATATCCCAAATTCTTCACATAACTTTGTCATACTATCAGACTGGAATTCAGTACCATGGTCACTTCTGACTTTGACCACTGTACTGTCTAACTCATTCTGAATTTGTTTGACAAAACTATAGAAGATACTAGGTGTTTCAGATTTCTGTCTAAGGAAGAACACCCAGGAAAACCTTGAGTAGTCATCTACAACCACAAATGTGTAGAACTTTCTACCTAGGCTGTGAACTGGCATAGGACCAAAGAGATCCATATGCAAGAGGTATAAACACCTCACAGCATCTTTGTTTTCAATGCTATTAAAGGTGGATCTAGTCTGCTTGCCCTTTTGACAAGCTGAGCATATCTCATCTTTAATACACTTAACCTGAGGATCATTCCTCACTAACTCTTTGCTATAGAGTTGGCCAATTGTCTTGTAGTTTAGATGGGCAAGCCTCTTGTGCCATTTGACACAATGAGAGACTTTCTCATCAGCTACAAGACACACTGGAGAACCATTGTTCTCACACATAATGTCTAGGCAATAGACATTTCTCTTCCTATAACCAGTTAAAATGATCTCTTGATCATTTGACCTCCTGATATGACAACCATCTTTGAAAAATGAGATGTCATATCCTAAATCACTCAGTTGACTTATACTAATGAGGTTGTGTTTCAAGCCTTTAATATAAGTCACTTGAGTAATTGTTATAAGGTTGCTAGAAATGTTACCAAAACCTTTGATGATTCCTTTTTCAGAACCACCAAAGGTGACTTTAGGACCATCCTTGATTGGTGTGTAGTCCTTTAACAATCCCCTAGTTCCAGTCATGTGCCCGGAACATCCACTGTCCAAGTACCATATTGGAGCATGGCCACTTGGACTCACCTGCAAAACAGATTATTTGACCTTAGAACCCAAAGAATTCTTGGGTCCTTAGTGCTGGTTAGTTTGCCTCTTAACAAAGCTACCTGTAGCTTTTCTAGCAGGTAGATTGCTACTCACTTTGGCACTAGAATTATGCCAACAGTCTATGGCAAAGTGGCCAACCTTTCCACAACACCAGCACTCAAATCTGTTGTACCTTTGCTTAGGTACAACCCTGGCTGTTTTATCTACAGCAGGCTTGTTGAGTATTGGGGATTTGCCCTTAGACTTGGACTTTACAGTTCTAGCAGGTTTTGTAAACCCTAATCCAGTTTTACCCTTTTGATGTACAAATTCATCTATCAAAGGTAGAACAGACTTTGTTTTAGAAAACCTTGCAACAATGTCTCTCTCCTTCTGAAGACTAATCTCCAGATTTCTGATTTGATCATTCTTAAATGCTATAGTTCCCATCTGAATAACAGTTATGTTCTTCAGCCTGGCTATTTCATTTAGTTTTTGATCAATCAACTTATCAAAATTTGTTGCAGCCACCTTGAGATTAGCAATCTCCTTAGCCTGACTCTTGGTCAACGATTTGCTTTTCTTCAAAGCTTGCAACACAACTCTATATTCATCAATTAATTGATGAATATCTCCTTCAGATTCAGATGCACTCTCATCACTTGAAGAAGATGAATCTGAATCTGACTCAGTACTAGAAATTGAATCAGTAGAACAATTTAGTACCTGACTAGGTCCAGGCTGCTCCTGGATTTTGTCACTTTCTGACAAGGCCATCAGTCCCTGGCACTGATTTTCCTTATGCTCATATATAGAGTTCATTAGCTGGATGAACTCCTCTTCCTCTTCTTCAGCAAACAGCCCTATGTAAGCTTCAGCTTCTGAATCAGTTTCTGAAGAAGATATATCTGACAGGCTTTTGTCCTTCTTGGCAACAAAGGACCTTTCCTTCTTGCCCTTGATTTGAGTCTTCTTCTTATCTGTTGACTCTCTGCTCTTCTCTGGACAGTCAGCAACAACATGTCCTTGTTTGTTACAACAATAACAAACTATCCTTGAAGATAAAGTTCTATTTGACTTGGGCTTTCTCCTGTCATTCTTTGATGACTTCTGTGAAGTGGATGGCTTAGTGCTCCACTGTTTCTTCTTTATGAACTTCTGAAAATGTCTTGTGAAAGCTGCAAAGTCCTCATCACTCTCACTGCTTTCAAAATTCCTGCTTTCTGATTCATCTAACTCAGTCCCAGCCACTTTTGGAGGAGGAGATGGAGACTTACTTTTATATTTCTTGGTGGATTCTGTCTTGAATGCCACAGCTCTTTCTTTATGCTCAATTCTTGTAGTCTTCTCCTCTTCTTTCCTTACCATTAGCTGCATTTCATAGGATAACAGTTTTCCAAACAATGCTGGAGGAGGAATATCTGCTAACTTGGCCATTTCCCTTATGACACAAATCTTGGTGTCCCAGTCCTTTGTGAGGGACCTCAAGAACTTATCATTCAGCTCATAATTGCTGAATTCTCTTCCATAGGACATCAACTCATTGACAATCCTATAGAATTTCTTGTAGCATTCTGTTATACTATCAGACTTGTCTTGTCTGAAGCTCTCATATTCTTGGTTTAGCAAAGACTTTCTGTCCTGTTTAACTTCTTCTAAACCCTCCATGTACACTATCAGAGTATCCCACATCTCCTTTGATGTTTTACAGTGTATCAAGTTATAAAATGTAGCATCATCTATTGCACTTACAATGATATTCTGAGCCCTCTTGTCCATTTTAGCCAGAATAATCTCATCCTTGGTCATTTCAGAATAGTCTTTTGGTGTTCTCTGATTTGCATCTAACACAGATACCTTCATAGGCACATATGTCCCTTCTTTAACTGTGATATAGATTTTAGGGTCAGAGGCTTCCATAAATAGCCTAACCCTTTCTTTCCAGATGCCAAAGATCTCCTTTCTGCAAATTGGCAACTTCATGGATCCAAGTTTTTTATGATTCTCTGTTGAACCCATTTTCTTGATTTTCTTGATTATGCTGAATCTGTCCTTGATTTCACTGAATCTGTCAACAGGATCTACTCAGACAGTTATGTCCTTTTTGAGTAACCTCCCTCTGATAACACTTGAAAGAAATTGTACCTAATCACCTAGAGGGGGGGGTGAATAGGTGACTTTAATCTTTTTTAAACTTTTAGGCAGATTTAATCACAGAATTATAAATACTTCTTCTACAGCAATTCAGCACAGCAATCACAGATTCACACACACAGAGTACACACAGTTTTATAGTGGTTCCCCAAGGTTTGGGTACATACACTTTCCCCATTCGCCTATCTAGTAGTGTACTAGATTCGGCCAAACTCCTCCACTATTTCTCAGATCCTCAGATCTTACACTCAGAACCCCAACCAGGTTCCTACAGCTCAGAGTGATCTCACTCCTACAACTCAGGCTCAACAGCCCTACCACTCAGTCTTTACAAAGACCTACACTCAGCCACAAGGCCTACACTCAGAGATATGAATCTCCTACACTCAAGCACACAGGCCCTACCACTCAGCCTTTATAATTTCAGGATTACAACTCAAATCCTTAAGGATCCTATAAGAAATTAAAAATACAATGTGTATAACCTCAACTCAGAATAAGAGAGAAGAGTTGACAGGTTTCTTGATGAGTTCTTGGAAGAACTCTGCTGAGATCAACCTCACTTGGCTTTCTTCAAAGCTTCTTGAATGTAGAACACAATAGGGTT
The DNA here is from genome assembly GCA_039583875.1 of Platanthera guangdongensis. NCBI lineage: Eukaryota > Viridiplantae > Streptophyta > Magnoliopsida > Asparagales > Orchidaceae > Platanthera > Platanthera guangdongensis. The sequence continues at coordinate 130,651,104 of CM077153.1, read as the reverse complement.
GAGTTTCTCTGCAGCTGATCTTCAATCACTGCTAACTTAAGTTTCAGATCTCAATCTGAAACCTTTTTCACAGCCTGGTTCCAACGACTGTCTTCTTGGAAGGAGCTCTCTCTCTCCAACTACTTAGATCTTCACTTGAATTGAATCTTCAATGAATTACTTGATCACTTTGGTGATTTCCAACAACTCTTTCAATCATCTTCTTCTGTTGACAGAATGAGCCTTTATATAGGCTTCCTTCATGGTGACCGGTTGATCCGATTTCTAACAGCTTTCTGACATCTCTGACAGTTGTAGTAGACCGGATGGATTGGCAGCTGTCATGTCATCCAGTCACTTCTTGAAATATCTATAACTGTCTGAAAGTGTCGAGACAGTCTGTATTTAAGTGTCGACACTTATAGACAGAGTGTCGACACAAGTTGACTAAGTGTCGACACTAGCCTTCAAGGTGTCGACACAACTCCTTGTGTTGTAGAATTTACTTCTCGACACAGCTTCTTCAATATGTGTCGACACTGATATTGTGTGTCGACACAACTCCTTGTTCTTCAGTACTTAGTTGAATTCTGCTAAGTGTCGACACTACTCCTTTGTGTCGACACATCTTCTTGTGTTGAACTTGTTCAGTGTCAACACATCTTCTTGGTGTCGACACTTGCCTTGTGTGTTGATACTTGCTGAGTGTCGACACAGCTCCTTGTGTCGACACATTCTTCTTTTGTTGAGACTTTTGATGAGTGTCGACACATTTCCTTTGTGTCGACACTTGTACTTAGAATTTGTTGAACTTTGCTGAGTGTCGATACAGCCTCCTAGTGTCGACACTTTCTTCATATGTTGAGTCTTCTGCTAAGTGTTGACACATTCTTTACTATGTCGACACTTGTACTTAGACTATGTTGAATTTGCTGAGTGTTGACTCAGTCTCCAAGTGTCGACACTTTCTGATGTCGACAAAGTTCCTCTGGGTGTCGACACTGCTTCAAAGTGTCGACACTGCTTCACTGAACATTTCTTCATTGAGTGTCGACACATCCTGTATGTGTCGACACTTTCCTTCTGGTGTCGACTCTGCATCCCTGGTGTCGACACAATTACTCCAAGTGTCGACACTGCTTCTCTGGGTGTCGACACAAGTCTTCTTAAGTGTCGACACTTTTCTTCTGGGTGTTGACACATGGACTTAGAAACTTTTCAGCTTTCCCTGCAAATACTTAACCTGCACAAGGTAACTCAAAATACATCAAATACATTTTGATGTATATCATTGAGTAGGGTGAGGCTTCTTCAAATCAGGTATATTTATTCCAATGTACCCAACAGTAATACTACTGAAGTCTCGTATGAAATGACGATAAAATGTGGCTAGCCCATGGAAACTACGCACCTCACGTAGGGTGGTTGGCACGGGCCAGTCCTTAATGACCTGAACCTTGCCCGGATCAACTCGAATACCCTCAGAGCCTACTATATAGCCTAAGAACTCTACCTCTGAGACATAGAAAGTGCATTTCTTAAGATTGAGAAATAAAGTCTCCTTCCGCAGGGTGGAAAGGATCACTCTCATGTGGGAGATGTGCTCGGTAGTAGAGGTGCTATAAATCAGAATATCGTCAAAGTAGACGACAACAAACTTCCCCATGAATGGCTGAAAGACATGTGTCATCATCCGGGAGAAGGTACTAGGGGCATTGGACAACCCAAAGGGCATCACAAGAAATTCGTACAGACCATCCTTCGAATTAAATGCCGTCTTCCACTCATCGCCCTCTCGTATCCTAATCTGGTGATAGCCACTCCGAAGATCTAATTTGGAGAATACGGTGGCTCCAGACAAGACATCCAACTAATCATCTAGGTGGGGAATGGAGAACCTATACTTGATGGTGATTTTGTTGATAGCCCGACTATCAATGCACATCCTCCATGTACCATCCTTCTTGGGGGCAAGTAGGGCTGGTACAACACATGGACTCATACTAGTCCTAATAAAACCTTTCTCAAGCAAGCCCTCTATCTGGGACTGCAACTCCAGGTGAGCTGCGGGGTGGAGTCGATAATGGGGCTGATTTGGCAAGGAAGACCCCGGGATGAGATCTATCGCATGCTGGATATTCTTAAGCGGGGGTAACGTGGGCGACAAATCATCCGGGTACACGTCCCTATACTCCTCCAACAGTACCCGTAACTCACTAGGTAACTCATCCAAAATGCTAGAATCGGGCTTCATACTTAAGAGGACTAGCGCATACATAATTCCGTCAAAGAACGGATTTCTCTCAAACTCTTTCCTACCAACTAGATTCAACGTCTTCCGTTCTACCAGAATAGTGGTGTCCTTAGCCAAGACTACGGGCTCCTTTGGGATGGTCGGCCTCAAAGTGATGGTTTTGCCATTGAATTTGAATTCATAAGTGTTGGCTCTACCAAAATGTGTAACATCACGGTCGTATAGCCAAGGGCTGCCTAACAACACATGACAAGCGTCCATCGGAAGGACATCACACCACACCTCATCAATGTAGGATTTGATTGAGAGTGGGACCAGGCATCGCTTGGTAACGGGTACAGAGATCTTGTTTATCCAAGCGACCGGATATGGGGTCGGGTGTGGTTCTGTGTTCAAGGACATACGTGCAACGGCGTTCTCAGATACGACATTCACGCAGCTACCACTATCAACAATCAGCTTGCAAAGCTTCTCGCCACTCTTAAAAATCAGAGAAAATATGCTCGTCCTCTTCCAATCATCTAAAGGACGAGGAGTGGTCAAGATACAACGCATCACCATAAGGGGGTGATCGTCCTCTAAGTCACTAGGGGCTCCCTCGGGGTCACTCTCCTCTGCGGCCTCGTATACATAATCGTCAGGGTCGGTAGTTGGCTCTAATAAGGCTAGGGTTTTCGTCTTTTTGGGCATTCGTAGGCATAGTGGCCTTGAATGCCGCAAGAGTAACAAGTGGTGTTAGCCTTGCTAACCTTCCCTATAGGGACACGCTCACTCGCAGGGTTCTTGGTGTTCCTAGCGGTGATCACGATTGACTTCGACTCGGTGGATTTGAACTTTCCATTATCAGGGTAGGTAGAAGAAGATGCCCCAGTGGTGGAATTGTTCTTCGCATGAGCGTAACGGGAGTGAGCCTTAGAGGCTAGGTGTTTTCAATGTCCAAGACAGCATTGAAAGTCGTGTTCAAGTCTGTATGCCCATATTGCAAGAGCTTCCTTTGGATATCGGGGTGAAGCCCCTTTCGAAATCTAGATAAGGTGACTTCGGGGATCTCCCTAAGGTCACATCGCACCATACGGTCCTTAAGTTTACCCATATATTCAGCTACCGAGTTTGAGCCCTGCCGTAGAGTAGCAAGCTCATCGAACATCTGTGTCCGATGGTACGCGGGAACGTACTGATCGGTCAACATGTTCTTCATTACTGGCCAACCTATAAGGGGGGCTCCGTGTCCGGTTCCTAACCTTCGCTCCTCATTCAGCCAAAATGTCTTTGCACGACCGGTTAACTTCATCCGGGCAACTTGGACCTTTTGGGGATCCGTCAGGTTGTGCCACTCGAAGTAACACTCCATATCCACAGTCCAGTTAAGGAAGATTTGGGGATCTCCCATGCCATCATTAGTGGGGGCATTTATCTTAATAAACCTAGTAATGTCAAAGTCTCGCTCGGGGCGGTGTCCTCTAGGGGGCACCCGTGGGGAGTCCCCATCAGAATCCGAATCAGAGTTATGTTGGTGCTGGTTGGGCCGGTCAACATTAACGGGTGGCGGGGGTGGCCTAGCTTGATTTTGTAGGATCTGTGTTAACATGTCCCTAAGCTCCATTAACATGTCCCTAACCTCCCTCTGATACCAAATTGATGTAGGGGTGTCCGGAATCGGAGACCTCCACGAAGCTAACGCTCTATCTACGCTCTACACGTCGTAGATCTACCGCACCTACACAGCACCTATCGCCCACAATAGCTTCTCGTCGCAAGAGCACAACACAAATAACAAAGGAGGAATGGTCGACTCGAAAATGACGATCGGAAATTTGAGTCGGAATATTCCCCAAGAAAACACAAAGGTTGCCACTCCTTTTTGAGAGCAAGACCAAGGCTATAGGCCAAGATCCGCTCAGGCAAATAGGATCCACCCGATCTGGAAATAAAAAGCCTAGCAACGACGTTTTGATCCAAAACTTGCAGCGATTAAATTAACTTTCCGGAGAAAACGATTTGCGAAAACCACCACAACTAAAGAGAAGAATCACACAAGGGAGGGGGAAGAAATTACCCAACCGGAAAGCTTTCACACAAGATAACTGTGGGAGAATCACTCTCTCCACGGATCCACCGGCGTCACACTGAATGGTTTGCAACCTTCTTCCAAGGAGTCGCACCGAAGGAAGTCGCGCCAGAGTTGCACCGAACGGATGGAGGGAGCAAGGGGGGCGGCGGCTTCACACCACAACCAAGGGGGCGGCGGCTAGGAGAGGTTTTCCTCTTGGCCGAAATTTTCAAGGGGAAAATTAGGTTTCAATCTTTGTCTAATGATCTCATAAGAAAGCCTCCTTATATAGGAGTTACAAACAAGACTTAACCCTTCATGATGAAGATGTAATCTCATCCATCCGAATGGCTAAATGCACACCAACATTAAAATTGTTCAAAATGAAAAATAACAAACATGCAATGAATATAAAATTATCACATAAGCATAGGATAATTTTATATTCCAAATATAAAATAGAGTGCAAGAAAAGGAAATAAATAAGACTAATGTTTTGCAGTGGTGGTAGCACACCGCGGGCGGAGGATCTAGCTTAGCCTTCTGTTAGCGTCATCGTGTCGCCTCACATCCTTGAGTTGTATTGCCTTATCAACCGGATCATCATTAGCATCGTCAGCATCGTCTTCAAATGCTGGAGGAGGGGCACGCCATCAGAACAGGAGTGTTCTCATGGAGCTCAAAGAAACATGCAACGATTGCCTTGTCATCATGCGAAGCAGAGTATATAGCAGCAGCAGCCTGTACCTGCCAGGCGATTTAGTTAAGGAACCTCTTGGAGGAGCTACATCATCCGCAGGATGGGCCTATGACGATGTACGTTGATAACATGTCGGCCATCCAGCTCGCGAAGAATCCTGTGCTACATGGGCGTAGCAAGCACATCGAGATGAGGTATCACTTCCTCCATGAGCATGTGGAACTGAAGACGGTTGAAGTGGTGTATTGCCCCACCGGAGAGCTGATTGCGGATATCTTCACAAAAGCTTTGAAGGTGGAGACATTCCTAAGGCTTAAAGGCAAACTCGGCATGTGCTGCCAAGTTTGAGGGGGAGTGTATTGGACTTTGACTTGTTGACCGGGTCATTTCCTGTTTTAAAATTACTTTATGTATGAGCGATTAATAAGAGAAAGTGTGCACTTAATAGGAGAGAGAAAGTGGTTGGTCTTGATAGCCTATTAATAGGCATATATGTAGTCCTTTTAAAGATTGATGAGATAGTTAAATACCCTTTCCCATTTCCGATTTTCATTTTGCGAAAGGTGCGCTGCAGCGCTAGTAGGGGTGTCAAAGTGTTTTCTTGTCGTCGCCGGGAGGTTTGCCGAGCGGGTAGAAAAGGGTAGCTGGGCGGTCTGTTGATCTCGCCACCGAGCGAGAAGGGGACTTGTGCTGTGCGAGTAGGAGTATCTGACCGCCGGGCGAGTTGGTGATCTCGCCAGCGAGAGGGCATCCCGCTGTTTGGTGGTGGCGGTCTCGCCAGGTCGCAGTTCGTGTGCTCGCTGGCGAAGGACTAGCCGCGATTGGGGTGTGATCTCGCCGGGGTGCACTCGCCAAGTGTGTACGCTCTCGCCAGGCGAGAAGGTTCTCGTCGTGCTGCTAACCGCACGGGTAGGCGGTTTGAGAGGGTGGTCTCGCTGGTTACATTTGGTGGTATTTGATGTTAAGTGGAATCGGTTTGTGCAGTAGAGGTTGTGCAGGAACTCATACACGTTTCCAACTCCACTTGGTTAGGCATCGCATGTCTATTTATTTATTTATTTATTTCAACAACTCTCATAAGTCATACCCACCCACAATTTCGATGTACCAAACGGCCAAGCTCCAAAATATGCAATCAGCAAAGCTCTTACCTAGGAAATAGAACGATTTTATTGTTGCAAACATTATACAAAACATTTATTAACCCACACAAACGACAGACAGACCAGGAAATAGAACAAAGCCATCCATAAGAAAGACCACGAATGCTCCCAACTATGACACGTCTAGTAGTCCTCCGGGGTCAATGGCTGGTGGTGCGGATGCTGCGTCTCCGCCGGAATCACCAGAAACTCGTACACCAACCCAGCAAGCGCCCCACCCACAAATGGCCCCACCCAGAAAACCCAATGGTGCAGCCACCTCCAACCCACCAACGCCGGTCCAAATGCTCGAGCCGGGTTCATTGCCGCCCCATCGAACGGCCCGCCCACCAAAGTATTCGCCCCTACGATAAACCCAATCATCAACGGCGCAATTGTCCCAGTTCCACCCCTTTTTGGATCGATCGCCGTCGCATACACCGTGTAGACCAACCCGAATGTTAGCACAATCTCGAGAATCACCGCATGTCCCCTGCCCACACCAGCCGCCAAAGCGAACCCCACTGGTCTCTGCAACCGCATAATTTGGTAAATTTTATTAGATTCTTGTCCAATTTAACAACATAAATATTAATTAATAACTTATTTTCCTTTTTTGTCATTTTTAGCCTTTGACATTTTATATATAATATAAAATGTATACATAATCTTGATATAAGAACGTGCAAGTGGTGACAAGAAAAAAATAAAATTATTTATAATTGCGTCTATCTCGAGTACCATTCCGCCGGTGCAGATCCATAGGAGTACGGCGGCAAAGATGGCGCCGAGGAATTGCGCTATCCAGTAGACACACGCTCTAAAGACGGAGATACGCCCGCCTACAAGCGCTCCGAGAGTGACCGCGGGATTCAGGTGACCGCCGGAGATGTTAAGGGCCACTGAGACAGCAACAGCAAGAGAGAGTGCGCTAGCAAGGGCAAGAACCACCAGGCCTCCGGTGGTGGTGGTATCCTTGTAGATCTTTCCTGCATGCAAGAAATATTAATTACGCAAGCATATATTTCACGTACTATATACGTCAAGTTTTTACAGCTAGCGCCGTATGCATCGGTGGTAAAAGAATTATACCGAGCGAGAGGAAGGAGCCTTCAGCAGCGAAGACGAAGATGGCGGTGGAGATGAACTCGGCGAGGAAGGCCCGCATGGTGTCGGGGTGGACGGCATCCTCCGTCCACCGGAATGCGTAGCGGCGAGGCATTTTTGGTTGCCTTCCTGCGCTTTTTTTTACCTCTTCTCTTCCCCTGCAGAGGACGGGTTTGGGATTTGAAGATGGGAGGGGAAGGGCGACTGGTGCCTGATAACGTGTACATTGGAGGAGAGTTGGTGACACGTGGAAGTGTCATGGCGTGGGGGCTGGCACGTTGAGAGTGGCGATGAACTCGATGGGCCAGACGGCTTTAAAGGATGTTCTTAGCTGTGAGCCCGAATACGGCTCAAATTTTGATAGAAATCAAACTATTAGCTAAATAAAATAGAATAGATCTTTGACTGTTTTATAACATCATATTTTACCTTTGTAAATTTATTTTGACAACTTATTCGGATTTTTTCTTTAAATTGAGAGAATTCCAAATTTACTTAAAATATTAGAATAATCTTTACATACTATAACTATTAGCTAAATAAAATTTTTTAAATAATTATTAATACTATGAAATCCTGTCAGATGCATGCAAATTCTCGCGCTGCCCAAAGTGTAGTCCCAACCCATACAAATCAGAAATGTCTCCTTTGTTTCAGTCCATACTGCAATGAAACCCTTATTTTGCCATTTTTATCGGTGTCCTATGTTAATAATTAGTTTTTTAATTGTCTGAACTGTTTTTTGCTGTTACTTTTGTTTTCATGGGCCTTAATGTTGCGGCGGTTTTTTTTGAAGTTTATTTCCCTTAAATGGTTTAGGAGTTATGATTTAATTAGGTGTTAATTGTTTGGGTGTTTCTTTGTATATCTCCAACTATATAATGGAGTTGTATTGCTGAACAAAATTATCAAGAAAAGTTGGAAGCTTTCTTCCTCAAAAAAAATTACTTCTCTGCCATGTTATTTTGGAGTTTTTTCTAACATTTGGTATCAGAGGAAGGAGGAGATCGTTCCATTGTGAGGAAGAAACGTTGTTTCTTCAATGGCGGAGACATCTTCAAAGTCGGATGGGTTCCATGGACACTTCAAATACCCGGTGCTCACGAGGAGCAACTACGGCGTCTGGGCTATCAGAATGAGGGGGATCCTCGATGTCCAGGACGTCTTGGAGGTGGTGGAACCAATCGATCCGACGGCGAAGGTGGATGAGAAAAAGAACAAAATAGCTTTTTCGGTCATCCAACAAGCTCTTCCAGATGACGTTCTCCAGATGGTTGCGGAGAAGAAAACTGCGAAGGAGGTATGGGACATGCTTCGGATCATGTACCAAGGCGCGGACCGCGTCAAGGATGCAAAGATCCAAACTCTGCAAACGGAGTTTGAGATGCTTCGCATGAAGGAGACGGACTCAATAGATGATTTCACAATGAAGCTTACCACAAACGTCAACATGCAAAGGGCGTTGGGAGGAAAGGTAGCGGAGGTTGCGGTTGTGAAGAAATTCTTGCGATCCGTCCCATCGAAATTCGCCCAGATTGCTTCGACGATAGAGCAATTTGGCGACTTCACGACGATGACCGTGGAGGAGGTTGTCGGCCGTCTCAAGACTCATGAAGAGCGTGTTGGTGGGGCTACCAACAAAGACGAGGAAAAACTCCTCTTGATGATGAGGGAGTTTATGGCTCGTGACAAGAAGCCATATAATGGTGGAGGACACCAAACTGGAGGCCGTGGAGGCCGCGGCCGTGGACGAGGGCGCGGCGGACAACATCGCAACAACGATCGACGCGACGGTCAAGATCGCAACGACGGTGGTAAAGACAAGTCAAAAATTGAGTGCTTCTATTGCCACAAAATGGACCACTATGCCTCGGAGTGCCGCTCGAAAAAGAAGGACAACGAGGAGAGAGCGCACATGGCCGAAGCCTTCGAGGATATCGAACCGGCTCTTTTATTGGCGGAGGGCGAAGAAGATCACCCGAAAATGGTATGTTCTAATTTTCTCCTTAATGAAGAGAATGTACAACCGGGCATTTTTCCCGGCGACGTGGAGAAATCGGATTGGTACCTTGATACGGGGGCTAGCAACCATATGACGGGTTGCAAGGATTTCTTTTCCTCGCTAGATGAGACGGTGAGAGGCAAGGTGAAGTTTGGCGATGGCTCCTCGGTGGAGATATGTGGTCGGGGAGCAGTCTTCCTCAAAGACAAAAAGGAGCAGCGCAAAGTTTTTACCAACGTCTACTTCATCCCGAAACTCCGCACAAACATTGCGAGTTTGGGACAATTGGAGGAGAACGGATGCAAGATCGTCATGGAGGACGGATTCTTGTGTCTATTCGATCAAGAGAGGCGTCTCTTGGCGAAGGTGGAGAGGTCCAAGAATCGTCTCTACATCCTAAACATGAAGACGGATTCTCCGGTGGCCTTGCTAGCGGAACAATACAAAGATGAGGCGTGGCTGTGACACGCTAGATGGGGACATCTCAACTTTCGAGCACTTCATGACATGGGGCGTTTCAAGATGGTGGAGGGAATGCCCTTCATTGAGCACTCACAGGAACTTTGCGATGGGTGCTTGGTGGCAAAACAACGAAGGTTACCATTTCCGAGTGTTGCGGCGGGCCGTGCAACAAAGCCTCTTCAACTTGTACATGGAGATTTGTGCGGACCCATCACTCCGGCCACTCCGGGAGGTAAACAATACTTTTTCTTGCTAGTGGATGATCATAGCAGGTTCATGTGGGTGGAGTTATTGAGATCCAAGGACGAAGCCTTGGATGCATTCAAAAGGCTAAAGGCGCGAGCGGAGATGGAAACGGAGTTCAAAATAAAGGGCTTCCATAGCGATCGAGGTGGGGAGTTCACCTCCAAGGGGTTTGATGCCTATTGTGAGGGAGTCGGGATCAAACGATTTCTCACAACCCCTTACTCTCCGCAACAAAACGACGTGGTGGAGCGCCGCAATCAAATTGTCATGGGGATGGTTCAGAGTCTTCTAAAGTGCAAACACGTGCCGGCGAAGTTTTGGGGAGAAGCGTTAGCAACCGTGGTGCATCTACTCAACCGGGCGGCTACACATAGCGTTGTTGGGAAGACGCCTTACGAAGTGTTCTACGGAAGGAAACCAAAAGTGCACTACCTTCGCACTTTCGGTTGCCTTGCGTACGCGAAGACTACAAAGCCCAACCTTGCAAAGCTAGAAGATCGGGGCACCAAGATGGTACTCATCGGCTACGAGGCGGGCACTAAGGCATACCAGCTGTTCAATCCAAAGACGGGCAAGCTCGTAATCAGCCGTGATGTCGTCTTTTGTGAAGAAGCGAAGTGGGATTGGGAAGAGAACGATCCTGCAGAAATCTCAGTCAGCGATCATATTCTGCCAACAGATGGAGCAGCAGCCCCTCTCGCTGCATTCGTACCAGCCACCGCCCCCGGCGAGGGTCATCCTCCCCCCACCGCGGCTCACCTGCGGCCTACGCCTTGCCCGCTCCCGCTGCAGCCAGCAGCTCGCCCGCTGCAGCCAGCCCGCTGCAGCCAGCAGCCCGCAGTTCACCCGCTGCAGCCCGCAGCTCGCCCGCTACAGCCAGCCCGCTGCAGCCAGCAGCCCGCAGTTCATTCGCTGCAGCCAGCAGCTCGCCTGCGACATGCACTCCTCTCCACCGCGGCTCACCCGCGGCCAGTGCCTTCCCCACTTCCGAGGCAATGTCAAGCTCCAGCAGTCCGACTCGCTACCGGTCCCTTGAGGAGATCTATGATGAAACTGAAGAAATAGAATTGCAATAGGAGGTCGGTCTTTGTTTCTTCGCTGCAGGAGAACCAACAAATTATGAGGAAGCTAAAGTCGATCCTCGTTGGAGACGAGCTATGGAAGAGGAGCTAACTTCCATCCGGGACAATGACACTTGGGAGATCACCACCCTCCCGAATGGTCAAAAATCCATTGGACTCAAGTGGGTTTTCAAAACGAAGCGGGACCCGGAGGTAAACATTGTGAAACATAAAGCTCGTCTTGTGGCGAAGGGGTATGCGCAGCGACATGGGGTTGATTTCGACGAGGTATTCGCACCTGTGGCGAGATTGGAGACGGTCCGTCTGCTCATTGCTTTGGCAGCGGAAGAAGGATGGGACATCCACCACATGGATGAAAAATCGGCTTTTCTCAACGGGGATCTAGTCGAGGAGGTATACGTATCTCAACCTCCCGATTTTGTGATTGTTGGTGAAGAGCACAAGGTGTTGAAGCTCAAAAAGGCATTGTATGGCCTTCGACAAGCCCCTCGGGCTTGGAACTTCAAGCTGGATCAAAGTCTATCCTCATTGGGCTTTGAGAGGAGTCCGATTGAGCACGCTGTGTACAAGCGAGTTGTGGGAGATTCAATCTTACTGGTTGGAGTCTATGTGGATGATCTCATCATCACCGGATCAAGCGGCGTGGAAATAAACAAGTTCAAAGCTCAGATGAAGGAGTTGTTCCGCATGAGCGATCTCAGATTGCTCACCTATTACTTGGGGATAGAGGTATCTCAAACACCTCAGGTAATCACCCTTTCTCAGTCTTCGTACACATTAAAAATTCTTGAGAAATTTGGGATGGGAGACTGCAATAGCTCTCAAGTTCCGATGGAACCAAGCCTCAAATTGAGCAAGACGGGCGATTATCCTTTGGTGGATCCTACGGAGTATCGGAGCGCAATAGGATGCTTGAGATATTTGGTGAATACGCGTCCGGATATTGCATATGCCGTTGGGATAGCAAGCAGGTTCATGGAGAAGCCCAATACCCAACATTTTGCGGTGGTGAAGCAGATTTTGCGGTATCTGAAAGGTACAAGCGGGTTTGGTCTTTCTTATGAGAGGAATCTTCGTGGAGGAACGAAGCTTGTTGGCTACTGCGACAGTGATCATGGAGGGAGCATTGATGATAGAAAGAGCACTACAGGAGTTGCATACTTCCTAGGCCAGAACATCATCACTTGGATGTCGCAAAAGCAACGGGTTGTAGCCTTATCTTCTTGCGAGGCCGAATATATATCAGCTTCGATTGCGGCACAACAAGGAGTTTGGTTACTCAATCTACTCGATGATATTCGGAAGCGGATTAGGTGCAAAGCAACTCTCTTTGTTGACAACAAGTCGGCAATTGCACTAACCAAGAACCCCGTGTATCATGATCGGTCAAAACACATTGATACTCGTTACCACTACATTCGGGACTGCGTGGAGCGTGGGATGATCGAGGTCGAGTATTTACATACTAACGACCAGTTTGCTGACATATTCACTAAGACACTCGCAAAGAACAAGTTCGTTGAAATGCGAGAGCGACTTCGAGTGCGTGACGTGAAGGACAAACTAATTAGGGGTTGAATGCTAATAATTAGTTTTTTTAATTGTCTGAACTGTTTTTTGCCGTTACTTTTGTTTTCATGGGCCTTAATGTTGCGGCGTTTTTTTTTGGAGTTTATTTCCCTTAAATGGTTTAGGAGTTATGATTTAATTAGGTGTTAATTGTTTGGATGTTTCTTTGTATATCTCCAACTATATAATGGAGTTGTATTGCTGAACAAAATTATCAAGAAAAGTTGGAAGCTTTCTTCCTCAAAAAAAATTACTTCTCTGCCATGTTATTTTGGAGTTTTTTCTAACATCCTATGAGCACTTCGCACAAGGTGCTCAACCCCAGAACTAATCTCATCAGAAAATACTTAACTATGAACTTTTCAACACAACATCAGAGAATACTTTACTATGAAGTTCCCAACGGCCAACACAACTTTACCACCTACTTCAAAAGAGCGCATGTGATTTTTAAGGATATGAATTATTACTTAAAGCCTAATAACATTCTTCCAATTCCAGCATAAGATTCAATCCCTTCAAGCACATCATTTCATGTAAAATCTCGTCATCTTAGAAGCATGCCGAAAGCTTATTTTCAAGGGCTTCACTGTCTGATGCACTCTTGTCGATCCCCAACGGACCACCCTCATAAGATTTCATGATTGGCTAGAAGTAGTCTTGGAGTGGGTGTGTTGGAATTTTCTGACGTTTACGATATTGGACTCGTTATATCGACATGTAACATTGCAGCCTAATCGTGACAAGGTGAAGACCATTTTGGAGATGCAACCTTCGAGAAATCCGAAGAAGGTTTAGCTGCTTTGCGCCAGACTGCTTTAATGGATGTTCTTATCTCTGAGTCCAAATACGGCTCAAAGTTTAATAGAAATCAAACACGCGTCCACTAAATAGAATAGTTCTTTGACTGTTTTATAACATCATCTTTTACCTTTGTAAATCTGTTTTGACAACTTAATCCGATTTTTTTCTTTAAATTCAGAGAATCATAAATTTACTTACTATATTAGAATAAATTTTACAGACTATTGTAAGTATTAGCTAAATAAAATTTTCTAATTAAAAATTAATACGATGAAATCCATGGATTCAAAGAGTCAAATGTCAGATGCATGCAAATTCACGCACAAACAGAAGCGTAAAGTCCCAACCCATACAAATCAGAAATGTCCGCTTTGTTTCAGTGCATACTGACATTAACCTCATGTGTTGTCTTTTTTATTGGTGTCCTATGTGTTGAAATCAAAAACTTATTCTCTGTGGAGTTCGGGGTCCCTAGAAAGGGGTGACCTCACACCTACTACACTCAAGAGAACGTCACGGACCGGAGACTTAGAAGACTATGAACAGACCCTCGGCTCTAGCGCGGAGGTCCCACCTTACACCCGGAAGGCTACCTGAGCTCTTCCCCTCCCTTACCAAAGGGCTAGACTGGGCGCCTTGGAGAGCTCTCTCTACTCTACCAAGAGGAAGCTAAGGGAGGAGGAAGCTAAGGAAAGGCCCCTCCCCAAGGCACCCAAGGGGGTCTATTTATAGTTTTCCAAATCCCTTGGGCCAAAAATGACCAAAATACCCATACGGCCAAAAGGCCTCGGGCCAATAGGAAACCGCCGCGCCGGGGGGTAAAGGGGTAATCCCCCCGAGGGCAAGACGGTAAAAGCAGGGGGGGCAAGGGCGAGAAGGCTAGGCGAGCTGGCAGCCTGCGAGCGGGGGCGGCCTGCGAGCTGCGGCAAGGCGAGCCGCGGCCTGGCGAGTTGGGGCAAGGCGAGCTGCGGCCTGGCGAGCTGGCCTCCCTGGCGAGACGGCGGCCTGGGCGAGCTGGCCTCCTTGGCGAGACGGCGGCCTGGGCGAGGCGGCGGTCTGGCGAGACGGGGCAAGGCGAGCTGCGGCCTGGCGAGCTGGGGCAAGGCGAGCTGCGGCCTGGCGAGCTGGCCTCCTTGGCGAGACGGCGGCCTGGGCGAGCTGGCCTCCTTGGCGAGACGGCGGCCTGGGCGAGGCGGCGGTCTGGCGAGACGGGGCAAGGCGAGCTGCGGCCTGGCGAGCTGGGGTAAGGAGAGCTGCGGCCTGGCGAGCTGGCCTCCTTGGCGAGACGGCGGCCTGGGCGAGCTGGCCTCCTTGGCGAGACGACGGCCTGGGCGAGCTGGCCTCCTTGGCGAGACGACGACCTAGGCGAGCTGGCCTCCTTGGCGAGACGGCGGCCTGGACGAGGCGGCGGTCTGGCGAGACGGGGCAAGGCGAGCTGCGGTCTGTCGAGCTGGCCTCCTTGGCGGGACGGCGGCCTGGGCGAGGCGGCGGTCTGGCGAGACGGGGCAAGGCGAGCTGCGGCCTGGCGAGCTGGCCTCCTTGGCGAGACGGCGGCCTGGGCGAGCTGGCCTCCTTGGCGAGGCGGCGGCCTGGGGCCGGGCTGAGGCGGCTTAGGCGGCTTGACCGACTTCTCAAGAGTGCCTTGGGGGGAGAAATATTTTCTCCCCTACTAGTATGTTTCCAAGGCAGGACCAAAATTGGCCACCGAGAGTGCAAAATCTCCAAAAAGCTTAAAAACGTGTCCGCCTTGTTTGGGGCCCACTCTTCGCGAATACGGGGTTGTACACAATCCCCGCTCTTTTCGAGGTTGTCACAAGCTCGGAATGAAACGTCCAACCCCACGTATTCGCGGAGTGTACTTTTTGCGCGCGACTCCGGAGGGGTCAACCTGTCAAGCCAGCTAATGGGAGCCTGGGTGACGAGACGACCTCGGGGGTGCAAACACTTGCTCTACGAGAGGTACCACCGGCCCTGCTAGCTAGTGGGAGCCTGGCAGCGGGACCACCCCGGAGCGAAGGGACTTGGGCTTCCACGAGAGGTACGCCTGCCCTGCCAACTAGTGAGAGTCTGGCAGCGGAATCCATCTCGGAGCTAAAGGACTTAGCCTCCACGAGAGATCAACCAACCCAGCCAGCTAGTGGGAGCCTGGCGGCGGAATCGTCATCGGAGCAAAGGGCTTGGGCTACCATGAGAGATCAACCTACCCAGCCAGCTAGTGGGAGCCTGGCGGCGGAATCGTCATCGGAGCAAAGGGCTTGGGCTACCACGAGAGATCAACCTACCCAGCCGGCTAGTGGGAGCCTGGCGGCGGAATCGACATCGGAGCAAAGGGCTTGGGCTACCACGAGAGATCAACCTACACAACCAGCTAGTGGGAGCCTGGCGGCGGAATCGTCATCGGAGCAAAGGGCTTAAGCTACACAATCAAACCTTACCAAATCCTACATCCTCAAACAGGGAAAATAGATGGGTTACATGATCCCCCCCGACTCAGTTGGAAGGGGGTTAGACTCATTACAAGATAAGATACATACAGGACTCTGCCGAGGCGAGGCTTCCTCAGGGGGTCTGGGCCCGGTGGTCGTCATCCGCTTCCTCCTCGCCGAACACTTCCATCCTGCTCAGGCTCTCCATGATCTCCTCCATCTCCTCTGCCTTGGCCAACCAAGAGATGGTGTTGATGGCCGTGACGTAGCACTGCCTTGCCATCCTGGAGTCTCCCCTGACTCTGACCTGGATCCCTCCTGAGCTGAACTTGAGGCATTGGTGGAATGAAGACGGCACACAACGGAAGGCGCTGATGAGGGGTCTTCCGAAGATGGCGTTGTAGCTGCTTGGAGCATCAACAATGACTAACCGGCAGTTACTCGAGACTCCTCCCAATTTTACTTGGAGCCCCACTCCACCCTCGACCTCCTTCCTCTCCCCTGAAAATCCGAACAGGGGTCCGTCCGAGGCCAACACCCTCCTTGGCTCCACCTTCATCTCGTCAAACGCCTTCTTGAAAATGACGTTGACGGAGCTTCCGTTGTCAACCAGGATCCGGGAGACGGTGTAGCCTTCGATGGCTGTCTGGATGACCAGCGCATCACAGAACGGATCCTCATGATCCGGTAGGTCCTTCATCGAGAAGGTGATCTTTTCCTCTGGGGGTGGGGTCTGGGAGGTTGAGGCGACGCTCCTTCGGTACATGACATGGAGGCTTGCCTTCCGGGTGGCCTCAACCCCCACTCCACCGTGGATCACTCCTATACCGCCTCGGGTTCCCACGTCGACCCGGTCCTCGCATATATCGTCACCCCCTTCTCCGGGTAGAACCTCTTCTACCCGCACCGGCGGCTGCGGCTGGGCAGGGCCTCTCACCCCCCTCACTTTCAAGAACTCGGGGCAGGTAGCTGTGGCGTGCCCCTCCACCTGGTGGAAGTCACAGTACGGTAGCGCTCCTCCCCTTTTTCGGCGGGCTGGACGCTCTCTCCTGTTACCTCTTCCCCCTCCTATCGTCAAGGCTTGCTGCGGCGGGGGTAAGAGTTGCCTTGGGGCCTGCCTCTGGAAGTTGAACCTCCCTTGGCCCCCGTGGAAGTTCCCCCCTCCTTGGATGAGAGCTCTTCCTGGACCTTGGGCAGGCCCTCCCTGCTGCCTCCAGCCTGGTTCCGGACCCTCCTGTCCTTGGAACCCCTGAGCTCTCTGCTCCTCTCTCCTTCTTCCTTCTTGATGCCTTGAGCCACCCTGCTCCTTTGACTCCACCTCCGTCAACTTTTCCAACCTCTTGACAAATGTCGGGTTGGCTGCCTCCATGGCAATCGCCTCTGCCGCCCTTTCCATCAGCTCCTCGAAGGAAAGGGGGGCCTTCCGGGTCAAGCTCATCTTGAAGAAGCCCTCCTTCAGCCCAACGGTGAAGACCATCTGGAGAGCATACCCTGGCATCTCCTGGACCTCCAAGATCTCCTCTTGGAACCTGTCTATGTAGCGGGTCAGCGACTCCTCGGCCCCCTGCCTTATCAAGAAGATGGACTCAGGACTCCTCTTCCACTTCTTGGAGGTGGAGAAGCGGAGCTGGAAGCTCCGGCTCAAGTCCTCGAACCCGTAGATCGACCTTGGAGGGAGTTGATGGAACCAGTCCCTTGCCTTCTCCTTCAGCGTGATCGCAAAGAGGCGACACTTGAAGGCATCCGTCATCGGTCTGATGGAGACGGCATCCTCAAACCACTACAGATGTTGGACGGGGTCATCCTTCCCCGTATAGTAAGCCATGTCTGGCTCTCTGAACCCCTCGGGAACGGGAGCTGAGATGATCAGCTCGCTGAAGGGTGACCCCCTAAGGGGTGGTCTCGCCACCTCCACTCGTGCGACCTGCCCGCCTGGGAGGTTGTCACTCGCCGGGCTGGAGAACAGCTCCCGGCCGGTGAGGTCTCGCTCGACCCCACCTCCCATCCTCTCCTTCGCTGGCCTTCTTCCTGGTGCACTTCCTTCTCCCCCCGCTGGGGTCATCTCGCCTAGACCCCTGGGAGTCGACTCGTCGAGGGGGGGAGCTAGCTCCTGGGGGGTCGGGGTGGAGCTGCCACCCTGAGGAGCAATGCTTCGCAGCATCTCCATGATACCCTGAATGGAGGCCATGAACTCTTGCCTCCCCACAAAGGGTCCTGAGCTAGGGAGCTCGCCGAGATCATCACTACCTCCCTGACCTCCCGTCATGACACTCTCCTGAGATCTTCTGTGCTGGTCACTCTCCACGCTCATCGCACCAAAATGTTGAAACAAAAAACTTGGTCTCTGTGGAGTTCGGGGTCCCTAGAAAGGGGTGACCTCACACCTACTACACTCAAGAGAACGTCACGGACCGGAGACTTAGGAGACTATGAACAGACCCTCTGCTCTAGCGCGGAGGTCCCACCTCACACCCGGAAGGCTACCTGAGCTCTTCCCCTCCCTTACCAAAGGGCTAGACTGAGCGCCTTGGAGAGCTCTCTCTACTCTACCAAGAGGAAGCTAAGGGAGGAGGAATCTAAGGAAAGGCCCCTCCCCAAGGCACCCAAGGGGGTCTATTTATAGTTTTCCAAATCCCTTGTGCCAAAAATGACCAAAATACCCCTACGACCAAAAGGCCTCGGGCCAATAGGAAACCGCCGCGCCGCGGGGTAAAGGGGTAATCCCCCCCGAGGGCAAGACGGTAAAAGCGGGGGGGGGGGGGGGGGGGGGGGGGGGCAAGGGAGAGAAGGCTAGGCGAGCTGGCGGCCTGCGAGCGGGGGCGGCCTGCGAGCTGCGGCAAGGCGAGCTGCGGCCTGGCGAGCTGGGGCAAGGCGAGCTGCGGCCTGGCGAGCTGGCCTCCCTGGCGAGACGGCGGCCTGGGCGAGCTGGCCTCCTTGGCGAGACGGCGGCCTGGGCGAGGCGGCGGTCTGGCGAGACGGGGCAAGGTGAGCTGCGGCCTGGCGAGCTGGGGCAAGGCGAGCTAAGGCCTGGCGAGCTGGCCTCCTTGGCGAGACGGCGGCCTGGGCGAGCTGGCCTCCTTGGCGAGACGGAGGCCTGGGCGAGGCGGCGGTCTGGCGAGACGGGGCAAGGCGAGCTGCGGCCTGGCGAGCTGGGGCAAGGCGAGCTGCGGCCTGGCGAGCTGGCCTCCTTGGCGAGACGGCGGCCTGGGCGAGCTGGCCTCCTTGGCGAGACGGCGGCCTGGACGAGGCGGCGGTCTGGCGAGACGGGGCAAGGCGAGCTGCGGTCTGGTGAGCTGGCCTCCTTGGCGGGACGACGACCTGGGCGAGGCGGCGGTCTGGTGAGACGGGGCAAGGCGAGCTGCGGACTGGCGAGCTGGCCTCCTTGGCGAGACGGCGGCCTGGGCGAGCTGGCCTCCTTGGCGAGACGGCGTCCTGGGGCCGGGCTGAGGCGGCTTAGGCGGCTTGACCGACTTCTCAAGAGTGCCTTGGGGGGAGAAATATTTTCT
Source organism: Platanthera guangdongensis (assembly GCA_039583875.1). Classification (NCBI taxonomy): domain Eukaryota; kingdom Viridiplantae; phylum Streptophyta; class Magnoliopsida; order Asparagales; family Orchidaceae; genus Platanthera; species Platanthera guangdongensis. The sequence goes on along the minus strand of CM077153.1, from coordinate 130,631,775 downwards.
CTCCCTACTAGTATGTTTCCAAGCCAGGGCCAAAATTGGCCACCGAGAGTGTAAAATCTCCAAAAAGCTTAAAAACGTGTCCACCTTGTTTGGGGCCCACTCTTCGCGAATACGTGGTTGTACACTATGAGCACTTCGCACAAGGACCTCAACCCTAGAACTAATCTCATTAGAGAATACTTAACTATGAAGTTTCCAACACAATATTAGAGAGTCAGCCAGACAGTCAAGAAAGTCTTCAGCAGGTCCATATTGTGATTTACCTGATCCAGTTCATTATTCAGATCTTTTTCCACTTGACCCGCTTTGCAATAAACTTGTTTCAATGAAAGTCAAAGTGGCCTTTCCACTATACTAGAAGGACTTCTATTGACTTTAACAGAGAATCGTCTGAAGAAGGGTCACTCTCACCCTGAGATCTGGTCTCCTGAAATCCGAAAGAGTTTGATTTAAAGTTGGTACTGGAGGCGAATGGCTATGGAGATGGAGCAGATTTGATCACCACAAACTCGGGCTCCACAACAATTTGTTTTCTTTTTCCAGAGCTAGTGCAAGATTTGACTCCAACTTCTCTTGGATAGAAAGCTCTGCTGCTACCTCCCCCTCACCAGAGGCTCTTACTATAGTGAGGTCCTCTTGGAGAGAGCCTTGTACTAATAGCTCCCCCTTCGCCTCTACTGGAAGTTCTTTCTCAACCAGGACTTCCTCTTCAGCATGGGATTCTTGTTGAACAGCAGGTAATTCAACAATCTCATCAGCTACATCTTCTATGTTCTCCCCCTCAACAACTGCACCAACATTCTCAGTTGCTTCATGGATGGGTTGTGAAGGCACATCCTTCTCTACGGATGCAGGGTTAGGTCTCTCCTGCATACCAGAACATTCACCCATTTCTCTCTCTACCCCTTGTCTGGGAATTCTCCATTCTCATCTAACAAAAATTGAAGTGTCTTTCTTCTTAAGGAGATGAATCTACATACCAGTGGACATATCAAATTGATTCTTATCCAGTTTGTTGAGGTAGAGTGTGATGATTCTCCCAAAGTTGGGTGTCGTGAAGTAGGCCGTTATTCTATCAAAAAGTACTATTCCCCAGTTCATCCCTTTTTTGTAAATAACTTATGTCATCAATTTGAACATATCTCCTAAAACATAATTGTGAGACCTGGTCTTGTACAAGAACATCTTCCCAAGAATATCAGTTAACAGTTTGCCTTCATCATTCATCTCTTTCCGTCGAATTGTTGTAGATTTCTTTTCCAAATCACAGAAGGAAAGGGCTATGTTGTAGTATGCATTAGTAAGTTCATCTTCTTCCTTGACCTCCGACATTCTCAGAAAATGTAAGACCCCCCTCCTGGAACACACGGCACGACCGAGGGGAGTCTTATGCCCAGAGCAGCCGCCTTGAGGTAGCGTCAGCACACATGCTAACCTGTACTACAAGACGCCTCTCCTGCAGGCTAAAACCAATATCTTCCATGCCAACTCAACATAAAGAATAGAAATAGAAGTCAAAATCCACACAAGTATATAGTACAAACAAGGTACAATAGAAATAAGAAGCAACAACAGCTTCTATAATATCAGAGTATACAAAATTTCTCAAAGGGCTCCAACATGAGTCTCTCAAAACACACATAAGTCACCGATGGCAGCGAAGGTAGCGTCGTATTAGGCCATGTCACCCTGGCCTGACTTCCCTCCTGTATGACCTACTGCTACTACTATATCTGCTGGGTTTCCTTCTAAAATGGAAGACGTAGCAACCATTAGTCATAAAGACTAAGTGGTTATCACATCCGCTCACCCCAGTGGCTCTTAGGCACCAGGCGGTAGAAGGAGAAAAGGTACAATATATATGTATAAGCAGTAAGTACAAGAAGATGGTATATTATTATAGATCATGAGATATAACAGTAGTAGAGCATACCAGTAATAGCATCATTCAATCATAGCAATTAAACAAGAGTATATATCATTCATCTACAACAAATCTACTTCTATAACATGAAAGTAACATGTGCGAACAGAAAACAAACAGACCAAAAATTTGGAGTAACAAATTTTTATTATTCAAAAAAGTGAGTATTACAAAGGTATAACCTCGTTTTTTTAGAATGAAGAAAATGAAAGAGATTACAAAAAAGCAATGTGAGACTAAATATTACAAGTATATGCGACTTTACAAATAAACAAATTGAACAAATCGTGCAGTTAGACGAACAGGCTAGCCGCTCGACAACCACCAGATGGAGAGAACAAGCTGCCGTAGAGAACAAGCTGCCATAGGAGACTGTTAGACTGCCGGCCTCCAAGTCACCTGAGACAAACCGCCAGACCGCTCGGATACGAAATAACAACAGTCCGGCAGACAAGCCGCTGAGATAAACCGCCAGACCGCCCGGCCTCCAAACATCAATAGATCGTCGTGTATCTATACTGCAACAAACCGCAAGACCGCCTGGCCTCCAAACAGCAACAGACCGCCCGACCTCCATACTGCAACACTCCCCCTAAAGCTGGAGCATAGATATCAATCATGCCCAGCTTGTCGTAAATGTGGAAAAAGGAACCGGATACCAGCTTGGTGAAGATATCTGCCAACTCATTGTCAGAAGTGACGAACGGAGTACAAATCTGTTTCTTCAATATCTCTTCCTGAATAAAATGACAGTCGACTTCTATGTGTTTTGTTCTCTCATGAAAGACCGGATTTTTAGAGATGTATATCACGGTCTTGTTGTCGCAGAACATAGGAAGAGGATAGTTGTAGACCTCTCCTAAGTTAAGTATGAGAACACATAACCATTTCAACTCACATGTGGTCGATGACATACTACGATATTCCGCTTCTACACTAGACCTGGAGACTACGGACTGTTTCTTGCTCTTCCAGCTCACAAGATTTCCTCCAACAAATATGCAAAAGCCCTATGTTGACTTGTGGTCTCCTTTATCATCACCATAGCTCGAATTTGAGTACGCTTTAACCCTCAAGTGACCATTCTTCTGCAAAAGAAGTCCTTTCCCTGGCACTGATTTAATATACTCCAATATCGTTAGAGCAGACTGTAGATGACACTCCCTAGGAGCTTGCATGAATTGGGTCACCTTGCCTACAACATAGGAGATGTCGGTTCTGGTTACCGTGAGATAAATGAGTTTATCAACCAGACGCATGTACCTCGTAAGATCCGATAGAAGAGGCGAGTAATCTGTCCAAGTTTTTTGTTCTCCAATAGCCATGGTACATCGAGCAGGTTTAGCACCAGTCAACCCTGCTTCTTTTAGTAGATCAAGAGCATACTTCTGTTGGGAAAGGACCATGGATTTGGGTTTTCTAGAGATTTCAATCCCCAAAAAGTATTTTGAGGAACCAATATCCTTTGTGACCAAGTGTTGACGGAGGTGTTTCTTTGTCAAAGCTACCCTAGCCTGGTCATCACCAGTAAGAAGAATGTCATCCACATATACAGCAAGAACCACCAGACCTGAGGTGGTTTTTCGAATGAATAAGGAGTGATCGACCAAATCTTTTGCAAAACCAATGGCCCCAACAATGTCGCTAAACTTGTCAAACCAAGCCCAAGGGCTTTGCTTTAAGCCATAGATGACCTTCTTCAGCCGGCATACTCGTGTCTCCCCCTGAGCAACATACCTAGGAGGTTGCTGCATGTAAACATCTTCCTAAAGATCACCATAGAGAAAGATATTCTTAAAATCCAGCTGTGAAATGGGCCAATCCCTGTTGACATCCACAAAGATAAGGACCCGAATGGTGCTGAGACGAGCTACGGGAGAGAAGGTGTTAAAGTAATCAACACCATAAGTCTGAGTGAAGCCTTTGGCGACCAGGAAGGTCATGTATCGATCCATGCTGCCGTCTGGACGGAACTTTACAACAAAGACCCAGCGACAGCCAACCACCTCAGTTCCCAAAGTGGGAGGAATAAGGGTCCATGTACCCCTTTCAGTGAGGGCAGTAATTTCCTCATCCATGGCGGCCTTCCAATGAGGAATGACAAGAGCTTCCTGGTAGGTGAGTGGAGTGACAGTGGCAAAGATAGCTAATGCAAACGCTCTGTGAGAAGGAGTTATACGATCATATGAAACAACAGCAGCCAGCAGGTGCTGGGTACACGTCTGCACCCCTTTGCGAAGAGCAATGAGAAGATCCAGGTCGGCGTGTTCCTTAGTAACCGGAGCATCCATAGCGGGGAGAGCTGGCCCGGGAGTGGAGAGTGACAGCCACAGAGAGGATGGAGAGAGCGGTGGTGGTGAGGGAGAGAGAGAAGGAGGAGATGGTGGAGACGACGGTGGGGAAATCTCGATGGGAGTAGACGTGGTGGAGGAGACGGTAGGAGTAGAGGAAATATCTAGAGAGGGAGAGGGGTCAGAAGAGAAATAGGACAGATTCTCAAAGAAGGTCACATCCGCGAATACATATTACTTATGAGGAAAGGGGTCAAAGCAACAATAGCCTTTTTGAGCAGTAAAGTAAACCAAAAGACACACTTGGTGGCACGTGGGGAGAGTTTGTCATGAGTAGAGGAATGAGCATGCACAAAAGCCGTGCACCCAAAGATACACAGAGGGAGAGAAAACGGATCCTTGTCCGGATATAGAATGGAGAATGGGGTTTGTCTGTAACACCTCCTCTGTAATGACCATATAATATGGGTCTGGCCGGGGCCCCACAACATACGGACGCCACAGCTTTAGTATTAAAAGATGTTATTAACTACCCAACTAAAAACTCAGAATAAAGCAACAGTGGAAACATACCAACAACACTAGAAGTTACCTGCTACCAAACAGGAGTATCAAAATGGCCGTAAGGACTTACACAAAATAAATCCAAAACTGAATGACAACAAGGTCAAACATCAACGTGCAAAAGCACTCCTAGGCTACCTCGGCATGCAAGCCAGAAATACCAAAAAAATATGGAGCATCACAGTCAAGAAGAAAACAAGTTAGTAAGCATGGTAATCACTTCATGAGGCTTAGGCCTTTTCGGCCGGTGCACTTGCTCCCGCTCGCGATCCTTGCACTGTAAAAATTTGTGGTAACGTGGGTCAGCAAAGGCTGACCTCTACTATGTAACCAACACATCTCCTCCCGACCGCCCCTAACGGACCCTGGGGTACACCTCCAACCTGTAAGTCAGCATTTTGTATGTCATATACATAAAAATGAAAAGCTTTAAAAACAGGTTTGGGTGTCTCAAATAACAAACATCTTTTCTATGTTGAACATATAATTAAAGGGGCCTACTATGCAGCATGTATGCAAACTCGGGCTTCACCCAAGGTACCCTATCGCGTATGCATCTAGAACATCATCATAACATAACAACTGAGTACTTCCAATTTCCCCATTGGCGTCAAGCCGTAAACAAAAGGGTACTGCTTTTCCCATAACAGCATACAAGCCGCCACACGGAAATCTTGCTAAGTCCCCACCCGCTCGTCGGTCTTAGACCCGGGCTTGCCTGCAAACCCTGACTTCTCACATCAGGTTTAAGTCTCACACACAGACCGATTATAAGAACCCTTGCTGGACCCCACCCGCTCGTGGCATTCATTACCCGGGCTTGTCCTATGCGTGGCATTCTCGTCAATCTCACAGAAGGGGACTAGTCTCGTCAGGACACTCTCCCCACATGACTTGCACATCACGGGATAGCGAGCCGACCACGGAGACAAAGCCGCACCTTAGCACATCACAATTCATAGCCTTTCCCCACCCTAATCCATCATTCGTACTGCAACGTTCCCGCGCACCAAGGAAACCATCTACCATCAACGCGGAGCTAACCTTGTCCGGTTCCGACTACACGTACTCACTCAAAGAAAAGGGGGAAAACATATATCACAAACAACATCTTGTATCAATGGATTTCTACAAAATCCTTAAGGCTCAGTATTCAACATCACCGAATCGAACTAACGGTCGCGACTACGGCTTCACCCACAATGCCTAATCCTCTAACTGAGCGAATCTCTAATGCAATATCATGCCGGGGACGAACACAATCGACCCGGTGATTCCTCTTGAACCATGGCGACCCAAACCCCTCTAATTTGGGAGATTTGGTGCCCAAAAGCTTGAAAAACAAGAAAGAAAAGAGATGTTATGCACACATCCTAGAAACCGAAAGGAGAAAATGTCGTTACCTTATGACCTCTCTTCCTAGCCATGGAATCCTTGCTTTGAACGGATTAACATGAGCACCTCCACGCCCTCTCCACGGATCTGGTCTCAGAATGATGATCGGAGCTCCGAAGCTTCGTCAATGGCAGTGGAATACCTTCTCCTTCCTCCTCCTCACTCTCACCCAAACCCTAGGTCAACTCTCCGAATGGGAAGAAATGAATGGAAAGGGGCTCTCAGCCCTAATAAAATCATTTGGGCAAAAGATCCTGGGCCCTTGGATCGTGTTTAAGGAAGCATCCGACAGATATGAAATAAAGTGACGGACATACACCCGTCCGCACGATCAATGGAGCACGACCAGTGGTCGTGCGCACTAGATCCTATGATCGTGCGATTAACACTGGCAGAACTCTAGAACAAATGAGACCAATGCGCACGAGCAGCGACGCACGACCAGTGGTCTTGCACACTAAGTCCAATGGTCGTGCGTTTGCCTTAGGAAGAACTCGGAAAAATGGAGAACAGTGCGCATGATCAGTGGCGCACGACTAGTGGCCTTGCGCACTGGATCCCATGATCGTGCACACTGGATCCAATGTTGAGCTTATCTACCTACCGCCAGCGGTGTCTCTTCCGCTGGGCGTTAGCTTCCAGCGACTCCAGGTCTGAAAACTAGGGTGTTACAACTCCTCCCCCCCTTACAAGAATTTCTCCCCCGAAATTAATCTTCATATTAGAAGACAACAAGAAAATGATTGCAGCAAATAAACGACCATTTCTAATCAGGAAATCTGCCGAAAACAATATTGCAACATCTCAAAACACTGCTGCTACTTGCCGGTTACTATTTCAAACCAGCATTACACAAATAACTCGGGATAGTCCTCACACATTGCTTGCTCACGCTCCCAAGAGAACTCGTCACGCCCGCAGTTATCCCAACTCACCTTCACGAGCTTAACTTCTTTGTTCCGCAACTGCCGAACTTCTGTACCCTCTATACTAACTAGATGAACTCGCGTCCTGAAGTCCTCTTCTTTCGGTACCGATGCCGATTCGATCACCAAACTAGCCTCCACTAAGGCTTCTTCAAGACGGAGACATGGAAAATATCGTGTAATCCACTCAGCTCTGTGGACAACGCCAACCGGTACGCTGCTTCTCCCACCCGTTCTATGACCTAGAAAGGTCCCAAAAACCTCGGACTCAACTTCTTGAGTCGGTGAATTCGCGAAACGCCTTTGAACGGCTTGATCTTTAAATAGACCCAGTCGCCTACCGTGATCTCCACATTCCTATGGCTAGCATTAAAATATTTTGTTTGCTGATCTTGATCAACCTTTATTTGCTCTTGAATGGTTCACACCAACTCGCATGCATCAGCTACCACTTCTTTTCCCAAAAGTTTGGTGTCTCCCACCTTTGTCCAAGACATCGGTGTTCGACACAGCCTCCATTACAAAGCTTCGTACGGAGCCATCTTTATAATTGCTTGGTAACTGTTGTTATAAGCGAACTCTACCATAAAGAGGTGATCTTCCCACTTCTTACCGAAGTCAAGAGTACACATCCTCAGCATATCCTCCATAGTACGATTCGTTCTTTCAGTTTGCCCGTCAGTTTGAGGATGGAAAGCTGTACTAAACTTGAGCTTCATGCCCAAACTCTTCTGAACCAACCTCCAGTCCTTGGACGTGAACCGCCTATCACGATCACTAACTATACTCTTAGGAATTCCATGTAGTCGCACGATATTGTGAACATACAACTCTACCAATTTCTCCACGCTGTCCTCTTTCCGATTTGGGATGAAGTGAGGCACTTTGGTCAAGCAATCCACAATCACCCAAATCACGTCGTTACCCTGCTACGATCTAGGTAACCCATGTACAACGTTAATGAAGATGTCCTCAAATTTCTAATTGGGAATAGGAAGAGGCTTCAGGAACCCGCCCGACTTCTAACACTCAGCCTTCACTAAGGCACAAGTTTGGCACCGACTCACGTACAAAGCTACATCCCGCTTCAAACCAGACCACCAAAAGGATTTATTCATATCCAAGTACATCTTTGTACTGCCCGGGTGAATGAAGTACTTTGTGAAGTGAGCCTCAAACATCAACTCCTCATGGAGCTAGCCGAACTGCGGTACACAAATCCTTCCGTACTTCCTCAAAATCCCATCAATCAACTCTCAAGCGCTACTCTCGCCCTTTTCAGCTTCCACCACGTATGGCTGGAACTCCACATCCAAACGGGTCGCTTCCCGAATACGATTGGACAAGTCGTTCTGCATTTCAATCTAGTTCAACCGAGCCACGCTAGACTCGCCTCTTGCTACACACTCCATGCCAAGGGACTCCTAGTCCCGCATTAACCGCTCATCATGAGCTTCGGTCCAACTCCATTGACCAGAATATTTCCTACTCAAGGCATCCGCCACCACGTTGGGTTTGTCTGGCGTATACTGAATCTCCACTTCATAGTCTCCAAGGAACTTGACCCATCTGAGCTGCCGCATATTCAAGTCCTTCTGATCTAGAAGATACTTCAGACTCTTGTGATCCGTGAAGATCTCCACTTTCGCACCATACACATAGTGCCGCCATAATTTCAAAGCAAAAATTACCGCCGCCAACTCCAAATCATGGGCGGGGTAATTCCTCTTGTGAGGCTTTATCTGCCTAGATCCAAAAGCTATCATGCTGTCATATTGCACCAACATGAAACCCAAACCGCATCCAGATGCGTCACTAAAAATCTGAAATCCTTCGGTCTCTTTAGGAAGGCTTAGGATTGGAGCTGCCACTAGCGTCCCCTTTAGAGTTTCAAACGCATGTCTGTACTCTGGAGTCCAAATAAACTTCTAGTCTTTACGAGTTAGAGAGGTGAGGGGGAGGGCTATCCGCGAAAAGTTTTCCACAAACCTTCTATAGTACCCGGCTAGTACAAGAAAACTTTGGACTTCTGCCACGGTTCTCAAGATTGGCCAATCTCTGATGGCTTCAACTTTCGCCGGATCCACCGCCACCCCATCACCACTAATCACATGACCCAGAAAAGCCACCTTCTCTAACAAGAACTCGCACTTCGAGAACTTTGCATAAAGCTGGTTCTCTCTCAACACTAGCAAGACCACTCTCAGGTGAGTCTCATGCTCGGCCTCCGATTTGGAGTACACCAAGATATCATCAATGAAGACCACTACAAAAGAGTCCAAGTACTCCTGAAATACTCGATTCATCAAGTCCATGAATACGGATGGCACGTTCGTCATCCCGAACGACATCACCAAGAACTCAAAGTGACCATACCTCGTACCAAAAGTTGTCTTGGGTATGTCCTCGTCTCGAATTTGCAACTGATAGTACCCTGATTTCAGATCCAACTTGAAATACACCACGGACCCCACCAACTGGTCGAACAGGTCGTCTATCCGGGGAATCAGATACTTATTCTTGACATTCCATTTATTCAACTTCGGTAGTCTATACACAACCACATACTACCATCCTTCTTCTTCACGAATAGCACTGGTGTGCTCCATGGTGAAGAACTGGGTCTAATATACCCTTGCTCCAACAGTTCCTGCAATTGTACTTTGAGTTCGGCTAACTCCTTTGGTGTCATCCTAAAAGGAGGACGTGACACCGGCCTAGCCTCCGACACTAACTCGATCGAGAAATCAATCTCCCGTCGAGGAGGTGCTCCAGGAAGCTCCTCAAGAAAAATATCCTCGTACTCTGCCACTACTGGCACTTCCCCAAGTGATAACTTGGAAAGGTGAACCTCCAAAAATACTACATGAGCTACTCCCCCCTGTTTAACTGTCTGCACCAATTGCACGGCCGAAATCAGGGAAAAGGCCGCTCCACTGAGGCCCTCAAACTTAACTTCTGACCGCCCTTCACCCCTTAGGGTCACCACCTTAGACAGGCAGTCAATACTAGCACATTACTCTGCAAGCCAATCCATTCCCAAAATGACATCGAACTCCACCAACGGTAAAACCGCTGCTATCACCGTGAAGTCAACTCCGTCCAAACTTCAACAAATGCGCCCCTTCTCTCTGGTAGTCATGGATGCCCCATTAGGCATGTGCACCTTCATCTCTGCGTCTGCCAAGAATGGCTCAACTCCAATCCTCTGGATAAAGCTTTCCACAAGGATGGAGTGTGACGCTCTCATATCAAACAGTACCCTGGCGGGGTACCCAAAAACTAACACAAAGCATATCACCACATCTGGTTGGCAGATCGCTTCCTGCTGCCCAAGGTTATACGCCCTTGGCTGCACGGGTTGGAAATGAGAAGCGCTAGACTCTGTCATTATTCCTTTCTCTGAATTCTTGTAGGGATGTGACTTCTTCTTCCACTTACTCCCTTTAGTCCTTCCTTGAGATTGAGAAGACTTTCCTTCTCCCTGCTTTGCATCAAAACCCTTTCGATGTTGGGTTCGCTCCAAATCGTTCTCCAAGGTTCTGGCAGCCCCAACCAGCTTGTTAAAACCAACATTCTTCATGACAATGAGGGTTTATCTCAGATTCTCCCTCAGTCCATGGTAGAAGAGGTTGTCCCTCTCCATATCGTCAGCCATGGTCGTTCCAGCGTAACGGCCCAACTGAGTAAACTCCTGAACATACTCGTCCACTGTCATGTCTCGCTGCACCAAGTGCAGGAATTGCCTCTGAAGGGCAAACCTCGTCGACACAGGAATGTACTTTTCAAGAAAGCATTTCCGAACTCCTCTATGGTCGGAGTGCGACCAGGAAACTAGCGACTGCTATATGTCACCTACCACAGCTTAGCATTGCCCTTCAACATGAAACTTGCAAACTCAGCTTGCTTCTAGTCGCACAACTAGACACAGGGACACTCACGGTCCCGCGATACTCCCATATGAATAACTTCTTAATGCAATTCGTTTAGGACATTTGTCCACGAAGACATACCTTGGACACTAACCTCCCTCTGATACCAAATTGTAACACCTCCCTTATAATGACCATATAATATGGGTCCGACCGGTGCCCCACAACATATGGACGCCACAGCTTTAGCATTAAAAGATGATATTAATTATCCAACTCAAAACTCAGAATAAAGCAACCGTGGAAACATACCAACAACACTATAAGTTATCTACTACCAAACAGGAGTATCAAAATGGCTTTAAGGCCTTACACAAAATAAGTCCAAAACTGAATGATAACAAGGTCAAACATTAACGTGCAACAACACTCCTAGGCTACATTGGCATGCAAGCCGGATGAAAGAATTAGTGCCTAAACACCTATAGGGGGGTGAATAGGTGTAATTTTTCGTTTGCTTTGAAGACAGACAATCTGTTCTGAATTTTAAACAGCAATTGCAAATTCTACAGCTATCAGCACAGCAATCACAGAAACAATCATTCACAGAGTGCACACAGTATTTATAGTGGTTCCCCAAGGTTTGGGTACATCCACTTTCCCCCTTCGCCTATCTAGCAGTGTACTAGATTCAGCCTAACTTCTGCACTTCACCTCAGATCCTCAGATCTTACAGCAACTCAGAACCCAAACCAGGTTCCTACAACTCAGAGTGTCCCCACTCCTACAACTCAGGCAAACAGCCCTACCTCAGCCTTCACCAAGGCCTACACTCAGAGAACACAGTCTCCTACAGCTCAGGCACAAAGCCCTACCTCAGTCCTCAACAAGACCTACACTCAGAGATCTAAATCTCCTACACTCAGCCTTTATAAAATAGGCTTACAGTTCAGATCTATACAAGATCCTACAGAAAATAATATTTACAAAGTAATTAACCACAACCCAGATAGAGAGAGGAGGGTTGGCTGGCTTGTTGATGAGTTCTTGGAAGAACTTGGCAGAGATCAATCTCTCTTAGCTTTCTTCAAAGCTTCTTGAATCTGAACTCAGTAGGGTTGAATCTTCTGTGAAGTTGATCTTCAATCAACTTCTGACTTAAGATTCAGATCTCAATCTGAATCTTTCTTTGCAGCCTGGTTCAGCAACCGCTCTTCTTAGATGGAGCTCCCTCTCTCCAACTTCTTCTAGATCTTCTGTCGAAAATCTTCTGTATAATTACTTATCTCTTAGTTGTTGTTAGTTAGTTGTAGTTGATCATCTCTTTCTGTTGAAGGAGAAAGTCTTTATATAGTCTTCCTTCATGGTAACCGGCTGATCCGGTATCTAACAACCTTCTGACAGCTCTGATAGTAGTAGTTGACCGGTTAGAAATGGCAGCTGTCAAGTTATCCAGTCACTTCTTGAAATCACTGTCTCTGTCTGAGAGTGTCGAGACTAATCTTCATTATGTGTCGACACAATTAGACTAAGTGTCGACACAAGTGAACTAAGTGTCGACACTAGCCTTGGTGGTGTCGACACAACACCTTGTGTTGTTGTAACAACTTCTCGACACTGCTTCTTTAGAATGTGTCGACACTGATTGAGTGTGTTGACACAAACACTTCTTCACTTTAACTTTGCTGAAACTTGCTGTGTGTCGACACATCTCCATTGTGTCGACACAAGTACTTCTTTACTTTAACTTTGTTGAAACTTGATCTGTGTCGACACAAGTCCTGTGTGTCGACACAATTGATGTTGATAAGTACTTCTGTGTGTCGACACATCTTCCTGGTGTCGACACATTTGATGTTGACTAAGCTTCTCTGGGTGTCGACACTGCCTCTGAGTGTCGACACAACTTATGTCGACTATTCTTCACAGTGTGTCGACACTGCCTGTATGTGTCGACACATTTCTTCTGGTGTCGACTCTGCCTTTCCTGGTGTCGACACAATTTACTCCAAGTGTCGACACAGCTTTTCTCCAGTGTCGACACAAGCCTTCATAAGTATCGACACTTCTTCTCTATGTGTCGACACATGGACTTAGAAAATTTTCTACATTTCCTGCAATTACTTAACCTGCACATATAAACTCAAAACACATCAAATACACCTTGATGCATATTATTGAGTAGGGTGAGGCTTCTTCAAATCTGGTACACATTTTCCAATGTACCCAACAATCTCCCCCTATTTGGAGGAGTCATAACCCTTAGTCAATGATATACACCATTCATAACAAATACGCATTATGATGTATAACAGCATTATATGACAGGGTAATTACTAAACAAAACATGTATAAACAATCTTCACAGAATAATAATGTAACAGATTGAACATTAAACATTGTTTTGTTACAACTTCCAATAGTTTCATGAACAAAAGTTTACATAGATGTTTAACACTAAAGATTACAAAATGTAAACTCAAGTAATTCTATTCTAAGGCTGCTCTGGCTCTTTGATGACAATGCCCTTGCCAGACTGAATCTTGGCCTGAACTGGAACATCTGTGTCATCAATTGGCTTCTTTCCCTTTTGATCTTTCTTTTTCAGCTCTTCATCCCTTATCTTTTATCTTTCAAAATAATGATAAGGTTTAGGGAAATACTTGCTAGGCTCCTGTGCATTAGGAGGTAGCTTCTCACGTTTAGCCTTTCTTCTGTACTGAACAATAGCCTCTTGCCTGGCTTCATGCTGAAAGAAATTGTACCTAATCACCTAGAGGGGGGTGAATAGGTGACCTTATCATTTTAAACTTTTAGGCAGATTGTATCACAGAATTATAAATACTTCTTCACAGCAATTCAGCACAACAATCACAGAATCACACACACACAGAATACACACAGTTTTATAGTGGTTCCCCAAGGTTTGGGTACATCCACTTTCCCCCTTCGCCTATCTAGTAGTGTACTAGATTCGGCGAAACTCCTCCACTATACCTCAGATCCTCAGATCTTACACTCAGAACCTCAAACAGGTTCCTACAGCTTAGAGTGATCCCACTCCTACAACTCAGGCTCAACAGCCCTACCACTCAGTCTTCACAAACACCTACACTCAGCCACAAGGCCTACACTCAGAGAAATGAATCTCCTACACTCAAGCACACAAGCCCTACCACTCAGCCTTTATAATTTCAGGCTTACAACTCAGATCCCTAAGGATCCTACAAGAAATTAAAAATACAATGTATATAACCTCAACTCAGAATAAGATAGAAGAGTTGACAGGTTTCTTGATGAGTTCTTGAAAGAACTTTGCTGAGATCAACCTCACTTGGCTTTCTTCAAAGCTTCTTGAATGTAGAACACAATAGGGTTGATTCTCTATGTAGCTGATCTTCAATCACTACAACTTAAGTTTCAGATCTCAATCTGAAACCTTCTTCACAGCCTGGTTCAACAGCTGTCTTCTTGGAAGGAGCACTCTCTCTCCAACTACTTAGATCTTCACTTGAACTGAATCTTCAATGAATTACTTGATCACTTTGGTGATTTACAACAACTGATCATCTGTTGAATGTATAAGCCTTTATATAGACTTTCTTCATGGTGACCGACTGATCCGGTTTCTAACAGCTTTCTGACATCTCTGACAATTGCAGTAGACTGGCTGGAATGACAGCTGTCATGTCATCCAGTCACTTCTTGAATTTTCTGTAACTGTCTGAAAGTGTCGAGACAGTCTGTCTTTAAGTGTCGACACTTATAGACTAAGTGTCGACACAAGTAGACTAAGTGTCGACACTAGCCTTCATGGTGTCGACACAACTCCTTGTGTTGTAGAATTTACTTCTCGACACTGCTTCTTCAACATGTGTCGACACTGATATTGTGTGTCGACACAACTCCTTGTTCTTCAGTATTTAGTTGAATTCTGCTAAGTGTCGACACACCTCCTTTGTGTCGACACATCTTCTTGAGTTGAACTTGTTCAGTGTCGACACAGCTTCTTGGTGTCGACACATGCCTTCTGTGTTGATACTTTTGCTGAGTATCAACACAGCTCCTTGTGTCGACACATTCTTCTTGTGTTGAGACTTTGGCTGAGTGTCGACATATCTCCTTTGTGTCGACACTTGTACTTAGAATTTGTTGAACTTTGCTGAGTGTCGACACAGCCTCCTAGTGTCGACACCTTCTTCATGTGTTGAGTCTTCTGCTGTGTGTCGACATATTCTTCATTATGTCGACACTTGTACTTAAAATCTGTTGAATTTTCTGAGTGTCGACACTGCCTCCAAGTGTCGACACTTTCTGATGTCGACAAAGTTCCTCTGGGTGTCGACACTGCTTCTAAGTGTCGACACAGCTTCTCTGGACATTTCTTCATTGAGTGTTGACACAGCCTGTATGTGTCGACACTTTCCTTCTGGTGTCGACTCTGCATCCCTGGTGTCGACACAATTACTCCAAGTGTCGACACTGCTTTTCTGGGTGTCGACACAAGTCTTCTTAAGTGTCGACACTTTTCTTCTGGGTGTCGACACATGGACTTAGAAACTTTTCAGCTTTCCCTACAAATACTTAACCTGCACAACTAAACTCAAAACACATCAAATACATTTTGATGTATATCATTGAGTAGGGTGAGGCTTCTTCAAATCAGGTACATTTATTCCAATGTACCCAACAATCTCCCCCTATTTGGAGAAGTCATAACCCTTAGTCAATGATATACACCATACATAACAAATTTACAGTATGATGTAAAACAGGATTATATAACAGGATAAGTACATAAACATGTATTAATCAAAACATGTATACACAAAAATCTTAGAACAATAATGTAATAGATTTAACACATATCATATTGTTCTAACAACTCTATCATATTCATTATTCAAAAGTTTACAGAAAGTTTAAAATCAAATGATTATAACTATAAACTAAAGAAAAATTCTATCCTATTGCTGCTCAGGCTCCTTGATCACTATGCCCTTTCCAGATTGTATCTTTGCTTGGACTGGGGCTTCGGTGTCTTCAGCAGCAGCATGCTTCTTTCCTTTAAGATCCTTCTTTTTCTGCTCTTCAGCCTTGATCTTCTGCCTTTCAAAGTAATGATAAGGCTTTGGAAAGTACTTGCTAGGCTCCTGGGCAGTAGGAGGTAGCTTTCCCATCTTAGCTTTTCTTCTATATTGCACAATGGCCTCTTGCCTGGTCTCATGCTTCCTCCACTCCAGTTCAGAATACCACTTGTTTCTATCCTGGATATTGTCTTTGGCAGCCTTCCATGCAGTCAAGATAATATTCCTGGAAGTGGGGATCCATTGTTCAAAGTCAGGCCTCAATTCTGCTTGCTCTCTGAATCTCTTCTTAGACAATTGAGTCTCTTGTTCCTTCAACAAAGCTTCTTGTTCTTTCAGTATAGCCTCTGGCACTAGCTGAACCACTTTCTCTATGATGACCTTCTCAATTCCCTCAGGAGGGCTATACATTGATTGTATGTCTTGATGTATCATATTAAAGTCTGGTGGAGGGTATATTACTTGAGCCACTTCAGCTTGCTCCCCTCCAAGATATGTAGGATTAATCCCAGACTCTGCAACATTTTCATCATCACATAATGGAGGATATCCAAGGGTGGCTCTGATGGAATTTGAAATCCACTTTGCATGATCAGAGCCTGCTTTGACTAACACCCTCTCCCCCTTTTTGACTTCTCTTTCAATGTGATCCCTTAGATCATCTTTCTGAAATCTTATCTGTACATTCAGATAATTTACTCCATCTTTATAGAAAGGTTTCAACCTTTGGAGCTTGTCAGTTATAGCTTTTTGAGAGGCTTCTATAGCAGTTGTAACAGCAGTGATGTGCTCTTGGAACTTCTTATCAAACTCTTCCTGGGCAGTAGTCCTTACTGTAGTTTGAGCAGCAGCCAGATTCTGCATCTCAGTGACTATCACATTGTGTGATTCAGTCAAATTGTCATTCATTCTAATCTGGTTTTCCAAGACATAGCCTTGCTTTACTGCCAGGTCTTCAATTTGTTTCTTGATATTTTCTTGATGAGTAGCTAGATAGACTACTGCATTTCCTCCCTTATGAAAGCAGTCAGTCATTTCTTTCTTATTCATATTCATTTCAAATCTGATGGACTTAATGTCTTGGGCAAGATCAAACTGTAATGACTTATGCCCCTCATCTATATATTTTTCTATTGCTTGTCTTTGCTCATCCATCTTAATTTGTAATGCAACCATCAGAGAACTAAAATCTGTAGATGAGGCTGGCTGTGGTGCAGGCTGAAAGTGCAACTAGATCTGATATACTCTAGAGGGGGGTGAATAGAGTATATGGTGCTTTAGTTACTTTTACAAACTTTTACAACAATTATTGTAATATGTGTGAGCAGGGAAGCAGAAATAAATCTAATCACAGTACTAGGCTATGCAAAAACTAAGCACAGAAAAATCAAGGCCAGAAACAAAAATGAAAGCAAGCCAAAACCAGATGACATAAGGGAATATAGTGGTTCCCCAAACTTGGGTACATCCACTCTTCTACCACCCTAGGTAGGAATCCACTGCAGGATGAGTTGATCAGGTGTCCTGGGCACCAATGAGCTTTTGATAAGGTGCTCAAAAACCAAAGCAGATTTTTTGATCAGGTGTCTTGCCACCAATGAGCTTTTGACAAGGTGCTCAAAAACCAGGTTCAAACTTTTGAAGGGAGTTTGAAAAACCCTTTACAGAGTGGGGGTGAGAGATTGATGGAAGTCTTCTCTTTCTCAAACAACTGAGAAGACTATGTGGATTGATGTCAAAGCTCCCCCTGAATCCTTGAAATCTTCAGGAAGAAAAGCTTTGCTGAGGGTGATAGGCCTTCAAAGGTTGAACTCCAACAATGGATGATTTCAGCAATAGCTGAAATGTTGAATGTCTGGAGTCAGGAAATATGTTGGCCTTGAACACTTTGAAAACTACAGAGATCTGAAGATTTGAGAAAACTTAATCTCCTTTGATGAGTGTTCTTGAGAATTCTTTGTGACAGAAGATTTTGAATGAGTCTCTGTAATCTGTATTGTGTGTTCTCTTCTTCTTGTTCTACATAGAGATTCAAAAAACATTCTCTCTTGTATTCTCTGGTCCTGAATAGAATATTATTCTCTGTCAAGGATAGCCATTGGTCTGCATTGATTGCATCCTTAATTGCATAATCTATTCTAGAGGAAAGTCCACAGAAACATTCCTTGAAAAATCCCTTGAAACTTGGTCCAGAATTGAATGAAAACGGCTAGCAAATCTCTGAATTAATTGCAGAATAACTCCTAACTGATTTGAATTTGAATTCTGGAAGTTATCTGAAATCGTCGAACTGAGCTCTGCTATCATCGAGCTGAGCTCAGCGATCTGAAAACACACAGCAGCAAG
Organism: Platanthera guangdongensis; assembly: GCA_039583875.1. NCBI lineage: Eukaryota > Viridiplantae > Streptophyta > Magnoliopsida > Asparagales > Orchidaceae > Platanthera > Platanthera guangdongensis. The sequence continues at coordinate 130,613,370 of CM077153.1, read as the reverse complement.
ATAATCGTCGATCTGAGCTCAAAGATCGTCGAACTGAGCTCAGAGATAAAGATCTAAGGCAGAGTCAAAATCGTCGACCTGAGCTCACCGATCGTCGAATGGAGTTCGACGATATTATGAAGTTGAGCTCAGCGATCGTCGAGTGGAGTTCGACGATCTGTCGAAGTTAAGCTAGACGATCGTCGACCGGAGTTCGACGAATCGTCGTGCTGAGCTCGACGATCAGACTTAGTCTCCAGACAGAAAAACTTGGTCTTCAGGGCAGCTTCCAAACCTAGACTTCTAACCCTTAGACTCAATTTTAATTGACCTTTTAAGCTATACAAGAGGTCAAGCAAAGGTTCCTAGAGACATAGTGATCCTGACCCAAATTAGTAAAAGGGTGTTCCAACAATCTCCCCCTATTTGGGTTAGGATTACTATTTACAGACTTTGGAAAATTCAAATAATAACATACAATCAGAAGAACATAAAAAACAACAGCTAGACATGCAGAATCATCACAGATATATATATGTGTCATCCAGATAATAATCAGAATTCACAGAAACTGTCACCTTACAATGTCACTTCTTCTCTTTGCCTTTGACAAGTTTAATTTCTCTGTTTGGATTTAGAGCTTCCTTGTTGGACCTGGTGTCATCTGCTGCACCCAAATAAGTTTGCTTTGTAGGCCTGGGAACCACAGCAGCAGGATGTAATTCCATGTATCTCTCAGCATCAAAGAATTTGCTGGAAGCATATTTCTCTAATTCTTTTTGTCTTTGCTCAGACATTGTAGAAATGTTGGAAGTATCTAATCCTTGATCTCTGGCCTTCTTAATCTGATCTAGTACAGCCAATTCTTTTAACCTGGCAGTCCAAGCAGCTGGGTTATTTTCAGGGTCCTCATAAGGTACAGGTGGCTCATACCTGTTGGAAGAATTTTCTTGAGGAGGCCTGACAGACACATTCTCTTTTAGCTTGTAAGGGAAAGGACCAGTTGATGTATCAGAAGAACCATGTCCTCCCCTGGAATATGGGTGCTGCCTGGAGTACCCTTTAGAATAAACTTGAAAATCTCTCTGATTACCCCTGTATCCTCCTCTCCTAGAATATGAACCCCTAGATTGGCTTTCCCTTTGGTAGGATCTGGCATGGGGTTGATAGTGAGCCTGGCTTCTGGCTGGGGCTGGACTTGCAGAGCTTCCACCTGCACCTGCATCAGGAGGAGGTGGTGGAGGAGGATGAGGGTGCTGGAATTGGGATGAGCCCTTCTCATATTTTCTCTTTTTCTTCATGGCTTTCAGCTGGTTTTTAGAATATTGCATCCAATGTTCAGTGATAGGGCAATTATGCAGAATGTAGTAAGGAATGTCATTGTTATCTTTGACTTTAGTAGGAGGAACCCTTTTCATTGCCTTGCTCCTTGCCTTCCTTTTCCTGGCAATAGTAGCAGAAGAATCATCAGAGTCTATTTTGAACTCATCAGATTCAGAACTCTGGTCATCATATAGAGCATCTATTCTCTTCATCAAGTCTTTCTTCAGCTGAACAGAGGTAGATGAGGCAGAAGCAACAACAGCAGCAGCAGGAGTGGTGACAGCAGCAGTAACGTTCTCACTTACAGCAGAAACAACAGATTCACTCTCAACAGCAGATTCACTAACAGCCACAGAAGCTGGAGAGGTGATAGCAGCAACAACTTCATTGATAACAGCAGTAACATCATCAAAATCTGCAGCAGGCTCAATTTCAGTGGCCTCTGACATCAGAAAGTCCTTGGATATTGGCTCAGCAGAATCAGTTGGAACTTCAGCATCAATATTAACAATCTCAGCAGCAGTATCAACAATCCTTTCTTCAGTAGAGGCAGCAGCAGCAACATCTCCAGTAGCAGCAATCACTGAAAGTACAAAAGAAGAGATAATGCTAGGGTCACAGCAAGAGGAAGGCACTAGTGCCTTGGATAGGTCTTCTGGGGGTTGGACAACATTACTCTCTGGCAGACAGCTATAGAAGGCAGAATCAAAAGCAGAAAGCAAAGACCTTAGGTCTATTGCAAGAACTGCAGTAGGAGGCATAGCAGCAGCAGCAAGAGGAGGAGCAGCAGAAGAAGCAGAAACAGCAGCAGCAACAGCAAGAAGGCTTTCTTCATGTGGCATCTCCCCCTGCCTAGATGCAGAGACATCTGGATCAAGGCACACTACTGTGGGTGCTGCCTGAGGGAAGAGGGAGGAGAGCCTGGCAGAGAGAGCTGCCACTGACTGGTGTAGAGGAGCTAAGGAGGTCTCCAATAAGAGAGAGAGCCTGGGGGCAATCAGCTCATACAGCCTGTCAGCTAGGGCTGAGAGGTCTACTTGCTCAACAGCTGGAGCAGAGGTAGATGGAATGGAAGCAGCTGGGGATGCTGGAAGGGAAGGGCTGGAGAAGTGTGGAATGGAGGGCTCAGGTGTGGGCATGGTGGATATGGAGGACAGGGGAATGGATTTAGATGGGGTGAAAGTTGGTTGAGCAATGATGTGGTGTAGGAGATCTTGGAATGAAGTGGAGGAGGAGGGTAACTCAGGAGGAGAGGATGGGGAATCATCCATATAGGAGTCATCCAGGAGGGTGAATGATGGAATGGATGGTGAAGAGGTGACATCTGGTGGAGGGTATGAGAACAGAGGGTGGAATTGGTCATCTGGTGGAGGTAGAATGGGTGCTGGAGATGGAGTTGATGTTGGAGATGGGCTGGATATGGTAATGGGGGATGGAGCTGGAATGGTGGATGGTAGGGGAAGGGTTGGAATTGGAGGAGGAGAAGAGGCAGCAACAGCAGCAGCCAGGTCATCTGCAGGGGCAGAGACCTGTGGGAGAGTGACTCCTTGAGTCCTTGTGCCTAAAGGAGCACTTGAGGAGGGCCTGCTAGGCTTGCTTATTTGCCTGTCCCACTTGCCAAAGAGGGCACAGGTAAGTCTCTTGGAGGCATTTATGTGAACTCCAGAGGAGACCAGCAAGGCAGGGCACCTGGTCTGCAGAAAAACTCCAAGAATCCTTCCAAAATTAACAAAGCTCTTGTTTATTTTCTTCTTGATGAGGTCAAAGAAGACCTCTCCCCAGTTCAAATTTTTCTTATCCACCAGAGCTCCCATGAGGCAGAGCTGGTATCTGGATATTGTATCATGTGCTGAGTGCTTTGCAAGCAGCACTTTCCCTACCACATCTGCTAGGAACCTGTATCCAACAGACAGATTCCTCTTGAATAGCTTGCTAGGGTTTCCCTCTGGATGACCCATCCTGGCAAGTAGTTCAGAATACTCTTCTCCTGATAACTCAGCAATATCTTCTCCATTTCTCAGTCCAAAAACCTCTGTTAAAATGGTGGGGGTCAAGGGTACCTGATTTCCTGCAATAGACCCAACTATTGTAGAGTTGTCTTGATTATGAGCAATATAGACCCACTCCTTTATCTCATCTGAAGCCAGCTTGATTCTGGTGGTCATGAGGGCAGACAGATTTTGATCCTTGAATAAACCAAGTATGTCTTGGAAAATCTGCTCAGTGGTGTTGAATGATTCTAAATCAATGTCAAACCCGGCGTCAAACTTCATTGCAGCTAGGACAGCAACAGACACAACCATTGTACCTGCAAAAACTCAACAAACAAAACGACCAAGCTTAGAACTGTTTGGAGGGAAAGAAAATCCTGCAGAGAAATCGAAAGCGCAAAAGAGAACGACGGCGAAAAAAGAGTTTTATATTAGGGTTCGACGCAGAATTGGAAAGATCGTTGAACTCAGTTCGACGATCGAGGCTTCTAAAGGAATCTGAAGAGACTTTAACATCGTCGATCTCCGTTCGACGATATTGGAGAGCGTCGAGCTCCGTTCGACGATCGTTCAGATAACATAATCGTCGAGCACCGTTCGACGATCGTTGACCAGATGAGATAGTTCATACTATCTGAGAGGCGCTGAACTCAGTTCGACGATTTTTGGAAATCGTCGATCTCCGTTCGACGATCTTGGGGCAAATCGTCGAGCGCAGTTCAGAGATCAGAAAAATTCTAGACACTAAGGAAAATCAGAATGTTTGCCTAGTCTTGGTCAAATTTTAAGCTTTCAAAATCTTGGATATTATTTAAGGCTTCCTCCATCTAACATTCCTAACTGATTTAGGAAGAAGGTGTGTTTATTTTCATCCAAAGGCTTGGTGAAAATATCTCCCCTTTGTAGATCAGTTGGGATATATTGTAGTTCAATTTTATTCTTTTCAACATTATCCCTTAAGAAATGATGTCTAATCTCTATGTGTTTTGTCCTACTATGGAGGACTGGATTTTGAGCTATGGAAATAGCACTTGTGTTATCACAAAAGATTTTAGACTTCTCTAAGTTGTAACCATAGTCTAGGAGTTGATTTTGAATCCACAATATTTGTGAGCAACAACTGCCTGCAGTCATATATTCAGCTTCAGCAGTTGAAGTTGACACAGATGTTTGTTTCTTACAAAACCAAGAGACAAGTCTGTCACCAAGGAACTAACAAGTTCCACTGGTGCTTTTCCTGTCAATTCTGCATCCAGCATAATCAGCATCTGAGAATCTAGTTAAATCAAATGCTGAATCTTTTGGATACCAGAGACCTAGATTTGGACAACTTTTAACATACCTGAGAATCCTCTTTACTAAAGTTAGGTGTGACTCTCTAGGGCTAACTTGGAACCTAGCACATATACATGTAGCAAATATTATATCTGGTCTACTAGCTGTAAGGTACAATAAAGAGCCAATCATTGCTCTATATGTTGTCTGATCAACAGGTTTCCCATGTTCATCAGCATCCAATACAGCATTAGTAGGCATGGGTGTTTTCATACAAGATGCCTCAGACATACCAAATTTCTTAACCAGTTCATTTGCATATTTGGTTTGAGAAATAAATATGCCTTCAGCATGTTGTTTGACTTGCAATCCTAGGAAGAAGGATAGCTCACCCATGCTACTCATCTCAAATTTAGAATGCATCAGGTTAGAAAACCTTCTGCACAATTTTGAGTCAGTAGAACCAAAAATGATATCATCTACATAAATTTGTACTAGTAGGGACTTATGGGTTCTAATAAAAAGAGTTTGGTCTACTCTACCCCTTATAAAACTATTTTCCAAGAGAAAGCATGCTAGGGTCTCATACCATGCTCTAGGAGCTTGCTTGAGACCATATAATGCTTTATTCAGTCTAAAAACATAATCAGGAAAGGTTGGAGAGATAAAACCTGGAGGTTGTCTGACATAAACTTCCTCTTTGATGTCTCCATTTAAGAAAGCACTTTTGACATCCATCTGATATACTTTGAAGCCTTTGTGAGCTGCATAAGCTAGAAAAATCCTGATGGCTTCCAATCTTGCAACAGGTGCAAAAGTCTGGTCGTAGTCGATTCCTTCTTCTTGAGAGTATCCCTGGGCAACTAGCCTTGCCTTGTTCCTTATAATTACTCCTTGATCATCCAGTTTGTTTCTGAATACCCACTTTATTCCAACAATGGAATGATCCTTAGGCTTTGGCACTAGTTCCCATACTTTGTTCCTCTCAAATTGATGCAACTCCTCTTGCATTGCAATGATCCAGTGTGGATCTTGCTCTGCATCTTGAATTGACTGAGGTTCAATTTGAGATAGGAAGCAGGTGTGCAACAGGTTTTGGTTGACCTGATTTCTGGTTTGCACACCAGCTGAGATTTCTCCAATTATTTGGGAAATTGGATGGTCTCTTGATGTTACTAAATCAACAGGGGGTGTTGATTGTTCACCAACCTGTGTTGTTGTTTCCTCTTGTGGTACAACAACTGGCTCTTCAGGTTGTTCTCCATTATGTTGAGCAGTCCCTTCATCTTCACTGCTTTCTTCTTCTTGAGCAACCTGTAACTTGTTCATATCTTCAACTAGAGAGTGTTCCTGCAAAGCTTCTATGGTAGAAGAAATATTCTCCTTGAAAGACATGTTAGTTTCATCAAATGAAATGTGAACAGATTCCTCAATTTTCAAAGATGATTTATTATAGACCCTATATGCCTTGCTGATCATGGAGTATCACAGAAACACTCCTTCATCAGCTTTGGCTTGAAATTTTGCTAAATATTTCTTGTCATTATTATGAATGTAGCAAATACAACCAAAGACTCTAAAATAGTCAACTTTAGGTTTCTTCCCTTTGAGTAATTCATAGGGAGTCCTTCCCTTTAGTTTATGTATCAGACTTCTGTTCAGCACATAGTTGGAGGTGTTCACTGCCTCTGCCCAAAAGGATAGAGGTAGATGAGCATCTGACAACAATGTGGTGGCAGATTCAATAAGGGTTCTATTTTTCCTTTCAGCTACCCCATTTTGTTGAGGAGTTCTAGGAGCTGAGAAAGTATGCCTGATCCCTTCACTCTGACAGAACTCTTGCATAAGAAGAGAATCAAACTCTGTCCCATGATCACTTCTGATCAGGGCAATGTGAGTATTGAACTCAATCTGTATGCATTTGAGAAACTCTGTCAGACACTTAAAGTTATCAGACTTCTTCCTTAGAAAGAACACCCAAGTGAATCTAGAGAAGTCATCTACAATTACTAAAGTGTAGGATTTCCCTCCTAGGCTTTGTACTGTGATGGGTCCAAAAAGATCCATGTGTAACAGATACAATATCCTAGGTGAATCACTCTTATTAAGTGACTTAAAGCTGTTTTTAGTTTGCTTTCCTAATTGACAAGCCCTGCAGAGTCCTTCCTTCTTGTAGGGGCCAGAAGGTAGTCCTCTAACAAGATTGTCCTTGGATAGCCTAGCAACAGTTCTAAGGTTTAGGTGTCCTAATCTCTTATGCCATAAAACATTTGGTTTACAGACTGAATTAAACAGGCAGATATCTACATCAGTTGAAAGAAAATCTACTAGATAGATGTTACCTTTCCTTTTATCTGTCAACACAGTTGTGTTGTCCTCTGACTTGATTTTGCATAAGGCTTTGCTGAAGGTCACCTGGTAACCTTCATCACACAGCTGACTGATGCTGATTAGGTTGTGCTTCAATCCTTCTACATAAGCTACCTTCTTGAAGGTTACTGAACCAATCTGGACTACACCATATCCTTTAGTTTGTCCAAAGTTGGAATCACCAAAGATAACTTTGGGTCCAAGCTTGGCTCTAAAGGAAGTGAGGTTGTCCTTATTCCCTGTCATGTACTTAGAGCACCCACTATCCAAATACCATTGCTGGTTAGATGTTGGATAGGTCTTCACCTGCACATAAGACAATTCATTTGTTTTTGACCCAGTTTACCTTGGGCCTAGGTTGATAACCTCTAAATTCTGAAATGAAAGACATCCCAGGCTGACTCTTATATCCTTCAGTATGATATCTCCTTGGAGGTATAATCCATTCAGTATAAGGGTTAAAGGTTTGGGATGAAGAACCCTTAGGATTCAATTTTGATTTGCCTTTGAAAACGTTTCCAGAGTTCTGACCTCTGTTCGACGATCTTGGAGCTGCGTTCGACGATCTTGGGTCAGATCGTCGAGCTCCGTTCGACGGTCGACTATGGGTGAGGTCAGGTATATGAGATCGTCGACCAGCGTTCGACGACTTTGGCTGAGATCGTCGATCAGCGTTCGACGATTTTTCCTGAGATCGCCGAGCTGCGTTCGGCGATCGTCGATCTTCATTCGGCGATCGTCGATCTACGTTCGACGATTTCTGCTGGGACTTGGTTTTCTGAGGCAGATCAGAATTTTTCCTAGCAACCTCTACAACTTCCTTTCCCTTGTCAGAAATGAATTTGATGGGAGTTGTTAGGACTATAGGTTGGCTGGATGAAGCACTCAAGCCCAGTGTACTGTTAAATCTAGAGTTCACTGTGCTTGTGATGTCCATCAGCTTGATGCTTCTCCCATTAAGGGATTCTTCAAGCTTCTTGGCCTCAGAGAGCTCACTTTTCAGTGAAGCTATCTGTTCCCTACAACTCTCCAACTCCTGAGAGAGTTTGAGGTTTTCTGACTTTAGAGCATTGTGTTCAGATAATTGGTTTCTGAGAGAGATAATCTTTTTCTCAGACTTTAGCAGGTCTAAACACAGTGCTTTAAATTCAGATTTAAAATCTTCTGAACTAAAATCAAAAGAGCTAATTACCTGATCTTCTTCAGGTTGGGTCTCTGAGTCTGACTCTGACTCCTCTTCTTCTGAGTTATGCTGTGAGGCATTGATTGCCATCATGCAGAACTCCTTTTCTTCTGCATCATCCTCATCATCACTGGAGCTGGAAGAGGCTTCTGACTCCTCTTCTGTCTCACTCCAGGATTCAACAACAAACCCCTTCCTTATATGCATATTTTTGCTTGAAGAAGGTTTGCTATTGCCATTTCTTTTGGAGTCTTTCTCCTTTCTTCTTTCTTTCCTGTCCCTTCTGTCCTTGTTCTTGTTCTCTGGGCAGTCAGGAACTATGTGTCCTGGTTTCCTGCAACCAAAGCAAATGATGTCTTTATTATTACCAATGGACTTGTCATACCTTGGCTTATCCTGCTCCTTGTATGATCTTCTTCTGAAGTCCTTTCTGGCCATCTTGTAGAATCTTTTGGCCAACAAGCTGAGTAGTTCATCATTGCCTGTAGCTTTATCTTCAGGCAGATCCTCAGTTGCCTTAAAGGCTATGGTCTTCTCTTTCCTTGTGGCTGGTGAAGCAGCCTTCTGTTCTTCCTCTCTGTTCTTGATGAGTAGCTCATAAGATTTGAGCTTACCCAACAAAGCTTCAGTGGTGATCTCATTCAGACTTCTGGCATCCTTAATTGGCCAGATTCTTGAATCCCAAGTGCTGGGGAAGCACATTAGGATCTTGTCATTAAGTTCTGTCAGAGAGATATCCTTGTCCAATGTCCTTAGTTCACTGACAATTAGACTTAGTCTATTATACATGTCTCCCACTGACTCAGTCTCTCCCTTCTTGAAGTTCTCATATTGAGAGATGAGATGGGATCTTCTGTCCTTTCTTTCATTAGCTGAGCCTGAGACTATTTCTGAGAGCTTGTCCCAAATTTCCTTGGCTGAGTTACATTCAGCTACTTTTTGAAATATGTCATCTGACATTGTCTGGGCTAGGATGTTCATAGCCTTGGCATCAGCTACTTTCCATTTTTTGATATCAGCATCTATTCCTGATGGAGGTGGAACAGCATTTGTACTTGTATTCTCTGGGGGTCTTGGACACACTGTAAAAACAGAATTAAATATATCTTCGTCAATAGAATTCATGTAAAGTCTAATCCTTGCTTTCCAAAGTGCAAACTTTGACAGATTGCACACTGGAGGTCTGGTGCTTGCATAATCTTTGTTTTGGGCCATGATTTGTGTAAACAAAATCTAATAATAAAATACAAAAGAAAAACAGATCTAGTTTGGGATCTTTGGGTTCAGGTGTTAGCCTGTGCAACCAATCAGGTATGGTATGTTTAACCAACCTGGCTCTGATACCAATTGAAAGTGCAACTAGATCTGATATACTCTAGAGGGGGGTGAATAGAGTATATGGTGCTTTAGTTACTTTTACAAACTTTTACAACAATTGTTGTAATATGTGTGAGCAGGGAAGCAGAAATAAATCTAATCACAGTACTAGGCTATGCAAAAACTAAGCACAGAAAAATCAAGGTCAGAAACAAAAATGAAATCAAGCCAAAACCAGATGACACAAGGGAATATAGTGGTTCCCCAAACTTGGGTACATCCACTCCCCTACCACCCTAGGTAGGAATCCACTGCAGGATGACTTGATCAGGTGTCCTGGGCACCAATGAGCTTTTGATAAGGTGCTCAAAAACCAAAGCAGATTTTTTGATCAGGTGTCTTGCCACCAAAGAGCTTTTGACAAGATGCTCAAAAACCAGGTTCAAACTTTTGAAGGGAGTTTGAAAAACCCTTTACAGAGTGGGGGTGAGAGATTGATGGAAGTCTTCTCTTTCTCAAACAACTGAGAAGACTATGTGGATTGATGTCAAAGCTCCCCCTGAATCCTTGAAATCTTCAGGAAGAAAAGCTTTGCTGAGGGTGATAGGCCTTCAAAGGTTGAACTCCAGCAATGGATGATTTCAGCAATAGCTGAAATGTTGAATGTCTGGAGTCAGGAAATATGTTGGCCTTGAACACTTTGAAAACTACAGAGATCTGAAGATTTGAGAAAACTTGATCTCCTTTGATGAGTGTTCTTGAGAATTCTTTGTGACAGAAGATTTTGAATGAGTCTCTGTAATCTGTATTGTGTGTTCTCTTCTTCTTGTTCTACATAGAGATTCAAAAAACATTCTCTCTTGTATTCTCTGGTCCTGAATAGAATATTATTCTCTGTCAAAGATAGCCGTTGGTCTGTATTGATTGCATCCTTAATTGCATAATCTCTTCTAGAGGAAAGTCCACAGAAACATTCCTTGAAAAATCCCTTGACACTTGGTCCAGAATTGAATGAAAACGGCTAGCAAATCTCTGAATTAATTGCAGAATAACTCCTAACTGATTTGAATTTGAATTCTGGAAGTTATCTGAAATCGTCGAACTGAGCTCTGCTTTCGTCGAGCTGAGCTCAGCGATCTGAAAACACATAGCAGCAAGATAATCGTCGATCTGAGCTCAAAGATCGTCGAACTGAGCTCAGAGATAAAGATCTAAGGCAGAGTCAAAATCGTCGACCTGAGCTCACCGATCGTCGAATAGAGTTCGACAATATTATGAAGTTGAGCTCAGCGATCGTCGAGTGGAGTTCGACGATCTGTCGAAGTTAAGCTAGACGATCGTCGACCGGAGTTCGACGAATCGTCGTGCTGAGCTCGACGATCAGACTTAGTCTCCAGACAGAAAAACTTGGTCTTCAGGGCAGCTTCCAAACCTAGACTTCTAACCCTTAGACTCAATTCTAATTGACCTTTTAAGCTATACAGGAGGTCAAGCAAAGGTTCCTAGAGACATAGTGATCCTGACCCAAATTAGTAAAAGGGTGTTCCAACACAGGCTGTGGTGCTATTGGTTGTAAAGCCTTCTTATATGTCTGGCTCCTTCTCTTAAAGACTTGGAATTTTCTTTTCTTGGCTCTTACAGCCTCTTCATCCTCTGATGCAGATGTGCTAGCAATATCAACCCTGTCCTTTGGTCTTGGAGGCAAATCCTTGTCAGTTCTAGGAACCTGCTTAGAATCCTTTGGCTTCTCAGTCTCTGTGCCTGCAGTTTTCTCTATATTCTCCACTTGCTCCCCCTCAATAGTGACTTTCTCCCCCTCAGCAGCAGCACTTTCTTTCTCAAAGTCAGTTTGGAGAAGGTCAGGGAACATTTCGTCTAAGGTAAATTCTTATTGATGATGGGGTGGAGAATCTCTAATCTCATCAACCACTTGATCAGATACCACTTGAGAAGAAACAGAGGTGTCTTCCATGACAACATCTTGGGGTTGACTAGGAATCTGAGGTTGCTGATTAACATCAGACAATCTGTCAGTCATATCTTCATTTTCAATAGATAAATCTAATTGGTTGATGTCAGTTATTACCTCAAGTATGGTTTGGGTAGCCTGTTCACTCTCTAGTGGAGTTGACTCATCCACCAGTAGAGGCTCCCCCTGGACTGATTCCAGGTGTACTGGGCTAGCTTGTGGTAGCTCCCCCTGCCTTGGGGCATCTTCTTGTGATTGCTCTTCAGAGCTGCTTGATGATTCTTTAGCCACATGGGCTGTCTTCTTCTTCTTTTGGGGTGTTACCTTATCAGGAGTTGGCATGTCCTTAGTCAAGACTCTATCCCATCTAGAGAAGATTCTCATGTCCATCTTTCTCATGTGATTGATCTTAGATCCAGCTGCTTGACTCATCAACTCTGGTATACTACCAGCTAGGTGTAGACTTAGAATTCTACCCATATTGGGTTTCTTCATACTCTCTTTAATCTTTTCAAACACAACTGCAGACCAATCAGTTTCTAGTTTGAAAATAATCCTTGTCATGAGGCTAAACATGTGAGCTGAGATTCTATCATGGCCTCCAGGCTTGCTCAAGATAACCTTGCCAACAATTTCAGATAGAAATTTGCCCTGCATATTCATTCCTTTTCTATTGAACACAGATCCAATTTTCATGTTGGAATCTAGTCCACACCATGTTAATGCTTCCCTAGTTTTAGAAGCAGAAACATCATCTTCTTCCTTTGTCCTAGGTAGTTGAAGTACCTTTCTCAGACTCTTGGGAGAAACTTTCACCTTTGCCCCATGTACACTAGACTTTATCTTGAGTCCAGATTCATCTATTGTTGCTCCATTCAGGAATTCCAGGACTTCCTTCTTCCATATCTTGGTCGGTTCTGAAACAAGAAAGTCTAATCTAGTATCTGTGATTAGGGTTAGCACGTCTTTGATCTCTGGTTCCGCGTCATCAAAAGCATGCCGCACAAGTTCATAACCTTCATTCACATTCTCTTCTAGCTTGGGAGCCATTAGGGTTTGAAGAAATTTGAATTAAGAGAAGAGAGGTGTCGACACACAAGTTTGGTCTCAAAACGTTGGTGAGCGTGTCGACAGACAATGGCGAAAACCTATTTATACCTTTCTAGAATCGAAGATGAAAGGGCGCGTCAAAATACTTAAATTGTGTCAACACTGTTGATAAGTGTCGACACAGACATATAATGTCTCGACAACTATGTGTCGACACTTGTTTATGTGTCGGCACCGCTTAGCTCGACACTTAGTCGAGACTTTACTTGTCTAATTCTGTGTAAATCTTAAGTGTCGACACCACCTTGGATGTGTCGACACCTACCCTGCATGTGTCGACACTAATTATCTGAAGTGTCTACACCAACTTCCTAGATGTGTCGACACCTTTTCGCTGAAGTGTCGACACCACTTCTATGTGTCGACACAGATAACTCTGTGTGTCGACACCATTTTACTTAGCCAATTTTTATAAACTATTCTAAGTTTATCATACCTAATTCAATTTTAAACCTATTGAATTTGGTTTCTTCTAAGGGCTTAGTGTACATGTCAGCTAGCTGATTATCTGTATTAACCTACTCTAGGGAAATATCTCCTTTTTCCACATGTTCTCTTAGAAAATGGTATTTGATTTCTATATGCTTAGTCCTACTATGAGAGACAAGATTGTTTGCAATAGAAATAGCACTAGTAGAATCACAAAATAGAGGTGTTCTACTTACTTGTATACCATAGTCTTCTAGCTGATGTTGTATCCATAGAAGTTGAGCACAACAACTTCCTGCAGCAACATATTCTGATTCTGCTGTGGAGATAGACATACTTGTTTGTTTCTTGCTACTCCATGATATCAGTCTTCCACCTAGAAATTGACAGGTACCTGTTGTACTTTTCCTATCTTCTTTGCAGCCTGTAAAATCTGCATCTGAATAACCTGTCAGTTCAAAGTCTCCATTCCTAGGGTACCAAAGGCCTAGATAAGGAGTGCCCTTAAGATATCTCAGTATTCTTTTGACTGCTGTCAAATGAGATTCTTTAGGGCAAGCTTGGTACCTAGCACAGACACATGTAGCATACATGATATCTGGTCTACTTGCAGTCAAATACAATAGGGACTCAACTATCCCTCTAGACAAAGTCTCATCTACAGGTTTCCCTGCATCATCTTTGCTAAGAGACATACTTGACCCCATAGTTGTTTTCATGGTACTGGATGATTCCATACCATACTTCCTTATCAATTCTAGAGTGAACTTAGACTAGCATATGGATAAACCATTCTCAGTCTGTCTAACTTGGAGACCCAAGAAGAACTTAAGTTCCCCCATGCTGCTCATTTCAAATTATCCTTGCATAAGTTTTGCAAACTTTTTACAAAGACTACTTTCAGTAGACCCAAATATTATGTCATCTACATATATTTGGACTAGTATGATCTTGCCTCTGGATTCCCTAAGGAATAGAGTCTTGTCTATTTTCCCCCTTGTGAATTTATTCTCAATGAGGAAACTAGACAGGGTTTCATACCAAGCCCTAGGGGCTTGTTTTAACCCATACAAAGCCTTCCTAAGTCTATAGACATAATTAGGTTGAGTTGAATCAACAAAACCTGATGGTTGTTCCACATAGACTTCTTCCTTCAGATTGCCAATCAAAAAGGCTGACTTAACATCCATTTGGTATACTTTAAACCCTTAATAGGTTGCATAGGCCAAGAACATCCTTATTGCCTCCAGTCTGGCTACTGGAGCAAAGGTTTGATCAAAGTCAATACCTTTTTCCTTCCTATATCCCTTAGCAACCAGTCTTGCTTTGTTCTTTATAATGACTCCATGTTCATCCATCTTGTTCCTGAAGATCCACTTAGTTCCAATTATGTTGTGGTCTTTTGGTTTAGGAACAAGCTCCCAGACTTTGCATCTCTTGAACTGATTCAGCTCCTCTTGCATTGCCTCAATCCAATGAGGGTCTAGGATGGCTTCTTCAAATTTCTTTGGCTCTACTTGGGATAGAAAACTGGAGTAGAGTACTGAACTTAGATTTATGCTCCTTGTTTGTACCCCTTGACTTAGATCACCAATAATTTGATTGGCTGGATGATCTTTTAGATGTCTACTAGCTGGAGGCAGCCTGGCTTCAGGTTAAACTCCTTCAGCTTCTTCAACTTGCTGCACTCCTTGATCTTCTTCTGCATCAGGTGCATCTAGTACTCCCCCTGGACAACAACCACTATCATCTACATGCTGACTTGCAGTATATCCTTCTTCAATAGTGAGCTTGTCCATCTTCTTAGTCACACCTGTGTAGCTGCAAATACTTCTAGATAATTCATTGTTAATGAGTCTAGTTTCATCAAATACTACATGTACTGACTCTTCTACAACTTGAGTAGACAAGTTGTAGACCCTATAAGCCTTACTATTGTTGTTGTACCCAACAAAGATCCTCTCTTGGGATTTGGCAGCAAACTTGGTCAAGTAAGACTTTCCATTGTTAAGTATATAGCATTTACAACCAAAGATCCTGAAATAGGATAGATTTGGTTTTCTGCCTTTCACAATCTCATAGGGGGTCTTATTGTGGCTCTTGGTGATAGTAGCCCTATTAATTACATGGCATGCAGTGTTTACTGCCTCAGCCCAGAAATATTCTGGGAGAGATATATCACTTAATAGGGTTCTACCAGCCTCAATCAAGGTTCTATTTTTCCTTTCAGCAATGCCATTTTGCTGAGATGTTCTTGGTGAAGAAAATTCCTGAAATATCCCAAATTCTTCACATAGTTTTGTCATACTATCAGACTGGAATTCTGTATCATGGTCACTTCTTATTTTGACCACTGTACTGTATAACTCATTCTGAATTTATTTGACAAAACTATTAAAGATACTAGGTGTTTCAGATTTGTGTCTAAGGAAGAACACCCAGGAAAACCTTGAGTAGTCATCTACAACCACAAATGTGTTGACCTTCCTACCTAGGCTGTGAATTGGCATAGGACCAAAGAGATCCATATGCAAGAGGTATAAACACCTCACAGCATCTTTATTTTCAATGCTATTAAAGGTGGGTCTAGTCTGCTTGCCCTTTTGACAAGCTGAGCATATCACATCTTTAATACACTTAACCTGAGGACCATTCCTCACTAACTATTTGCTATAGAGTTGACAAATTGTCTTGTAGTTGAGATGGGCTAGCCTCTTGTGCCATTTGACACAATGAGAAACTTTCTCATCAGCTACAAGACACACTGGAGAAACATTGTTCTCACTCATAATGTCTAGACAATAGACATTTCTCTTCCTATAACCAGTCAGAATGATCTCTTGATCATTTAATCTCCTGATATGACAACCATCTTTGACAAATGAGATGTCATATCCTAAATCACTCAGCTGACTTATACTAATAAGGTTGTGTTTCAAACCTTTAACATAAGCCACTTGAGTAATTGTTATAAGGTTGCTAGAAATGTTACCAAAACCTTTGATGATTTCTTTTTCAGA
This sequence comes from Platanthera guangdongensis, assembly GCA_039583875.1. Taxonomy (NCBI): domain Eukaryota; kingdom Viridiplantae; phylum Streptophyta; class Magnoliopsida; order Asparagales; family Orchidaceae; genus Platanthera; species Platanthera guangdongensis. Next base: position 130,597,404 of record CM077153.1, on the reverse strand, counting down.
ACCACCAAAGGTGACTTTAGGACCATCCTTGATTGGTGTGTAGTCCTTTAGCAATCCCCTAGTTCCAATCATGTGCCTGGAACATCCACTGTCCAAGTACCATATTGGGGCATAGTCACTTGGACTCGCCTGCAAAACAGATTAGTTAACCTTAGAACCCAAAGAATTCTTGGGTCCTTGGTGCTGGTTAGTTTGCCTCTTAACAAAACTACCTATAGCTTTTCTAGCAGGTAGATTGCTACTCACTTTGGCACTTGAATTATGTCAATAGTCTATGGCAAAGTGGCCTATCTTGCCACAACACCAGCACTCAAATCTGTTGTACCTTTGCTTAGGTACAACCCTAGCTGTTTTATCTATAGCAGGCTTGTTGAGTACCGGGGGTTTGCCCTTAGACTTGGACTTTACAGTCCTAGCAGGTTGTATAAACCCTAATCCAGTTTTACCCTTTTGATGTACAAATTCATCTATCAAAGGTAAAATAGATTTTGGTTTAGAAAACCTTGCAACTATATCTCTCTCCTTCTGAAGACTAATCTCCAGATTTCTGATTTGATCATTCTTAAATATTATAGTCCCCATCTGAATAACAGTTATGTTCTTCAGCCTGGCTATTTCATTTAATTTTTGATCAATCACCTTATCAAAATTTGTTGCAGCAACTTTAAGATTAACAATCTCCTTAGCCTGACTCTTGGCCAAGGATTTGCTTTTCTTTAAGGCTTGTAACACTACTCTATATTCATCAATCAGTTGATGAATATCTCCTTCAGATTGAAATCCACTCTCATCACTTGATGTTAATGAATCTGATTCTGAACCAGTACTAGAAATTGAACTGATAGAACAATTTTGTACCTGACTTGGTCCAGGCTGATCCTGGATTTTGTCTCCTTCTGACAAGGCCATCAGTCCCTGGCACTGATTGTCCTCATGCTCATATATAGAGTTCATTAACTAGATGAACTCCTCTTCCTCTTCTTCAGCAAACAGTCCAATGTAAGCTTCAGCTTCTGAATCTGATTCTGAAGAAGACATATCTGACAGACTTTTGTCCTTCTTTGCAACAAAGGACCTTTCCTTTTTGCCCTTGATTTGAGTCTTCTTCTTATCTGTTGTCTCTCTCCTCTTCTCAGGACAGTCAGCAACAACATGTCCTTGTTTGTTGCAATAATAACATACTATCTTTGAAGATGTAGTTCTACTTGACTTGGGCTTTCTCCTGTCATTCTTTAATGACTTCTGTGTAGTGGATGGCTTAGACCTCCACTGTTTCTTCTTCAGGAACTTCTGAAAATGTCTTGTGAAAGCTGCAAAGTCCTCATCACTCTCATAGCTTTCAGAATTCTTACTGTCTGACTCATCTGTCTCAGTCTCAACAACTTTTGGTGGTAGAGATGGAGACTTACTTTTATATTTCTTAGTGGCTTTTGTCTTGAATGTCACAGCTCTTTCTTTATGCTCTATTCTGGTAGTCTTTTCCTCTTCTTTCCTTACCATTAGCTGCATTTCATAGGATAACAGCTTTCCAAACAATGTTGGAGGAAGAATGTCTGCTAATTTGTCCATTTCCCTTATGACACAAATCTTGGTGTCCCAGTCCTTTGTTAGGGACCTCAAGAACTTATCATTCAGCTCATAATTGCTGAATTCTCTTCCATAGTACATTAACTCATTAACTATCCTATAGAATTTCTTGTAACACTCAGTTATGCTATCAGACCTTCCTTGTCTGAAGCTCTCATACTCTTGGTTTAACAAATACTTTCTGTCTTGTCTAACTTCTTCTGAACCCTCCATGTACACTATCAGAGTATCACACATCTCCTTTGATGTTTTATAGTGTATCAAGTTCTGAAATGTAGCATCATCTATTGCACTTACAATGATATTCTGAGCCCTCTTGTCCATTGTAGCCAGAATAATCTCATCCTTGGTCATTTCAGAATAGTCTTTTGGTGTTCTCTGATTTGCATCTAACACAGATACTTTCATTGGCACATATGGCCCTTCTATAACTGTGATATAGATTCTAGGGTCAGAGGCTTCCATAAATAGTCTAACCCTTTCTTTCCAGATGCCAAAAATCTCCTTTCTATAGATTGGCAACTTTATGGATCCAAGTTCTTTGTGATTCTCTGTGGAACCGATTTTCTTGATTTTCTTGATTCTGCACTTGATTATACTGAATCTGCCAACAGGATCTTTTACTCAGACAGTTATGTCCTTTTTGAGTAACCTCGCTTTGATACCACTTGAAAGAAATTATACCTAATCACCTAGAGGGGGGGGGGTGAATAGGTGACCTTATCGTTTTAAACTTTTAGGAATATTATATCACATAATTATAAATACTTCTTCACAGCAATTCAGCACAACAATCACAGAATCACACACACACAGAATACACACAGTTTTATAGTGGTTCCCCAAGGTTTGGGTACATCCACTTTCCCCCTTCGCCTATCTAGTAGTGTACTAGATTCGGCCAAACTCCTCCACTATACCTCAGATCCTCAGATCTTACACTCAGAACCCCAAACAGGTTCCTACATCTCAGAGTGATCCCACTCCTACAACTCAGGCTCAACAGCCCTACCACTCAGTCTTCACAAAGACCTACACTCAGCCACAAGGCCTACACTCAGAGAAATGAATCTCCTACACTCAGGCACACAGGCCCTACCACTCAGCCTTTATAATTTCAGGCTTACAACTCAGATCCCTAAGGATCCTACAAGAAATTAAAAATACAATGTATATAACCTCAACTCAGAATAAGAGAGAAGAGTTGACATGTTTCTTGATGAGTTCTTGAAAGAACTTTGCTGAGATCAACCTCACTTGGCTTTCTTCAAAGCTTCTTGAATGTAGAACACAATAGGGTTGATTCTCTATGCAGCTGATCTTCAATCACTACAACTTAAGTTTCAGATCTCAATCTGAAACCTTCTTCACAGCCTAGTTCAACAGCTGTCTTCTTGGAAGGAGCTCTCTCTCTCCAACTACTTAGATCTTCACTTGAATTGAATCTTCAATGAATTACTTGATCACTTTGGTGATTTCCAACAACTGATTATCTGTTGAATGTATAAGCCTTTATATAGACTTTCCTCATGGTGACCGGCTGATCTGGTTTCTAACAGCTTTCTGACATCTCTGACAGTTGCAGTAGACCGACTGGAATGGCAGTTATCATGTCATCCAGTCACTTCTTTAATTTTCTGTAACTGTCTGAAAGTGTCGAGACAGTCTGTCTTTAAGTATCGACACTTATAGACTAAGTGTCGACACAAGTAGACTAAGTGTCGACACTAGCCTTCATGGTGTCGACACAATTCCTTGTGTTGTAGAATTTACTTCTCGACACTGCTTCTTCAACAAGTGTCGACACTGATATTGTGTGTCGACACAACTCCTTGTTCTTCAGTATTTAGTTGAATTCTGCTAATTGTAGACACACCTCCTTTGTGTCGACACATCTTCTTAAGTTGAACTTGTTCAGTGTCGACACATCTTCTTGGTGTCGACACATGCCTTCTGTGTTGATACTTTTGCTGAGTATCGACACAGCTCCTTGTGTCGACACATTCTTCTTGTGTTGAGACATTGGCTGAGTGTCGACACATCTACTTTGTGTCGACACTTGTACTTAGAATTTGTTGAACTTTGCTGAGTGTCGACACAGCCTCCTAGTGTCGACACCTTCTACATGTGTTAAGTCTTCTGCTGTGTGTCGACACATTCTTCATTATATCGACACTTGTACTTAAACTCTGTTGAATTTGCTGAGTGTCGACACTTTCTGATGTCGACAAAGTTCCTCTGGGTATCGAGACTGCTTCTAAGTGTCGACACAGCTTCTCTGGACATTTCTTCATTGAGTGTCGACACAGCCTGTATGTGTCGACACTTTCCTTCTGGTGTCGACTCTGCATCCCTGGTGTCGACACAATTACTCCAAGTGTCGACACTGCTTTTCTGGGTGTCGACACAAGTCTTCTTAAGTGTCGACACTTTTCTTCTGGGTGTCGACACATGAACTTAGAAACTTTTCAGCTTTCCCTGCAAATACTTAACCTGCACAACTAAACTCAAAACACATCAAATACATTTTGATGTATATGAAAGTCCACCTAATGTCAACTAGCTTCACCTATGGGGGGGGGGGGAATAGGTGACGAGAAGCGCTTTTGCGGAATTTATAATAGTACCTGCACAATAAAAATAAACAGCACAGCACACAGAAAACACAGGCAATTTATAGTGGTTCCCCGACTTGGGTACATCCACTTTCCCCCTTCGACCTATCTCCCAACAAGGGACGACTCGGTCTCTTCTCCAACGGGATTGAAATCCAATCCCTGTACTATCGGAAGGAACCCTTCCACACGTAGGAGTCAACACTCCCACAAACCAGGTTGCACCTAACCCTTACAACACGGAACCAACGTTCCTTTACAACAAAAGTAAAATAGAATGTACAAGAAATACAAACTACGTGAGGAGACTACGGTGTCCCTCTTCGTTGACGACGTGATCTTGAAGTCTACAAAGAGTCCACAACCTTGGTCTCTCTTGGAGAGGATCTCCCCGGAACCGGCGGCGGCAAGAAGGGCGGCGGTTAGGTTCACGGGATCGGCGGCGACGACGATGTGCGGCTGCTGTTCTTTAGGGATCCAAACTTCGTAGCGAAGCTAGCTAGGTCTACCAACGGTCATACGAGGATCGGTCGTCTCGATCGATTCGGACGGGGAAGTTTCTCCCGATCAACAAATCGAGAGACAAGGGATCTCTGGATAGACGCGTGAGACTCTAAGCTTGGCTAAGCTTCTGTCGCCGGAGATCGGGAAGAAACGCGATCAACAGCGGCGACCAACTAGCGCGAGCGGCGACGGCGGCGGCGGAGCAGATTCGCGATTTTAGGGTTAGATCGTGCTCGGCTTCTTTTCTGTGTCTGCTACTGTTCAAAATACCCGTATATATATACTGTAGATACTTTCAATTTGACCGTTGTGGGACCCACAAGAAGAATCCCTAAATCCCGGTCCAGAATATTGACAGCGGCAGAATCCGGTTCAGGAAGTTCCAGAGAAATCGCCAAGTAAAAATCGGCGAGATTCGCAGGTGATTCTCGACGAATCGGCGAGAATCAGTTATTGATTCTCGCCAATTCGTCGAGAATCACTTGTGATTCTCGCCGAATCACTTGTTGATTCTCAACGAATATAACTTGTATTCAAGATCTGCTCTGCGATGGGTTCGACGAGAATCATTAGTGATTCTCGCCGAATCTTACTTGGCACCGTTTTGAGGTAGCCAGAAGGAGTCGGCGAGAATCACTAGTGATTCTCGACGATTCGGCGAGAATCACTAGTGATTCTCGCCGAATCGGCGAGAATCACTTGGTGATTCTCGTCGAATTTTACTTAGACGAATTTTCGTCTTTCCACCCAAGAGCTGCTCCTTGACCCATCCTTGCTCCTTGTCTTCTCTTGCATAAGCACGGCCCTGTACTTGAAAGTAAGTGCACTCCAATAGAGAGAGTACACGTAGGCCAACACACTGATCTGCTCAACGAGGGATTACGTCGTGCAGACCCGTGTATATTGACCTACTGCACCCTGACATTGGTGTGCACTTAGCGTGGAATAACTGCAAGTACAACTTGAAAGATTTTATCAAATACATTGTCTATTGACCTTAGCTTGTCCAGGGCTTCTTCAAATCAGGTACATTGTGGATACAATACCCAACAATCTCCCCCTATTTGAAGAAGTCTAAACCCTACAAGCTAAGGTGAATAAAGCATATGGGAATGAAAACCATAAACTGGGAATTGAGTTGAATGAGTTATCCATTACCAATTTCTTGGGAGCAAGCTGGAGCCACCTTAGCCTTAGCCGAGAGGGTAATCTCCCCCTTTTCGGCTTCTGCAAATCGGGGTTGGTAGCATTTGACCCCTTGCTCCCCCTCAGTTCGTGCGTCTGTGCTCACACTTGAGTTCCTTGCTCCCCCTCAGATCGTGCACGAGCCTGGAGCTTCTGTAGTCTTCATCCCTCATAATTGAGCATCCCCAATTCAGTCTTGAAAAGATTGAACTTGGCCTCATCTAAGGGCTTTGTGAATATATCAGCAATCTGCTTGTCCGTGAGGACATAACAGAGAGAGATGTCCTTGTTCTCCACGTGCTCCCGAATGAAGTGGTAGCGCACTTCAATATGCTTCGTTCTGCTGTGCGATACCGGATTGTTGGCAATGGCAATTGCACTGGAGGAGTCACAGTACATTGGAATTTCCTTGAACTGAAGGTCGTAGTCGGCTAACTGGTTTCTGATCCATAGGAGTTGTGCGCAACACCTGCCTGCCGAGATGTACTCAGACTCTGCTGTGGAGGTAGCTACACAGTTCTGCTTCTTGCTGTTCCATGAGATAAGCCTTCTTCCGAGGAATTGACACGTCCTGGAAGTGCTTTTCCTGTCATCCCTACTCCCTGCAAAATCAGCATCTGAAAAACCTATTAGCTCGACATCATTGTTTCTCGGGTACCACAAGCCAAGATTGGGAGTACCTTTAAGGTATCTTAGAATTCGCTTTGCAGCGACATAGTGAGATTCCTTAGTGTTCACCTGATATCTGGCACAGACACATGTGGAGAACATGATATCCGGTCTACTGGCAGTAAGGTAGAGCAGGGATCCAATGATGCTTCTGTATTTGGTTTCATTGAAAGGTTGACCTTTCTCATCCTTATCCATAGATATAGTGGATCCCATTGGAGTCCTCATAGAGGTTGCACTCTCCATACCGAATTTCTTAAGGAGTTCATTTGTGAACTTCGTCTGAGAGATGAAGATTCCATCCTCAGACTGTTTCACTTGAAGTCCCAAGAAATACTTGAGCTCTCCCATACTGCTCATTTCAAACTTTCCTTGCATAAGTTTAGAAAACTTTTTGCAAAGATTGTTGTCCGTTGAGCCGAATATTATGTCATCGACATAGATTTGCACCAGCAAAATCTTGTCTTTGACTTCCCTGAGAAACAATGTTTTATCTATTTTACCTCTAGAGAACTTGTTCTCAAGAAGAAAACTAGATAAAGTCTCATACCAAGCTCGTGGAGCTTGTTTTAACTCATATAAAGCTTTATTAAGAAAATAGACATGATTGGGAAAAGTAGGATCGACAAAACCTGGGGGTTGAGCGACGTATACTTCCTCTTTCAGGTCTCCGTTCAGGAATGCTGATTTCACATCCATTTGATAAACTGTGAATCCTTTGTGCGAAGCATACGCCAGGAACAATCTGATTGCCTCGAGCCTTGCTACTGGTGCGAAGGTCTGGTCGAAGTCAATCCCCTCCTCCTGTCTGTAACCTTGAGCCACAAGCCTTGCCTTATTCTTTATGATGACACCATGTTCATCCAGCTTGTTTCTGAAGATCCACTTGGTGCCAATCACATTCTACTTGTATGGTCTGGGAACTAGCGTCCAAACGTTGCAACGTTCGAATTGATGTAGTTCATCTTGCATGGCCAGAATCCATGCCGCATCCTTGTTCGCCTCGTCGAACTTCTTTGGCTCAACCTGTGACAGGAAGCTAAGATGTAATACTTCGTTAATAGTACCTCTTCGAGTTCTGACACCGACACGAGGATCTCCGATGATCTGATCTCTAGGATGATCCCTCACGTGTCGGAGCTCTAGAAGTCTGGCGTCTGGAGCTTCGACTACTTCTTGAGCTTCTCCTTCTTCTAAGAGATTTGTTCCATTTTGATCTTCAACATTTTCAGATGACGTGGAGGTGGAAACTTTGACGTACTTAGGAGTGTCATCTTTGGCGGTCTCGTCCAGACTCAGCTGTTCAAGTCGTGCACCTGCATCTTCAAGAATACCACTGGAAGAATTGCTGTTAAGCAAACTTCCTTCATCAAATACAATATTTATTGATTCTTCTACCACTAGGATTTTCTTATTGAAGACCCTATATGCCCGACTGTGGGAACTATAGCCCATGAATATGCCTTCGAAGCATTTTTCACCAAATTTAGTACGCGGGTACTTCCCATTATTCAGTACATAGCATCGACAACCAAAAATCCTCAAGTAGGACATGGTTGGTTTCCTGCCTTTCAGTAGCTCATAAGGCGTCTTACGATGATGCTTGTTGATCAATGCTCGGTTTTGTACATGACAAGCTGTATTGACAGCCTCTGCCCAGAAGTATTCCGGGAGAGAAGCGTCTTTCAACATTGTCGTGCAGGCTTCAATGAGAGTTCTATTTCTCCTCTCCGCAACTCCATTTTGCTGAGGAGTGCACGAGGAGGAAAACTCATGAAAGATACCTTGTTCTTCACAAAATTCTGTCATAGCACCAGATTCGAATTCTGTTCCATGGTCACTTATGATTTTGACCACTGAGCAGTTAAATTCGTTCTGAACCTGCTTGACAAAACTAGTGAAGATGTCAAACGTATCTGACTTTCGTTTCAAAAAGAACACCCATGTAAACCGAGAATGATCATCAACTATCACTAGCGTATAGGACTTGCCTCCCAAGCTATGAACTTGCACTGGACCAAACAAGTCCATATGTAAAAGGTAGAGACATCGAGAAGAGTCTTTGTCTGCAATGCTCTTAAAGGTAGCCCGAGTCTGTTTGCCCATCTGGCATGCATGACAGGGGCTATCTTTGATGCACTTGATACTGGGAGCATCCCTTACTAAGTTCTTAGAAAATAGCATACTAATTGTCTTGAAATTAATATGTGCCAATCTCTTGTGCCATTGTTCACAAAGAGATGCACTGCCTGTTGCCACAAGGCATACGGGGGTAGATGAATCTAAACTGAGAAAATCTAAACAGAAGATATTTCTGCTCCTAATGCCTGATAATACCATCTCAGAAGAGGTACGTGAAATTATCAGACATTTATCCTTGCAGAACTTAACGTCATAACCTTTGTCAAATAACTGACTTACACTGATCAGGTTATGGTTTAACCCTTCAATATAAGCCACGTCGGTGATAGAGATTATACCGTTGGAGATCATACCGTAACCTCTGGTGACTCCTCGATCTGACCCTCCAAAGATGACTTTGGGTCCATTCTCGACTGGAGTGTAATCACGCAGCAGGCTTCTTGTCCCAGTCATATGCCGGGAGCATCCACTGTCCAAATACCAGATTGGCGTTTTGGTGGCCTTTGGACATTCCTGCAAAACAAAACTAATTTGCCTTAGGAACCCAATCGAACTTGGGTCCTAGATTCCTGGTTAGCACACTCCCCCTCGGTTGGTTAACCCTACGAGTGGTCGGCCTGGCATTGCTAACATGGGGAGTCTCGTAATACCTTGGATTAAACCAACAATCCACGGCAACGTGACCAACCTTGCCACAGCACCAACAGTCGAATCTGTTGTACCTCTTCCTAGGCTCCTGCCTTACCCTGGGAACGGTAGGTACAGCTGGGGCCTTGGTTCTGGAGGTGGAGGCCTCATGGTGACAGCAGTCACATGACTTCGTCACCTTCTGTATAACAGGCTTGGCTTTTGGTGCCTGCTTTCCATTATGGCCGCTAGAGAACGGACCATAATTTCCCATGTGGATTTCCTCATAAGGTGCCTTGAAGGCACTCTCACCGAAGTTCCGGGGAAAGGTCCAACCGTCATATCGGCTCTTTGGCTTTGCAACCGAGGGCCGGAAATGATGGCCAAATGTTGACTCAAAGTCATGTTGGTTGCACGGAAAGCCAGGCTTTCTGAACGCAACAGGACTAAGCGGAGCCTTTCTCTTTTCATCAGCAGAGGCCTTCTTGGCGGCCTTATTCTTCCTCTGGTTCCTGTTTCTCCTGGAGGAGGAACCAGATACCCCTACATGCCCCAAGCCAGCTCCTTTGGCCTTAGCAGAGAAGGTATCAACAACTGGAAGAACTATTTTTGGCATAGAGAAGCTCTTGACGATCTTCCTTTCTGCCGCAAGTTGTTCTTCCAACTTGTCGACTTCCTCCTGCTTAAGATCAAGGAGCTTCAGAGACTCTGAATGCTTTGAGGTCAGGTCAAGGTGCTCCTGTCGGAGAGAGATCAAACTGGTGACCTCTTCCCTTAGGGAAACACACTCACCCTTAAGGAATTTTACTTCCTTTTTCTCAGCCTTCAATCTCTTTCGGCACTCCTCGAAAGTGTTGAGCAGAAGCTCATACTTCTCGAGGAGCTCAGCTTCACGGGCTGAAAGGCTATCCTCTGGTTCATCATCCTGAGACTCAGGATCAGAGTCGGAGTCGGAGAGAGGAGTGCGAGCTTTTACCTTCCCAGTAAATGGGGGGCATTCTCCTTCTGAGTCGGAGCGACCCACCAGCCCGAAGTAGGCTTCCTCATCATCACTGGAGTCTGAGGAATCAGACTCACTCAGTGTCTTTGGCCTTTTGGCGATGTAGCTCCGTTCTTTCTTCTTATCTCTCGAAGATTTGTGCTCCTCTTCTTCCCCTTTTTCTCTCTTGCCTTGATAGCAGTCGGCCACGACGTGTCCTAGCTTATTGCATCCAAAGCAAATAATGTCAGAGGAGCGATGTTTGTTCGGTCTAGAAGCATACCTGTCAGAAGAATAATTTTTCTTCTGATGCCTGGAGGAGGAGCCGTCTCTCTTTCTTTGATTCCTCATCTTGAGGAACTTCTTGAACTCTCGAGTGATGAGGGAGAAATCCTCCTCCGACAGCTCTGAGCTGGAGGAGCATGGCTCGGAGTCCTCCTCCTCATCCTTTTTCCTGGCACGGTATGAAACCGCACCCTTGCCTTTTCTAGAGTGACTGGCTTTTAGAGCCACAGTCTTTTCTTTGGCTGCAGCCTTCTCTGCTTCTTCTTCTGCTTTCCTGGTGTTCAGCTGAAGCTCATAGGACATCAGCTTTCCAAACAGAATTTGCGGGTCAGTCTCAGCTAGCCTGCCAAACTCTCGGATGGCGCAGATCTTTGTGTCCCATTCCTTAGTAAGGGACCTAAGGAATTTATCATTGAGTTCACCATTACTGAACACTCTACCGTATCCTTTGAGGGCGTTGACGATCTTGAGGAAGTTCTCGTAGGTGACTCCGATCTCTTCCTTAGGCCCTTGTCTGAATGCCTCATATTTCTGGTTCAGGAGGGATCTCCGATCATCCCTCACTTCATCCGTGCCCTCCATTAGGATGATCAGGCACTGCCAGATCTCCTGTGCTGTCCTGCAGTTGCTGAAGTTTTGCATCATTGAGTCATCAACCGTGCTGACCAGAATGTTTCGCGCCTTCTTGTCAAGTCCTACTTGTTAAAATTCAACAAACCGCAGACGCCCCCTTGGATACCCTGTTGAAAACTCAACAAACCGAAGGAGAATACGCCCACTTATATGTTGAAAGTTTTCCCGGATCGTGGAGTTAGCAGAGATTATCTCAACAAAGCAGTAACAACCAGCAACACATGCATCACAAGCTTCTTTATTGATCAAGAGCAAACTTCTTTACAAGGCGAGACATACATGGCGAGACATGCTTCACCAAAACCCAACACCGGGAGAGCAGAGACAGTTACAAAGACAAGAACAAAAACAAGCCGCGCGGACTCAAACAATCAAGCCGCCGACCTACTGCTGTGGAGTCCGCTCAGTCCGCCAGGTCGCCAGACCGCAACCCAAGCCGCGCGGACTCACCCTTACTCCAATGCTTAGCTCTTCACCGCCGATCTGCATGCCGCTAGACCGCACAAGCTGCGCCACCGAATGGAACAGTCCGCCTGAAGCAGGCGACTTCCTGAACCCCGAACCAAGTCGCCAAAGAGAAGACCGCCTGGTCGCTATTCGCGACCTGCTGTTTACCGCCTGTTGCTTAACCGCAGAGTCCGCACTGTCCCTGACCGCAATCAGAGCCAAGTCCTGGCTTTCCAGCGCTATCCGCACAACCTGCACAGCACAACCGGGTCAACTCTATCCGCGCGGACACAAAGTCCAGACCGCAGCAACTTACGCGAGCTCAATTACTGTTCACTTACTTCGGTCCAGGTTCCTCCTAGTTCTGATGTGACATGAGTCCTATTTATAGGCACGACGATGAGTATGGTCACCGCCCTAGTCGATAGGATCACCGCCACAACCCGCAGCTAGAACAAGTGTGTCCGCACAGCTCGCGGACACACCTTCCAGTTCGCCGCTCCTGTGCAGATAGCCAGTCTGCCCCAGCTTCTCCAAGGCCGGACTCCAATATCCAGCCCGCCTTGCCGCCAGAGACCAAGCCAGGACAACAGCCGGACTCCACAACAGCCGTGTCCGCCATTCTGCGGACAAGGCATCAGCCCGCAAAACCCGAGCCCGCAGCCTCGCCATCAAGGCACCTGCCGGACTCAGCGGACACCCGGCTTCCGTCCGCATATCCCAAGTCCATTGCCTAATCACCAAGGCATTGCCGGACTCAGCGGACACGCCGATCCAGTCCGCGTACACAGCGAACTCCAGTCCGCTTCCCTGAGTCCATAACCTCATCACAAGGCTCAACCGGACTCAGCGGACTCTGGCTCCAGTCCGCACGCTCCTGCACAAGCAATTCTCCAGTCCGCATTTCCCCAAGCTAGCAAACAAGGCAACTGCACTTCTACTACGCTTGGCGGACTGAGAAACCAGCCCGTGCTCCACGGCGCGATCTCCCCGGACTGAGCCTCCTGGACTTGGTTCAATTCCCACCAAGTCCAGCCCACTGGCCGCAAGGGCCAGTCCGCACTTACAGGCGGACACTGGATCTAGCCCGCCATACCGGGCGACCTCCAGTTCCTGTCCGCGCTGACCGGCGGTCTCCGCGGCTTCCACTTGCCGCTTCACTAGAGCAAGACCAAGGCATCTGCCGAACCGGTCTGCCGAGCTCCAGTCCTTCAGTCCGCTTCAAGCCAGACTCCGCGGATAACATTCCTATCCGCCCGGTTACTGCCTGGGAGTAAACCGCCTGCTGAGCATACACTGGCCTGTCAGACCGCCGCTGCTGTCCGCGTAGTCCGCGCGAACAGACCGCCCAGGCCGCCACAGAGCAAACCGCCTGCAACATCCCTGCCGACCTAGCAGTCCGCCAACCCAGTCCGCGTAGTCCGCGCGGATAGGTTTCCCAAGCCTTCCATTCACCCACTTTCACTTCACAGAATTCAACACTCCCCTTGAAGTGAGAAGTGGTGAATAACTCCAGCAGCTCCCGTAACCTTGCACCTGGTCCTTCCGATAGCATCTACGAAGAGATGTCCAAGACATAGTCCTCGCCCCGCATATCATGGACCATGAGGGAGCCCTCCAGCATCTCCCAAAAGGAGCCATGCTTCCCTCTGCCTTCTTTAGCTTCAACCTCCACTCATGCATCATAGGAGTATCACCAACTTCCTTGGACCCAGAAGCCCTAGCCTCGTTGCCTCTGAGAGAAGTCACCTCTTCAGACTTGGTGTCAACCACCTCCTTGATTCTAGTGGGGTCATCACAACCAGAAGTACCTTGCTCGACCTGAGGGCTAACAAGGAAACACGGGACCAAGTCCGCCGTGTTCCCTTCACTATATCGAGCTGGTGGCTTACTGATCCTCTTCGATCTCCGAAGAACCTGATCATGGCTAACCACCTCCGCTGCTTTTGAACCAGCTCCGTTCCCGGGCAAACTCGGAACAATGCTACCTTTGTTCCTTGAACAAGACGCCTCCTTACTGGAACCAAGAGCACCTGGAGCAACGCTCCCCCTGCTACCTGAACCAGAAGACTCCCCTCTTGAACATGAACTGCCTGGAACATCGCTCCCCTTGCTTCCTGAACAGGAAGCCTCCGCCTTTGAGCCAGAAGGTCCTGGAGCATCGCTCCCCCTTCTTCCCGACTCTGACGCCTTTGCCCCGGAGCTAGAACAACCTGGAGCACCTGGTGACTCAGGCAACTCCACTTCCTTAGCAGCAGCCTCCTTCAGCCCACCATCTGACCTGCTTATCTCTAGCTCCACATAAGAGCTACCCCAATACGGCGTCAACTCATCAAAAACAATGTCTCTCGACACTATGAGTTTCTTCGTCGCAGGATCCATACACCTCCATCTTCTTCTCTGCTCATCATACCCAACAAAGACTAGCTTTGTTTTGAGAGCACCCGGAGTGTGTATATAGCAGGTAGATCCAAACACCCGAAGGTGCTTCACTGAGGGCTTCACTCCGAACATTAGCTCATAAGGAGTCTTCATTATGATCGGACTAAGAGGCATCCGATTGATGACATGAGCAGCACAGGCCATTCCTTCCGCCCAAAGAGCCTTCAGAACGCCTTTACTCCGAAGCCAACACTTGCAGGTCTCCGTTAACCAACGGATCATCCGAGCTGCAATACTACCCTGTTGTGAAGTATGTCCACAAGAAAGCTCCATCCGGATCCCTTGCTTCCTGCAAAAGCGTGAGAACTAGGTTGAGCCAAACTCACCACCGAAACCTGTCCTCAACACCTTGATCCTCCGGCCAAGCTGGCCTTCGACAAGCTTCTTGAACTCCACAAACAAGCGTACCATGCTGGACTTCGTCTTCATAAAGTATACCCAAGTATACCCAGAATAGTCATCAACCAATATCAGCATGAACCTGCTGCCTCCAAGACTGGCCGTGACAGTTGGTCCCACCAGAGCACAATGGACAACCGCCAATGGTGCATTACTCCTGGATTGTGCTTTGTCGACCATGAAGCGATAGGCTCCACTTTCCTGACATCCCGCACACCCCCGACCATCGCCATAGGATGACAATCTAGGCAAGCCTCTTACGAGTCTTCTTTCCGCCATTGCTTTCAGCTTGTCCATCACTACATGCCCCAGTCTTTCATACCAGATAGCTGCACTATCACTGGCATCCAGCCGATCAGATCCAGAACTAGTTGAAGTCCCAACTACGTTCTTCTCCTTCCTCCCTACCTGAGCAACGTTCGCCGAGAGCAAGGCAACCTTGCACTCCTTCCGAAGATGACCTTGCTGCTTGCATTTATAGCACCGTGGTCCTTCCTTCCTCTTCCTATCACGCCTAGGAGAATCACTCCTTTCTTCCTGATATGAAGTAGAGGGACCAACATCAGCAGCAACCTCCTTCACCTTCTTCCTGAACAACCCAACAAGGGAAGTCCAGACCTCCGCAGCTGACCGACATCCACTGATGTGGTCCAAGAGCTCCGATGAGATCACCTGCTTGAGAATAGACTCCGCTTTCGCATTTGCCTCCTTCCAAGCTCTCATCGCCTCAGCATTGCCAGCAGTATCCTCTTGTCTTCCTGCTCCGCATACAACCTCCCAAAGGTCCTCACCAAGAAGAAAGCTCTTCATACAGGACTTCCACCGTTCACAGTTCGCCTCTGTAAGAAGATCAATACCAAGACAACTTGCATCCTCCACTGCCATGGTTCTACCACTGGTTTCCTCGACAGACGAGCAACTACTTCCATTGAGCACTGCTTGACCACTCCAACAACCTCCCTCTGATACCATGTTAAAATTCAACAAACCGCAGACGCCCCCTTGGATACCCTGCTGAAAACTCAACAAACCGAAGGAGAATACGCCCACTTATATGTTGAAAGTTTTCCCGGATCGTGGAGTTAGCAGAGATTATCTCAACAAAGCAGTAACAACCAGCAACACATGCAGCACAAGCTTCTTTATTGATCAAGAGCAAACTTCTTTACAAGGCGAGACATACATGGCGAGACATGCTTCACCAAAACCCAACACCGGGAGAGCAGAGACAGTTACAAAGACAAGAACAAAAACAAACCGCGCGGACTCAAACAATCAAGCCGCCGACCTACTGCTGTGGAGTCCGCTCAGTCCGCCAGGTCGCCAGACCGCAACCCAAGCCGCGCGGACTCACCCTTACTCCAATGCTTAGCTCTTCACCGCCGGTCTGCACGCCGCCAGACCGCACAAGCTGCGCCACCGAATGGAACAGTCCGCCTGAAGCAGGCGACTTCCTGAACCCCGAACCAAGTCGCCAAAGAGAAGACCGCCTGGTCGCTATTCGCGACCTGCTGTTTACCGCCTGTTGCTTAACCGCAGAGTCCGCACTGTCCCTGACCGCAATCAGAGCCAAGTCCTGGCTTTCCAGCGCTATCCGCACAACCTGCACAGCACAACCGGGTCAACTCTATCCGCGCGGACACAAAGTCCAGACCGCAGCAACTTACGCGAGCTCAATTACTGTTCACTTACTTCGGTCCAGGTTCCTCCTAGTTCTGATGTGACATGAGTCCTATTTATAGGCACGACGATGAGTATGGTCACCGCCCTAGTCGATAGGATCACCGCCACAACCCGCAGCTAGAACAAGTGTGTCCGCACAGCCCGCGGACACACCTTCCAGTTCGCCGCTCCTGTGCAGATAGCCAGTCCGCCCCAGCTTCTCCAAGGCCGGACTCCAATATCCAGCCCGCCTTGCCGCCAGAGACCAAGCCAGGACAACAGCCGGACTCCACAACAGCCGTGTCCGCCATTCTGCGGACAAGGCATCAGCCCGCAAAACCCGAGCCCGCAGCCTCGCCATCAAGGCACCTGCCGGACTCAGCGGACACCCGGCTTCCGTCCGCATATCCCAAGTCCATTGCCTAATCACTAAGGCATTGCCGGACTCAGCGGACACGCCGATCCAGTCCGCGTACACAGCGAACTCCAGTCCGCTTCCCTGAGTCCATAACCTCATCACAAGGCTCAACCGGACTCAGCGAACTCTGGCTCCAGTCCGCACGCTCCTGCACAAGCAATTCTCCAGTCCGCATTTCCCCAAGCTAGCAAACAAGGCAACTGCACTTCTACTACGCTTGGCGGACTGAGAAACCAGCCCGTGCTCCACTGCGCGATCTCCCCGGACTGAGCCTCCTGGACTTGGTTCAATTCCCACCAAGTCCAGCCCACTGGCCGCAAGGGCCAGTCCGCACTTACAGGCGGACACTGGATCTAGCCCGCCATACCGGGCGACCTCCAGTTCCTGTCCGCGCTGACCGGCGGTCTCCGCGGCTTCCACTTGCCGCTTCACTAGAGCAAGACCAAGGCATCTGCCGAACCGGTCTGCCGAGCTCCAGTCCTTCAGTCCGCTTCAAGCCGGACTCCGCGGATAACATTCCTATCCGCCCGGTTACTGCCTGGGAGTAAACCGCCTGCTGAGCATACACTGGCCTGTCAGACCGCCGCTGCTGTCCGCGTAGTCCGCGCGAACAGACCGCCCAGGCTGCCACAGAGCAAACCGCCTGCAACATCCCTGCCGACCTAGCAGTCCGCCAACCCAGTCCGCGTAGTCCGCGCGGATAGGTTTCCCAAGCCTTCCATTCACCCACTTTCACTTTACAGAATTCAACACTACTAGCACCATCTCGTCCTTGTCCATTTCAGAAAGTTTCTTTGGCACTTTCTGGGTAGGATCAATGGTGGAGGCCTTAGTGGGGACATAAGGTCCCTCCTCCACGATCATGAAGAGTCGAGGATCAACAGCTTCCATGTAGAACCTGATCCTTTCCTTCCAGATAGGAAAGTTGAGCCTGGTGCACGCTGGGATCTTGCCTGTATACTTGAGCCCGTCCATAGTAGTTGTTGTCTCCTTCTTGACACTAGTGGCCGGATTCAACTCAAGGTGTTAACCTTTTTGATGAGTAACCTGGCTCTGATACCACTTGAAAGTCCACCTAATGTCAACTAGCTTCACCTATGGGGGGGGGGGGGGGAATAGGTGACGAGAAGTGCTTTTGCGGAATTTATAATAGTACCTGCACAATAAAAATAAACAGCACAGCACACAGAAAACACAGGCAATTTATAGTGGTTCCCCGACTTGGGTACATCCACTTTCCCCCTTCGACCTATCTCCCAACAAGGGACGACTCGGTCTCTTCTCCAACGGGATTGAACTCCAATCCCTGCACTATCGGAAGGAACCCTTCCACACGTAGGAGTCAACACTCCCACAAACCGGGTTGCACCCAACCCTTACAACACGGAACCAACGTTCCTTTACAACAAAAGTAAAATAGAATGTACAAGAAATACAAACTACGTGAGGAGACTACGGTGTCCCTCTTCGTTGATGACGTGATCTTGAAGTCTACAAAGAGTCCACAACCTTGGTCTCTCTTGGAGAGGATCTCCTCGGAACCGGCGGCGGCAAGAAGGGCGGCGACTAGGTTCACGGGATCGGCGGCGACGACGATGTGCGGCTGCTGTTCTTTAGGGATCCAAACTTCGTAGCGAAGCTAGCTAGGTCTACCAACGGTCACACGAGGATCGGTCGTCTCGATCGATTCAGACGGGGAAGTTTCTCCCGATCAACAAATCGAGAGACAAGGGATCTCTGGATAGACTCGTGAGACTCTAAGCTTGGCTAAGCTTCTGTCGCCGGAGATCGGGAAGAAACGCGATCAACAGCGGCGACCAACTAGCGTGAGCGGCGGCGGCGGCGGCGGAGCAGATTCGCGATTTTAGGGTTAGATCGTGCTCGGCTTCTTTTCTATGTCTGCTACTGTTCAAAATACCCGTATATATATACTGTAGATACTTTCAATTTGACCGTTGTGGGACCCACAAGAAGAATCCCTAAATCCCGGTCCAGAATATTGACAGCGGCAGAATCCGGTTCAGGAAGTTCCAGAGAAATCGCCAAGTAAAAATCGGCGAGATTCGCAGGTGATTCTCGACGAATCAACGAGAATCAGTTAGTGATTCTCGCCGATTCGTCGAGAATCACTTGTGATTCTTGCCGAATCACTTGTTGATTCTCAACGAATATAACTTGTATTCAAGATCTGCTCTGCGATGGGTTCGGCGAGAATCATTAGTGATTCTCGCCGAATCTTACTTGGCACCGTTTTGAGGTAGCCGGAAGGAGTCGGCGAGAATCACTAATGATTCTCGACGATTTGGCGAGAATCACTAGTGATTCTCGCCGAATCGGCGAGAATCACTTGGTGATTCTCGTCGAATTTTACTTAGACGAATTTTCATCTTTCCACCCAAGAGCTGCTCCTTGACCCATCCTTGCTCCTTGTCTTCTCTTGCATAAGCACGGCCCTGTACTTGAAAGTAAGTGCACTCCAATAGAGAGAGTACACGTAGGCCAACACACTGATCTGCTCAACAAGGGATTACGTCGTGCAGACCCGTGTATATTGACCTACTGCACCCTGACATTGGTGTGCACTTAGCGTGGAATAACTGCAAGTACAACTTGAAAGATTTTATCAAATACATTGTCTATTGACCTTAGCTTGTCCAGGGGCTTCTTCAAATCAGGTACATTGTGGATACAATACCCAACAGTATATCATTGAGTAGGGTGAGGCTTCTTCAAATCAGGTACATTTATTCCAATGTACCCAACACATGCTTTCTCCACTCTTGTTCAGAATACCATTTACCCCTTTCTAGAATATTGTCCTTTGCAGCTTTCCAAGCAGTCAGTATAATATTTCTAGAAGTTGGGCTCCACTGCTCAAAATCTGGCTTTAATTCAGCCGGTTCTCTAAATCTCTTCTTGGACAAAAGAGTTTCTTGCTCTTTGGACAAAACTTCCTCAGGCACTGGCTTATCTACTTTTTCTAGAATAATATTCTTATTACCCTCAGGAGGGCTGTACATAGATTGTACTTCTTGATGAATCATGTCAAAATTTGCAGGAGGATAGATCACCTGAGCAACTTCAGCTTGTTCTCCTCCAAAATATGCAGGATTCATTCCAGATTCAGCTACATTGTCATCATCACACAGGGGTGGATATCCAAGTGTGGCTCTGATGCTATTGGAAATCCATTTAGCATGGTCAGATCCAGCTTTGACTAAAACCCTCTCCCCCTTTATGACTTCTGTAGCCACATGATCTCTAAGATCATCCTTCTGAAATCTGATCTGTTCATCTAGAAAATTAACTCCATCCTTATAAAAACCCTTTAACTTGAGCAGCAGTCCAGAAATAGTCTTTTGAGACTCTGTAATAGCTGCTTTGACAGCAGTTATGCCTTCCTGGAAGTCTTTATCAAATTTCTCCTGATCAAACTCTAGCTTGACTGTAGACTTATCAGCAGGCTGGGCTGTTGGAACTTTTTTCAATTCTGTAGCAATGGCATTACGAGAGGCAGTCAGATTATCATTCATTCTAAGTTGATTTTCCAAAACATATCCTTGTTTTACAGTCATGTCATCTACTTGTGTTTTGATCTTTTCTTGGTGAGTGGCTAGGTAAACCACTGCATTTCCTCCTTTGTGAAAGCAGCCAGTCATCTCCTTCTTATTTTGATTGACTTCAAATCTTATAGATTTTATATCTGTTGCTAAAGAGAGTTGTAGATCCTTGTGTGTCTCATCTATATACTTTTCCATAGCAATCCTTTGCTCATCCAACTTTACTTGCATGGATATTAACAAAGAACTATAATCAATTGTTGGAGCAGGCTGAGGAGCAACTGTTTGTAGTGCTTTCTTGTAGCTTTGACTCCTTCTTTTGAAGACCATAAGCTTTCTCTTCTTAGCTCTAGCAGCTTCTTCATCCTCAGAAGCAGAAGTACTAACAATGTCTACTCTATCTTTAGGACTAGGAGGAAATTCCTTCTCAGTCCTTGGTAGCTCCTCATCATTCCTTGCAGTCTCCTGCTGAGATCTTACATGCTCCCCCTCAAGATCTACCTTCTCCCCCTCAAATACTGCCTTCTCTCCCACAAAAGCTGCCTGCTCCACCTCAATATCAGTCTGTACCAAATCAGGGAACAACGCTTCTAGAGTAAACTCCTGTTGAGTAGGAACTGGAGAGTTTCTTATCTCAGGAGCATTATCAGCAACTGATGTATCTTCCATGACAACATCTTGTGGTTGACTGTTTAACTGAGTTTGCTCAAGGATTGTCTGAGTTGCCATTTCACTGTCTAGGTGAGTTGGCTCTTCCACATGTTGAGGCTCCCCCTAGAGTGGATCCAGGTGAATAGGGATAACATATGGTTGCTCCCCCTGCCTCTGTGCTTCTTCATTCCTTACTGGGGACCTTCCAGTATTATCACCTTCTTCCTCATTTGAACTGAAGACTACTTGCTCCTCTGAACTACTGGAGGATTCAGGAGCGACTATGACTTTCTTCTTCTTCTATGGAGGAACTTCCTTCTCTGGAGTAGGCATGTCCTTTGTTAACACTCTATCCCATCTTGAGATAATCCTGATGTCCATCTTCCTCATGTGATTTATCTTAGAACCAACAGCTTGGTTCATGACTTCTGGAATAGTTCCAGCTAAGTACAGGCTCATAATTCTACCCAGATTGGGCTTCTTCAGACTTTCCTTAACCTTTTCAAACATCATTGCTGACCAATCAATTTTTAGCTTAAAGATGATTCTTGTCATTAAGCTGAACATGTGAGCTGATATCCTATCATGCCCACCTGGCTTGCTCAGAATCACTTTACCTACCACTTCAGACAAGAACTTGCCTTGCATGTTCATGCCTTTCCCGTGAAAAACTGAACCGATCTTCATGGTTGAATCTAGTCCACACCATTGCAGTGTCTCCCTTGTCTTAGATGCAGGTACATCTTCCTCTTCTTTAGTTCTTGGTAGATGTAGAACTTTTCTTAGACTCTTCTGGGTGAGTTTTACTTTTTCTCCATGGACTATGGATCTAATCTTGAGTCCAGTCTCATCAAGGGTAGTTGCACCAAAAAATTCAAGTACTTCCTTCTTCCAAATCTTGGTTGGCTCAGAGACTAGAAATTCTAACCCATTTTCAGCAACTAGGGTTACAACACCTTGAATTTCTGATTCCGCATCGTCAAAGGCATGTCGTACTAGCTCATAACCTTCATTGATGTTCTCTTCTAGCTTGGGCGCCATTAGGGTTTAGAGAAATCTTGAATTTAGATGAGAGAGATGTCGACACAAAGTCTTGGTCTCGAAATAATGGAAAGCATGTCGATAAACAATGTCGAAGACCTATTTATACCTTTCGAAAACGAAGGTGAAAAGGCGCGTCAAAATACTCTAAATGTGTCGACACTGTTGAAAAGTGTCGACACTTACTACTAAGTCTCGACAAAGGTGTTGACTACTATGTGTCGACACTAATATAGTCGACAGAATATATGTGTCGACACTTATACATCTGCGCTCGATGATTAGTCGAAACTATACTCGACGAAAACTATATTGAACCTAAGTGTCGACACCACTTCTGGATGTGTCGACACCTACTCTGGATGTGTCGACACTAATTCTCTGAAGTGTCGACACAGACTTTCTAGATGTGTCGACATCATTTCTCTGGAATGTCGAGACCACTTCTATGTGTCGACACAGACAACTCCTTGTGTCGATACCATTTTACTTAGCCAATTTTATGAAACTATTCTAAGTTTAACATTCATAATTCAATTTTAAACTTATTGAATTTGGTTTCATCTAGAGGCTTAGTAAACATATCAGCAATCTGAAAATCTGTTTTAACATATTCTAATGAAATGTCCTCCTTCTCTACATGTTCTCTAAGAAAATGGTATCTAATTTCTATGTGCTTAGTCCTACTATGTGAGACAGGATTATTTGCAATAGAAATAGCTCTTGTAGAATCACAAAGCAAAGGTGTTCTACTTACTTGAATACCATAGTCTTCGAGCTGGCGTTGAATCCACAAAAGTTGTGCACAGCAGCTTCCTGCAGCAACATATTCTGACTCAGCTGTGGAGATTGCCACACTGGTCTGCTTCTTACTGCTCCAAGACACCAGCCTTCCACCTAGAAATTGACAGGTTCCTGTAGTACTCTTCCTATCTTCCTTGCAGCCTGCAAAATCTGCATCTGAATAACCTGTCAGTACAAAATCTCCATTCCTAGGGTACCAAAGGCCTAGATAAGGTGTGCCCTTAAGATATCTCAAAATCCTTTTTACTGCAGTTAGATGAGATTCTTTAGGGCATGCTTGGTACCTAGCACAAACACTTGTAACATACATGATATCTGGTCTACTAGCAGTCAAATACAAAAGGGAGCCAACTATCCCTCTATACAAAGTTTCATCTACAGGTTTCCCTGCATCATCTTTGCTTAGAGACATACTTGACCCCATAGGAGTTTTCATGGTAGTGGATGATTCCATACCATACTTATTTATCAACTCTATGGTGAACTTAGACTGGCATATGGACAAGCCATCTTCAGTCTATCTTACTTTGAGACCCAAGAAGAACTTAAGTTCCCCCATACTGCTCATTTCAAATTTTCCTTGCATAAGTTTTGCAAACTTTCTACAAAGATTACTTTCAGTAGACCCAAATATTATGTCATCAACATATATTTGGACTAGGATTATCTTTCCTTTAGATTCCCTAAGGAATAGAGTCTTGTCTATTTTCCCCCTTGAGAATTTGTTCTCAATGAGGAAACTAGACAGGGTTTCATACCAAGCCCTTGGAGCTTGTTTCAACCCATACAAAGCCTTCCTAAGTCTATAAACATAATCAGGTTTGAGAGGATCAACAAAACCTGAGGGCTGCTCTACATAGACTTCTTCCTTTAGATTTCCATTTAGGAAAGCTGACTTTACATCCATTTGAAATACCTTGAACCCTTGATATGTTGCATAAGCAAGGAACATCCTGATAGCTTCCAGTCTTGCTACTGGAGCAAAGGTTTGATCAAAGTCAATACCTTCTTCCTGCCTATATCCTTTTGCAACAAGTCTTGCTTTATTCTTCACAATGATTCCATTCTCATCCAATTTGTTCCTAAAGATCCACTTTGTTCCAATGATATTGTGGTCTTTTGGTTTAGGAACAAGCTTCCAGACCTTGCATCTTTTGAACTGATTCAGCTCCTCTTGCATGGCATCAATCCAATGTGAGTCTAGAACTGCTTCTTCAAATTTCTTTGGTTCCACTTGTGATAGGAAACTGGAGTAAAGAACTGTACTCAGATTCCTGCTACTTGTTTGCACTCCTTGTCTTAGATCAGCAATTATCTGATTTGCTGGATGATCCTTTAAGTGTCTATTAGCTGGAGGTAGTCTATCTTCTGGTTGAACACCTCCAGTCTCTTCATTTAGCTGCACCTCTTGGTCTTCTTCAGCATCTAGAGAGTCTTGTACTCCCCCTAGACAGCAACCACCATTTTCCACTTCCTGAGTTGCAGTCGAACCTTCTATAATGGTAAGCTTGTCCATCTTCTCATTTATACCTGTAGAGTTGCATACACTACTTGGCAACTCACTGTTAATCAGTCTTGTTTCATCAAAGACTACATGTATAGACTCTTCTACAACTTGAGTAATCAAGTTGTACACCCTATAAGCCTTACTATTGTTGTTGTACCCAATAAAGATCCCCTCTTGGGATTTGGCAGCAAACTTGATTAGATAAGACTTGCCATTGTTAAGTATATAGCACTTGCAACCAAAGATCCTGAAATAGGATAAATTTGGTTTTCTGCCCTTCACAATCTCATAGGGACTCTTTTTGTGGCACTTGGTGATAGTAGCCCTATTAATTACATGACATGCGGTGTTTACTGCCTCAGCCCATAAATATTCTGGGAGAGAAGTGTCACTCAATAGAGTTCTACCAGCCTCTATCAATGTTCTATTCTTCCTTTCAGCAATACCATTTTGCTGAGGTGTTTTAGGTGAGGAAAATTCTTGAAATATCCCAAATTCTTCACATAGTTTTGTCATACTTTCAGACTGAAATTCAGTACCATGGTCACTTCTGATTTTGACCACTGTACTGTCCAACTCATTCTGAATTTGTTTAACAAAACTATATAAGATACTTTGGGTTTCAGATTTTTGTCTTAGGAAGAATACCCAGGAATATCTAGGATAGTCATCTACTACCACAAATGTGTAGACCTTCCTACCTAGACTGTGAACTGGCATAGGACCAAAAAGATCCATATGCAAGAGGTATAGACACCTCACTGAATCCTTGTTTTCAAGGCAATGAAAGGTGAATTTGGTCTGCTTGCCTTTTTGACAAGCTGAGCATATCCCATCCTTTATACACTTAACTTGAGGACCATTACTCACTAACTCTTTGCTAAAGAGTTGGCCAATAGTCTTGTAGTTAAGATGGGTCAGCCTCTTATACCATTTAACACAATGTGAGTCTCTCTCATCAGCTATAAGACAAATAGGAGAAATATTGTTCTCACACTCAAAATTAAGACAATAAACATTTCTCTTCCTATATCCAGTCAAAATGAACTTTTGATCACTTGACCTTTTGATATGACATCCATTCTTAATAAATGAAATGTCATATCCTAAATCACTCAGCTGACTTATGCTTATAAGGTTGTGTTTCAAACCTTTCACATAGGCCACTTGAGTGATAGTAATCTGATTACTAGAAATGTTACCAAAGCCTTTGATGATTCCTTTTTCTGAACCACCAAAGGTTACTTTAGGGCCATCCTTGATAGGTGTGTAGTCCTTCAGCAACCCCCTTGTTCCAGTCATGTTCCTGGAACATCCACTGTCCAAGTACCATATTGGGGCATGATAGCTTGGACTCACCTGCAACACAGATTACTTAATCTTAGAACCCAAATAACCTTTGGGTCCTTGGTGCAAATTAGTCTGTACTTTAACAAATTTACCTGTAGCTCTTCTAGCAGGCAGATTGCTACTCTCCTTGACACTAGAATTGTGCCAACAATCTAAGGCAAAGTGGCCTACCTTGCCACAACACCATCACTCAAACATGTTGTACCTTTGTTTAGGTACATCCCTAGATGAATTATTTATAGCAGGCTTCTTTTTTATGCTAGAGCTTTGCCTTTAGATTTGGACCTAGCAGTCCAGGTAGGTTTTTTAAACCCTAATCCAGCCTTACCCTTTTGAGGTACAAACTCATCAATCAATGGTAAAACAGATTTACGTTTAGAAAAGCTAGCCACTATCTCTTTCTCTTTCTGAAGTCTAACCTCCAGATTTCTAATCTGATCATTCTTGAAATTGATTGTGCCCATTTGAATAACAGTTATGTTTTTCAATCTGACAATCTCATTCAGTTTTTGATCCAGTAATTTCTCTGAATCTGTTGCAGCCATCTTAAGATCAGCAATTTCCTTAGTCAGAGTTTTGACCAGGTTTTTGCTCTTCTTAAGTTCCTGCAATAGATCTCTATATTCATCAATCAGTTGATGAATATCACCTTCAGATTCAGACCCACTCACATCACTTGATGTAGATGTATCTGACTCTGACTCAGTACTATAAATTGAACTAGAAGAACAACTTTGTACCTTACTTGGTCCAAGCTGATCCTGGCTCTTGTCTCCTTCAGATATAGCCATCAGTCCCTTGCACTGATGGTCTTCATGCTCATAAATTGAGTTCATTAGCTACATGAACTCATCTTCTTCCTACTCAGCAAATAATCCAATGTAGGCTTCAGCTTCTGATTCTATTTCTAAAGATGACTGGTCTGTCAAACTCTTGTCTTTCTTAGCAACAAATGACTTTTCCTTTTTGCTCTTAAACCGAGTCTTCTTTTTGTCAGCTGACTCCTTCCTCTTTTCAGGACAGTCAACCACTACATGTCCCTGTCTATTGCAGTAATAGCACACAATCTTTGAATATGTAGCTTTGCTTGGCTTGGACCTGCTTCTGTCATTCTTAGATGACTTTCTCTTCTGATAGTAGTCATCTTTTGGCTGAGAAGTGGAAGGCTTAGACTTCCACTACCTCTTCTTTAGAAATCTTTGAAAGTGTCTAGTAAAAGCAGCAAAGTCTTCATCACTTTCACTACTATCAAAACTCTTGCTATCTGAATTATTTGTGACAGCCTCAATAATTATATTAGGTGGAGATGGAGACTTGCTTCTATACTTCTTAGTAGCTTCAGTCTTGAAGGCCACAGACTTTTCCTTGTGCTCCACTCTAGTATTCTTCTCTTCATCCTTTCTAGCCATTAATTGCATCTCATAAGATAACAGTTTTTCAAACAAAGTTGGAGGAGGTATATCAGCAAGGTTGGCCACTTCCCTAATGGCACAAATCTTGGTGTCCCAATCCTTAGTCAGGGATCTTATGAACTTGTCATTCAGCTCATAGTTACTGAAGTCTCTTCCATAGGACATCAACTCATTAACTATCCTATAGAACTTCTTGTAATATTCTATAATGTTATCAGACTTTCCTTGTCTGAAGCTTTCATATTCCTGATTTAACATTGACTTCCTATCTTGTCTTACTTCCTCTGATCCCTCCATATAGACTATTAATGTGTCCCACATTTCTTTAGAGGTTTTACAATGAATTAAGTTTTGAAATGTTGAATCATCAATGATACTAACAATTATATTCTGGGCTCTCTTGTCCATAGTGGCCAGGATGATTTCATCTTTAGTCATTTCAGAAAAGTCCTTGGGAGTTTTCTGATTTGCATCCAGAATGGATATCTTCATGGGCACATATGGGCCTTCTTTAACTGTAATATATATCCTTGGGTCAGAAGCTTCCATAAAGAGTCTGACCCTCTCTTTTCATATGCCAAATATCTCTTTTCTACATATTGGCAATTTCATTGACCCCAGCTCCTTGTGATTTTCACCTGAACCCATTTTCTTTATTCTTTCTTGATTCTTAAATCTGCCTTAAGGATCTCACTCTGACTGTTAAGTCCTTCTTTGAGGAACCTTGCTTTGATACCACTTGAAAGAATTAGTGCCTAAACAACTAGAGGGGAGTGAATAGGTGTAATTTTTCTTTTGCTTTAAAGGCAGATAATCTGTTCTTAATTTTAAACAGCAATTGCAAATTCTACAGATATCAGCACAGCAATCACAGAAACAATCATTCACAGAGTTCACACAGTATTTATAGTGGTTTCCCAAGGTTTGGGTACATCCATTTTCCCCCTTCGCCTATGTATCAGTATACTAGATTCGGCCTAACTTCTGCACTTCACCTCAGATCCTCAGATCTTACAGCAGCTCAGAATCCAAACCAGGTTCCTACAACTCAGAGTGTCCTCACTCCTACAACTCAGGCAAACAACCCTACCTCAGCCTTCACCAAGGCCTACAGTCAGAGAATACAGTCTCCTACAACTCAGGCACAAAGCCCTACATCAGTCCTCAACAAGACCTACACTCAGAGATCTAAATCTCCTACGCACAGCCTTTATAAAATAGGCTTACAGCTTAGAACTATACAAGATCCTACAAAAAATAATGTTTACAAAGTAATTAACCACAACCAAGATAGAGAGAGGAGGGTTGGCTGGCTTCTTGATGAGTTCTTGGAAAAACTTGGCAGAGATCAACCTCTCTTAGATTTCTTCAAAGCTTCTTGAATCTGAACTCAGTAGGGTTGAATCTTCTGTGAAGTTGATCTTCAATCAGCTTCTGACTTAAGATTCAGATCTCAATCTGAATCTTTATTTGCAGCCTGGTTCAGCAACTGCTCTTCTTAGATGGAGCTCCCTCTCTCCAACTTCTTCTAGATCTTCTGTCAAAAATCTTCTGTATAATTACTTCTCTCTTAGTTGTTGTTAGTTGGTTGTAATTGATCATATCTTTCTGTTGAAGGAGAAAGTCTTTATATAGTCTTCCTCCATGGTAACCGGCTGATCCAGTATCTAACAACCTTCTGATAGCTCTGACAGTAGTAGTTGACCGGTTAGAAATGGTAGCTGTCAAGTCATCCAGTCACTTCTTGAAATCACTGTCTCTGTCTGAGAGTGTCGAGACTGATCTTCATTATGTGTCGACACAATTAGACTAAGTGTCGACACAAGTGAACTAAGTGTCGACATTAGCCTTGGTGGTGTCGAAACAACACCTTGTGTTGTTGTAACAGCTTCTCGATACTGCTTCTTTAGAATGTGTCAATACTGATTGAGTGTGTCGACACAAACACTTCTTCACTTTAACTTTGCTGAAACTTGCTGTGTGTCGACACATCTCCATTGTGTCGACACAAGTACTTTTTTACTTTAACTTTGTTGAAACTTGATGTGTGTCGACACAGTTGATGTTGATATGTACTTCTGTGTGTCGACACATCTTCTGGTGTCGACACATTTGATGTCAACTAAGCTTCTCTGGGTGTCGACACTGTCTCTGAGTGTCGACACAACTTATGTCGACTATTCTTCACAGTGTGTCGACACTGCCTGTATGTGTCGACACATTTCTTCTGGTGTCGACTCTGCCTTTCCTGGTGTCGACACAATTTACTCCAAGTGTCGACAAAGCTTTTCTCCAGTGTCGACACAAGCCTTCATAAGTGCCGACACTTCTTCTCTAGGTGTCGACACATGGACTTAGAAATTTTTCTACATTTCCTGCAATTACTTAACCTGCACATATAAACTCAAAACACATCAAATACACCTTGATGCATATCATTGAGTATGGTGAGGCTTTTTCAAATCTGGTACACATTTTGCAATGTACCCAACACCGGAAATACCAAAAAACCAGGGAGCATCACAGTCAAGAAGAAAACAAGCTAGTATGCATGGTAATCACTTCATGAGACTTAGGCCTTTTCGCCCGGAGCACTTGCTCCTGCTCGCGATCCTTGTTCTGTAAAAATTTGTGGTAACGTGGGTCAGCAAAGGCTGACCTCTACTGTGTAGCCAACACATCTCCCCCCGGCTGCCCCTAATGGACCCCGGGGTATACCTCCAACCTGCAAGTCAGCACTTCGTATGTCATATACATAAACATGTAAAGCTTTAAAAATAGGTTTGAGTGTCTCAAACAACAAACATGTTTTCTATGTTGAACATATAATTAAAGGGGCCTACTATGCAGCATGTATGCAAACTCGGTCTTCACCCAAGGCACCCTATCGCGTATGCATCTAGCACATCATCATAATATATCAACTGGGTACTTCCAATTTCCCCATCGGTGTCAAACTGCAAACAAAAGGGTACTGCTTTTCACTTAACGGCATACAAGCCGCCACACGAAAATCTTGCCAAGGCCCCACCCTCTCGTGGGTATTAGACCTGTGCTTGCCTGCAAACCCTGACTTCGCACGTCTGGTTTCCATCTCACACACAGACCGATTCTAAAAACCCTTGCTGGACCCCACCCGCTCGTGAGCTTCATTGCCTGGGATTTTCCTATGCATGGCATTCTCGTCAGTCTCATAGAAGGGGACTAGTCTCGCCGGGACACTCTCCCCACATGACTTGCACGTCACGGGATAGCCAGCCGACCACGGAGACAAAGCCGCACCTTAGCACATCACAATTCATATCCTTTCCCCACCCTAATCCATCATTCGCACTGCAACGTTCCCCCGCACCAAGGAAACCATCTACCGCCAACACGGAGCAAACCTCGTCCGGTTTTGGCTACACGTACTCACTCAAAGAAAAGGGGGAAAACACATACATCACAAACGACATCTTGCCGCAACAGATTTCTATAAAATACTTAAGGCTTGCTATGAAACATCACCGAGTCGGACTAACGGTCGCGACTAAGGCTTGATGAGGATTTTATAGTTTTAAAAATGTGTATACAAACTAAAATCTCAAACTAGGAAAGTGCACCTATCGAAATTTAGTGTAGGAAATGTCGTATTTAAACTCGGGGATCGTTGAGTACTTGTATTCACAAGGAAAATCTATTATTTTATCGATTGGAAATTGGTTTTGCGAAAAAGAAAATGTTAAACTAAAAGGAGAAATATGATGATAGGAAAGCTAGCACTTGATCTAGAATCCCTTTGGGCTAGAATAAATTTCCATGAAATGAAAATAAATACAAGCATCTAAATTATAATTTCGACCGCGGAGGTTCCATAGCTACGAAGCGCCTCTCTCGAGAATACGCATTCGAATAACCTTAGGTTGATCGATTAAGACCTCTCGGCCAGTTGAAAAACCTAAGCTTGCTTTAGGTGGTGTACCTCACTAATGGAATTGACTCCAATGCAGAAGAATTTTGCCTTCCTCTCTCGAGGGGTGCATGAAACTCTCTTTTTCCTTGAGTGATCTACTCGTATCCACAACCTCTCGGTAAATCTAGGATACAGATCTTAAATCGAATAAACATAATTTGCAACTTATGAATTCGAAGAAGTTAAATTCAAAGATAAATCGAAGTGCATAAAAATAGAGAGCTTGATAAATTGAGATAAAAAGAAGAAATTTATTCCATTCCAAAGTTCATCATGATCAAGTGCTAATTGAAAATTAGTTACTCATCATGATGGGAGAATTACATGAAAGGTTGAAGAGAGACATTGTTGGATCCCTAGTTGGATTTGGGCTAGGTTCACTAAATTAGGATGTTCGACCCAACATGTATAGCTAGGGTCATGTATGAGTCCTAGTGTCTAGGCCATGTCCTTAGAGTCAACACCACATGGACCAGCCATCAACAGACTGCAGAAGACTCAGGATTTAGAGAAATTTCAAAGACTCAGAAAATGAGTTCGACATTCGTCGAACTCAGGTCGACGAAAGTCGTGCTCAGCTCGACGAACTCAGAGACAATTCTCTGAGCTGAGCTCGACAAACATGGTTCTCATGTCGACGATCTCTGGACACTATGCTTTAACATTCCAAGTCCAGAATTCTTCTCACTGAACTCCAGTCGACGAAGTTAGAATATCAGCTTGACGAACTTGGATCTTAGGTCGACGATTTCTGGATCATCTACTTCAACATTTTAAGACAAGAAACACTTAAATATTCTAAGTCCAGAATAATACTTCAGTCGACGAATTCATGTTCTCAGTTCGACAAACTTGGACCACAATCCTGACAAGTTTTATCAAGTAGCAGTTAGCAGTTCTCAGCTCGACGAAATTAATTCTCAGGTTGACGATTTCTGGATACTTCACTTCAACATTCGAAAGTCCAAGAATCATTTCTCAGAACACTAGTCGACGAAGTCAGAATCTCAGCTCGACGATCTTGATGCACAGAGTTGGCAAGGCTCTGGAGAAAGAAGTTATCTGTTCTTAGTTCGACGATCTTGGATCTCAGCTCGACGAACAAAGATTATCTAGTCGACAAACATAACTTCTCACCTCGACGAACTCAGGACCCAGGTCGACGAATTCTGTTCTCTGCTCGACGATTTATGTGCTGTTCCAGACATGGACTTTTCCTCTCCTCTGTCCCTTAGTTTATTGCGATAATTCCTGAGTAATCAATGCTTAACATTCTTTGAATATTACTGTCAGACGCATCATTGATTATGAACTTCATCAGGATTATTGCTTGCCGCTTTTCAATGGGACAGTTGGGGAAATCAATCAACGCAAATATTCTCCAGGCCGTCAGCATTGAATGAAGGAAGAAATTCAAAATTCAGAAGGAAGATTTCATGGAAAATATAAAAAGGATTTTTCCTCTTTCTTCCAAGAGACAGTGTATAGGACTTTTCTTATTCCTTCTCGTCTGAACACAGAGAACAACATACACAGGGCAATAACACAGTAAAGATACAAGAAGCCCTAGCCCTTGACCAAAGAAATCACAGCAAGCTGAAGAAGAAGAAGAACATACATTCAAGTCAAGAGTCTTCTTCCTTCTTCATCTCAGGATTCTTCAAAGGACAACAAACACTCTATCTGTCAAGAAGCTCCTAGATACCTGCTGGTCAAGGTGAAAATATTGAAGGCCTACTCACCCTACAACAAGGCTCAAATCTTCTTGAGTTCAATACCTCAGGGGGAGCTTTTGCTAACATCATATATCCACTAAGTCTTCTCAGTTGTATTTTGAGAAATAGAAGACATAATCACTCTCTCATCCCTCACTGTAAAAAGGGTTCTTTAACTCCCTTCGAAAGTTATTATTGGTTGTAAGTCTCCTGATCAAAAGACTTCGGTTGGTTTTTGAGCACCTGATCAAAAACTCATTGGTGGCAGTCACCTGATCAAAAACCTGCTAGTGGATTCCTACCAGGGTGGTAGAAGAGTGGATGTACCCAGGTTGGGGAACCACTATAAAATTCTTGTGTTGTCTGGTTGCACTTTTTCTTTTGTTCTTGTTGTGGTTGTACTAGCTAGGTTGCTGTGTTTATGATATTTGGTTTTGCTGTGCATGTGATAGTGCTAGATTAATTTATCTTAGGTCTGTTTTTATTTACAGCAAAAAGTTCTTAAGTTTTCAAGATACCCTATTCACCCCCACCCCCCTCTAGAGTATTTCAGATCTAACCCTTACTTTCAATTGGTATCCGAGGAAGGTTCCTTTGGTTGTACAAGTTAACCCTTGAACCAAAAGATCCTGTGTTAGATCTGAATTTTACTTATATTAAGTTTATATTCACAGCATGACACAGAACAAAGACTATGCAAGCACCAGATCTCCAGTGTGCAACCTAAATAAGTTTGCAATCTGGAAGGCAAGAATAAAATTATATATGAATTTTATTGATGAGGACATCTACAACTCTATTTTGACAGGTCCTCCCCAAGCAACTGCCTCTACATCTACAGCAGCTTCAAACACTAATGCAGTTCCACCACCTGAGTGGACTGAAGAACAAAAGAAAGCCAAGGTTGTTGATGCCAAGGCCATGAACACTCTGGCCCAAATAATGTTAGATGACATTTTCCAAAGAGTGGCTGAATGCACATCAGCTAAGGCCATTTGGGACTCTCTCAACCAAATGGTAGCTGGATCAGCTGATGAGAGGAAAGATAGAAGATCAAATCTCATATCCCAATATGAGAACTTCAAGAAGGAGGAAGCAGAATCTATTGCAGATATGTACAACATGCTGAGCTCAATCATCAATGAGTTGAAGACCTTGGATAAGGACATCACCCTCATTGAGGTGAATGACAAAATCCTTATGTGCTTCCCAAGCTCATGGGATTCAAGGATCTGGCCAATCAAGGAGGCCAAAAGCTTAAATGAGATTTCCACTGAATCTCTTTTGGGAAAGCTCAAGTCCTATGAGTAGCTAATTAAAAACAGAGAAGCAACAGAGCAAAGGACACCTCCACCAGCAAGGAAGGAACACAATCTGACATTCAAGGCTGTTGAATAATCTGAAGCCTCAACAATCAATGAAGAGTTGATGAGTCTCTTTGCCAAGAGAGTTTATAAAAAGGCAAGGAAAGATTTCAGAAGAAAGTCATCCAGGCAGGAAGACAAGCTAAGGTATGACAAAACCCCTACTAAAGAGGTAGTTTGCTTTGGCTGCAGGAAACCTAGACACTTCATCTCAGAGTGTCCAGAGAATCAAAAGAAAGAAAGAATAAGAGAGAAGGATTCAAGAAGACAACAAAGCAGCAGGCCTTCCTCCAGCAAATATAAAAAGAAGGAGAAAGGCTTTGTAGCTGAATCTTGGAGTGAAACTGAAGATGATTCCACATCCTCCAGCTCCAATGAAGAAGAAGAAGAGGCAAGGACCAAGGAAGTCTGCCTCATGGCCATTGATGCCTCTAGAAGTCAATCAGATGAAGAAGATGCACTTGACAATGAAGTAGCTTCTGAATCAGAAGCTGATCAGGTATTGCCCTCTTTTGACTATAATTCTGATAATTTCAAAATTGAATATAAGACTATGTGCATTGACTTAATAAATTCTGAAAAGGAAATCAAAACACTTAGGAAAAAATTAGCTAATCAAGAAACTCTGATTGCTGAAAACACCAAGTTAAAAGAAGAACTTACACCAGCTAATGAACAAATTATTGCTTTAAAAACTGAACTATGTGAGGCCAAACAACTTGAGAAATCTCTCAATGGGAAAAGCCTTAAACTGATGAACATCACAAACACAGTCAATGCTAGACTAAATGGCAAAATGGGCTTGGGTGCATCATCAAGTTTACCCCCCATACTGAAGAAAAATATATTATCCACACCAATAAAATTTGTATCTGCTAAGGGTAAAGAAAAAGTAGATAGTAACAATTCCAATCAACCTGAAATTAAACACAAAAATAAGGAAAGAAGAAAGGATAAGAAAATTAATATGCAGAATAATGTTCAACAGATTTCGTCGAACTCAGATCGACAAAATATGGCCAGTTCGTCGAACTCAAGTCAACGAATGCTGAACACAAATCGATATAATAATCATTCGTCTTACTGCGATCGACGAACTGTGTATGGTTCGTCGAGCAGAGATCGACGAATTTGGGGCACAGAAAATGAACATGTTCATTCTCTGAGCAGAGATAGACGATCTCATCCCGTTTCGTCGAAATCTGGTCGACGAACTCATAACATTTTGTCGAACCCAGAAAGACTTAATAAAAGTCATAACTTTAACAACAACTCTAATAAATCTAGGAAACCTTTTAATCAAGTGGCTGATTGGATAATTTCTCCTTGAAGATATCACCCCTTAGGCTATAAATCACAATCTAAATTTTCTGTCATGTCAAGCTTTTCTTATCAACAATATAAAGGACCCAAGGTAACCTGGGTCAAGAATAACTAACTATTTTCATTGCAGGAAAAGAGCTGTCCTGCTGTAAATCAACAATGGTATCTGGACAATGGATTCTCCAAGCACATGACTTGCAGCAAGGATAACTTAAACAACTATAAGTCCAAGCTGGGACTAAAGGTTATCTTTGGTGATTCAAATTGGGGCCAATCAAAAGGGTTTGGAGAAGTAAAGATTGGAGCAGTCACTTTCAAGAAAGTGACATATGTAAGTGGACTCAAGCATAACCTCATCTCCATAAGCCAACTATGTGATGAAGGTTATCAGGTACACTTCAACTCAAAATCCTGTATTATTTCTAATAAAGAAAACAAAAAGTTTTAATTAGAAATAGACAAGGAAACATATACTTAGTTGATTTTCATTCTGCACCTTCAGACATTTGTCTACTTAATTTAGTTAGCAATCAAAATGAACTATGACATAAAAGACTAGGACATATAAACATGAATAATATTACTAGGATATCTAAAGACAGCCTTGTAAGAGGCTTACCTTCTGGCCCCTACAAGAAGGAAGGCCTTTGCAAGGCTTGTCAACTAGGCAAGCAAACTAAATCTAGCTTTAAATCAGTTAATAAAAGTGATTCACCTAGGATTTTGTACTTGCTACACATGGACCTATTTGGATCTATTGTTGTACAAAGCCTAGGAGGGAAATCCTATACTCTAGTCATTGTAGATGACTTCTCAAGATTCACTTGGGTGTTCTTTCTGAGATCTAAGTCAGATACCTTTAAAGTTCTTATAGATTTTCTCAGGACCATACAGATTGAGTACTCTACACATGTTGTATTGATCAGAAGTGATCATGGTACAGAGTTTAAGTCTCTTCTTATGCATGAGTTCTGTGAGAAGGAAGGTATCAAGCACTGCTTCTCATCTCCTAGAACTCCCCAACAAAATGGGGTAGCTGAAAGGAAGAATATAACCTTGATTGAAGCTGCAGGCACATTACTTACAGATGATTACATGACCCTATCCTTTTGTGCAGAGGCTATAAGCACAACAAACTATGTACTGAACAGAAGCCTAATACATAAACTTAAGAATAGGACTCCCTATGAATTGCTTAAAGGGAAGAAACCTAAAATCACATATTTTAAAGTATTTGACTGTATATGTTACATACATAATAACAACAAGAAATATATTAGAAAGTTTGAAGCTAAGGCTGAAGAGGAAATTTTTCTAGGATATTCCCAATTAAGCAAAGCTTATAGGGTGTTTAATAAATCATCTTTAAAAATTGAAGAATCAATTCATGTCACTTTTGATGAGGCTAACATATCATATAAGAATAAAGAAATTTCTACCAATAGCACTTTGCAGGTACCTCACTTGTGTGAGAAAATGGATGAATTAAACCTTCCACAAGAAGCTATAACACCCTCTCCTCCACAAGTTGTTGAAGACAGTGAAGATGAATCTTTGGAAGAGGTTGAACCTCATTCAACAGCAAACATAATTCCACAAGAGGAATTAATTCCAAATGCTGTTACTGAACCAACTCCACTCACTGATCTTGTCACACTAAGGGATCACCCTAGATCCCAAGTGATTGGAGACATAATAGTAGGTGTACAGACAAGGCATCAACTCAACCAAGATGTGATGCATGTTTGTTTCCTCTCTC
The DNA here is from genome assembly GCA_039583875.1 of Platanthera guangdongensis. Lineage (NCBI taxonomy): Eukaryota > Viridiplantae > Streptophyta > Magnoliopsida > Asparagales > Orchidaceae > Platanthera > Platanthera guangdongensis. The sequence continues at coordinate 130,560,372 of CM077153.1, read as the reverse complement.
AAGTTGAGCCTCAATCCATAAAAGATGCTGAGCAAGATCCCCACTAGATCATTGCAATGTAAGAGGAACTCAACCAATTTGAGAGATGTAGAGTTTGGGATTTAGTTCCAAGACCCAAGACTACTACCCAGTCATTGGAACTAAATGGGTATACAGAAATAAACTAGATGCCCATGGTGTAATTGTGAGGAACAAGGCTAGGCTTGTTGCTCAAGGATATAGGCAAGAAGAAGGCGTAGACTATGATCAAACCTTTGCACCAGTTGCAAGGTTAGAAGCAATCAGAATCTTCCTTGCCTATGCTGCATACAAGAAGTTCAAAGTCTATCAGATGGATGTAAAGAGTGACTTCCTGAATGAAGTACTGAAAGAAGAGGTTTATGTTGAACAACCTCCAGGTTTTATCTCTCCAACTCATCTCTCATATATTTTTAGATTGCATAACGCTTTTTATGGTCTAAAGTAAGCTCCAAGAGCTTGGTATGAGACCTTAGCTAGCTTTTTGATAAAGCATAAATTCACTAGAGGTATAGTAGATAAAACATTGTTCAATAGGCACCGTAAGGGTAAAACTTTGTTAGTACAAATATATGTAGATGACATTATATTTGGGTCTACTGATTCCACGCTATGCAAGAGGTTTTTTGACCTCATGCATTCAAAGTTTGAAATGAGTAGCATGGGTGAACTCTCCTACTTCCTTGGTCTCCAAGTGAAGCAGCTACCTGATGGCATCTTCACCTCCCCTGCTAAATATGCTAAAGAGGTTCTTAAAAAGTTTAGGATGGCTGATGCCTCAGCAAAGAAAACACCTATGACTACTAATGCTATAATAGACACTGATGAACATGGGAAACCAGTTGATCAGAAACTATATAGGGGCATTGTTGGGTCCCTATTATATCTTACAGCTAGCAGACCTGATATAATGTTTGCCACATATCTTTGTGCTAGGTTCCAAGTGAACCCTAAAGAATCTCACCCAATTTTTCTAAAAAGAATTTTGAGATATATAAAGAGTTTTCCTAGTCTAGGCCTTTGGTATCTTACTGAGTTAGAATTTGATTTAACTGGATATTCAGATGCTGACTTTGCTGGATGCAGGGTAGACAGGAAAAGTACCTCATGAATTTTCCAATTCCTAGGTATGAGATTAGTGTCTTGGTTCTGTAAGAAACAATCATCTGTGTCCACATCAACCGCTGAAGCAGAATACATTACAGCTGGCAGTTGCTGTTCTCAGATGTTGTGGATTAAAAACCAACTCCTAGACTATGGTTTCAACTTAAATAATTCAACTCTACTATATGATAACACAAGTGCTATATCCATAGCACAAAATCCAGTCCATCACAGTAGGACTAAACATATAGACATTAGGCATCATTTCATTAGAGAGTGTGTAGACAAAAATAAAATCAAACTTATCTATATCTACACTGATTTACAAAGAGCTGATATTTTCACCAAACCCTTGGATGAAAGAAATCACTTGTTCTTTATAAATCAGCTGGGCATGATCAATTGAGAAGCTTTGATTTAACTTCTGTCTGGACTCGACGAATTTTTCAAAGTTCGTCGAATGGAGTTCGACGAACTGGGAAAAGTTCTTTAGATATTCGTCGAACGGAGATCGATGAACTCTCTGTGAGTGAAGTTGTTTTCGTCGAACGGAGGTCGACGAATCTGCTTCAGAAAACTTTCGTCGAACGGAGCTCGACAAAATGTTTTCAAATCTTCAGACTGTGCTCGACGAATTATTTAACTACAAATTATTTCGTCGATCTCAGATCGAAGAATTATTTATTTTTCGTGGAACAGAGTTTATCGATTCGTATTCCAAAAAATCTTATATCTAGGTTTTTCTTCGACCTCCGTCCCGCGCTTTCAGTTCCCTTGCACTTGATCGTCGTTTTCTCTCTTGCAGGTGCATCATGGCGATTTCGGCTACTGCTTCCTCTACAATGAAATTCGACATGGGATTTGACATTGATTTTGATTCCTTCCTGTTTTCCGATCAAATTTTAGTGGAAATATTGATGTTATTTGAAGAGCAACAACTCAAACAGTTTATGACGGCCAGAATTAAGATTGCCATGACAGAGGTTAAAGAATGGGTTTTCACTTCTACCACAGCAGACGATTCAATGGCAGGAACGATTTCGGGTACCTCCGTTTCCCTCTCCCCAAATATACTAACCGACATTTTCGGTCTACTAAATGGTGAGGAAGACATCGAACTGGATACTGAATAATATAATGATATGTTGAATAAAATGGGTCATTGTGGCGATAACCCCAACAAACTACTCAAGAACTTATCGACAGAATACAAGTTACTAGCTGATGTGGTCGACAAAGTGCTGTTTTGTAAACACATAGCACATGATTCTATAATAAGGCAGCAGTTCTTAGTAATGGCTGCGTTAGTAGAAAGGAAAAGAATTAACTAGGGCCCGTTATTGTTTGATTTGATTAAGAAGAAAAACAACAAGAAAGAAGTTTGTTTCGGCCGGATACTGGGCATTTTTCTACAGTAAAAGGCCTCTGAACACTTGGTCTCAACAACAGTGTTCATTAATCCTCAAAAAGGCTCACTGCTGCTCTCTTTGGCAGATGGGAAAGGAGGATCACCAAGCGCACCAAAGCTGCCTCCTCATCCAAGCCTTCTGAAAGCACTAGAGCTTTCACAACCGCTCATAAAACCCCAGCATAAGCCCCCTCCACCTCCACAATTCCTTCTTCTCCTCAACACCAACAACAACAACCACTCCACATTTCTACACCTCCCTCCTCTCCTACATTCTCTCCACCTCCATCCTCTCCTCCAATAAATCTCACCTCACTCCAATCCACGGAAATCCCATCTTCTCCCACTTAGGAATCCATACACCCCTCTCCTTCCCAATCACTATAACCCTCCCCACCTCAATCCCCTCTTCCACCTCATTTAACCACCACAAATCCTGACGCCTTTATCTCCTCCCACACATTCAATCTGGTGATTCCCCCATCATCCCCACATCAAGCATCCATCCCCATAGCTGAAATTCCATCTTCTGCACCTGACCACACACACCAAGATATGTCTGGTGCCTTCTCTGTTTGCTCAAATTATGGTCACCACAATCCCTACTCCTCCACTGCTCCAGAATCTCTTTATTTAAATTTCTCTGATATTGCAAAGGACTTGCTTTCAAAATCTTCTCACTCCTGCTCTAGCCCTCTCACTTCTTCCCTCAAACACTCTCTCTGCCACAGTTGCTGCTTTATCCCCTGTCCCTTCTTCTTCCGGGGGACTGGCTTCAGGACCTTTTGCAGCCAGTCAGGTGGAGATGCTTCATGATGAATAAGCTCCAGTGAATGCAGCAGCAGAAATAGTAGTAGCAGAAGAAGAAGCAGCAAAAACAACAGCAGAAGCAGAAGCAGCAGCAGCAAAAGCAGCAGCAGCAGAACTTGATTCCTTCACGACTAATTCTTCAGAAGATGCAGATCCTTCTACAATAATAGATTTGATAGACTCAGATACTAAAATGGATGAGTCCGTGTTGGCTGTGATAGATACTGATGGTGATTATATTATCAATCCCACAGTTGATCTGATGAATTTGTTGAAAGTTTTTGATACAGTTTATTTCAGTGAACTTCCAGAGTATAGTATAAAGCCATCTTTGGCTATAGTCCCTTATACATCTCCCATAAGCCCCAAGGTTTCTAAGCAACTAAAGGCCAGTTTTGCTATAACAAAGGTTCTAGCCATTCCATCTCCACCAAAAGATGCTCCCCTCATTACTTCATCTCCACCCAGAGCTGATCCCCTCACTATTGCATCCCCTCCTGCCCCAACTTTAGTCATGGACGATTCCCCAATGCATGATCTAGATGAAATGATCATGGCTGACATAGAAGAAGAAAATAAATCAGTTATTGAAAGCACTGATATGCACAACTCTCCTGCTCCAGCTCTAGCTCCTCCTCCAGTTCTCTCTCCAGCTCCTACTCAGGCAGAAAAGCCCATTGATAAATCTGTACTAAAAGCTATTGATGCTGTATATGATGCTCCTCAAGACTCTTATGATGAGGATGATGATGAAGAGGACTCTAATGATGAGCCTAGGAAAAAGAAAGTTTCCAAGAAAAGAAAAGCTCCTCCAACTCCTTCCCCAAAACCAAATCCAGCAAATGACACTCCATATTATATACTGCAGAAAATCACACCTTATAAGGGCATGCCAGCATGGATGTGGTTGTCCAAGAACCAACAAAAAGAAAGAAAGAAAAGCAGGAAGTACTCCCCTCCTCCTCAGAGATATAGAAAGGATCCTCCTCCTCCTCCACCTGCTGCTGGTGCTTCAAGTTCTTCAACTAAGAGGACTACCCAGTTTCAAACCTATCAGAGACATCAGGGTAGGTCCTCCTCTTCTTCGGGAAGCAGCCAGCAGAGGCAATATTCATCTGGCAAATAGCATCAACAACAGCAACAAATTACTGAACATAAAGCTGAAAGCCCAAAAAGACCTGCCTCCCCTCCTATACCCTTTGAAGATCCAGAGACAGCTACAACTGCAAGGATGGCCAGGTTCCAGGAACTGGTTGGCCTATCCATGATTAATAAAGCAAAAGCTAAAGGAAAGGATCCTTCTCAATATTCAACCATGTCTAAATACAGGAAGGAGGAACTCAATAGGTTTGTTAAAGCTAATAAATTATTTAATGTTGATGATTATATGAAACTGCATCTAGAAGCTGTAGTGACAAGGGCTACCTCCCTTAATATCATTAGAGCTACTGACATGACAATGACAAAGACACAAGCAGCCAATCCAAATAGGGAGATCAAGTTTACTCAGCTAGGTGAAAAAGCTAAAGAGGAGAAGCACAAGGAGCCCAAGAAGAAGAAAATAAACTTTAAACTGTTTACTGTCTCTTTGATTATTTAAAACTGTCTGTTTTTATTCTGATACAAAGCTCTCTGTATATATATATCTGCTGCATATGTTAAAATTCCTGCCAGATATTTTTTTCTTGCTTTGTTATTAATGTAAGTCTGTAATTAGTGACCTTACCCAAATAGGGGGAGATTGTTGGATCCCTAGTTGGATTTGGGCTAGGTTCACTAAATTAGGATGTTTGACCCAACATGTATAACTATGGTCATGTATGAGTCCTAAAGTCTAAGCCATGTCCTTAGAGTCAATACCACATGGACCAGCCATCAACAGACTGTAGAAGACTCAGGATTTAGAGAAATTTCAAAGACTCAGAAAATGAGTTCGACGTTCGTCGAACTCAGGTCAACGAAAGTCGTGCTCAGCTCGACGAGCTCAGAGACAATTCTCTGAGCTGAGCTCGATGAACTTGGTTCTCAGGTCAACGATCTCTAGACACTATGCTTCAACATTCCAAGTCCAAATTCTTCTCACTGAACTCCAGTCAACGAAGTTAGAATATCAGCTCGACGAACTTGGATCTTAGGTCGACGATTTCTGGATCATCTACTTCAACATTTTAAGACCAGAAACACTTAAATCTTCTAAGTATAGAATCATACTTCAGTCGACGAATTCATGTTCTCAGTTCGATGAACATGGACCACAATCCTGATAAGTTTTATCAAGTAGCAGTTAGCAATTCTTAGCTCGACGAAATTAATTCTCAGGTCGACGATTTCTGGATACTTCACTTCAACATTCGAAAGTCCAAGAATCATTTCTCTGAACACTAGTCGACGAAGTCAGAATCTCAGCTCGACGATCTTGATGCACAGAGTTGGCAAGGCTCTGGAGAAAACATTTATCTGTTCTTAGTTCGACGATCTTGGATCTCAGATCGATGAACAAAGATTATCTGGTCGACGAACATAACTTCTCAGCTCGATGTACTCATGACCCAGGTCGATGAATTCTGTTCTCTGCTCGATGATTTATGTGTTGTTCCAGACATGGACTTTTTCTCTCCTCTATCCATTAGTTTATTGCAACAATTCCTGAGTAATCAATGCTTAACATTCTCTGAATATTACCGTTAGACGCAGCATTGATTATGGACTTCATCAGGATTATTTCTTGTCGCTTTTCAATGGGACAGTTGGGGAAATCAATCAATGCAAATATTCTCCAGGACGTCAGCATTGAATGAAGGAAGAAATTCAAAATTCAGAAGGAAGATTTTATGGAAAATATAAAAAGGATTTTTCCTCTTTCTTCCAAAAGACAGTGTATAGGGATTTTCTTATTCCTTCTCGTCTGAACACATACACAGGGCAATAATATAGTAAAGATACAAGAAGCCCTAGACCTTGACCAGAGAACTCACAGCAAGCTGAAGAAGAAGAACATACATTCAAAATAAGAGTCTTCTTCCTTCTTCATCTCAGGATTCTTCAAAGGACAATAAACACTCTATCTGTCAAGAAGCTCCTAGATACCTACTGGTCAAGGCTGAAATATTGAAGGCCTACTCACCCTATAGCAAGGCTTAAATCTTCCTGAGTTCAATACCTCAGGGGGAGCTTTTGCTAACATCATATATCCACTAAGTCTTCTCAGTTGTATTTTGAGAAAGAGAAGGCATAATCACTCTCTCATCCCCCATTGTAAAAAGGGTTCTTTAACTCCCTTCAAAAGTTATTCTTTGTTGCAAGTCTCCTGATCAAAAGACTTGGGTTGGTTTTTGAGCACCTGATCAAAAGCTCATTGATGGCAGTCACCTGATCAAAAACCTACTAGTGGATTCCTATCAGGGTGGTAGAAGAGTGGATGTACCCAGGTTGGGGAACCACTATAAAATTCTTGTGTTGTCTAGTTGCACTTTTTCTTTTGTTCTTGCTGTGGATGTGCTAGCTAGGTTGCTATGTTTGTGATATTTGGTTTTGTTGTGCATGTGATAGTGCTAGATTAATTTATCTTAGGTTCTGACATGATTAAAGAAAGACTTGAAAATAAAAGCTACACTATGAGTTTAAAATGCAAGAAATATAGTAAATAAAACAGAACTAGAGCTCCCAAAATACCCTCCTCAGTTTCTGGAATTGCCTGGAATTTATAGGCAAGTTTGCTGGATGGTCACGCCCCTAGGTCACACCCGTGACCTAGGGCATGTCGGGTTCGGAACCGTCGTCTTCAAGTCTTCAGAACATTGGTGCGAAACCGCCAAAAATCATTAATTGGCGGGTCATGCCCCTTGGCACGCCCGTGACCTAGGGCGTGTCTTGTCGGTTGCTGAAAACGACGGGAAGCAGAAATGGTGGGAATAACTCCGGCCGTTGTTGGAAGGGTCACGCACATGGTCACGCCCGTGACCATGGGCTTGTCTTACAAAAACTGCCAGGTCTTGAAACTGCTGCATTAACTTGGCATGCTGGGATGTCACGGTTTGTAGTCACGCCCGTGACCAATATGTCACGCCCGTGCGAGGGCGTGTAACTTTAATCGGACGTGGATCGGAGGCCTGGATCATCATCAGCGTGTCACGCCTGGCTGACACACCCGGGTCAGCATGGACACGCCCGTGACCAATGGTCGTGTACTTTTAATTGATGTGGCAGTGAGCTTTGATAAAGTGTTGGTGGAGCTAAAACAAAAGGAAGGGTATAGACACAAATTGGCTTAGCAAAGATAAAATGTTAGGTAGGGGTGCAAAGGCTCAAACTTGCCAAAAGAAGTGCTCAAATAATTTTTATGCAAATGAGTTTAACCTATGCAAAGTCTTGAGAATAGCTAGAGGGCAAGTTCGAGACATCGAGAAAGAATACCTCTTTCTTGATCCGCGAAATCTCACTCTAGTAAAATTCTACACACTCTCCTAAACTATTCTTAGATTTTACCGGTTTTAAAGTAGAAGTAAAATAAACTATTTTTACGCATTTAGAAAAATAAAAATCTAATTGTATGCTGAATGTTTAATTCTACTTAAATTCTACAAACATGTGCACTTGACTAGAAACACAACATGGCCAATAGTTCTACTCCAAAATTCAAAATTCAATTTAAGTATCAAAATCTTCTAAACACTATGTAAAAGTTGAATACTATGGATGTCGCATGTGAATAAATATAGAAATAAAGATTTCTCTAATTTTAAAATTAACCCTAATTGTTTTGTTATTTCTTAGACTTCCCGAGGTATATCTTGTGAAGGGCTCTCACAGGTACTAGGAGGTAAGATGGGGTGATATCCCAAACGTCCCTTTCTAAGAAATTTAATTTTGATTTTCTAAAGTTTTTTGAATTTTTTAATATTTATGTTTTTTTTTTGTGAAGTAAAAATAAAATTTGAAAATTGAGAAAAAAAAATTTAAAAATTTTTTGAATAATTTTTATGATTTTTTTGTATGTTTTGCTTGAGAAATATTCCCCCATACTTAAACAATACATTGTCCCTAATGGAAAAAGGTGACTTCCCTGAAGCGGGCAAATCAACACCAAAGTGTACCTGTAAGACATGACTAAAGCAAAACATATTTTTGATATTTTTTAATAAAAATAAAAGATACGGGGCAAGTGAAAAGAAAAGATACAAAGATACATGACAACCGACTACAACCCCAAGGAGAAGAACTACTCCTCATCGCTAGCATCCCCCAGTGGCGGATAATGAGTGCGCAGAGTCATGAACTCACAGGTAATATATGCCACGGAAGAAGCGTGGCTCTGCTCCAGCGCGGTAAAACGTGCATCAAAATTAGTAAAACGGCTATCAAAATTTGTCTGCATCTGATTTAGGCGAATGTGAATCAACCCAAATTGATGTTCACAATAGTTTTGAGGGTCGGCCGCTGGGATAGAGGGCATAGGAGGTGGCAGAATCGGGGGAGAGTGAGGAGCACCGCAGGGACCGACACCGAAATCAAGATCAAGATCCCTGCCACAAACCACTGGGGGGATAGCCTCAAATTCTCCATCTCATCGCCGCGCAAGGCCAAGGGCCTAGAGGGTCTAGAACTGAATGACTTGCGGCGTCTGAACGCAGCTCAGTCGTGGAAGAGCATCCCAAAGACCGATCTGCTTGGCGAGAAAAGTGCTGAAGTTCCCACCGTGCACTGCTCCCAACCTCACATTTTTGGCTTGGTCGAAAGAAAATTGCGAGCATATAACTAAGGTTGAGCGGGACCCGGTAAAACATACTATATAAATATAATAAATCTTCCCGAGTCACCACTCCATGGCTATCGTAGCAAGCAGAAAGAGTAAAGGTGAGGAGGTTGTGGAGAATGCGCAAGGCGGGGGAAATGAGGTGGCTACCTTTAGATTTCTTTGGGGTGTAGGGTGCGGTGTCATTACTGAGTTCTGCCCAAAAGGTGAGAAGGTTGACATCGGGAGGGAAATCAGTAAGGAGACCGAGATAGGCGGGAGATTGGGAGAAAGCCTCTGAGTAAAAGCCCATGGCAACATTGAGTTGGCGGATGGTGAGCTGATGCATCACGCCACCCATGCGAAAGATGATGAAATCATCATTCACCACCCAACGGAACTCAAATGATGCCCAGAACTCGACGGTGAGCTCAAGGAAGGCGTGCTCCGAAATGGAGAAGTGGGAACTCCATCCAAGGGTGGATAGAAATTCCCGAACCAAATCAGCAGATCCAAAGGTGGCGAGGATGCCCAATCCAAGATGTGTAATACGCCAAGGGGTTTGGAGCGTAGGCGATCGCTGCATTCCTGCTGGGTTTGGTTTTCAAATAGGAGCATGGCTTCTACCGCACCGGGATCCGCAGGGTGCTCGGAGGAGGAAGCGGTGAAGCGAGGGTGGTGGCGAGGCATAGTGGAAGGAGGGAGGAAAAAGGGGGGTTTCGGGTTGGCTAAGTGAAGGAGGAGGGCTGGATGGTGTGGAGGAAACAATGGGGAAGAAATCCTATTTATAGGATTTTCGGTTTGGTCACGCCCCCTGTCATGCCCGTGACAGGGGGCGTGTACCTAAAGAAATTCAGAAAAAAAGATGATCTGAGACGCCCTGTCTCGGATTCGCTGGTCACGCCCCATATCACGCCTGTGACATGGGGCGTGTACTTTAAAAAAAGAAAAGGGCACAAGAATCCGATGCTCCCAGCATCGGATTCGCGGGTCATGCCCCAAAGTCACGCCCGTGACTCTGGGGCGTGTGGCATAAAATATGCGAGCTGGAAAGCATCGGAGGCATTGACCAAGTCAATGCCTTGGATTCGATGGACACGGCCCAGGGTCACGAGCGTGACCCTGGGGCGTGTAACTGAAAATGAAAAAAAATTGAGTGGCCTTGGGTTTGCGGATTCCCGGGCAAGTCACGGCCGTGACTTGCCTCTGTCACGGGCGTGACATGAATTGTCACGGGCGTAAATGGGCAGAAAGATTCATGTTCCCTAATCCATTTCATCGAACAAAGTTCCGCGCTGGTCACAACCGTGACCATTGAAGGTCACGCATGTGTTCGTAACGGAAGACGAACAAGAAACTGCGCTTGACGAAACCACTCTCGGGTTGCGCAAGACGAACAAAACACAGCTCTGTCACGCTCGTGACCCTTAGGTCACGCCCGTGACAGAGGCGTGTACGAACAGAATTTTTTTTATTTTTTTTGCAAATATTTTTTTTTACAGAAATAAAAGAAACTACATAAAAATTACCGACATGAAGAACTCGCATGAAGTTGACGTTCGAACCCGATCGATCGTCACGGCGCAAAGATTCTTCAACCCTGAAAAATCTCAAAGATAAAAATAAAAAGGAATGTTAACCATGGGGTGCCTCCCATGAGCGCTTTGTTTATGGTCGTTGAGCTCGACCATAGTGATGCGCGTAACGTTATGGGTTTTTCAGAAAGATAGGCCAATGCATGAACGGGAAGTGTGGAACCCTCTGCTAGAGATAAATTTTGTAAATGATCTAACACGTGTACAAGTTCTAAAGTTGGAGGTTCCTCAAACGAATTTCTTAAGGGGTCACTACCTAATCCAATAGTTTCTAAAATAGGTGTGCGTGTGACCAAATGGTTATCACTAATTTCATGAGAAATTAAAGTTTCAAAATTGTCATCATGAAAAATTGGCACATAAAAATTTTCATAAAATAAGATGGAGCCTTCTTCGGGAGAAGCCTCCAAATAGTAACACGAGTCGTCATTTGAGATCGAATGTTTCATAAACGGGTCAATAATTAAGGTAACTTCTTCATCTCCGACTCTAAGGAGAAGTTTACCGTTACTAACGTCTATAATGGCACGTGTGGTGGCGAGAAAAGGGCAACCGAGAATGAGTGGTTTCTCGGTATCCGCTTCGATGTCAAAGATGACGAAATCTACCGGAAAGATAAATTTGTCAACTTTGACAAGCACATCCTCAATAATCCCCATAGGGAGTTTGACAGACCGATCCGCCAATTGAATGCACATTCTTGTGGGTTTAGGCTCTCCTAATCCCAATTTCTTCACTAAAGAATAAGACATTAAATTAATTGAGGCCCCTAGATCGGCTAACGCACGTGTTACTAATAAATCGCCATATAAACAAGGAATAGAGAAACTACCCAGATTTTGTAACTTCCTAGGCAATTTATTAAGTAAAACCACCGAACACTCCGTGTTCAACTGAACCGTGGAGATATCCTCAAGTTTCTTCTTATTGAACAAAAGATCCTTGAGGTACTTGGCATACATCGGCATTTGTGCTAAGACTTCGCAAAATGGTAAATTTATTTGAATTTGCTTAAGCATATCTAAAAATTTATCGTGATGCTCATCCACCCGGTCTTTTAGCACTCTAAAAGGATAGGGAAGAGGTGATTGATAAGCCTTTGATTTATTATTATTAGAAGGCTTAGGAGGGGGAGAAGATGTAGAAATTGTTACCTCCATATCAACCGGAATTGGAAAAGTGGTTACCTCCTTCCCGCTTCGTAGAAATTGTTTGCCCAATTTGGTTCTCCAAATTACGAAGAGATCCGGTGAGATTCCGGATATTGGCATCATTTGTAGTCGTATATTTGGTGAACAACTAGTCGAGATTAGGAGCTTTTGGAGCGTGTGGCGGAACATAACCAGGTGGAATTGTGTTTGTTGGGCGTGCTGCGTTCCCTGGTTTACTCCAAGAGAAGTTGGGGTGATTCCTTATACCCGGGTGATAAGTGTTACCAAAATTATTACCCGAATTATAAGGTGCCGATTCGGATTACCCATGTAATCCACATGTTCGGCAATAGTGGAAGGTTCCTAATATTGGGGTTCACAGGTAGGTGTAGACAAGGAAGTAGACATTTCGGCTATTTGTTTTTGTAGTTTCTCAACCTGGAGAGATAAACTTGAAACCGTATCGATTTCATACATCCCGGCCGGTTTCGGTGGACGAGACCGGGGTGTACTCCATTGATACGTATTCATGGCCATACCTTCTATAAGTTCTTGGGCGATCGCCGGTGTTTTGTTGTTTAACGTTCCACCGACGGCGACATCAATATGTTTCCTCGTTTGTTGATTGAGGTCATTATAGAAGGTTTGAATCTTCAACCAATCGGGGATTGCATGATGCGGACAACGGCGAAGCAATTCCTTAAATCGCTCCCAAGTATCATATAACGTTTCTGTATCAACTTGGGAGAAATATGTAATATCATTGCGCAACTTGGCCGTTTTTGCGGGCGGAAAATATTTTGTGAGAAATTTTTCCGTCATCTCGGCCCAAGTAGTGATAGATCCTCTTAGTAAAGAGGTCAACCACTGTTTTTATTTGGTGCGCAATGTGAAAGGGAAAAGCCTTAACCGGATGGCATCATCCGAAACCCCGTTAATTTTAAAAGTGACACATATTTCTAAAACATTAGAAATATGTGTGTTGGGATCCTCATCTTGAAGCCCATCAAATTGTACATATTGTTGTACCATTTGGATGATGCTTGGCTTCAATTAAAAGTTATTGTTCGCAATATCGGGACGAATAATACTTGATTGAGCATTATCCAAATTTAGTCGAGCATAATAAGACATAGTCTGTTGATCGACCATATTTGGATTTGGATTACTTGAATTAGAAGAAAATTGAAAATATGAAGAAGAAGAAGAAGAGCAAGAAAACGTAGAAGAAGAAGAAGCAGAAGAAGAAATGTCACCTACGGATTCCTCAACCAAATCTGTGGAATTGATACCGCAGAGTCTTAGACGTCGTCATAAGCTTTGCTCGATCTCCAGATCCAAATCAAGTAGATTTGACGGATTCCTTCGGGTCATACACCAAAATAAAAACAAAATAATTTTTTTTATTTTGATTTTTTAAAGCAAAAAGAAAATGATAAAACTAATAGATCATTGCTTTCAAAATATCAACAAAGAAAAAGTCCCCAGCAACAGCGCCAAAAACTTGATGAGGATTTTTTAGTTTTAAAAATGTGTATCCAAACTAAAATCTCAAACTAGGCAAGTGAACCTATCGAAATTTAGTATAGGAAATGTCGTATTTAAACTCGGGGACCGTTGAGTACTTGTACTCACAAGGAAGAGCTATTATTTTATCGATCGGAAATTAGTTTTGCGAAAAAGAAAACGTTAAACTAAGAGGAGAAATATGATGATAGGAAAGCTAGCACTTGATCTAGAATCCCTTTGGGCTAGAATAAATTTTCATGAAATGAAAATAAATACAAGCATCTAAATTATAAATTCGACCGCGTAGGTTCCATATCTATGAAGCGCCTTTCTTAAGAATATGCATTTGACTAACCTTAGGTTGATCGATTAAGACCTCTCGGCCACTCGAAAAACCTAAGCTTGCTTTAAGTGGTGAACCTCACTAATGGAATTGACACCAATGCGGAAGAATTTTGCCTTCCTCTCTCGAGGGGTGCATGAAACTCTCTTTATCCTTGAGTGATCTACTCATATCCACAACCTCTCGATAAATCTAGGATACAAATCTAAAATTGAATAAACATAATTTGCAACTTATGAATTCGAAGAAGTTAAATTCAAAGATAAATCGAAGTGCATAAAAATAGTGAGCTTAATAAATTGAGATAAAAAGAAGAAATTTTTTCCATTCCAAAGTTCATCATGATCAAGTGCTAATTGAAAATTAGCTACTCATCATGATGGGAGAATTACATGAAAGGTTGAAGAGAGACGTGATTAAAGAAAGACTTGATAATAAAGCTACACTATGAGTTTAAAATGCAAGAAATACAGTAAAGAAAATAGAACTAGAGCTCCCAAAATTCCCTCCTCAGCTTCTGGAATTGCCTGGAATTTATAGGCAAGTTTGCTGGATGGTCACGCCCATGACCTAGGGCGTGTCGGGTTCGGAACCGTCGTCTTCAAGTCTTCGGAACATTGACGCGAAACCACCAAAAATCATTAATTGGCGGGTCACGCCCCTTGGCACGCCCGTGACCTAGGGTGTGTCTTGTCGGTTGCTGAAAACGGCGGGAAGCAGAAACGGCGGGAATAACTCCAGCCGTTGTTGGAAGGGTCACGCCCATGGTCATGCCCGTGACCATGGGCGTGTCTTGCAAAAACCGCCAGGTCTTGAAACTGCTACATTAACTTGGCACGCCAGGATTTCACGACTCGTAGTCATGCCCGTGACCAATATGTCACGCCCATGCGAGGGCATGTAACTTTAATCCGACGTGGATCGGAGGCCTAGATCATCATCAGCGTGTCATGCCTGACTAACACGCCCGGGTCAGCATGGGCACGCCCGTGACCAATGGGCGTGTACTTTTAATTAACGTGGCAGTGAGCTTTGGAGCACGCGTCGGGGTTACGCCTAGATGTCACGCCCTGACCTGATGGTCACGCCCGTGTCCAAGGCGTGTACTTTGCAATTTTTTCGGCTTTGTCCAGCTTTGTCTCCTGATCAATCCTGTAAACTCCAAATTGAAATTTGTAGCCCAAATTGACCCTAAAATAAGAAATTAAAGAAATTAGATAATAAAATCATAAAATGTATTTATAAACTAATTAATTATTAAATAAAATATATATTAAAAATGGATAAAATTAGAGTTATCACGGGTTCACCCACAATGCCTAATCCGCTAACGGAGCGAATCTCTAATGCAATATCATGCCGGGGATGAACACAATCGACCTGGTGGTTCCTCTTGAACCATGGCGACCCAAACCCCTCTCATTTGAGAGACTTGGTGCCCAAAAGCTTGAAAAACAAGAAACAAAAGAGATGTTATGCACGCATCTTAGAAACCGAGAGGAGAAAATGTCATTACCTTATGACCTCTCTTCCTAGCCATGGAATCCTTGCTTTGAATGGATTGACCTGAGCGCCTCCACGCCCTCTCCATGGATCTGGTCTCGAAATGACGATCGGAGCTCCGAAGCTTCGTCAATGGAGGTGGAAGACCTTCTCCTTCCTCCTCCGCACTCTCACCCAAACCCTAGGTCAACTCTCCAAATGGAAAGAAATGAAGGGAAAGGGGCTCTTAGCCCTAATAAAATCATTTGGGCGGACGATCCTGGGCCCTTTGATTAGGTTTAAGGAAGCATCAGATGGACACAAAATAAAGTGACGGACATGCACCCATCTGCACGATCAGTGGAGCACGACCAGTGGTCATGCGCACTGGATCCTATGATCATGCGATTAACACTGGCAGAACTCTAGAACAAATGGGACCAACGCGCACGAGCAATGGCGCACGACCAGTGGTCGTGCACAATAAGTCCAATGGTCATGCGTGTGCCCTAGGCAGAACTCGAAAAAATGGAGAATAGTGTGCACGATCAGTGGCGCACAACTAGTGGTCGTGTGCACTGGATCCCATGATCGTGCGCATTGGATCCAATGCTGAGCTTATCGACCTACCGCCAGCAGTGTCTCTTACGCCGGGCATTAGCTTCCAGCGACTCCAGGTCTGAAAACTGGGGTGTTACATTATCCACGGAGAACCGTGGACGGAATGCGATTAATGAGATAACAGGAGATAAGGGCAACGTAGCCCCAACAGGAGCGAAGAACCTGCATCTGCGTCATCAGAGTGCGAGCAACATCGAGGAGGTGACGGTTTTTGCGTTCTGCCGCCCCATTTTGCTATGAGGTATAGACACAGCTAGTTTGATGAATAATACTATGTTGCATACAGAAAGAAGAGAAAGCAGTACTAAGATATTCCTTGGCATTGTTAGAGCAAAAGATTTTAATAGATATATCAAACTGATTCTTAATCATATTATAAAACGATGTCCATACAGAAAATAGTTCAGAGCGATCCTTTAAAAGATACACCCACGTACACCTAGAGAAATCATCAATGAAGGTTACAAAACATGAACTGCCCCGACCTATGGTGAGGGTAGGTGATGAGTCCGATTTATATAGGGTTTTTCGGACTCATCTGGGCTAGTTTTCACGCACTTGCACTTCACGTTTAGTATGTTATTGTTGATATTTCATTTATATAGTTTTTCACGCTAAGTGCACTATTTTGGCCCATGGGTGTGCAATTGCACATTCTCTTGTTGGGGGTAAGCACATGGTGCTCCCCATGGATCTTTTTGTTTATTTTTATGCTGTGTATTGTTGATGGATGTTGGTGCTCCATGTTTCGATTTTTTTGTGCAGGTGGTGCATTTTCCCCAAGTCTGGAATGCAGGTTTGAGGAAAACGCACGGTCGTGCGTTTTCTTAGCACACGGCCCTTTTTGATCGTGTGTTTTGTTTGTGCAGGAGAAACGTCAAGCTGAGCTCGATGAACTGAGCTCGACGATCTCAACGCACGGTTAACACACGGTTTCTTCAGAACTGTGCGCGAAGGAAACGCACGGTTTTCCTGTAGCTTCTTATTATTGCATTCTATGGTTTATCGTGTGATTTGTTCACGCACTGGCGGAAGCTCCCGTGCGCGAGTAAAACGCACGGTTCTACTATTTACTCCTGCATTCCTGCGCTCTGTGTTTACCCGTGCGATTTCATTTACCCACGGGCAGAATCGCTCGTGCGCGAGTAAAATTGCATGGGTCAATGCTTCTTCTTCCTTGATCATTATCTGCGCGCGAATATCACACGGTTCACGCATGGTCGTGCGACGGACTGTGCGTGACCAATTTTTTGATCTTTTGCTATTTAAGCGCAGGTTTTCAGCCATTTTAGACAATCCGGATTTCAGACAATTCCTCCGCCGATTTAGGGAGAAACTCCGCCGTTTCACCTCCGCCATTCATCTTCCACCAAGGAGAGAAGCTCCGGCCATGCTCATGAAGCCTATACCTTGTCGGTGCTTTCTCTCAGCCTTCTCCTTCATCTTCTAAGCTTTATTTCAAGCTTCGATGCCATAGCTAACAAGCAAAGGGAAGCTTGCAACTTTCTTCTAGATCGTGACACGAAGAAGACGGGTCCATTGGGAGGTAGTGACAGTCCTTCTCTACCCCGGACGCAGTTGAGGACCGAGCTTGGACGCAGATTAACAACCCGGCGATTCCTTCCGCGATCCCTCGACGAGACTTCGGATTCGATCGATCTCTTGACTTTTTCTTCCTTTATTGTTGTCTATGTGCTATTAGAACTTTTGTGTTGATGATGTGCTCTCAGTTGTAAACATTATTATTTTCATGTCTATGTGAACTTGTATTGTTTACGCTTAAGTCGCTTGAGTTGCGCCTGCATTTCCATCCGCCATCCATCCGTTCTTGCCGCACTAGCGATTACTAGTGGCATGTGTAGCGAATAGGTGCTTACGACCCTAAAATCCTGGTTCTTACGCTTGCCTACTCGTCCATCCGCCCAGTAATTCGGTGCATAGCAGCCCGTGTAATCTTCCATCCCGCCTGGAGAAGCATCGCATAGCGGCGTTGCATAGGAGTAGTTTTTAGCTTTTTATTTTTTGTTTCCGCAACCATCAAAACCCCCCTTAGTTAACTCCGACCTAAGGACTTCAATCTCAAGTCCTCCTCGATATTAAATCCCCCCTTACTGTGTTCCTTGAAGAGATTGATACTTGGAGACATCTCATTTTATACTACTTGTGTGACTGGTACACTTGCCGTTATAACGCATCAGTAGGAACAGGGCCCCAGATGTCGGAGTGAACTAGATCAAATGGTCAGGAAGACTCACGACCTTGCTTCGGGGGAAGGAGGAGCGGTGATGCTTGCCAAGATGACACGCGTCACAGTTGAGAGGAGGACTATACTGAGGAAGATGTGGCAGAAGTTGACGAAGAAGGCGTGGAGGAGCATGACCAAGATGAAGGTGCCAGTGGAGAAGATCAGTAGAAGAGGAGGAAAAGGCAGACAGTACGGAAATGTTGTCGAGGAAGTAGAGGCCGCCGCTCTCAGTCACAGTAGCAATCGTCCGTTGGGAGCCCGAATCCTGAAAAGAATAAGTAGTAGAAGTGAATGTGACAGAGCATTATAGTTACTTGCAAAGAGAAGTTATAGATAACAAATTGCAAGGTAACTTGGGCACGTAGAGGGTGTCCGCCAAGCGAAGAGACAGAGTGACTTGAACCACTCCTGTTCCATTGACCGGTTGGGGAGAGCCGTCTGCACTAAACACCGGGGGCAACCGATCATGCTATTCTAGGAGAGAAAAACATTGTGGATTGCCAGTCATATGATTGGTAGCCCAGAGTCAATCAATCATTTACCTTGAGTAGCGACGTGGGCGCTACCTGAAGACGTGACCACCGAGGCAGACAGCTTCGAAGAGGAAGTGGAAGCATCCCCAGATGGTCGAAGATGAGGATGCTTCTTCCAGCAGCGATCAACCATGTGGCCGGTGCAGCCATAGTGAGAGCAGAGAAAGCGGAAAGCACCGCGTTCATTGAATGGGAGGTTGTGGCCACCAGAGCCACTTCGCTGAGTATGGTGATCGTAGTTGTTCAGTGGAGGAGGGGAGGATAACAACAGACGTTGTAGTAGAGAGGTAACAGTGGCTATGCGGGCAACAGTGACATCCAAGGTGGGAGACTCCGCCTCGCCAAGGATTTGTTGACGTATCATGTCATACGACTCAGGAATTCGCAGAAGATAACACACAATCAAAAGCTCCTGGAAGTGTTTGTGTTGCTCAGCGAGATCCATAAAGAAGCGGCGATTCTAGAGAATTTTGGCTCCGAGAGCCTGAACTTGTTGGTAAGCTGCAGCAGGAGACATGGAGTGATGGGCAAAGATGACCGCATACAGAGTATAGATGCGGGACGTCTGAGCCCCCTTGGAGTAGAGAGCAGCAAGATGAAGCCAAGCAGCCTTGACTGTTTAATCATGACAGATGACGGGTAGGCATTCTGTAACGCCCCGAAACTCAAAAGAGCGACGAGAGACGTTTTGGGGCAGAGTTGGAATCTGGCAGGAGGCACACGGCCTGGGACACGGGCGTGTCCCAGGGCGTGTCAGGCTGGAGTCGACGACTTGGATGCGAAGTCGACATTTTGCACTCGACGAAGTGTCGAGACGGGGCACACAACCTGAGACACGGGCATGTCGCCGGGCGTGTCGAGCCCGTGTCGACAACCGGCCCGGGGTTTCAACATTTTCGCTCGACGATGTGTCGAGACAAGGCACACGGCCTAGGACACGGGCGTGTCCAAGGCCGTGTCGGGTGGTCGACGAACTTCACTCGACGAAGTGTCGAGACCGTGAACACGGCCTGGAGCCCAGGCGTGTTTGAGTGGACACGGGTTTGGACACATGCGTGTCCAAGAACCCGTGTGAGTCTCGGGTTGTTTTCGGGCTGTGTCGATGGAGGCACACGACCGACCACACGGCCATGTCAGTTGGAACACGGGCGTGTCAGGTCAAACACGGGCATGTTGGATGCCCATGTGTTGTTCCAGGCGCGTCAATTTTGACGGCGAATGGGGGACACAGCCCTGTACACGGGCGTGTGCCAGGCCGTGTTCGTCCCAGGTCTTACTTTTCAGGCCCGAATCAAGGCCGTTCGTTTCTTTAATTTGGGATCCAACGGCCGGGGGTTATTCCTGATGGGATATACACGGGATAGGACCTTTGAAACCCTCATTCTTACTTGAGTGGTTCTCTTTCTAAGTTAAGAGAGACGTGAGAGCAAAGGAGGAAGAAGAGGCTAGATCCGGCCATTGGAGGAGCTTTGAAGCTCCAAATCGCGAACCGACTCCGGATCCACGGAGGCGAAGAGAGTGCGGTGCTTTTCATCTGCTTACATTTCCATGGCGCCAAGGAAGAACGCTAGGGTAACGATTCTCTTCTTGAGCATGTGAAGCTCTCCTTCTTTGCATAGGAAGCCCGCCCTCGCGAGTTTGCGGTGAGTTGGAGGCGTTCCTTCGGGTAGATATGTAAAGTCCCCGTTGTTTAGAGTCCGTATTCGAGAACGGACATAGGCATGATGTGTGAATCCTACCCGGACATGTTGATCCGGATTGGTGATGTTGCATTGCATAAATTCCGGAGAAGACTCCGTGCGATTGTTTGTTTTTCGGGTTTTCTACGTGGTAGATTGCAACATGGAGCCTTGGGGATTAACCCAAAGGTGCACCTGGAAAATTGGGCGGATGCGTGATTTTGCCAACTTGGTGGCCTGAGAGACAACTTGAACATTACCGGGTTATGTGAATTGTGATGGAAACGGGACTCGGGAGAAGTTTGACCTGCGCATATGGTTTAAATTACCGATGCGATGTGAGTACGGGTTAGATGGAACCATACCCGTTCTATGTCGTTCGGGTTAAAGAGACCTAAGGTTACGTGGCACTTGCCGTTGGCATAGATGAGGGTCTTCGGCGGTCTATGCTTTTAATTACCGTGACCCATGCTGGGAAGACAAATTGCTCATTATTTGGCCGTCCAAAGGGACGGTGGTGAGTCGACAGACTTAGACTGTGTTCACCGAGACTGTGCCCTGAGTGCACGGGGTGTGTGGCCGTGTGAGCTTACGCCTGTGATGAAATGAATATGTATACACTGCTCGCTTATGCTAATAAAATGCAGGGAAGGAGCATCGCCGCCCCGAGTTGGGGGCGGGATCGTTATAATTTGGTCAGCATTGCTGACTGTTGCTTTTGTTTGCCACCGTGCGGTGGTTTGTTGATTGCAGGTGCTGCTGGACCAAGCGATCATTAGTGGGCTAAAGCCCAAATTGCAAAGCCGGCCCTCGAAGGCCTAATTGGAGTGTTTACTGCTTTTATTCATGTATGACCGGCCTGCGTGCCATGGTTTGTAAATCATGTAATATCAAGTAAACAATTTTGTAAGGCCTTAAGACCGGTACTTGTGTATGTACTACATTCCTATTTGGTTTATTAGTGGACATTTGTGCTCTTTGTGCTGGGTTCTTTATTTCAACTTAAACTGTTTCCGCTAGAATGCTCTGTGTAGGACGTTATGATTGGTTGGATGGTTTCCATTGAGTAACCACCCGGTCTGTCTGTGGTATATGGCGTCTGGCCCAGACCGGACCTACTGCTATATGCTATGCGACGGATAGGGGGTGTTACACATTCATCAGAGAGGCTGTTAGCCAGCCATGTTCGGACAAGAGCGTCGCTGGCATCCCAATCGTCAAAGAGAGGGGAGTCTTGTGGAGGAGGGTCATCGGCGAGATGATGACATTTGTGTTGAGAGCGGAGAAGGAAGGTGAAGGAGAAACTCCAGTCTAGTTAGTTGGGACCAATGAGTTTGGAAACAGTGCCAAGGTTGCCCAAAGGAGTAGGAGGAGGAGGAGCGACAACATGAGTAGTGTTGGTAGAGATATTGGAGGTTGCTATAGAAGCGAGAAGAACAAGTCGCGGCGACTTAAGCACAGGTCGCGGCGACTTAAGAAGAGGAGCGGATAGAAAAGGAGGGCGCGACGACTAAGCATAGGTTACTGCAAGAAGAACAGGTTGCAGAGACTTAATAACAGGTCGCGGCGAGAAGAAAGGAGAATTGAATATGACAGTCACATAAAGGGAAATGACAAGGAGAGAAAGAAATCGCGCGAACAGGGCACAAGCAGGCGGAAGAAACAAGTCACGAAGACAGGTCGCGAGAAGAAGAATCAAGCCGCGCGGATAGAGATAGCTCACAGAATCAGGAGGAAAAGATCGAGTCCCTCTAATACCATGTGTTGGGTACATTGGTTCTAATGTACCTGATTTGAAGAAGCCTCACCCTACTCAATGATATACATCAAAATGTATTTGATGTATTTTGAGTTTACTTGTGCAGGTTAAGTATTTGCAGGAAAGATGAAAAAGTTTCTAAGTCCATGTGTCGACACCCAGGAGCAAAGTGTCGACACTTAAGAAGACTTGTGTCGACACCCAGGCAAGAAGTGTCGACACTTGGAGTACTTGTGTCGACACCAGGGATGCAGAGTCGACACCAGACAGAAAGTGTCGACACAAGGAGCTGTGTCGACACTCAATGAAGAAAAGTCCAGTGAAGCTGTGTCGACACTTAGCAGTTGTGTCGACACCCAGTGAAACTGTGTCTACATCAGAAAGTGTCGACACTTGGAGGTTGTGTCGACACTCAGCAAAGTCAGCAGAGTTTAAGTATAAGTGTCGACATAATAAAGAATGTGTCGACACTCAGCAAAAGACTCAATACTTGAAGAAAGTGTCGACAAAAGAAAGAATGTGTCGACACTCAGTAGAAGACTCAACACTTGAAGAAAGTGTCGACAAAAGGAGCTGTGTCGACACTTAGCAAAGTTCAACAAAATTCTAAGTACAAGTGTCGACACAAAGGAGATGTGTCGACACTCAGCCAAAGTCTCAACAGAAGAAGAATGTGTCGACAAAAGGAGCTGTGTCGACACTCAGCAAGTATCAACACAGAAGGCATGTGTCGACACCAAGAAGATGTGTCGACACTGAATAAGTTCAACACATGAAGATGTGTCGACACAAAGGTGTTGTGTCGACACTTATAAGAATTCAACTAAGTGCTGAAGAACAAGGAGTTGTGTCGACACTCAATATCAGTGTCGACACATGATGAAGAAGCTGTGTCGAGAAGTGAATTCTACAACACAAGGAGTTGTGTCGACACCTTGAAGGCTAGTGTCGACACTTAGTCAACTTGTGTCGATACTTAGTCTATAAGTGTCGACACTTAAAGACAGACAGTCTCGACACTTTCAGACAGTTACAGATTTTTCAAGAACTGACTGGATGACTTGACAGCTGCCATTCCAGCTGGTCTACTGCACCTGTCAGAGTTGTCAGAAATCAGTTATGAACCGGACCAGTCGGTTACCATGAAGAAGGCCTATATATAGGCTTATACTGTCTACAAAAAAAGATGATTGAAAAAGAAGATCAAGTTGTTGAAAAGCAATTCATTGAAGACTTTCAAGTGAAGTTCTAAGTAGTTGGAGAGAGAGAGCTCCATCCACGAAGACAGCCGTTGGAACCAGGCTGAGAAGAAGGGTTCAGACTTTGTTCTGAATCTTAAGTTGCAGAGATCAAGGATCAGCTGCAGAGGAGATCAACCCTATTGTGTTCTACATTCAATAAGCTTTGAAGAAAAGCCAAGCGAGGTTGATATCAGCAGAGTTCTTCCAAGAACTCATCAAGAACCTATCAACTCATCTCTCTATTCAGAGTTGTAGGTATATACACTTTGTATTCTAAATTTCTTGTAGGATCCATAGTGATCTGAGTTGTAAGTCTGCAATTATAAAGGCTGAGTGTAGGGCCTGTGTGCCTGAGTGTAGGAGATCTGTTTCTCTGAATGTAGGCCTGTTGTGGCTGAGTGTAGGTCTTGTGGCTGAGTGTAGGCTTTGTGAAGAAGCTGAGTGTAGGTCTTTGAAGAAGACTGAGTTGTAGGGCCTTGGGCCTGAGCTGTAGGAACCTGTGTTGGGGTTCTGAGTGTAAGATCTGAGGATCTGAGATAGTGGAGGAGTTTGGCCGAATCTAGTACACTACTAGATAGGTGAAGGGGGAAAGTGGATGTACCCAAACCTTGGGGAACCACTATAAATTTGTGTGTTCACTGTGTGCTTGATTGATTGCTGTGATTGCTGATTGATTGTTGTGTAAAAGTGGATATAACTCTGTGATAAAATCTGAATTCTGCCTAAAAAGTTAAAAAGATTTAATCACCTATTCACCACCCCCCTCTAGGTGATTAAGTACAATATCTTTCAAGTGGTATCAGAGCCAGGTTACTCACAAAGGGACATAACTGTCTGAGTAGATCATGTTGGCAGATTCAGTCTAAGTAACTTGCAGAATCAAGAAAATCAAGAACCATGGGTTTAACTGAGAATCATAAGGAACTTGGATCCATGAAGTTGCCCATTTGAAGAAAAGAAATTTTTGGCATTTGGAAAGAAAGGGTGAGACTATTTATGGAAGCCTCGGACCCTAGAATTTACATCACAGTTAAAGAAGTGTCATATGTGCCTATGAAGGTTTCAGTCCTTGATGCAAATCAGAGAACAACTAAGGACTTCTCTGAAATGACAAAAGATGAGATAATTCTAGCCACAATGGACAAGAGGGCTCAGAATATCATTGTGAGTGCTATAGATGATGCTACCTTTCAGAATTTGATACACTGTAAGACATCTAAGGAGATGTGGGATACTCTTATTGTGTACATGGAGGGTTCTGAAGAAGTGAGGCAGGACAGGAAGTCCTTATTAAACCAAGAATATGAAAGCTTCAGGCAAGATAGATCTGATAGCATAACAGAATGCTATAAAAAGTTCTATAGAATTGTCAATGAGCTAATGTCCTATGGAAGAGAGTTCAGTAATTATGAGCTTAATGATAAGTTCTTAAGGTCCCTTACAAAAGATTGGGACACCAAGATCTGTGCCATAAGGGAAATGGCAAAATTAGCAGATATCCCTCCACCAACACTATTTGGAAAACTGCTATCCTATGAGATGCAGTTGATGGTGAGAAAAGAAGAGGAGAAGACTACAAGAAGTGAACATAAAGAAAGGACTGTGGCATTCAAGACAGAAGCCACCAAAAAATACAGAAATAAGTCTCCATCTCCACCACCAAAGGTTGCTGAGACTGAGTTAGATAATTCTGAAAGCAGAAATTCTGAAAGCAGTGAAAGTGATGAGAACTTTGTAGCTTTCACAAGACACTTTCAGAAGTTCTTAAAGAAGAAACAGTGGAGGACAAAGCCATCTACTTCACAGGGTAAAGAAGAATATTATCAGAACAAAAAGTCATCAAAGAAAGACAGGAAAAAGACCAAGTCTAGCAAAGCAACTCTATCAAAAATCGTTTGCTATTGCTGTAACAGACAATGACATGTTATTGCAGACTGTCCAGAGAAAAGGAAGGAGTCTAATGATAAGAAGAAGACTCAATTCAAGGGCAAGAAGGAAAAGTCTTTTGTTGCCAAAAAGGATAAGAGCCTGTCAGACATATCTTCATCAGAAACTGAGTCAGATGCTGAAGCATACATAGGACTGTTTGCTGAGGAAGAGAAAGAAGAGTTCATCCAGATAATGAACTCCATATATGAACAAGAGAACAGTCAGTTCCAAGGACTGATGGCATTGACAGAAGATGACAAAATCCAGGAGCAGCCTGGACCTAGTAAGGTACAAAATTGTTCTTTAAGTTCAATTTCTTGTGCTAGTTCAGAATCAGATTCATCATCATCAAGTGATGAGAGTGCATCTGAGTCTGAAGAGGATATTCATCAATTGATAGATGAATATAAAATTCTGTTGCAAGCAATTAAGAAATGCAAATCCTTGGCCAAGAGTCAAGCTAAGGAGATTGCAAGTCTCAAAGTGGCTGTGATTGATTATGAGAAGTTATTTGATCAAAAACTTAATGAGATAGCCAGACTGAAGCACATAACTGTGATTTAGATGTGGACTATAGCATATAAGAATGATCAAATCAGAAGTCTGGAGATTAGTCTTCAGAAGGAGAAAGATTTAGTTGCTAGGTTTTCTAAACCAAAGTCTGTTCTACCCTTAATTGATGAATTTGTTCATCAAAAAGGTAAAGCTGGACTGGGGTTTACTAAACCAGCTAGGACTGTTCAGTCCAAGTCTAAGGGCAAAGCCCCAGCCCTCAACAAGCCAGCTGTAGATACAACAGCTAAGGATGTACCTAAGCAAAGGTGCAATAGGTTTGAGTGCTAATGCTGTGGCAAGGTAGGCCACTTTGCCATTGACTGTTGGCACAATGCAAGTGCCAAAGTGAGTAGCAAACTGCCTGTTGGAATACCTATAGGTAGCTTTGTTAGGAAGCAAACTAACCAGTACCACGGACCCAAGAATTCTTTGGGTTCTAAGGTTCACTAATCTGTTTTGCAGGTAAGTCCAAGTGGCCATGCCCCAATATGGTACTTGGACAGTGGATGTTCCAGACATATGACTGGAACTAGGGGATTGCTAAAGGACTTCACTCCAATCAAAGATGGTCCTAAAGTCACCTTTGGTGGTTCTGAAAAAAGAATCATCAAGGGTTTTGGTAACATTTCTAGCTCCCATATAACTATTACTCAAGTGGCTTATGTTAAAGGTTTGAAACATAACCTTATTAGTATAAGTCAATTGAGTGATGTAGGATATGACATCTCATTTGTCAAAGATGGTTGTCATATCAGGAGGTCAAATGATCAAGAGATCATTTTGACAGGTTATAGAAAAAGGAATGTTTATTGCCTAGACATTATGGTTGAGAACAATGGTTCTCCAGTGTGTCTTGTAGCTGATGAGAAAGTCTCTCATTGTGTCAAATGGCACAAGAGGCTAGCCCATCTCAACTACAAGACAATTGGCAAACTCTTTAGCAAAGAGTTAGTGAGGAATGGTCCTCAAGTTAAGTGTATTAAAGATGGAATATGCTCAGCTTGTCAAAAGGGCAAGCAGACTAGATTCACCTTTAGTAGCATTGAAAACAAAGATGCTGTGAGGTGCTTATACCTCTTGTATATGGATCTCTTTGGTCATATGCCAGTTCACAGCCTAGGTAGGAAGGTCTATACCTTTGTGGTTGTAGATGATTACTCAAGGTTTTCCTGGGTGTTCTTCCTTAGACAGAAATCTGAAACACCTAGTATCTTCTATAGCTTTGTCAAACAAATTCAGAATGAACTAGACAGTACAGTGGTCAAGATAAGAAGTGACCATGATACTGAATTTCAGTCTGATAGTATGGCAAAACTATGTGAAGAATTTGGGATATTTCAAGAGTTTTCTTCACCAAGAATACCTCAGCAAAATGACATTGTTGCGAGGAAGAATAGAACCTTGATTGAGGCTGGTAGGACCCTATTAAGTGACGCATCTCTACCAGAATATTTCTGGGCTGAGGCAGTTAATACTGCATGCCATGTAATTAATAGGGCTACCATTACTAAGAGCCACAATAAGACCCCCTATGAGATTGTGAAAGGCAGAAAACCAAACATATCCTATTTCAGGATCTTTGGTTATAAGTGCTTTATACTTAACAATGGAAAGTATTACTTGACTAAATTTGCTGCCAAGTCCCAAGAGGGGATCTTTGTTGGGTACAGCAATAATAGTAAGGCTTATAGAGTCTATAACTTGTCTTCTCAAGCTGTAGAAGAGTCTGTACATGTAGTATTTGATGAAACTAGACTTATTAACAATCAGTTGTCTAGTAGTATTTGCAGCTCCACAGGTATAACTAAGAAGATGGACAAGCTCACTATTGAAGAAGAACCTACTGCAAGACAGCAGGTAGAAGATAGTGGCTATTGTCCAGGGGGAGTACTACATGTACCTAATGAAGAAGAAGTTCAAGGAGTGCAGCAAGTTGAAGAAACTGAAGAAGTTCAACCTGGAGCCAGGATGCCTCCAGCTAATAGGCATCTAAGAGATCATCCAGTAGATCAAATCATTGGTGATCTAAGACAAGGGGTACAAATAAGGAGCATAAATCTGAATGCAGCACTCTACTCCAGTTTTCTATCCCAAGTAGAGCCAAAGAAGTTTGAAGAAGCCATCCTAGAGCCTCATTGGATTGAGGCAATGCAAGAAGAGCTGAATCAGTTCAAGAGGTGCAAAGTCTGGGAGCTTGTTCCTAAACCAAAAGACCACAACATAATTGGAACCAAGTGGATCTTTAGGAACAAGATGGATGAATATGGAGTAATTGTCAAGAACAAAGCTAGATTGGTTGCTAAAGGATATAGGCAGGAAGAAGGTATTGACTTTGATCAAACCTTTGCTCCAGTAGCCAGACTGGAAGCCATAAGAATGTTCCTGGCCTATGCA
The DNA here is from genome assembly GCA_039583875.1 of Platanthera guangdongensis. Classification (NCBI taxonomy): domain Eukaryota; kingdom Viridiplantae; phylum Streptophyta; class Magnoliopsida; order Asparagales; family Orchidaceae; genus Platanthera; species Platanthera guangdongensis. The sequence continues at coordinate 130,532,265 of CM077153.1, read as the reverse complement.
ACCTATCAAGGATTTAAAGTCTACCAAATGGATGTTAAGTCAGCCTTTCATAATGGTAATCTAAAGGAAGAAGTCTATGTGGAACCGCCATCAGGTTTTGTTGATTCAACTCAACCTAATTATATCTATAGACTTAGGAAGACATTGTATGGGTTAAAGCAAGCCCCTAGGGCTTGGTATGAAACCCTGTCTAGTTTCCTCATTGAGAATAAATACACAAGGGGGAACATAGACAAGACTCTATTCCTTAGAGAATCTAGAGGCAAGATAATACTAGTCCAAATATATGTAGATGACATCATATTTGGGTCTACTGAAAGTAGTCTTTGCAAAAAGTTTGCAAAACTAATGCAAGGACAATTTGAGATGAGCAGTATGGGGGAACTTAATTTCTTCTGAGGTCTCCAAGTTAGACAGACTGAGAATGGATTATCCATATGCCAGTATAAGTTCACCCTAGAACTCATAAGGAAGTATGGTATGGATTCATCCAGTACCATGAAGACTCCTATGGGGTCAAGTATGTCTCTTAGCAAGGATGATGTAGGGAAACCTGTAGATGAGACTTTGTATAGAGGGATAGTTGGCTCCCTACTCTATTTGACTGCAAGTAGACCAGATATCATGTATGCTACATGTGTCTGTGCTAGGTACCAAGCATGCCCTAAAGAGTCTCATTTGACAGCAGTCAAAAGGATACTGAGATATCTAAAGGGCACTACTTATCTAGGCCTTTGGTACCCTAGGAATGGAGACTTTGATCTAACAGGTTATTCAGATGCAGACTTTGCAGGATGCAAAGAAGATAGAAAAAGTACAACTAGAACCTGTCAATTCCTAGGTGGAAGACTGATTTCATGGAGTAGCAAAAAACAAACAAGTGTGGCTATCTCCACAGCAGAATCAGAGTATGTGGCTGCAGGAAGTTGCTGTGCTCAACTTCTATGGATACAACATCAGCTTGAGGATTATGGAATTCAGGTAAGTAGAACTCCACTCTTTTGTGATTCTACTAGTGCTATATCAATTGCAAACAATCCTGTTTCCCATAGTAGAACTAAATATATTGAGATAAAATATCATTTTCTAAGGGAACATGTAGAAAAAGAAGATATATCACTAGAGTATGTAAATACTGATAATCAACTAGCTGCTATGTATACTGAGCCTTTAGAAGAAACTAAGTTCAATAAGTTTAAAATTGAACTAGGTATGATAAACTTAGAATAAGTTTATAGAAATGACTAAGTAAAATAGTGTCGACACACAGAGTTGTCTGTGTCAAGACAGAAAATTGGTGTCGACACTTCAGTGAAAAGGTGTCGACATATCTAGGAAGTTGGTGTCGACACTTCAGAAAATTAGTGTCGACACATAATAAGTAGGTGTCGACACATCCAAGATGGTGTCGACACTTAAAATTTATGTAGAATTAGTGAAGTAATATCTCGACTATGTGTCGAGCTAAGCGGTGTCGACACATCAACAAGTGTCGACATATATATTCTGTTGACTAAACTTGTGTCGACACATAGGTGTCGAGACATTATAAGTCTGTGTCGACACTTTTCAACAGTGTCGACACAATTTGAGTTAGTTAACCCGCCCTTTCATCTTCAATCCTAGAAAGGTATAAATAGGATTTCGACATTGTCTGTCGACACGCTCACTAAAGTTTCGAGACCAAACTTGTGTGTCGACACCTCTCTTCTCTTAATTCAAATTCTTCAAACCCTAATGGCGCCAAAGCTCGAGGAGAACGTCAATGAAGGCTATGAACTGGTGCGGCATGTGTTTGACGATGTAGAACAAGAGATCAAGGATGTGATAACCCTAGTCGCAAACTCAGGGTTAGATTTTCTTGTGTCAGAACCAACCAAGATTTGGAGGAAAGAAGTTTTAGAATTTCTGAATGGAGCAACCCTAGACGACTCTGGATTCAAGATCAAGTCCAGGGTACATGGAGAAAAAGTGAAGGTCTCTCCAAAGAGTTTAAGAAAGGTCCTAAACCTACCTAGGATAAAAGAAGAGGATGAAGTTACTGCTTCAAAAACCAGAGAAGCTTTAACATGGTGTGGTCTAGATTCCAAGCTAAAAATTGGATCTGTATTCAATAGGAAAGGCATGAACAGTCAGGGGAAATTTCTTTCTGAAATTGTTGGAAAAGTGATCTTAAGTAAGCCTGGAGGGCATGATAGGGTATCAACCCATATGTTCAATCTTATGACAAGGATTATCTTCACCTTGCAAACTGATTAATCTGTTGTTGTCTTTGATAAGATTAAAGAGAGTATGAAGAAACCCAATTTGGGTAGGATAATAAGTCTTTACTTGGCTGGTAGTCTACCGGAGGTTATGAGTCAAGCTGCAGGCTCTAAAATCAATCATATGAGGAAGATGGACATGAGACTCTTCTCCAGATGGGATAGGGTTTTGTCTAAGGAGATGCCAACACCAGAGAAAATAACTCCTGAGAAGGAAACTTCACTCAAGAAGAAGAAGATAGCTCCAGTAGCTCAAGAATCATCAAGTAGTTCAAAAGAACAAGTTGTCTTCACTCCTGATGAAGAAGACACTAGAGATGCTGGAAAGTCTCCAGCTCAACAAGAAGTTGCTGAGAAGCAGGGGGAGTTACCTCAAGCTAGCCCCATACACCAGGATACTATCTAGGGGGAGCCTCTAGGAGTGGAAAAGCCAACTCCACTAGAGAGTGAGCAAGCAACCCACACTATACTTGAGGTAATCTCAGAAATCAATCAATTAGATTTCCTTATTGAGAGTGAAGTTATCATTGACAACTTATCTGATATTAATCAGCAACCACATATTGACAGTCTACCCCCAGATGTTGTCATGGAGGACACATTTGTTGCAGATCAAGAGGAACCCCATCAAGTAACAGATGAGATAAGAGAATCTCCTTCACTTCCTAAACAAGAATATACTATGGAAGATCTCTTCCTTAATCTGGATCAGACAGACTTTGACAAGGACAGTGCTGCTGCTGAGGGGGAGAATGCTCAGGTTGAGGGGGAGCATGTGGAAATTCTAGAAGAAACAGCAAGGAAAGAGCCAGAGAAGCCCAAGGAAGTTGAGGAGCTACCTAAGGAGAGGGTAGAGATAGCAAGCACCTCAGCATCTGAAGATGAGGAAGCTGCAAGAGCTAAGAAAAGGAAGTTCCAAGTATTTAAGAGAAGGAGCCAGAATTACAAAAAAGCCTTGCAAACTATAGCACCACAGCATGTACTACAGCCAGCACCAACTGTAGATTACAGTGCTTTGATGGTTGCTATGCAAATTAAGCTTGATGAGCACAGGAAAGCCATAGAAACATATGTGGATGAGGGGCACAAGTCTTTACAGTTTGATCTGGCCCAGGATATTAAGTCTATAAGATTTGAAATGAATCTAAATAAGAAGGAAATGACTGACTGCTTCCACAAAGGAGGGAATGCAGTGGTATGCTTGGCTACTCATCAGGAGAAAATCAAAACTCAAGTGGATGACATTGTACTGAAGCAGGGATATATACTGGAAAATCAAATCAGAATGAATGATAATTTGACTGCCTCCCACAATACCATAGTAACAGAGATGAAGAATATAGCTGCAGGACAGACTACTTCAACTGCTACTGCTAAAGCGGAGTTTGATAAAGCTTTACAAGAAGGCATAACTGCTGTTACTTCTGCTATTCAAGATTCTCAGAAGCTGATCTCAGAAAAACTCCAAAGGTTAAAACCTTTCTACAAGGATGGAGCTAATTATCTTAATGCCCAAATCAGATTTCAAAAGGATGATCTAAGAGATCACATGGAAAGAGAAGTCATAAAGGGGGAGAGGGTGTTAGTCAAAGCCAGCTCTGATCATGCCAAGTGGATTTCTAATTCTATCAGAGCTACTCTTGGTTATCCTCCTTTATGTGATGATGACAATGTAGCAGAATCTGGGATACATCCTGCATACCTAGGAGGGGAGCAACCTGAAGTGGCTCAAGTAATCTACCCTCCTCCAGATTTTGATATGGTACAAGCTGATATACAGTCTATGTATAGCCCACCTGAGGGACAGCACAATGTTATCATAGAGAAGGTGGTTCAGCCAGTATCTGAGGCTTTACAGGAAGCTATTCTCAAAGAACAAGCTGAACAAGAAGCTAGGTTGTCTAAGAAGAGGTTTAGAGAGCAAGCTGAACAAATGCCTGATTTTGAGCAGTGGAGCCCCACTTCAAGAAACATTATCTTAACTGCATGGAAGGCTACCAAAGATAACATTCAAGATAGAAACAAATGGTTTTCTAAACTAGAATGGAGAAAACATGAATCAAGGCAAGAAGCTATAGTGCAATATAGAAGAAAGGCAAAGATGGGAAAGCTACCTCCTACTGCCCAGGAGCCTAGCAAGTAATTTCCCAAGCCTTATCATTACTCTGAGAGGCAAAAGATTAAAGCTGAAGAGCTAAAGAAGAAGGAGCTGAAAGGGAAAAAACCTGTTGATACTGAAGATGCTGAAGCCCCTGTGCAAGCAAAGATAAAGTCTGGGAAGGGCATAGTGATCAAGGAGGCTGAGCAGAAATAGAATTGCATTATCTTAAGTTTACTATGTAATCACTTGTATTAAAACATTTTGTAAACTTTTGTATAATGAATATGACAAAGTTAATTAGAACAATGTGCTGTGTGATATATTTATTTCATAATTGTTCTGAGATGATATATATGTATACATGTTTGATTAATACATGTTTATGTTTGCCCTGTTATATAATCCTGCTTTACATCATGCTATGATTTTATTCTGTTTGGTGTATGTCATTGACTAAGGGTTATGACTTCTCCAAATAGGGGGAGATTGTTGGGTACATTGGTTCTAATGTACCTGATTTGAAGAAGCCTCACCCTACTCAATGATATACATCAAAATATATTTGATGTATTTTGAGTTTACTTGTGCAGGTTAAGTATTTGCAGGAAAGATGAAAAAGTTTCTAAGTCCATGTGTCGACACCCAGGAGCAAAGTGTCGACACTTAAGAAGACTTGTGTCGACACCCAGGCAAGCAGTGTCGACACTTGGAGTACTTGTGTCGACACCAGGGATGCAGAGTCGACACCAGACAGAAAGTGTCGACGCAAGGAGCTGTGTCGACACTCAATGAAGAAAAGTCCAGTGAAGCTGTGTCGACACTTAGCAGTTGTGTCGACACCCAGTGAAACTATGTCTACATCAGAAAGTGTCGACACTTGGAGGCTGTGTCGACACTCAGCAAAGTCAGCAGAGTCTAAGTATAAGTGTCGACATAATAAAGAATGTGTCGACACTCAGCAGAAGACTCAACACTTGAAGAAAGTGTCGACACAAGAAATAATGTGTCGACACTCAGTAGAAGACTCAACACTTGAAGAAAGTGTCGACACAAGGAGCTGTGTCGACACTTAGCAAAGTTCAACAAAATTCTAAGTACAAGTGTCGACACAAAGGAGATGTGTCGACACTCAGCCAAAGTCTCAACAGAAGAAGAATGTGTCGACACAAGGAGCTATGTCGACACTCAGCAAGTATCAACACAGAAGGCATGTGTCGACACCAAGAAGATGTGTCGACACTGAACAAGTTCAACACATGAAGATGTGTCGACACAAAGGTGTTGTGTCGACACTTACAAGAATTTAACTAAGTGCTGAAGAACAAGGAGTTGTGTCGACACTCAATATCAGTGTCGACACATGATGAAGAAGCTGTGTCGAGAAGTGAATTTTACAACACAAGGAGTTGTGTCGACACCTTGAAGGCTAGTGTCGACACTTAGTCAACTTGTGTCAACACTTAGTCTATAAGTGTCGACACTTAAAGATAGACAGTCTCGACACTTTCAGACAGTTACAGATTTTTCAAAAACTGACTGGATGACTTGACAGCTGCCATTCCAGCCGGTCTACTGCACCTGTCAGAGTTGTCAGAAATCAGTTATGAACCGGACCAGCCGGTTACCATGAAGAAGGCCTATATATAGGCTTATACTGTCTATAGAAAACGATGATTGAAAAAGAAGATCAAGTTGTTGAAAAGCAATTCATTGAAGACTTTCAAGTGAAGTTCTAAGTAGTTGGAGAGAGAGTGATCCATCCAAGAAGACAGCCGTTGGAACCAGGCTGAGAAGAAGGGTTCAGACTTTGTTCTGAATCTTAAGTTGCAGAGATCAAGGATCAACTGCAGAGGAGATCAACCCTATTGTGTTCTACATTCAAGAAGCTTTGAAGAAAAGCCAAGTGAGGTTGATCTCAGCAGAGTTCTTCCAAGAACTCATCAAGAACCTATCAACTCATCTCTCTATTCAGAGTTGTAGGTATATACACTTTGTATTCTAAATTTCTTGTAGGATCCATAGTGATCTGAGTTGTAAGCCTGCAATTATAAAGGCTGAGTGTAGGGCCTGTGTGCCTGAGTGTAGGAGATCTGTTTCTCTGAGTGTAGGCCTGTTGTGGCTGAGTGTAGGCCTTGTGGCTGAGTGTAGGCTTTGTGAAGAAGCTGAGTGTAGGTCTTTGAAGAAGACTGAGTTGTAGGGCCTTGGGCCTGAGCTGTAGGAACCTGTGTTGGGGTTCTGAGTGTAAGATCTGAGGATCTGAGATAGTGGAGGAGTTTGGCCGAATCTAGTACACTACTAGATAGGCGAAGGGGGAAGTGGATGTACCCAAACCTTGGGGAACCACTATAAATTTGTGTGTTCACTGTGTTCTTGATTGATTGCTGTGATTGCTGATTGATTGTTGTGTAAAAGTGGATATAACTCTGTGATAAAATCTGAATTCTGCCTAAAAAGTTAAAAAGATTTAATCACCTATTCACCCCCCCCCCTCTAGGTGATTAGGTACAATATCTTTCACCATGTGCGAACAGAAAACAAACAGACCGAAAATTTGGAGTAACAAATTTTTATTATCCAAAAAGGTGAGTATTACAAAGGTATAACCTCCCTTTTATAGAATGGAGGAGATGAGAGAAATTACAAAAAAGCAATGTGAGACTAAATATTTACAAGTATATGTGGCTTTACAAATAAACAAACCGAACAAGTCGCGTGGTTAGACGAATAGGCTAACCGCTCGACAACCACTAGAAGGTGAGAACAAGCTGCCATAGAGAACAAGCTGCCACAAGAGACTGCTAGACCGCCGGTCTCCAAGTCTCCTGAGACAAACCATCAGACTGCTTGGATACCAAACAACAATAGCCCGGCAGACAAGCCGCTGAGATAAACTGCCAGACCACCCGGCCTCCAAACAGCAACAGACCGCCTGACCTCCATACTGCAACAAACCGCAAGACCGCCTGACCTCCAAACAGCAAAAAACCGCTCGGCCTCCATACTGTAACATAACATAAATTATAAAATGTGTAACATCCCTCAAACAAGTAGACCACTATGAGTGGTTTTGTCGTGAGTAGGTCATGACAAAACCATAAGAAGCTCAAAGGACCAAGTAAACAAGGGTCAAGGTGAAAATCACCTTGGTCTGCCTATAGCACATCCTCTCCACCAGACTTAAGGTTTGACTTTAGGGCTCCAACTTGACCTCATGACCCTACCATAACACCCTAAACCCCTTTGGGTGGTCCATAGGGTCACTAAGGACCCAATGGGGACAGGCAAAGTGGCCAAGTTGGCTTAAGTCCACCCTAACCCTAAATGAGTCAAACTGGCCTACTTAGGGTTAGTTGACCCTTCCTTAGCCAAGTGGACCCCACACATGCCCTCATAACCCTAAAATGAGGTCAATGGGTCACCAGGGACCCATTGGGGTCAACACAAGAGGCTAAGTTGACCTAAGTTAACACTAGCACTAAAATGGTCAAAGTGCACTAATTAAGGGGCAGGTGACCTACAATGTACCAAGACAACCCTACCCAATCATACCTAGACCCTAGGGGAGGCCAATGGGTCACCAAGGACCCATTGGAGTCCACCCAAATGGTCATTTTGACCAAGGTCAACTCCACCCTTGAAATGGGTCAAACTAGCCTTAATGGCTAGCTCAAGCCCAATCCACTTGGGCTAAGCCCAATTAAGGTGGCTCATTAATTTATGGGGGCTGAAAAATATCACATTATCCATCCAATTCCTGTAAATGCTGACTAGGAGAGAGAAGCTTCATTTTCCCTTTAATGGAGGAGAGAGAGAAATGGGAGGAAGGCCATTCATGGCTTGGAAGGCCAAAGGCCCTCTTTTCTTGTTGGAATCATCTCCCCTGGCCAGTTAGGAGAAGGCCAAGGGTTTTCTCGGCCATGGCAGTGCCTAGGGGAGGAGTATTGCCATGGCCGAGCCAAGTTTTAATGGTCATTGATGGCTTGGCCTCTCCCCTCCCCAATTGGTGTTTTAAACACCATCAGTGGCATGAGAGGATCCATTCCCACCATTTACCTGAAGATTTGAGCCACTTGACTGTACTGGTTTAGAAATCCGGCGACACCTCCACCGCAAATGGCAACCCGACGATCGGCTCGACTCCAGACCACCAATAAGGTCCTCACCTTCTCCTTCTATAAGTAGATCCTAGGATTCATTTAGATTGAGAATCGGGCTCAATTGAGCCCGATCAAAACTCTCATTTTCCTGGTTTTTCGGGAAAAACTCAAGTGTCAGGATCACCAGAAACAGCCCCTCCGGCGGCCGTGCGGTAACGATCTAACGGTGGCCTAGTGGGCTGCGGCCAACGGACGCGGGTCAAGACACGCTATGCGGCCAATGGTTGGGTGCGGTAGCCTCTGAGCTCTAAACCGGGTCGTTACACGTGTCGCTGCCCAGCGATGGCCACCACCTCGACGGAGGTGGTGGTGGTGGTGGCGGTGGCCGGCCAGGGAGGTGGCCGGGTGGCCGGCTGTGATGGCTGGAACCTGCTCCAGGTCGGGTAGATCCTACCCGTTGGCTGGAGATAGAAGATGAGCCAGCGTTGTCAGATCTGCATCAAGATCTGTGCAAGATCAAGATTTATACATTATATTAAATGTATTTTCTACCCTCATAAATCAGTCATATTAGGAATTATTTTAAAAATAACTAGGTGTTGTTTCATAGAAAATGATCAACATGAAAATTGTAGCTCTATGGGTCCATGTTATTTTAAAATTGATTTCAACCAATTTGGATAAGTGGTTCGACCACAACAATCATTTTGGTGAGGTCTATACCTAGGACTAGTAAGAGATTTAAATGTGTGCCCCCACTTCACCATAAGTCCAAATGACTTGAAATTTGGACAGGGCGTCACTCTAACCTATACCTAGGTCATGCCAAAAAATTAGAATTTCTGGATACACATTTTCTATAGTTTTTGAAAATATTTAATAATCCTACGGTAATTTAATTATGGGACCTAATGACCTCCAAACCCTCCCAAATTTTGGTGAGTGGTCCTTGGGGTTATCATAAGATGCTGTATAAATTTTCATCCTATCTGGAGATGATTTAGTTTGGAAAAAAGCAAACCCTAGCCTTGCCCTAAAGGGGGTATTTAGGTCAAAAGTACCCCTTGTGGGTTTGAGTTGCCAAACCACCTCAACAGAGGTTGAAATTTGGGCCACTAATTTGACATGACATTTAACACCCTCATATGGATTATGGGGTAGATTAGGGCGGATTTGCCCTAGGACCCTAGTTCTAACACTAAGGTTGAACTTTGGGGCTTGTGAACGACATAGGTGGTTATGTTCTTGGATGGACTTGGGGATTAGTCCATGAGATCCTAGTGTGGTGAAATGCCCTAGGAAGGGATATGGTGGTATTTAGACATATGCACCCCACATATACCACTTAATAAGAATTTATGATTTTAAACCCTAGAAATTATCTTTCGGGTCAAATGACCTTGAATCTTGATGATATTTTGGTATGGATAATTTCATAGTATTATTAACCTCTGGTTTTTTTCTTATGGTGTTTAGAAATCAGTATATCATCCTTGTAGTAGTAACTTTCATATTGCCCTTTGATGTTAATGATGAAAATATGATGAATAGGTGGTAGAAAGGTTTGAAATTCTGGAATAGATAATCAAATGATATTAGGTTGCACTACTAGTTTATTTGGAGTGGTTGAAGCTTTATTTGTAGTACCTCCTTTGTAAAGTAAATTAGTGCACCTTACCTGGATAAATAGGAAATAAATATCGGAGCTTGCTGGAAAATTGAGACACTTAGTCAAGGAACATATTAGGGCATATAGAAGCATGGAAAAATTGTTAAATATTGTTTAATTGAGATTACAAGGGCGTGTCTTCATAAAGTGCCTTATGATGGTTTTACTTAGGATAATCTTTTACCTGGTTTACTGACTTGTGAATTTCATGAAACTTAGGAAGTGAAGTTTTATGATCATAATGTTGCTCTGCTAATTTTTGAGGAATTTTTGGACTAATATTTTTAGTACTTCCTTCAATACCCCTATTTATATGAATTATTTTGGAATAAATATCTAGAGGTTAAATGTTTTATGAAAGTTTATGATATTTAGTATTCACTGATATCTTTTTAACCTACAGTGTTCATAATTTTTGAATGGTCATAGCCTAAGTAAATCTAGTACTTCATGTTCAAATCACCCATGGATTAATATTGGGAAATCTTAATTAAATATCAAATTTTAATTAGAAAATTATAAATTTCTTGATTTAGACTAAATATATCATGGTAGACCCCCAGTAAATATTATAGGGCTTTTGAATGAAAAATTGAAGTACCTTCTATCGTACACATCATGTAGCTTGAGCGGTCTACATATAGTAAAACTGCAGAAATGGTCGTTGGGTGAAAAATGAACTTAGGAAGTGAGGGTATTAGGTTGCTGGTTATGGTAAAGTATAAAAGAGTTCATCATCGGGTATTATGATGAGGAGTAATGATGGTTTGACTGGTGTAGGTGGTGTTCGGGGTCGACGAAACATCGTCATCCCTGTAGTGAGAGGAAGAGTCTTAATACACTAGGATTAGATCTAGTATAATATAAAAGGGATCGGGTAATGGGTAATAACTAATACTAGTAAGTGTCTTGCTAAAGGAAACGATGGGCTTCAGCTACCATCATAGTTCCTCGTGCCCTTTGAGAACCCTTCACCGGGTATGCCGAGGGCAGTCCTGTGCTAACCTAAATTGTAAGAATAAATTTAAAAGAGCAATTAGTATAAGTAGGAATTCATAATTCACACACCCCAGTAGCTCGGGAGGTTGGATAGGTTAATTTTATTAGTCATCCAAACGGTAGGTTCGGAAGGTAGATGTAACAGACGAGATAGTCCGGGGAGCCGGTGGCTCGGAAGGATTTGGATACATAAATAAGGTGGTGGGTCTTCGGTTTTGGATGGTCGTTCACACCGACATCTATACACTGACTCGACGGGTGTGGTTGACATTTAGACAAAGAAAGTCTGGTGGATATGGCTAGCATTAGTACGTGGTGACTCTAGGTTGTGTCCTTCTAGAGGCGTACGTAAGGGCTAGGCCTGGTAGTGTGGATACCCGCCTAGGATTGGGGGGCCCGACCCACTGTCTCCATTTTCCACTATGGAGGTTCATGGGAGTGAAGCTAGCTGCCCAAATGGGGGGAACTAAAGGTATGTGAGCATAGAATCGTGTGTGTGGGTTGCACTTGCATGAATCATGGCATAACATAGCACTACACTCATACTTGCATATAAACCAGACACCCCATCGTATAAATCGATATGGGACTTTTTATACGATGTGGGCCTTACAGAAGACCCCTTAACTTATAAGTTTGTATGAGCATTCATATAAGTTAAGGTTACTTACTTCTTAGGTTGTCTTTCTTACATATGCTGCTTATTCTACTTGTTTACCTTACTGCTTGCTATTATAGAACTGCTAACTTGCACCTTCCTCCCTTAGCTGTGTATACATTATAAATAACTGCTAGATTAGTTCCACCGTCACCTGCTTGTTTTATTCTCCACCCTCATAGCTTCCCTTTCCTCCTCCCCACTCAGTTCCTAGGAGCCATGGGGGAGGGGTAGGGGATGATAGGACTTAGTCTTTTTGACTAACGGTTTTCAGACCATAACATTCCAGGGACTCCGGTTGGGAGACAGGGAGCAGCAGCAGGGGATACAGCACCAACAGAGTACGATGCACATGGAGGCGGGCCAGTCTAGCATAGGAGCACCAGCTACTGGCTCCGTTAGTGATTAGTTTACTTATCTTCCGCGAGAGTTTGTAGTGAGGATTGATGTATCGGGCTTGATCCCGTTTATATTTACTTGTACTGTTTTATTTCGGTACTTCTTTTATATGTGGACTTGATGTGATTTTCCTTTATATATATTACATGTGATTGTGGACTTAGTTTTATCCATACTAAATGCCCATATAGATTTATAAGTTAAGGATCGGCTAAACAGTAAAGTAACTTATCATATAAGAGTGTCCATACAAACTTATATAATAAGGATCTTATGTAATGTAATGTAATGTTATGTTATGAATGCAACATGATGACTCACTCATCCACACACCCACACTGCTATGTCGACACAGACTTTTAGTTCCCACTTTTCGAGCAGGTAGCTAACCTCTCTGACATCATCTGTCGTGGCTAGATGGTGATAGTAGAGCGGGCTTCTCCACTACTAAGCTGGAATCCACACTATCTGGCCTAGGCCTCTATACGTTTCAATGCTAATAACACAATAGCAGAGCCCATGCGAACTACAACTCAGAGGTGTCTCAAGTAGATGTGCACCAAGAACACAACCCAAACTAGCCTACCGGGTGGCACAGAAGGAGCCTATGGGAGCTTATCGTCAAAGGACCAAGCCCAATCATCCACTTAGCACGAAAGGAGCCTTAGTAGTGAGCACCGAGGACCAATTTCAACAGCCTAAAGTCTATCTGTCAACTCTCATTAGTGTGACGACTGGTGAGCCCGTAGACCTGCCACACTATCCTTAACCCAGGATTATGACACCGTGTGTCAAATCACACCGCATGCATATTCACTAAGCCATGCCATCACATCAAAGGGCTCCAATTGAGTTCCTTCTCATTATAACAAATCCAATTCTCAACAGCACTCAAGGGCTCCACACTGAGTCCCTTATCATCACATCAATCTAGTATGGTCAATACTCACGCACTTACACCCTTTCATATTCCCGTGCTCCCAAGCACTTAAGGGTTCATCATTTTCACAAGTGGCAAGTTGCCTTATATAACACGCTAGTCCCACACTGCTACCCGTAGGGGGACACAACTCTAAGCAGTGGAATACCCAATTCATTCCTTCAATATTAAGACTCTTCATAACACATGGCTGTGGGCGTTTTCTCATATAGCCTCATTTCAACGATCTGCATGCACCTGCATATCAAGTCATATATTTTCTTCCACTTTCCAAATCCTACAACGTTCACCATACCATTTAATTATTTCTATATTATCAACATGGCTTGCTAGAAATACACCACTTGTTCTTCCAACCACTTTGATCGACGTAAGTTATAAATTACACATTCACGTATTATTGCTAAGATGCAACTTTACCAGTTTTCAATTAAGGATCCAACAACCATTTGTTTGCTCGAAGATCCGACAATCATTTGTTCATTCATGGTCCAACAACCATTTATCAGATTGAATAAACTTGATGGAGCCCCCTAGTGACCATCCGGTTATAGGTGTGAAGTGGATTTTCAAGAATAAACTTGATGGTGAGTCTAGGATAACAAGGAATAAGGCTAGGTTGATTGCTCAGGGATATTCTCAGATAGAAGGAGTGGATTTTGAGGAGTCATTTTCTCTCGTTGCTCGCCGTTAGTCCATTAGGATGTTCTTAGCCTTTGCATGTTTTTTAAAAAAATCAAATTATATCAAACAGACGTCAAGAGTGCATTTTTAAATGGATATATTAAATAAGAAGTGTATGTAGAACAACCACCCGGATTTAAAAATAGTAGCCATCCAAATCACATCTATAAATTCATAAAAGCCTTATATGGATTAAAGCAAGCTTCTCGTGCATGGTACGATAGGCTAACTGTCTTTTTTGTTAAGTATTATTTTAGATTGGGGAGGGTTGTAGGCAGACGGTCGACGTAAAATTTAGTCACCCTTATGAATATGGATCATTTGAGAAATTGTGCAAAATCTAGGTTGTTCCCTTAAGGAACACATTGCATGGTTCGAATACGGCGTCTTGTCAAGGACTGCTGCATCTCCAGGACTTTGGTGTATTGTTAAATTTATAAGATTTCTCGTCGTATGGTCTGAATGCGACGTCTTGGTAAGGACCGCTGCACCTCCAAGAGGACTTGGGTGTAGTTTTAAATAGGCAAAGCTCCTCACATATTAGACGTCCTAAGGAAGTATGTCGAACAAATTGTGATCGACTTATGTTTGGAAGTTGGAGTATAGGTACGCTAAGGTTGAAAGAGATGGAAGTAGTCGATACAATGATTAGGAGAATGATAAATATTGTATGTCTGCAAGAGACTAGATGAGTGGGTGAGAAAGCTAAATTTTAGATAATTCAAGTTTTAAATTATGGTACACAAGAAAAAAAATAAAACAAGCAATAGAGTAGGTATTATTATGGATACTACTTGGAAGGATGAAATTGTTAAGGTAAGTAGAAGAGGTGATAAAATCTTAGCTCGTAAATTGGTCATAAGAAAGGAAACTATTAATGTGATCAGTGTTTATGCGCCATAAGTAGGATTAAGTGAAACTATTGAAGTGCAATTTTGGGAAGACTTGGATGATTTAGTAAAAGAAATCTCGCAAAGAGATAAGATTTTCATAGGAGGAGACTTAAATGGACATATATGGAAGGAAACGGTTGATTACACAGCCATTCATGGAGGATATGGATATGGAGAAAGGAATGAAGAAGGCCGAACCATTCTAGACTTTGCCGTAGCACATGAGCTAATTGTATCAAATACACATTTCATAAAGAGGGAAGAACATTTAATTATATTTAAAAGCGGATCTAATAAATCACAAATTGATTATTTCATGACTCTCAAAATGGATAAAATGATTTGTAAGGATTGCAAAGTCATACCAGGAGAAATTTTGACAACACAACATAGGTTAGTGTTGTTAGATATACAAATTAAATATAATAAATTTATGACAAGAACAAAAATATTGCAAAAACTTCGGTGGTGGAACTTGAGATGGTAAAACAAGTTGCTTTCAAGAAGGAAGTTATGGAATAACTAGTTGAGGACCCTTATGTTGATCTTAATGTATCATGGGAAGTTATGTCTTAACATTTAAGGATAAGTGGAAAGAACGTACTTGGAGTATCAAAAGGTTGTGCGCCCCAGATAAAGAATCTCGGTGGTGGAAAGAGGAAGTGTAAGAAAAAGTGAGGGCAAAGAGGGTCAGCTATAAATCATTCAATATTTGTACGAATGGTGAAAACTTAGCCAAGTATAAAGTCGTCAAAAAGAAGCTAAACATGCAGTAAGTGAAGTAAGAAGTCAAGCTTATGAAGGATTTTATTAGCGACTAGATACCAGAGATGGAGAGCATGATATATATAAAATTGCTCGAGCAAGAGAAAGAAAGATAAGAGATTTAAGTTAAGTAAAATGCATAAATGATGAGACAGATACAGTTTTAACGGTTGATGTGGATATTAAAGAGCGATGAAAAAGAAACTTTTATTAACTCTATAATGAAATAAAGGACAATGAATTGAATTTGGAAGAGTTAAGTAAATCAGAGAAGTATAAGAACATAATGTTTTATCGTAAAATTCAAGTATCAGAGGTAAAAGATTCTTTAAATAAGATGAAAAAATAGAAAGGTGGTTGGGCCAGATGATATATCCTTCTAAGTTTGGAAATGTCTATGAAATGATGGAATTTTGTGTCTTACATATTTTTTCAATAAGATACTGAAGTCAAATAGGATGCCAGTCTAGTGGAGAGAAAGTATATTGTTACCTTTGTATAAGAATAAAGGGGATATACAAAATTGTGTTAATTATAGACGAATTAAATTCATGAGTCATACCATGAAACTATGGGAACAAGTAATAAAAAGAAGATTAAGTCGAGAGACTAGTGTCTCGGAGAATCAATTTGGATTCATGCTAGAGAGGTCGAACATGGAAGCTATACATCTCTTGAGGATACTCATTGACAACTTTCGAGAAAGAAAACAATATTTGCAGATGTTGTTTATTGATCTTGAGAAGGCTTATGATAGAGTTCCAAGAGAGATCTTATGGAGAGTCTTAGAAAAGAAAGGTGTAAATATATAATATATTGACAAAATCAAAGATACGTATACAAATTCAGTGACAAGGGTGAGGACATCTGGAGGATTAACACAAAAATTCTCTATCACTGTTGGCTTACACCAAGGTTCAGCTTTAAGCCCGTATCTCTTTACCCTTATCTTAGATGAGCTCACTAGACATATCCAACAAGCAATACCTTGGTGTTTATTATTTGCGGATGATATCATTTTGGTTGATGAGACGCACGAGGGTGTGAATGCAAAACTTGAATCTTGGCTAGATACTTTAGAAAAGAAGGGTTTTAGGTTGAGCTGGGCAAAGACAGAGTATATGGAGCTTAAATTTAGTAGTATAAGAAGGACGGATGACTCCATTATTAAGTTGGGTGATCAAAATATTTCATGTACTGAGTGTTTTAAATACCTTGGATCGATAGTTCAAAAAGATGGAGGTATTGATAAAGATGTGACATATAGAATCTAAGCGGGTTGGTTGAAGTCGAGAGGCGCATTAGGGATCTTATGTGATCGTAAAGTACCACTAAAACTTCAGTGCAATTTTTAATGAACTACAATTAAACTCACGGTGCTCTATGGTTTTGTGTGTTTGGCAGTGAATTGTGTACATGAGAAAAAATGGGAGTTGCGGAGATGAGAATGCTTAGGTAGATGTGTAGACACACGAGATTAAATAAAATTAGGAATGAAAGTACCAGGGATAAAATCGGGGTAGCACCAATTGCAAATAAGATGTGAGAAGCTCGTCTAAGTTGGTTTGGACACGTACAAAGGAGACCTTTAGAGGCACATATTAGGTGTTGTGAGAGTCTTATCACTTGTCATGTTAAACGAGGGAGGGGTAGACTAATAAACACTTGGAATGAAACTATAAGGAATGACATGATGTACTTAGGCATTAGTGATATTATGACAAAAGATAGGGCACAATGGCGACAAAGGATCCATATAGCCGACCCCACTATAGTGGGATAAGGCTTGAGTGTTGTTGTTGTATGGTTTTAAAATGGGGAGTGTGAATACAACTTTATTTATAAAACATAGTGATTCACATTTAATGATCATGCAAATATATGTCGATGATATAATCTTTGGTGTCACTAACAAAAAATTTTGTGAAGAAATCATTAAAGTGATGCAAAGTGAATTTGAAATGAGTTTGGTAGGAGAATTGTCATACTTCCTAAGTTATCAAATTTCTCAATGAGTCGATGGTATTTTTATCTATCAATCCAGATATGTAAAAGATATGATTAAAAAAATTGGGTTTGAGAATTTGAAACAAGTGAAAAATCCTATGAGTGCATATTAGTGGACTAAACATTATTTAGAGGCATGATCGACTCCCTATTATATCTTAGTGCATCTATACCTGACAACATGTTCGCAGTGTGCCTTTGTGCTATATATCAAGCAAATTCTTAAGAATCCCATCTGAAAGCCATTAAACACGTCTTTAGGTATCTAATTGGGTCACAAAATCTTGGCCTTTGTTACCCACACACCACAAATTTCACGCTTCATGGCTATTCCAATTCAGATTATGTTGGGTGTTCACTTGTTCGCAAAAGCTCAAGTGGCACTTATCACTTCTTAGGGCATGCACTAGTTTCATGACAAAGTAGGAAATAGAATTCTCTTGCCCTCAACACGGCCGAGGCCGAATACATTGCCCTAGAAATTTGTTGCGCACAAGCACTTTGAATGTCACAAATGTTAGAAGACTTTGGTCTCTTTTTCAAGAATGTGGATCTTAGGTGCGACAACAAAAGTTTCATTGACTTAACAAATAATCTGGTGCACCACTCTCGATCAAAATACATAGACGTTCATCATCACTTTATTTGGGATTACATTAAGAAAGAAACCATGAAAGTTAGCATCATTGGGACCGATGATCAACTTGCAGATATCTTTACGAAACCCCTCCCTAACACTTGTTTTTCTTTGCTTCGCCTGGAATGGGTGTTTTGGATCTCTCAGCATAGTCTTGTTGCAGAACTTTTTGAACTCTGGGCAATTTTTTAAACGAACTCAAGTTCCTGTGAGTTATCGTCGCGTGGTAGCCCTAGCACTGGCGGTAAGTTGGCTTTCTGAATTTCGTCTGTGTGTTATTTTTTTGCTTTTATGTTGTCTTTTGGTCCCTCTATTTTGTGTGCTTGTTTTTTGTGTTGAATAATCAAAAATCACATTAAATTTGAAAATTCCCCAAATCCCAAAAATAATATTTTTTTTAATTTGTTTTATCTTCCATTTTAAAAAGTAATCAAAA
Organism: Platanthera guangdongensis; assembly: GCA_039583875.1. NCBI lineage: Eukaryota > Viridiplantae > Streptophyta > Magnoliopsida > Asparagales > Orchidaceae > Platanthera > Platanthera guangdongensis. The sequence goes on along the minus strand of CM077153.1, from coordinate 130,513,716 downwards.
AAAAATTGAAAAATCCCAAAAATCAAAAACACATTTTTTTATTTTTCAATTTGATTTGTTTAAAATGTTTAAGTTTTTTTAACATTACAACCAAAAAATATATAAAAGCTTAAAACAAAAAAAATTGTACGATTATTCATAGGACATGCATGACTAATGCCTAACACATAACGATTACGTGCAATGTTTGATTTAAGGTTGTTATTCCCTGTTAACATTGTCTGATTTTCTCATGTTGTGTCTAATCTATTGGTACCTAGCTACTGAGTGCGGATAGACAGGTTAGTGTATGTTAAATATGCTTGTAGGTATATGTGAGGATGTTGGTAGTGTAATGACATTTCACTATTCACCCATCCCTAGAAAAAACACTCTTGTAGAAATTCAAAACTTACATGTAAAACTCGTGATATTGTTTCTAACACGCTAGGAATGACTTGAACAATCAGTGTCACGGTGTTCATGTTTCTTGTATAAAGTTTAGAACTATTGGCCAAAATTCCAATGAAAATGTCCTTTGTATACAAGTTAAAGTGTATCTATATGGGTAGATTTTGATTAATTTGGGGTAATTGAACTCAAAAATAATATAAAATTGATAGTAAAAAATAAATAAAATATATATATGCTATCCAATCATTTGTCAAGAATACCCCCTCCCCCCCAAGCACTACTCATTCCTCCTGATAAGTCTTCATGAGCATTGTGAGGATGAGAACCTTGGTCTAACGAATCATTTTGATCTTGTGCAAAGACTATAAATTGAGTTAGTGCCCCATGTTCTCTATTCTTGGTATGAAATAGATAGAAATGTGACGTGAGTTTTCACTTAATTTTTCTTTTGTTAACATATTGAATTATCGAGATAAATCATGTATTTATGATTATTTCTACTTGACTTTTTTCTCTATGATTCTACACGTACACATGTCATTATTCTATCTAACGCTTCCATGCATAAGAATTATACTTAAACTGTAATATCTATCTATAGAACATATGTAATAGTACATGATTTCTATTCATGACACTTATAATGTTTCTCTATATTAACTCTATAAATCTCCTAACATTGTATTCCAAATTGTGTGTATTTCGATTCACATGTATTGTCCAAATTTCACATCATCTACAAAAATTTTTCATGTCAACTATTATTCGTGTGTTGGGTGGGTCTATATTCATGGTGTTTTGCTCCTATTTATTACTCGGTGCTTATATTTTTTACATGCATGTGTGCACATTTCTCATCTCTTTGTTTTCACGAGATAAGTTTATTAATCTCTGGCCCTTTCAATAATATTGAAAGGGGGAGATGTGAGTGTTTATTGTAAAACCTCGTGTTTGCCGAGTGGGTCCACCAGGCCAAGCGAGTGGGCCAGGGCAACCAACCCACTACAGAACAGTAGGCGGACGAATCCGGACGGTCGGCTCGCACTCGCCAAAGCTAGGCGGGCCAGCTGCACGAGCCGGTCCATCCAGCCCGCTCTCCCATAGGCAACCTGGTCGCCAACCTGCCTCAGAATAAGGGTTGGAGGGCTGCGGCGGCCTGGTTTGCACTCGCCTAAGGAGGGAACGCAAGCCGCGGAAGCCAGGTCGCGTCCACCCCAGCAGGATGGTGAGTTGAGGCGAGCCGACCCCGTGTCTGGAAAACACTGCTGGTGGGGTCCAAAGGCAAAATTACCTGGATGCCCTTGCTAGGGGTGAAAATTGCTTACCAAAACAGCAGAGTCGCGTTGTTGGCAAGCCACTTTTGGTTGCATATAACGGCTCAAAACAACAGAGGTTGGCTATTTGCAGGTCGTTTCAGAAAACTATAAATAAACCCAAGGGGGTATCTCAGAATGCACGTTTTTCATGTGCCCCGGTCTTCTAGCGCTTTTTGAGATATCCTTAGCTCGGCATTTGGCTAAGGAGGGGAAGCGCTCTAAGATCTTCCGGGGGTGTGGTGGGACCTCGAATCCGAGCCCTTGGGTTCGTTCCCTATTCTCTTCTTCCTTTATTGTTTGGCTCGCAAGAGAGAAGTAAGTGTGCAATCACCCCTTCCCCAAGGGTGAAATCCAAGGAGACTGAATTCTCAGTTTAAACATTTTTGGTGCGGTGAGCATGGACAGTGGTCAACACAGAAAATCTTCGGCAAGCTCGATGTCTGGAGGATCAGGGCAAGGCTCAGACAGGTCCGACTCACCGCCCCCTCTCTCCACGATGTTGATATTCGAAGAATTCAAGCAAAAGGTTCCACCAACTCTCGGCCAACTCCATCTACTGCTTCGAAGACCTATGTCGGGGGATCATGTTGAGATTCACCACCTCCGAGAGGAGGAAGAAGGAGTCGGAGTCCCTGTTCCACATCAAGCAGGGGGTGAATGTGACCTTGGGGAGTTACGTCGACCGGTTCTAGGAGGAGGTCACCCAGGTCAAGGAGATGCCAGAGGACACCCTGATGATGGCCTTCACCCTGGGGCTGCAACAGGGTTTCTTTAGGATGGAGTTGAAGAGGGTGCCCCCCTCTCCTACAAGGAGCTGATGGAGAGGGTGGAAAGGGAAGTTGACGAGGAGGCGTCGAACCCGGAGTTTGCCCGGAAGCTGGCCAGGTGGGCCACAGAGGAGGAGCCAAGAAGTGTCAGAGGTCGGGAGGAGAGGAGAGATGAACCCCGACAGAGGGAATATCAGCAGCAACAACAACCCAGACGGGGGCACCAGGAGCCGAACCATCGGCTAGGATGGAGACCGGAGTGGCAAGACCCGGGTCCGCAGAGAGGTTTCCATGGAGGAGACAACCATTAGGGAGGCCAGGGTCAGTTTAACCCTCTAGGTTGGAGATAGGGCCAAAGACCCCCCCCCCCCCCTCCCCGATCAAAATCAGGCTATGGTTATAGCCCTGGAGGAGAGGAGGAGAGCTACATGGAGGAGGAGAAGGGAAGTCAGTGTGGAGTTACCCTACTGTGACTTCCATCAAGAAGAAGGGCATACCATAGCCACGTGCCCGGAATACCTCGAAATGAGAGGAAACAGGGAGCAGCACCAGCAAAAACAAGGCCACCAAGAAGTGCGGATTGAGGAGGTCCTGCCTCGGGCACAGGAGTATAGGTACGAAGACCGGGCAGACATTGGAACCCGATGAGGAATCAGGGTAATCCATTGGGTGGTGGGGATTGAGGCTTCCTAGAAGGCGAGCCTCCACGCCATGTATCGAAGGAGCGTTGGCTCCACATCCCAGACCCCACCCCGGTGGAGAAGTTTACCTTCTCAAGTAAGGATATGCCGGATCATGAGGATCCCTTTTCCATTGCGCTGGTCATCCAGACGGCCATCGATACTTTCATGTTGGTGCAACCAAAGTGATCTGGAAGTGATCAAGCATGTAGCCTCACTGCCAACTCAGTATGAGCCTATTAGGGTCGCACATAAGATTGTGGAGAAATTGGAGATCAGATCTGTACAGTTCAGCTCATATGATGAGTTGAAGGAAATTGAAAAGGGGCTTAAAATATTCTAAGGAATTTGGCGTTGAGTGTGTTAAACTCACTCGACGCCATGGGGCTGAATGTGTTGAGTGAATTGAGACCAGTCAACGCTTTCGTCGAGTTAAGTGTTAACTCGTCGAATGATGGCATTGAGTGTGTTGAGTTAACTCACTGATTCGTCGAGTATCAAGTGTTTATTGTTCGACTGTCACACTTAAGCGTTGACTGTGTTGAGTCCACTCAACGCCTTCGTCGAGTAAAGGGTTTGCTTGGGGAATCTAGCACTTAGGCGTTGAGTGTATTATATTTACTCAACGCCATTCGATGTTCTGGCCTTTGGCATAGAGTTCGTTGAGCTGTGTTTGACGAATGACGTTTGATATTCTGGCCTTCAGCGTAGGGTTCGTCGAGCTGAGTTCGACGAATGAACTTCGACAAATGCTGGCCTTTGGCGTAGAGTTCGTCGAGCTGAGTTCGACAAATGACATTTGACGTTATGGCCTTTGGCATAGAGTTCGTCGAGCTAAGTTTGACGAATGGCGTTCGACATTCTGGACTTTGGCACAGAGTTCGTTGAGCTGAGTTTGACGAATGAAGTTCGACGAATGCTGGCCTTTGGCGCAGAGTTCGTCGAGCTGAGTTTGATGAATGACGTTCGACGTTCTTTCCTTTAGCGCAGAGTTTGTCGAGATGAGTTCGATGAATGCCCGTACTGAGTCAAGTGTTGACTTGCTAAATTCTGGAATGAAAGCTTTGGGTCTGCGGATAGCGACGAGAGCTGTTCTATTAATCTCCTGGAGTATAAATACGAAGTTTTAGGGTTTTCTGTTCATGGTTCCTTTCTTTCTGAAAAAGAACATGAGCTGATACTGTACGATAATAAGATAACCCTAGAAACCCGACAGAAGTGTTCGGTCAATCACGTCAATGATTCCAATCCCGATCCCGACGAGTGTCGTCGTCGCCTCTCCTATAACAAATCTAGCAGTTTGTGGAGACGTTGAGTGTCCTCTCGCGACCTACCGCTAGTGTGACAAGTTACTGCAGGTTCTCCCGATCGGGTGGATTACTATAGAGGTGCAGATATACTTTTTGCGCTCAAGACTCTAGCCACTGGGTGGCTAGCCCGATTTTTTTGGAGCATCTAGTGTAACACCCCAAGTCCCAGGGTTGGGAAAAAGTTGGGTGACATGGCCTGGGACACGGGCGTGTCAGAGGTCGTGTCCTCCTCTACTCGACGAACTCAGCTTGATGAAGTTGAGCTGGGGCATGTCTGGTGCCGTGTATGGGTACACGGCCTGTGCCACGGGCATGTCACAGGTCGTGTCCTTTTTTGGATGTGGCCAAGGCATTGAGGCCTGGTAAACACGGGCACGACACGGGTGTGTCTTAGGGTACACGACCTATGACACAGGCATCTTACTATTCGTGTCCCGCTCGGGTTGAAGTTGATTTTGTGCAGCCTGATGTACACAGCCACAGACACGGGCATGTCTGAAGGCGTGTCAGGTGATATGGCCCATGACATGGGCGTGTCACATGGGTGTGTACTGGTCTGGCTAAGTCGGTTTTGCACTGCTTAAGGTACACGGCCTGTGACACGGGAGTGTCATAGGCCGTGTCAGGCAAACTTTAGCCCTTTATGGCAAAATCGTGGTCGTCCATTTCCTCAGCTGGGATCCAATGGCTGAGGTTCCTCCCTGCTTCCTTAAGGCAGTGGATGAGGAAGAAATCCTCATTTTGATTTGGGCCTTCATCATTCTAAAATTCTAGAGAGAGAGAGAGGGAGAGAGGAAGAAGAAGGAGGAGGAGAGGAGTTGGCCACCGGTGGATCTGCGGAGTTACTGTTCACAATCCGAGGCTAGCATTGGGAAGGCGAAGCCGCTGCGGTGCTTTCCAGCCGACTAGGAATACATGGCTCCGAAGCATTCTACAAGGGTAACGACTATTCTTCCTAGCCATGTGAAGGCTTCCTTTTTGGCATGTGCATCTGATTCCCCCACCATAGGGTGGCTTGTTAAGAGAGTCTCTTGTGTTGATTCATGGAATCCCCAATCATTTGGCATATAGATCCGGAAATGGAGTACGGAATAGACATGCTGTGTGAAGCCCATCTGGACAGGTTGGTCTGGATTGGTGATGTTGCATATACGCACCGGAGAAGACTCCGTGATAAACGTGTAGTTTAGGAGTCGACGGGTTAAACCTTTGAAGGGCAGTAGCAGGAAGTACTGGAGTGGTAGTCCAGGAAAATACCCGTATAATGCTTGTGTTGAATGGGTTGTACCTATGAAGGGTAGTAGCAGGAAGTACTGGATTGGGAGTCCAGGAAATACCCTTGTAATGCTTGATGTTCATGGGTAGTACCTGTGAAGGGTAGTAGTAGGAAGTACTGCGTGGTAAGCCAGGAAAAGACCCTTGATGCTTGGAATGCTTAATGGGGTGTGCCTATGAAGGGGAGTAGCAGGAAGTACTGACTTGGTAGTCCAAGAAAATACCCTCAAGTGAATGCTATGATGTATGGTTAAGCCTGGGATGGAAATGGAGTTCTGTCGCTAACGTGAGGCGTGGCTCCTAGGTAACCGCTGAATGTGAAGCCAGTTCCGTGAGAATGGGCTGGTTATGTGTGAGCTGATAAACTCACTTAAAGGAAATGGGTAAGGTGAAACCGACCAGTGCCTTTTATGTAGCCGCGAGTACGCCGTACTCGGCGATGGCAAGGCGACTTGAGCAATGGGGGGTGACTGATCTAACCTGCGTTATGTCCATCCAACGTGAGACCTAAAAGTACGATCTATTGGAGCGCATAGCAAGAGTCTTAGGCCTACGCGCCATGACACAATGGGGGGCTACGTGCCAATCCCGAGTCATTAAGACTGAAGTCTCCGGCTGTACGCCATGGAGCAAAATGCTCAATTTTACCGTTAGGTTGCGACCCTGATACGGTGGTGGGACCCTGGTTCGCCAGTACACCAAGAATGTGCCCTGAGTGCACGAATCGTCGGGCCGCGTGGCTGACGGTTGTGATGGAATGGATGTGCGTGAGAGCACATTGTATGACTATATATATCTGCCTGTGAAATGCTATGCTTGCAGGGAAGGAATACCACTGCCCCGGGAAAGGGGTAGGGTTGTTATAATTTGGTCAGCTGAATGCTGACTGTTGCCTTGTTTGCCACCGTTGGGTGGGCTGTCCCTGTGCAAGTGCTGGAGAACCAAGCGGGACGCATAAAGGCTAAAGTCCATGTTGTTGTTGCTGCCGCTGTAGCTAGCCTTTGAAGGCTAAAGTTTAGTGTTTTGTTTATATGTGGCCGGCCTGCGCGCCAATGTTTGGGAGCCACTGCTGTAAACGGACTTGTAAGTCCATAAGGCCAACTGACTTTGTATTTGGTACATTCCTGTTTATATATATCAATGTGGATATTGTTATGGTGGAAATTCATGTTTGGAGTTCAGTTTCGTGTTATAATCTTCCGCTAGTATGCTATGAGTTAGGATGCGCAACTCTGGTATCACTATGTGACCTCGCCGTCTGTTTTGTGGTATATGATGTGGGGCCTTGGCCGGACCTTCTATTATATACTATATGAACGGATGGAGTCGTTACATTTTTGGTATCAGCTGTCTCGGTCTTTCCCTTTCGAATTCGTGGTCGACTTCTTTTGTGGGGTGGTGAGCACGTGTACGTGCGAACCGCATGAACAGTAATGAACTCTTGAATGACCACTTTAGTAATGCAAATACATGTGTTTGTGGAACCTGCGCGTTCCTATTTTGTTGTGATTGCTTGTGTGAGGTCGCTAATGTGCGTGTCTTGTTCAAATATAGGTGAAATGGAGTGGTGTTGTGCAATAGGAGCCCCAATGTTCTAATGAAAGTACGACACAAGCTGAGGTGCCTACACCTCCGCCTTCTGCAGAACTATGCAATTAGTTGCTGAGGCCTTGTTTGCCATGATTCAAGCACAGCTGATTGGGCAGGCACAGCCGGCCTTGAGGGCCGAACAGGTTGCAGCGAGGCCAGAACCTATTGCGGTTGTGGATCCTCGAGCAGCTATAAGGCAGTTAAAGCAGTTCATGAGCTTTAATCCGCCTACATTTTCGGGAGTGGGATCTCCTACGCAGGATGAGGACTGGTTGTCGCGCATCAAGCGGATAATGACGGCGATTGGGTTGGAGGATGATCAGAAGGCCACCTTAGCCACCTTCTTACTGGAAGGAGAAGCGCGTTTATGGTGGGATGATATGGAATTACACCACTTAGCGGGGAGGCCATTAACACAAGTGACGATTGAGGACTTCTCCCGACTCTTCCTGGAAAAGCACCTCCCAGCGGCACATCGCATTACCATGGAGAATGAGTTCCAAAGGATGATGCAAGGATAAGGCAGTGTTGACATGTACCTACATGAGTTCACGAGATTGGGACGGTATACGAGTTCGATCTTTGCTGATGAGCAGAGGAAGACGAATAGGTTCTACAAAGGATTGCGGGATGAATTGCGGTTCCTGCTCTCTAATTCCGTGAACCAAGGCTTTCATGCGTTGGATGACACTACGTGCGCGCTGGAAAAAGGCATGAAGAGGGTGCAAGGGAAGCGGGCCTTGGTTGTGACACAGTCAGAGTTCAAAGTGCCCCGACCTGGGAAATCATACTATAAGAAGAAGTGGGGCAAGAGGTCCAAGTCGGCTGGACAAGCTCCTTCTTCGATTGCATCAGGAGTAACGTCGGGGGCCACTTTGAGGCTGGAGACTCGTACATGCTTTATTTGTGTACGGGTGGGGCATATAGCCCTTGACTGTCGGGTTGTTCCGCCGAAGGGAGAAAAGAAGCCGGGAGCATCCTATGCTGAGAAAGGAAGAGTAGAGGTGGAGTCCTATGCATCTCAGGCACAACCCCGAGTCTACAACCTTGGCCTGTAGGAGGCCATTCAGCAGAGTGACGTCGTCACAGGTACGAGTTAAGTTATTGATTGTTTTGCTTATTGCATGCTTTCGTTATTGCATATTTGTATGCGGCTTGTGTGTGTGACATGGTTGTCACAGGCTTTGTAATGATTCGGGACACGCTGGCGCGAGCACTGTTTGATACGGGTGCTTCGCATTCTTTTCTGTCTAAAGACTTCATAGCCAGACTTGGAATACCTAGTCGTGTGAAGATAGATAACGTCAGGGTGGTGTTGCCAAATGGTTGTTTGATGCTCGTGGATCGGGCTTGTGATGTGGTGGTTCAAATAGGAAGTCAGGATTTCTGTCTAACTGCATCTGTATTGCCGATATCGGAATTCGACGTGATCTTTGGTATGGATTGGCTCGCGGAGCAGCATGCCTTGATTGATTGCAACGCCAAAGAGATCACGTTGGGCCAGAATACCGAGCAGGAGACGAAGTTCGCGGGTATGCGAGGATTGGGCGGGGCGTGGATGTCTGCACTCCAAGTCATTATGGTTGTTCGGAAGGGCGCGGAGTGCTACTTCACGCTGATTCAGGCTATTGATCCCAAGGTCGGTGTAAGCGATGTTCTGGTTGTATCGGAATTTGCAGATGTGTTTCCAAAGGATCTCCCTGGGCTACCACCCCAGCGAGAGATTGACTTCACGATCTAGTTGGTGCCAGGTGCGAAACCTGTGGCTCGCTCGTCATATCGCGTCGCGCCAAAATAAATGGCGGAGTTGAATGTCCAACTGCAAGAGTTGCTGGAGCAGGGTTATATACGCCCAAGCATGTCACCTTGGAGCGCGCCTGTTCTGTTCGTGAAAAAGAAAGACGGTTGTTTGCGGTTATGTACTGACTACCGCGTACTGAACAAGCTGACATAAAAGAACAAGTATCTGATTCCACGGATTGATGAGTTGTTCGATCAACTGGTGGGATCAACCGTCTACTCCAAGTTGGATTTGAAGTCTGGTTATTACCAGTTGAGGATACTGGAAGAAGATATTCCCAAGACCGCATTTGGGACACGTTACGGGCATTATGAGTTCATGGAAATGTCATTTGGGCTGTGCAATGCACCATCGGTGTTTATGGTCCTGATGCACCGAACGTTCCGAGAGTACCTAGACTTATTTGTGATTGTGTTCATTGACGACATCCTGGTGTACTCGAAATCTGAGGTTGATCACGTAGACCACTTGCGATTGGTGTTGCAGATGTTGATGAAGAATAAGCTTTATGCCAAGTTCTCGAAGTGCGAGTTTTGGCTATCGTCGGTGGCCTTTCTTGGCCATGTGTTAAGTGGATAGAGCATCACATTGGATTCGTCGAAGATAAGGGCCATACAGGAGTGGTCGGTGTTATATTCGGTGGCCGAGGTCAGGAGCTTCCTTGGCCTGGCAGGCTACTACAGACGGTTTGTTGCAAACTTCTCCTGGATCGCTTTGCCTCTAACCACACTGACGATAAAGGATCAGAAGTTTGTTTGGACGTCGAAGTGTGCGCGAGCTTTTGAAGAGCTGAAGAGTCGGTTTACTACGACACCTGTTTTGATATTGTCATGTGGTACTGACGGATTCAAAATCTACAGTGATGCTTCAGGATACGGGAAAGTAATTGCTTATGGCTCTCGCCAACTGAAGGTGCATGAGCGAATTTATCCCGTCCACGACTTAGAGTTGGCGGCAGTGATCTTTGCACTGAAGTTATGGAGGCATCATCTGTATGGCGTAAAAGTGAAAATATATACAAACCAAAAGAGCCTAAAGTATTTGTTGGAGCAGAAGGACCTGAATATGCGACAACGAAGGTGGCTGGAGTTCCTTAGGGACTACACCTTTGCGATTCATTATACTCCCGGAAAGGGAAATGTAGTCGCTGATGCCTTGAGTCGGAGGGCTCCAACAAGGGCAAGTTGGTTGCAGAGGCATGATAAACGTCTAATCCAGGAGCTGGAAGCGTTAGAGATTTCTTGTGTTGATAAGAATTCTACAGTTGATGCATGTTTGAACTGGACAGAGGTGCAGTGTGACCTTGCAGACAGGGTTCGACGAGCAACGGAGCTAGATGAGAGTCTCCAACTCTATGTCTCCAACTCTATGCCACGGACGGGCCAGAGGGAAAATTCTCTTGGAATAACTGCCTTTTGCGGAAAGAAGGCCTTTTGTGTGTCCCAAGTTTGGGTAAGTTGCGAGAAGAATTGATGTACGAAGCTCATTATACAAAGTACTCAGTTCACCCTGGGAGCACGAAGATGTTTAGAGACATAAAGAAGCTATTCTGGTGGCCAGGACTGAAGAAAGATGTCGCTCATTATGTGGCCAAATGCCAAACTTGTGCTTTGGTGAAGGCAGAATGCCAGAAGCCTGGAGGTTTCTTGAAGTCGTTACCGATTCTGGAATGGAAGTTCGATGATATTTCCATGGATTTCGTGCATGGATTGCCGAGATCTCAGCGCGGGAATGATGCAATCTGAGTGATTGTAGACCGGCTGACAAAAGTGGTGCACTTCCTTCCGAACAAACGAGATGATTCAGTGGAGAGTTTGGCAAAGCTCTATGTGGAGCAGATTATACTGCTACATGGTGTTCCTCGCAACATTGTGAGCGATCGAGATGGACGCTTTACTTTGAATGATTGGAGGCTAGTCCATCAGCTGTTGGGCATGAAATTGATGTTCAGTACGGCCTTTCATCCCCAAACGGATGGCCAAACTGAGAGGACCAACAGGACTATGGAGGATATGCTTTGCATGTGCGCCCTGGATTTTGGGAAGAGATGGGAAGATCATCTCTATCTGGTGGAGTTTGCCTACAACAACATGTACCAAGCAAGCATCGGTATGGCACCGTTTGAAGCCTTATATGGTCGAAAGTGCCATACACCGTTGGCTTGGGTAGAAGCAGGCGAATCCAAAGTGTACAGGCATAACGAATTCGAAGAAGCGAACTCGACAATATGCACTATTCGAGAGCGGCTACGGATAGCCCAAGATCGTTACGCGAAATACTACAATGCCAAGCACCGGAACGTAGAGTTCGCGGTTGGCGATTGGGTGTACTTGAAGATCAAACCCTTCAAAGGCGTGTCTAGGATTCGGCGACTAAAAAAGTTGAGCCCGAGGTATCTTGGTACATTTGAAGTGATAGAGCGAGTTGGAGAAGCTGCATATCGGCTAGCTCTTTCGGCAGACTTGGGTGGATTACAAGATGTGTTTCACATCTCTGTGTTGTGGAAAGCCATTAAAGATCCAGCTCAAGTGATCGAGACTGATCATGTGCTGGTGGAGTATGGGCTAATGACGAAGGTTCGTCCTATTTGGATCGAGGATCATGCTGATAAACAGTTGCGGAACAAGACGATCGGGATGGTCAAAGTCTGGTGGGACAATTGCGGCCGTGAAGAGCTAACATGGGAGCGAGAGCAGACCATGCGAACTGAATTTCCCGAGCTCTTTGTGTTACTGTTATGCAATGCATATCGCATTGTATTAAACGATTGTGGAATAAAACCTCTTCTATTGAGTTCCTTACTTTATGTAAATTTGGGGACGAAATTTTTGTAAGGAGGGGAGGGTTGTAACACCCCAAGTCCCAGGGTTGGGAAAAAGTTGGGTGACAAGGCCTGGGACACGGGCGTGTCAGAGGGCGTGTCCTCCTCTACTCGACGAACTCAGCTCGACGAAGTGGAGCTAGGGCGTGTCTGGTGTCGTGTATGGGCACACGACCTGTGATACGGGCGTGTCACAGGCCGTGTCCTTTTCTGGATGTAGCCAAGGCATTGAGTCCTCGTGAACACGGGCATGACTCGAGTGTGTCTTAGGGTACACGGCCTGTGACACGGGCGTGTCACTGGCCGTGTCCCGCTCGGGTTGAAGTTGATTTTGTGCAGCCTGATGTACACGGCCACAGACACGGGCATGTTTGAAGGCGTGTCAGGTGACACGGCCCGTGACACGGGCGTGTCACATGGGCATGTATTGGTCTGGCTAGGTCGGTTGTGTACTGCTTAAGGTACACGACCTATGACATGAGCGTTTCATAGGCCGTGTCAGGCAAAATTTATCCATTTGTGGCAAAATTGTGGCCGTCCATTTCCTCAGTTGGGATCCAATGGCTGAGGTTCCTCCCTGCTTCCTTAAGGCCAAGGATGAGGAAGAAATCCTCATTTTGATTTGGGCCTTCATCTTTCTAAAATCCTAGAGAGAGAGAGGAAGAAGGAGGAGGAGGAGAGGAGTTGGCTACTGGTGGAGCTGTGGAGTTCCTGTTCACAATCCGAGGCTAGCATTGGGAAGGCGAAGCCGCTGCGGTGCTTTCTAGTCGACTAGGAATCCATGGCTCCGAAGTGTTCTTCAAGGGTAACGACTTTTCTTCCTAGCCACTGAAGGCTTCCTTTTTGGCATGTGAATCTGATTCCCCCACCAAAGGGTGGCTTATTATGGGAGTCTCTTGGGTTGATTCATGGAATCCCCAATCATTTGGCATATAGATCCGGAAATGGAGTACCGAATAGACATGCTGTATGAATCCCATCTGGATAGGTTGGACTGGATTGGTGATGTTGCATATACGCACCAGAGAAGACTCTGTGATAAACGCATAGTTTATGAGTCGACGGGTTAAACCTGTGAAGGGCAGTAGCAGGAAGTACTGGAGTGGTAGTACAGGAAAATACCCGTATAATTCTTGTGCTGAATGGGTTGTACCTGTGAAGGGTAGTAGCAGGAAGTACTGGATTGGGAGTCCAGGAAATATCCTTGTAATACTTGATGTTCATAAGTAGTACCTGTGAAGCATAGTAGCAGGAAGTACTGGCGCAGTAAGCCAGAAAAAGACCCTTGATGCTTGGAATGCTTAATGGGGAGTTCCTGTGAAGGGGAGTAGCAGGAATTACTGATTTGGTAGTCCAGGAAAATACCATCAAGTTAATGCTATGATGTACAGTTAATTCTAGGGATGGAAATGGAGTTCTGTCACTAACGCGAGGCGTGGCTCCTAGGTAACCACTGAATGCGAAGCCAGTTCCGTTAGAATGGGCTGGTTATGTAGCCGCGAGTACGACGTACTCGGTGATGGCAAGGCGACTTGAGCAACAAGGGGTGGCTGATCCGACCTGCGTTATGTCCATCCAACGTGAGACCTGAAAGTGCGGTCTGTTGGAGCGCATAGCAAGATTCTTAGGCATGCGCGCCATGACACAATGGGGGGCTATGGGCCAATCCCGGGTCATTAAGAATGAAGTCTCCGGCTGCACGCCATGGAGCAAAATGCTCAATTTTACCGTTGTGTTGCGACCCTGATACGGTGGTGGGACCCTGGTTCGCCGGTACACCAAGAATGTGCCCTGAGTACACGAATCGTCGGGCCGCGTGGCTGACGGTTGTGATGGAATGGATGTGCGTGAGAGCACATTGTATGAATATAAATATCTGCCTGTGAAATGCTATGCTTGCAGGGAAGGAATACCACTACCCCGGGAAAGGGGTAGGGTCATTATAATTTGGTCAGTTGAATGCTGACCATTGCCTTGTATGCCAACGTTGGGTGAGTTGTCCCTGTGCAGGTGCTGGAGAACCAAGCAGGACGCATAAAGGCTAAAGTCCCTGCTGATGTTATTGCCGCTGCCGCTAGCCCTTGAAGGCTAAAGTTTAGTGTTTTGTTTATATGTGGTCGGCCTGCGCGCCAATGTTTGGGAGCCACTGTTGTAAACGGACTTGTAAGGCTATAAGGCCAACTGACTTTGTATCTGGTACATTCCTGTTTATATATATCAATATGGATATTGTTATGGTGGACATTCATGTTTGAAGTTCAGTTTCGTGTTATAAGTTTTCGCTAGAATGTTATGAGTTAGAATGCGCAACTCTGGTATCACTTCGTGACCTCGCCGCATTTTTTGTGGTATATGATGTGGGGCCCCGGCCGGACCTTCCATTATATACTATATGAACGGATGGAGTCGTTACATCTAGATTGAGTATTGACTCAATCCCTCAAAGGTAATTTTATTACTGTATGCTTTACTTCTTGATTTATGAATATTACTAGATCCGAACTCATTTAGGTTTTTCTTGTTCTTATTTCCACTGCGTGCACAAGTGTTGCGCCATCCCCAAAAATCCAATAGTGGTATCAAAGCGAGGTTGTCGGCAATATTCATTGTTTCAGAAATTGCTAAATCCATGGCGTGTAGATTTGGAGATTTTGAAGTGTTCCAAATGCCCAAATCTAGTCTTGGATCTTTCCAAGAACGCATGTGATTTCTTTGGTGTCAACTCCTTAATAGTAATCATCACTGTGTTGGTTTGTGAAACTAAGAATGTGTTATATTTTGAATCTCACATAAAGTGACGAGCTTGTCTACTTTGTAAGTGGAGTTGGTGTTGCTCATGTCCTGTGCATGTAGGTCTAAAGATTTGGACATGTTCTAGATGTTCAGACTTAGCCCAGTTCATCAAGTGTTGATGATTCTTGTGTACATCTGGGATGCATTTGGATTATGCTTGTTGAATTTTATTATGCTTGATGTGCACGCTGGTTAAGTGTTAACCATGATTAAAGAGTTAATCAGCTATGTAAAATCCTTTAAGAAATATTAAGTATTTGGATGCCTTTCGATGGATGACACTCGTCCTGCCTCGATCAATGAAGTGTGGCCTTGACAAAGCAAGGTGCATTAATCTATCTTGGTGAGGGTGCAAGTAGATAATTGTGATATCCCAATGTCGACATCGGGTCTAGCTTAATTGGGTGACCTCAAAGGTTGAGTGCCCAGAAGCATGGGGTTGGCATGCACCATATGATGGATGGGAATAAAGAGTTATTCACTAGCCATACAAGAATTTCATTATGATGCAATTCGCAAGCGTTGCCTACCTAAATAGCTGCATTGTGAGAGAAAAGCCAAAGCTGACTCATAGTGTTTGTGAAATATGGATCTTGTCCACTAAGAGGGTTACTCGCCAAACTCTTCGAATTGATATCGAGGGATATCAATTTGATAAAAATAGTGGGAGCTTTTGATTAAAGTCCTAATTAAAAGATAAATTATATTTTGAAATGTTATACTTGTAACACCCCAAAGCCCAGTTTGGGTAACGTTTGGGTGACACGACCTGGGACACGGGCGTGTCCCAGGGCCTGTCGTGCTTGGGTTGAGTAGTTGGTCGAGTGGTCGACAAAATTCGGTCGACGAAGTTTTTGGAGGGAACACGCCCGGAGACACGGGCGTGTCTTCCCCCCTGGTCGATGAAATGCGCTCGACGATCGTCGAGTGGTGAGCAAAGGGAGTACATGGCCTGTGATACGGGCATGTCATAGGGCGTGTACCTTGTGGGTTTCAGGCAGGATTGCGTGTGATGCGGGACACGGGTATGTCCTAGGGGACACGGGTGTGTCCTAGGGTACACGACATTGGACACGGGCATGTCCCGTGGCCGTGTCCTTCTAGGGATAGATGATCTTGTGCTCTGTGAAGTACAGGGCTATTGGTCACGGGCATGTCGGGCATGACCCAGGCGTGTAGGGTGTGACACGGGCGTGTCACACGGCCATGTACTGGTTGGATTTGAGTCGGTTGCCTGGTGCTTAAGTGATACGGCCTGTGACACGGGCGTATCACAGGGCGTGTCAGGCCGTGTTCAGCTTATTTTTGAGGAAATCTGAGCCGTTCGTTTCCCTTATCCTGGATCCAATGGCCAGGCTCCTTCCATGTGGTTCAAGGCCGAGAAATGAGGATAAAAGCTATTCATTGCTCTTTCTCTTCTTCTTCTCATTCCCAAAGAGAGAGAGAGGCCAAGGGAAGGAAAGGAGGAAGGAAACCAGCTGCTGGAGGAGCTGCGGAGTGTGGAGAGAAGATCCGAGATCGGATTCGTGAAGGCAAAGCCGAGGCAGTGATTTCCATCCGGCTACTTCATGGCACCGAAGCGATCTTTAAGGATAATGATCTCCTTCTTGGACATCGAAGTCCTTTCTTTATGCATGTGCATGGGATCCTCCACCAAGAGGTGGATATCGCAAGAGATTCCTTGGTTGAGTCTGCATCTAGAGTCGGAAGTGTGAAGTACGGCATAGGCATGCTGTGTGAAGCCTATCTGGATCGTTAGTCTGGATTGGTGATGAATATGGGTAAACCGGATAAGACTCCATGGCTTTCATGATATGAAAGGTTTATGCTTTATGGTGTGGTTGTGTGATCATATGGATATTGATGAATGAATGTATGGAGGCTTCAAATAAGGTCCTGGTTGTGGTGAGAGATCAATTGGTAGCACGCCTGGGAAGTGTGAGATAGCCCTGGCTTGTTACACCACATGGTATGGGTTGATCTATATTAGTGGGGATCGATGGGTGGCAAAGTTTGGGAGGAAGTGAGGTGTACCCTACTTGCTGCACCACATAGTGTGGGTCGATCGAAAATAGGTGAGGGGTCGATGGGTAGTAATGTCGGGGGAGCCTCGATAAACCTGGCTGCTATACCACATGGTGTGGGGTCGATCTTCTCTGGTTGTTTGTGGATGTCATGAGATAGTACCTCTGAGTGGTATGGATGGAATGTCGCCAATAGGGAGATTGGTGGACTAGGATGGAACCGGCCAACCAACAAGTGAAGAGACTCGGATCGACGGTGTACGACTGGTATATCCGGTACACCAATAAGGTTCCCTGAGTGCACGAAGCGTATGGTGAATACCGACATTTGTGATATGTTTGTGATTGGTAGATTGATAGCTTGTGATAGCAATGCATACAGGGAAGGAACAACTGCCCCGGGTAAGGGGTAGGGTTGTTATAATTGGTCAGCTAATGCTGACCGTTACTTTGTTTACCGCTCTTGGGTGGATGGCTAATTGCAGGTGCTGATAATTGAATTGAATTGCTTGAGCGGAATGGATGCTTGCTGCTTAAGGACCTTGAAGGTCATGTGAAGAGTGGTTGGATTTCATGTGTGGCCGGCCTGCGTGCCGATGTACGAAAATGTATTTGTGTAAAGAGAAACCTGTAAGGCCTTAAGGCCATGTGTGGGTGTGTTGTATACATTCCTGTTATGATATATAAATATGGAGTTTGTATATTAGTGGACATTCACTGAGCTGAGCTCATCTAACATAAAATATTACGCTAGAATGTTTTGAGTTAGGGTACGAGTAGATTTTGATTTCCACACGTAATTCCACCGCTTGTCTGTGAAATATGGCATGGGGACCTGACTGGACCCACCGTTATATTCCATGTGACGAGTGGGGGCGTGACCGTACTAATTTTCTTTGCTTGTATTCTTGAAGAATTTCCATGCCAAGTGGTCCACACTCCACCCTGTCCCTTAGAGCAATCCTTGAGAAGGAGAAGCTGAGTGGTACAAATTATTTGGATTGGTATAGAAACCTGAGAATTGTTCTCAAGCAAGAGCGCAAGCTCTATGTTTTGGAAGAGGTATCTCATTATGAGCCTGCCGGGAATG
Organism: Platanthera guangdongensis; assembly: GCA_039583875.1. Taxonomy (NCBI): domain Eukaryota; kingdom Viridiplantae; phylum Streptophyta; class Magnoliopsida; order Asparagales; family Orchidaceae; genus Platanthera; species Platanthera guangdongensis. The sequence goes on along the minus strand of CM077153.1, from coordinate 130,495,856 downwards.
CACCCCGTGGTGATAAAGATGCTTATAAGATGTGTCTCGACAACTCATTAGACGTTGAATGTCTCATTTTAGCGACCATGAACTCTGAGCTTCAGAATCAACATGAGAACATGGGTTGCAAGGATATTGATGAGCATCTCAAGAAAAAGTTTGTAGGGCAAGCTCGTCAAGAGAGATTTGACATGACTAAGGCGTTGTTCCAGTGTAAGATAAGAGCTCGGAACCTAGTAGGGACTCATGTACTCAAGATGATTGGGTACATTGAGAACCTTAGACTAGGATTCTCACTGGGCCAAGGGTTGGCTACAGACCTGATCCTGCAATCGTTAACGGACAGTTATGTGCAGTTCATCTTGAACTATAACATGAATGAAATAGACAAGACACTACCAAGCTCTTAGGCATGTTGCGAACTGCCGAGATAAACAGGATGAAGGCCAAGTCTGCTAGCCCCATAATGATCATGCATAAAGGCAAGGGCAAGGCCAAGGGCTTCAAAAAGACGTAGGTGGGACCTAAGTCTGGATTGGAGCCCAAGTCTTCTACACTGAAAAAGAAAGGCTCAGGGAAAGATGTAAAGTGCCACCATTATGGCAAGGTTGGTCATTGGAGGAGGAATTGTCCTTCGTACATTGAGGGTCTGCAAAAGATAAGAGGAGGTATGACCTTCACTTCATGTATATATGTTATAGAGATAAACCTTTCTGCTCCTTCATCCTGGGTATTGGATTCTGGATGTGGTTCTCACATTTGTATAAAAGTGCGGGAACTGGGAAGGAGAAGAATGCTGAGTAAAGGATAGGTGGACCTGCGTATTGGTAATGGACCAAGAGTTGCTGCTGTTGCCGTGGGGGTTTATTGTCTTGCTTTGCGCAGTGGGATTATAATAGAACTAGATAATTTTTATTTTATTCCTTCCATAACTAGAAACATTATATTCATTTCAGGTTTGGACATGGTGGGTTTTTCTTTTATTATTAAGAACAACTGTTGTTCAATATTTAAGAATGATGTTTGTTATGGTGTAGCCCAAATGTTTAATGGTCTGTATATTTTGAACTTAGACCATCTGATCTATAATATTGAAAATACTAAAAGACTAAAAACAAATGACTCGAACCCTACGTATCTTTGTCATTATCGTTTGGGCCATATAAATGAGAAACGTATATCCAAGCTCCGTAGAGATGGACTATTGGACTCATTTGATTATGAATCATTTGAGAGATGCAAATCTTGTTTGTTAGGCAAGATGACTAAAGTCCCTTTCACTAGCTTAAATGAGAGTGTTGATGATCTCTTGGGTATAGTACATAGTGATGTATGTGGACCCATTAGTTCTATGGTTATAGGTGGGTTCTTCTACTTTGTTACATTTACTGATGATTTCAGTAGATATGGATACATGTATCTTATGAAGTGCAAATCTGAAACCTTTGAAAAGTTCAAAGTGTTTAAAAATGAAGTAGAAAACCAGCTGGGTAAGAAGGTTAAAGCACTCTGATCTGATCGAGGTGGCGAATACCTAAGTCGTGAGTTCCGTGATCATCTGATAGAGTGCGGTATTGTATCATAGCTCACTCCACCTAGAACACCACAACATAATGGTTTGTCTGATAGGAGGAATCGTACTTTGTTAGACATGGTGCGGTCAATGATGAGTCATGCAGATTTGCCTATTTCCTTGTGGGGCTTTGCTCTAGAAACTACTGCTTTAACATTAAATCGTGCTCCAACGAAAGCGATTCTAAAGCCACCATATGAGATATGGACTGTGAAGCATCCCAGTATGTCGTTCATTAAGGTTTGGGGCTGCGAGGCATACGTGAGACATCAAATACCCGATAAGCTGGAACCCAAATCAGATAAGTGTTATCTTGTGGGGTATCCTAGGAAAACCAAAGGGTACTATTTCTACCTATCGTCTGAGGGCAAAGTGTTTGTCGTAAGGACTGGTGTCTTTCTTGAGAAAGAGTTCTTAAGTAAAAAGACAGCCAGGGTAGAACTTGAAGAAGTTCAGGAATCGTAAATAGTGAATGAACTGGAATTGGAACCTGTGTCAGGACTACAAGTAGTTGTAGCTGGAGAACCTATTCAGGAAACACAAGTTCTACGTAGATTTGGTAGACCAAGATTTGAGCCTGAAAGATAAGGATTTCTCATGTCTCAAATAGGTAATGTGTTGCTTATGGATCATAGTGATGAGCCTGTAACCTACCAGGAGGCTATGTGTAGACGGGACTCCAAGAAGTGCCTTGAGGCCATGAAATCTGAAATGGACTCCATGTATGAAAACCAAGTATGGACTTTATTGTAACCACCTGAAGTGGTAAGACCCATATGGTACAAGTGGGTCTTCAAGAAGAAGACTAACATGGATGGGAATGTATATACATTTAAAGGTCGGCTAGTGGCAATGGGTTTTAAGCAAATTCATGGTGTTGACTATGATGAGACTTTTTCCCCTGTTGCCATGGTTAAGTCCATCAGAATTCTGCTTGATATTGCTGCGTATTATGACTACGAGATCTGGTAGATGGATGTCAAAATGGCTTTCCTTAATGGGAAGATCCTCGAGGAAGTGTAAATGACACAACCTGAGGGTTTTGTATCTCTAGGTGAAGCCACTAAAATATGCAAACTGCAGAGATCCATTTATGGATTGAAACAGGCTTCACGAAGTTGGAATCTTCATTTTGATGAAAAGATCAAAGAGTTTGGTTTTATCAAGAATGAGAATGAACCTTGTGTTTACAAACGAATTAGTGGGAGCATTGTAGTCTTCCTGATATTGTATGTAGATGACATACTGTTGATCGGGAATGACAAACTGACCCTGCAAGTTGTTAAGAACAACCTAGGGGACTGCTTTTTGATGAAGGACTTAGAGGAAGCAACTTATACACTCGGTATTAAGATCTATAGAGATAGATCAAAGAAGTTGTTGGTTTTACCCAAAGTATGTACATTGATAAGGTGTTGAAACGATTCAGCATGTTTGAGTCCAAGAAATGATTCTTGCACATGTCTTATGGTGTGAGTCTCAAAAAGGACCAGTGTCCTAAGTCTTGTGAAGATAAGGTCCTCATGAAGTTGGTTCCATATGCTTCAGCAATTAGATCAATCATGTAGCAATGTTATGTACTAGACCTGATGTCTCTTATGCTTTGAGCATGACTAGTAGGTATCAGTCTGATCTCGGTAAAGGTCACTGGATAGCCGTCAAGAGTATCCTCAAGTACTTGTGAAGAACTAAGGATATGTTCTTGGTATTCGGTAGAGCTCATTTTAAGTGGTTACACGGATGCTAGCTTCCAAACTAATAGGGACGATTCAAAGTCTAAGTCGGGGTTTGTGTTTTGCCTGAATGGAGGTGCTGTTAGTTGGAAGAGTTTCAAGCAGGATACAATTGCCGATTTTACTATTGAGGTCGAGTATACTGCCGCTGCAAATGCAGCGAAGGAGGCTGTATGGATTAGAAAATTCATCAGCGAGTTAGATATAGTTCCTAGCATTGTTTGTCCTGTAGATCTCTACTGTGACAACAATGGTGTAATTGCACTTTCTTCAGAACCTAGATCTCATCAGCACTCCAAACACTTACTCTGGCGGTTCCATCTAATTCGAGAGATTGTCGATCGAGGAGATGTGAGTATATGCAGAGTGTCGACTAAGGAAAACATTGTGGATCCACTGACAAAGCCGCTTGCACAGAGAAAGCATGATGGTCATGTTAGATCTATGGGTATACGATACCTAAATGATCAACTCTAGTTTAAGTCTTGTGGATTGTATGTTTGTTGGTTGTATAATATTTCATTTGATGAATAAATGTACTATATGCATTTCATTTTATATATTTTGGCAAGTTCTTTTATTATGAAATTATTTTTATTGTGATATAGTAATTCAATCTAATAAATGCCCTTAGAGTGTTTGCTTCCAAAGGTCAAGTAGTGACTTGATATGAGAACCTATGATTTCAGAAGCTTCATTCTTAAAGGACCCTGGTCGTTGTATCATCTTAGAAGCTAAGGGCGATGATGATACCTTTAAGACTAGTATGTGCATTGACTGATGGCTCGTCCTCACAGGTTATGATATTGTGATATCAAGTCATCACATGAGTACTTGTTATGAACAAGTTGTACTAGACAGACCCACCATGAGAATACTTTGTGGATTATAATATGAACGTATCACAACTATGGCTCAAGTGGCAATGGTGTTTGTAGTCCTTTGACCTGAAGTCACAACTTTCATTGAGTGAGGAAGAGCATGCTTTGATGCCATCAAAATTCCAGTCTTGAGAAAGTTGGATGATAAAGGTGGTATTTGGGTACATTCTGAATCATTTGGGTGTTTACATGTGAGCAGAGATGGGATTTGTCCTCCTATATGACAGGAGTTGCATCCATTGGGCCCCTTGATGGAATGGGACTGAGAAGTGCATGTCCATGCTTGGTTGAGTCAATATGTGATATTGGACTCACTAATTTTCTGCAAGTCCATTCTAAATCAAGAAACTGGGATTGAACACTTATGAGGGTGACATGGTCTATACCTCTAGTTCTATCCGGATGTAAGGGACGAAGGGACATTACAACACTGTAACATTAGTCACAATGGTTTTTGAGTTTTATAAACTCTTACTGTTTGGGGAGCAATGATGTAGTGCTTGATGCCGCTCATTGTTTGTGAAGCTTTTGTTTGATACTTTCTAGATCAAGTGGGAGACTATTGGTGCAACCAAAGTGATCTAGATATGATCAAGCATGTAGCCTCACTGCCAACTCAGTATGAGCCTATCAGGGTCGCACATAAGATTGTGGAGAAATTGGATTTGTATAGTTTAGCTCATATGATGACTTGAGGAAATTGAAAAGGGGCTTAAAATATTCTAAGGCATTTGGCATTGAGTGTGTTAAGCTTACTCAACGCCATGGGGCTGAATGAGTTGAGTGCGTTGAGACCAGTCAACGATTTCATCGAGTTAAGTGTTAACTCGTCGAATGATGGCATTGAGTGTGTTGAGTTGACTCACTGATTCATCGAGTATCAAGTGTTGATTCTTCGACTGTCGCACTTAAGCGTTGAGTGCGTTGAGTCCACTCAATGCCTTCATCGAGTAAAGGGTTTACTTGGGGATTCTGGCACTTAGGCGTTTAGTGTATTGCATTCACTCAATGCCATTCGACGTTCTAGCCTTTGGCACAGAGTTCATCGAGCTGAGTTCGACGAATGACGTTCGATGTTCTGGTCTTTGTCGCAGGGTTCATCGAGCTGAGTTCGACGAATGAAGTTCGACAAATGCTGGCCTTAGGCGCAGAGTTCGTCGAGCTGAGTTCGACGAATGACGTTCTACATTCTGGCACTTTAGCACAGAGTTCGTCGAGCTGAGTTCGACGAATGATGTTCGACGTTCTGGCCTTTGGCGCAGAGTTTGTTGAGCTAAGTTCGACGAATGCTAGCATTTGGCGTAGAGTTCGCCGAGCTAAGTTCGATGAATGACGTTCGATGTTCTGTCCTTTGGCGCAGAGTTCGTTGAGCCGAGTTCGAAGAATGCCTGTACTGAGTCAAGTGTTGACTTGTTGAATTCTGGAATGAACTCTTTGGGGCTGTGGATAACGACGAGAGCTGTTTTATTTATCTCCGGGAGTATAAATAGGAAGTTTTAGGGTTTTATGTTCACGGTTCCTTTCTTTCTGAAAATGCACACGAGCCGATACTGTACGATAAGAAGATAACCCTAGAAACCCAATGGAAGCGTTCTGTCAATCCCGTCGCCGATTTCGATCCCGATCCTGGCGAGTGTCGCCACCTCCTCTCCTACAACAGATCTAGCAGTCTATGTAGACGCTGAGAGTCCTTTCTCGACCTAGCTCCTGTGTGACAAGTTTTTGCGGGTTCTCCCAATCCTGTGGATTACTATAGAGGCATGGTTATACTTTTTGCGCTCAAGACTCTAGCCGTTGTGTGGCCTGCCCAATTTTTCTGGAGAATTTAGATTGAGTATTGACTCAATCCCTCAAAGGTAATTTTATTACTGTATGCTTTACTTCTTGATTCATGAATATTGCTAGATCCGAACACATTTCGATTTTCTTGTTCTTATTTTCGCTGCTTGCACAAGTGTTGTGCCATCCCCCAAAACCCAACATTTCACTGTCACCAGGATCCTCATTGGCAATGGGAGCTCCATCAACATCATATTCAGGAAGGTATTCGATGTGATGAAGGTGGAGGTGAAGAGGGTGCTGGCCTTGGATCGGCCCCTGTTCGGATTTTTGGGGGAGAGGAAGGAAGTGGAAGGCGGAGTGGGGCTCCATGTCACTCTAGGGGGCAGCCACGTACTTACAGGTTCGTCATCGTAGATGCCTCAAGCCACTACAATGCCATCTTCGGATGGCCCCTCATCAGCACCTTCAATTGCATCCCCTTGTCCTTCCATCAGTGCCTGAAGTTCAACATTGAGGGGATCCAGGTTCGGGTCCGGGGTGACCCCAAGGTGGCCAGAAAATGCTACGTCACCGCCATGAACTCCATCTCGTTGTAGGAGGGAGACAAGGAGATGGAGTAGGTGGAGCAGGAGGCATGTGGAGAGCAGATGGAGGTGGATAAGAGCCACACCCAGGTGGAGGTGGCGGAGGAGATCCAGGAGGAGCCGGCCGAGACGATGGCCGTGGTAGAAGCCGTGGAAGCCGAGGAGGTTCTTGTCCCGGAGGAGAGGGACGTTGGAGAATGGGGGAAGCAGTCCAGGCTGGAGGCTGCGGAGGAGGTAGTGGAAATGGAAGTTCCCACCCAGGGAGGCAGGGTGGAGAAAGTTCATATCAGTGGGCAGTTGACCCCGGAGGCCCAGGACAGGATGGTGGAGTGCATCTAGAAAAACGTGGACGTCTTCGCTTGGAGCGCAGCAGAGATGCCAAGGATCGACGTGGACGTTTCCTGCCACCGCCTCAACCTGGACCCGTAGGCCTACCCCATCTAGCAGAAGAAGAGGTCTGTTGCGGACAAGCTGGTTGAGCCCATCAGGGAGGAGGTGGCTAAGCTCCTCAAAGCTAGCTTTTATCCAAAATACAATACCCCGGCTGGGTCTCCAATGTAGTTATGTTAAAAAGGGAGACGGCCAATGGCGTATGTGTGTCGATTTTTTTACTTAATAAATCATGCCCTAAGGACTGTTATCCCTTTTCCTCAGATCGGCACGCTGGTTGACTCAACCATCGATTTTCTTGTAATGAGCTTTTTAAATGCATTTTTAGGTTAGCACCAAATCAGAATGCACCCCCCCGACATCAAATGTGTCTCCTTCATCACGGGAGATGGTGATGAGTCCGATTTATATAGGGTTTGTTTGGACTCATTTGGGCTAGTTTTCACGCACTTGCACTTCACTTTTAGTATGTTATCATTGGTATTTCATTTATATAGTTTTTCACGCTAAGTGCTCTGTTTTGGCCCATTGGTGTGCAATTGTGCATTCTATTTTTGGGGGTAAACACATGGTGTTCCCCATGGCCCATTCCGGATATTTTCATTGCATTTCTGTGACGCTGGAGTGTTCTCTTTGGATTTATTTGTTTGTTTGCAGGTGGTGCGTTTTCCCTAAGGCTGGAATGCAGGTTTGAGGAAAACGCACAGTCGTGTATTTTCTTGGCACATGGTTCTTGGTGATCGTGCATTTTATTTGTGCAGGAGAAACGTCAAACTGAGCTCGACGAATTTCTTAACGCACGGTTGACGCACGGTTTCTTCGGAACCGTGCGCGAAGGAAACGCAAGTGTTTCCTATAGCATCTTGGTTGTTTGTTTTTGTGGCTAATCGTGCATTTTGTTCACGCACGGGCGACAGCGCCCGTGCGCAAGTAAAACTCACGGTTCCACCTGCCTTCCTTGTTTTCCTGCTTTCTATCACTACCCGTGTGATTTCCTTCACATACGGGCATAAGTGCTCATCCGCGAAGTAAAACTCACGGGTCAACGCTTCATCTTTCGCAAGCTGGGCCTGTAAGTTAATAATGCACGGTTAGCGCACGGTCGTGCGCCAAACCGTGCGTGCCTATTTTTCTGACCTACTTCTATTTAAAGCGCAGATTTTCCTCTGTTGAGGAGGAGTTTTTTTCTCCACCGCCATTTTTCGCCTCCAAGGAAGGGTTCTGCCATTTCCCTTCATCTTCCACCTTAGGGAGGTTCTCCGGGCAAGCTTTCAATGCCATTTTCAAGCCCGAGCTTCCTCTCGGCCTCCTCCTTCATCCTTGAGCTTCAAGAAGGGTTTGATCTAGCTTTCACTAGCAAGCTAGAAGTTTGTACCATCCTCTGCCGGATCGTGACATGAAGAAGATGACTCCATTGGGAGTGAGTGACATCCTCCTCTACCCCGGACGCAGTTGAGGACCGAGCTAGGACATGGATTGACAACCCGGCGATTCCTTCCGTGAATCCTCCGCAAGACTTCGGATCCGGTCGATTTCACACACTTTTCTTCTCTTGTTATTGATAGTGTAGCTTAATCTCTTATATTTAATGAAGTATGTTTAGTTTGTAAAACGTTTGTATTCAATCATTTCTATATGATTTTGTATTTTTGTTATTTGCTTGAGGTGCGCCTTTATTTCCATCTGCTGCTACATCCAATTTTGCCGCTCTAGCAACTGCTAGAGGCATACGTAGCGAAAAGGTGCTCTCTACCCTCATTCCGCCATTCCAACCACCTCATCCGCAAGCCTACTCGTCCATCCGCCTAGCGACTCGGTGCATAGCGGCCCGTGTAGTCTTCCATCCCGCCTGGCGAAGCATCGCATAGCGGCGTTGCATAGGAGTAGTTGTTAGTGTTTTATTTTTTGTTTCCACAACCATCAAAATCCACCTTAGTTAACTCCGACCAAAGGACTGCAATCTCAAGTCTTCCTCAAACTTAACTCCACCTTACTGTGTTCCTTGAAGAGATCGATACTTGAGGAAATTCACCCATTTTATATTACTTGTGCGACCGGTACACTTGTCGTCCAACCCATCAAGTTTTTGGCAATATTGCCGGGGAACACAGTCGTGTGAGTTTTTGTAGAGGGAGATAGTAGATCGAAGCCCTTTTCCATTTGTGCATTTCATGTTTATTCTTTGTTTTAGTTTTTAAATTTGTTGCTTATTTTTCTTTTGCCCTTTTCTGATTTTGTGATTTAGATAGCAGATAGGTGCTATTTTTATTCTAGCTGTGTAGCTCTTTTTCAGCAATTATTTTTATTCGCGATGTATTTTGTTGCCGAGTGCTATCTTTATGATGCTTACGCCGATGCATCGATGCCATGGCTGATATGAAAGCCAAGCATTGCATTAGATGTTTGTTATGTCAAGGTATAGGCCACATGGTGAAGGATTGCCCTCGCTTGTGCGAGCCTTCCCCCTTTGAGGGAGTGTGCGCAACAGCCTCCCGTTCGCGGAAGATTGTTGTGGACAGGCCTACCAGGGTGTTTCCTGGCCCATACACTGACATAGCGCACCTTACTCGTTCTTTACCCGTTGAGATTATGGAATAATCTCTCGCTGCATACAGATCCTTCATGGGTCCCTCTCTCCCTTTTTACGAGCTTCCCTTGAGTGATGACGATCACTCTAATGGTAGCCAGCAAAAAGAGATCAAGAATACATGGGCACTCTTGTATGGGACGCAGAGATTATTCCTGTCGACGGGATGGCATCTGCGACTAATTTTGCGATGGGGCCTACTCATTTTATGCCTAATTTTGAGAGCAGTTCCGCCCCTCCGCAATTTTTGCCTGAGTTTGCTACTCCTTTTTCTTATGAGTCGGCTGATGATGTCGTATTTTTGGATAATTCGGTGTCGGAGGTTGCGCCGAAGTGGGATGAGGATTCTTCTATATCCAACAGAGAATGTGAATCTTCGGAGCACTTTTACGCACCTCGGTGGGATGAGGAATGTTCCCTTTCTGACATGGAGGTTTGCACTTCCTTATTGGACGAGGCCATACCCCTTACCACCATGTACCTCGAGTTCTCGGATTCTCCACGATACGACTCATATGATACCGACGATGATCTATGCTTGGATCTCGCTGAGAGTGAAACCGGGATCACTCTCCCATTTCCTGATTATTTTAGTTCTTAATCTCTTTTATTACTTGATCCCCCTTCTTTATCTGAGCCTGTGCAGGCTGAGTCTCCACGGGTACGCTGGGATGATGATGAGGCTGGTGTTCATGTCGTTGTCATCGCTTCCTACACATTTGTGGTTGATGATGCCTTGCTAGGCAAGGATTTATTTTTCGATAAGATGAGTGAGGTCCAGCGCTTCTCCTCTTCTTATTTTCTATTTCCTCTACCTGTGTTGGGCAGGTATTATTATTTAGGTAGATGGGTAACTGCTTTATCGCTATATCGGTACCAGTTACCGAAACGGATATTGGAATAGTTACCTGTGCATTTTTTATTTTATAGGCCCATTAGCTAGAACCTTTTACTTAGCCGAATAAGTCGTACTGGTATGAAAATAACCCCAGTACTTATCTTTCATTTTCTGCATTCTTATTTTTCATGACTATTTTAGTTTTAGTATTTCTTTGTATTTTGTATATTTTTCTTTTGTTTTTGCGGAGCTCACCCCTGCAAGTATTCATGGCTAACTTGTATTGGCGGGGTTGTGATTCTTCGTATGGCGGGACTGCTTCTACGTTTTTCACGCGTCTTCTGGTATGCTCATTTGCTAAGCATTGGGCAACCTCTTCCCCGACTTATTTCATTATTTTTATTGTGAATCTTGTGATTGGTTGCATGGATTAAGTCTAGTGGGGGAGAGACTCGCGTTGTTATCCACTCACGCGCACATTTAAACTGCATACTAGAAGCTTTTATTGTTATATCATTTGCATTTGCTTTGCACTCCACAACACCCACTTAAGAACGTGTACTTAAGCACTTGCACGCTCCGAGCGTGTTTATCACTTGTGTGTAGAATAAAGAATGCTGTGTTGGTTTAGGATTGCGTGATGGAGTAAAATATTGACTCCAAGAGTGTTCCTAGGCGTGCACTCATGATCACTTAGGGTTTGTGTAGATTAAAATTCTTTATATGCATATAGTTTCTATTTTTCTATTAATGTAGATTTTGTTTACGGTACTCTAGTTTTGAATCCGGTTATGAATCAAACGGTGGTATATGATTGTGTGTGGGAGTTCAATAGCCTCGTATTGCTCGAGTCGGGAGGAAGGGTTGTCTTTCTCGGTGGCTAAGAACTTGCCCCTAGCTATTCTCGAAGCATGGGTACATGGTTAGTCAAGTGCGTGCATGATGTAGGCCGTCACTTTGTCTAGTTTGAGCCTTGTACCATTCTCGACATCTATCTGTTGCTACCCCCATTGAGCTTGTCCCTTCCTTTGACATCCCTACACCTCGCTAACATATCCATATAGCCTTTCCTACTTGCACATCTGAATGTGGTCGCTCGGCTAGTTTATTTTGTTGTAGTTTGTATCCATTATGTGTGGGCAATTATGTTGGTGTTTGTGCTGCTTGTGGTGTTGCTGTTTCTTCAGCTTGTTTTGGCTATTTGGATAAAAAAGGAAAAAAGAAGGAAAAAAATAAATGAAATGAATTAGTAAATAAAAAGAAAATTCCCAATGTGGAATAAAAGAGAAAAAAATATATTGTTGCTGAGTTGTGTTCGTTATGGGCGTGCACGCACCGTCAAAAGTCCAACTCTGGTGGTGCGCCGCACGTGTTTGTTTGTTGAGTTTAGCTGTAAGTGTTTTCGGGCGATCTCATTTTGGTTGTGCGTGTCCGTCTTGTTTATCTTTGTATACCCCACCTTCGCCTAAGCCTATATTATACTCCAAGTCCTACGGATTCGTGCTTGAGTCAAACTAGTGACGTGGAGAGAGTGTGAATGGGCGAGCATATGGTTACCGACATTGGTGGATTCCTTTGGAGATTTTACTGAGACCTTATCTTTGGCAATGCTCACCTCATTGTCCGCCTGCTTTCATTCTATGTGCAGCCGAATGATTCATCGTGATTCACTTTAGGAGTATTTGTAATATCATCTTTAAGTTTATAGGAATTAGAAATTATTATACATGCATAGAAGAGTTTTCTACTATTGCTTTTTGTACATGAGGGTATGACTTCGCATGGTAATCCATTTATGCAATTGCTTAGTCAACTAGCCTTCTTTAACTCCGCTTAGTGATGATTTGCTCGAGACGAGCAAATGTTTAAGTCTGGTGGTGTGATGAGTCTGATTTATATAAGGTTTTTCGGACTCATCTGGGCTAGTTTTCACGCACTTGCACTTCAATTTTAGTATGTTATCGTTGATATTTCATTTATATAGTTATTTACGCTAAGTGCTCTGTTTGTCCCATTGGTGTGCAATTGCGCATTCTATTTTTGGGGGTAAGCACGTGGTGCTCCCCATGGTTCATTCCGGCTATTTTCATTGCATTTCTATGATGCTGGAGGGTTCTCTTTGGATTTATTTGTTTGTTTGCAGGTGGTGCATTTTCCCCAATGCTGGAATGCAGGTTTGAGGAAAACACGCGATTGTGCGTTTTCTTGGCACACGGTTCTCGGTGATTGTGCGTTTTATTTGTGTAGGAGAAACGTCGAACTGAGCTCGACGAATTTCTTAACGCATGGTTGACTCACGGTTTCTTTGGAACCGTGCGCGAAGGAAACGCACGGGTTGCCTGTAGCGTCTTGGTTGTTTCTTTTTGTGGCTAATCGTGTGTTTTGTTCAAGCACGGGCGGCAGCGCCCGTGTGCGAGTAAAACGCACGGTTCCACTTGCCTTCCTTGTTTTCCTGCTTTTTGTCGCTACCCGTGCGATTTCCTTCATGCACGGGCGGAAGCGCCCATGCGCGAAGTAAAATGCACGGGTCAACGCTTCATCTTCCACAAGCTGGGCCTGTAGGTTAATACGCACGGTTAGTGCACGGTCGTGCGCCGAACCGTGCATGCCTATTTTCTTACTTGCTTCTATTTAAAGCGCAGATTTTACTCCATTGAGGTGGAGTTTTTTCTCCACCGCCGTTTTCCGCTTCCAAGGAAGGGTTCCACCATTTCCCTTCATCTTCCACCTTAGGAAGCTACTCCGGGAAAGCTTTCAACGCAATTTTCAAGCCCGAGCTTCCTCTCGGCCTCCTCCTTCATCCTTGAGCTTCAAGAAGGGTTTGATCTAGCTTTCTCTAGCAAGCTAGAAGTTTGTGCCATCCTCCGCCGGATCGTGACATGAAAAAGACGGGTCCATTGGCAGGAGTGACAGCCTCCTCTACCCCGGACGCAGTTGAGGATCGAGCTAGGACGCAGATTGACAAACCGGCGATTCCTTCCGTGAATCCTCCGCAAGACTTCGGATCTGGTCGATTTCGCACACTTTTCTTCTCTTGTTGTTGATAGTGTAGCTTAATCTCTTGTATTTGATGAAGTATGTTTAGTTTATAAAACGTTTGTATTCAATTATATCTATGTGATTTTGTATTTTCGTTATTTGCTTGAGGTGCGCCTTTATTTCCATCCGCCGCCACATCCGATTTTGCCGCTCTAGCAACTACTAGAGGCGTGCGTGGTGAAGAGGTGCTCCCGACCCTCATTCCGCCATTCTAACCACCTCATCCGCAAGCCTACTCGTCCATCTGCCAAGTGATTCGGTGCATAGCGTACCGTGTAGTCTTCCATCCCGCCTGGCGAAGCATCGCATAGCGGCGTTGCATATGAGTAGTTGTTAGTGTTTTATTTTCTGTTTCCGCAACCATAAAAATCCTCCTTAGTTAACTCCGACCAAAGGACTTCAATCTCAAGTCCTCCTCGAAATTAACTCCACCTTACTGTGTTCCTTGAAGAGATCAATACTAGGGGAAATTCACCCATTTTATATTATTTGTGCGACCGGTACACTTGCTGTCCAACGCATCAGATGGGTGCTACTACTACAAAATGATTCCCTTTGGGCTGAAGATTGTAGGGGCGATGTACCAGATGATGATGGATAGGGTCTTCTTAGAGCAGAGGGGCAGAAACCTGGAGGTGTACGTAGATTATCTTATGATCAAGAGTCGAGGCGTGAACTCTCACCTGCAGGACCTGGAGGAGACCTTCACCACCTTGCGCAAGTATAAATTGCAGCTGAACCCCTTGAAATGTGTATTCAGGGCGAGCAGGGGAAAGTTCTTGGGCCATATCCTCACCCCCGCATGGGTCGAGCCAAATCCTGGCAAAGTCCGAGCGATCATGGAGCTGGGTCGCCTATGAATGCTAAAGAGGTGCAGCGGTTGACAGCGAAGCTGGTAGGTTTGAGCAGGTTTCTCTCTCGGGTCAGAGAGAAGTGCTCCCCACACTTCAGAACATTGAGGGGGGCTAGAAGTTCGAGTGGACCAGGGAGTGAGAAGAGGCATTCCAAGCCTTGAAGAAGTAGTTTACCCACGCTCCGCTCCTCCAAGGTCCAAAAGAGGGGGAATACATGCCCCTGTACCTTAGAGTGGGAGCAGAGGACTTGAGCTCCGTCTTGGTTCGAGAGAAGGGGAAAAAGCAGTTGTCTATCTATTATGTGAGTCGGGTCCTGAGGAAGGAAGAGATTCACTATCCCATCTTGGAAAAGCTGGACTTCGCTCTGGTCATCTCGGCTTGGAGGCTCCGACCCTATTTCCAGGAACACTCCAGCCGAGTGGTGACTGACCATCCCCTCCACAATATATTTGATGGGGTGGAGCATTCAGGCAGGTTGGCCATGTGGTTGGTGGAACTAAGCGAGTTCGATATCTCCTTCGTCCCTCGCCTCTCGATCAAGGCCCAACAATGGCTGACTTTCTGGCCGATTACGTGGTCGAGGTGGCGGAGGAAGAACTCACCCGCCCAGTTCCTTGGAAGATGATGGTGGATGGTGCCTCAGGTGAGCATTCCTTGGGGCGGGGGTGATCTTGGAAAGCCCCCAAGGAACAAAGATAGAGCAAACAATAGTTATCCACTTTTTCTATTACTAATAACCAGGCCAAATATGAGGCTGTGATAGCAGGGATGCGCCTGGCCAGGGACTTGGGAGTACTTGACGTGGACGTCCTCACTGACTCCATGGTGGTGGATTCCAAGATCAATGAGGAGTTCGAGGCAAGGGAGCCTACCCTCTGGCTATATTTAGCGAAGGTGAAGGGGGTCATTGGCATGTTCCAGACCTTCTCCATCCGACACGTGACCAAGAAGGAGAACGAGCAGGTTGATCAACTAGAAAAGCATGGTCCCCAGGTGGGGGTACCATCACTGATCTATTCCTCCCTTCCATTGAAGAGGGAGAGATGGTGGAGCTGTATCAATCGTGGATGGACTCTTTCACAACCTTCCTTTCCACAGGGGAGTATCCGGAGGGGATGGACAAAAAGATGTTCAAGTACAAGTCGGCGTACTATCTCATCCGTGATGGTCAGTTGTACAGAAAGACCCTCTCGGGGATGTCGTCACGTTGCGTGGCCGAGAGGGAGGTCCAGAGGATCTTGGAGGAGGTCCACTCTGGGGAGTGTGGGAGTCACTCCGGGAGTCGGACCCTGAAAGGAAGGATTGTCAGGCAACGGTACTTCTGGCCTACCCTGGGCCACGACGCTGCAGAATTCATGAACAAGTGCCACAAATACCAGTTGTTTTCCCCCCTCCAAATACAACCAGCGCAGCGCCTCAGCAGTATCATAGCTCCTGACCCTTTGCCATCTGGGAGATGGATTTGGTTGGGCCCTTCCCCCAGGCCAGTAGGCAGAGGAGGTACCTGTTAGTAATGATCGACTATTTTTCTAAGTGGTTGGATGTGAACGCGCTGGCCAAGGTAACCTCCCAGGTCATCAGGAACTTTATTTGGGGGGAGATCATCTGCCAGCACGGGTTGCCACAGGCCATTGTCATGGACAATGGGCCTCAGTTTGTCAGCGCTGAGTTCATCAGTTTTTGCGGACAGCTCGACATCAACCTCAGGTTTGCCTCGATCCATCACCCTAGGAGCAATAGACAGGTGGAGGCGGCAAACAAGATCATCATGAACCTACTAAAGAAGAAGGTGAAAATTTTGAAGGGTAGCTGTGTGGAGCAGCTTCCCTCGGTCCTCTGGGCTCTGAGGACCACCCCAACATGGCCATAGGGGCCCCCCTTCAAGCTCTCACATGGCTGCGAGGCAGTGCTTCCCATTGAATTTGAAGTCCAGACACCTTTGGTAGAAGGGGCACAAGAAGGCAGGGAGGAATGGAGAACGGAAAATGAGGAGGAGCTACGGCTCTCCCTCAATATGGTGGAGGAGCTGCGTGTCCTCTCTGCCATCTGACGGGAAGAAGTGAAGAGAAGAATGGCTAAGTACATTGATAAGAACGTCAGTGTCAAATAGTTCGTGGAAGGGGACTTGGTCCTGAAAAAAGTGGATGCAGCGCGAAGATCAGCTGTTGTGGTAAAGCTCAACCCCAACTAGGAGGGTCCGTACATTGTAAAAGAAACAATGAAGTTATGAGGGTATTACCTCCGAAATGTGGAGGGAAAGACACTAAGTCTCGCCTGGAGCGGTGAAGATTTGAAGCGCTTTTAATCTTAGACATGTAAGTGGTCCTTTTCTCAATAAAGCCTCTTGGTATTCCAATTCTCCTGCAATGACCCATGTGAGTGGGTGAAGAGTTCACCTAGCAGACTTCAAGCAGATCCCGCTGTCAGGCTCTCGCCTAGCTGGCAGGGCTGGATGTCACTCAAGATAGTATACCTAGACCCCGAGCAGATCCCGCTGTCAGGGTCTCACCTAGCTTACAGGGTCGGATGTCACTCGAGAGAGTCTACCCAGACCCTAAGCAGATTCCGCTGCCTGGCTCTCACCTAACTGGCAGGGCTAGATGTCACTCAAGAGATTCTATACAGACCTAGAGCAGATCCCGCTGATAGGCTCTCAACTAGCTGGCAGGGCTAGATGTCACTCGAGAGAGTCTACCGAGACCCCTAGCAGATGTAACGGCCCAGGCCCGACCACTATAATGGGCTTTACTGGGACCCAACTGACACCACTACAGGGCTGCAGCCCGTACACCCCAACGCATCTCCGTCCTATTTTTCAGCAACAATATGTTGTTGGCGCTAGGTTTCGAACCCGCAACCCTTTATAGCCACTCTTTCACCTATGACTATCACCAACTGATTTGTAGCTCAGTTGGTGATAGTCACAGGTAAAAGAGTGGCTATAAAGGGTTTCGGGTTTGAATCCTAGCGCCAACAATGTGTTGTAGCTGAAAAAAGGTCGGAGACGCGTTGGGGTGTACGAGCTACAACCCTATAGCGGTGTCAGTTGGGTCCCAGTAAAGCCCGTTGTAGTGGTCGGGCTTGGGTCGTTACAGCAGATCCCGCTACTAGGCTCTCACCTAGCTGATAGGGCTAGATGTCCCTCAAGAGAGTCTACCCAGACCCCAAGTAGATCCCGCTGCCAGGCTCTCACCTAGTTGGCAGGGCTAGATATCACTCGAGAGAGTCTACCCAGACCCCGAGCAGATCTCGCTGTCATGTTCTCACCTGGCTCGCAAGGTCGGATGTCATTCGAGAGAGTCTAGCCAGACCACGAGTAGATCCCGCTGTCAAGCTCTCACCGAGCTGGCAGGGCTAGATGCCACTCGAGAGAGTCTACCCAGGCCCCAAACAGATTCCGCTCCCTGGCTCTCACCTAGCTGGCAGGGCTGGATGTCACTCAAGAGGTCTACCCATGACTGGTTAGCATGACAGAAGGTCTTGATGAATGTGGTGTCTAAAGCTGGGACCCAGACACTCGAATTACGGAGTCAAAAAATGCTGGGTTGCCAGGATGAGCTCAGCAGGTTGGCTAGCCAAAAGTGCTGAGCCGAGACTATGGATCAGCGAGCCGAGCTTTCGAGACCCAACATAATCACCCAGCACTCGAAAAGCGACAAAGGCGGCGAGAGCTCAGGACATGTCGCGACCTCATGGGTCCCATCTCGCATGGAGCCAGGCGACTCGGGTGCGAGCCGAGTCGGCTCCCCTCAATCGCACAAAAAGCATGGAGAATCTGGACTAAGGAGGAGGGTCGCCACTCGCGGTTTGGCTAACTAAGACCCATATATTTTCTGAGCTAAGTCCGGAATGGATGCATGACCTCGCTGACCGGACACGGGTTCAAAGGCATCGAGCGGGGGAGTTGGGCCAAGCCACGAGTATGAAGCAAAAAGGGAAAGAAAACAACATTAAATCAGAATAAGTACATACATTAATTGGTCAAAAGAGCTACACAAGTTTGGGGTTCAGCATGCATTTACATTTAAGAACAAAAAATACAATAAAGGTGCGGCACGGGAATTCAACGAGGTGAGCCATCGAGCGGAGATCCCCCCTAGAGGGGTTGGTAGGACTGGTCGCTCGGCATTGGTACCAGGAGGAATAGTTCTGATACCACCTCGCTCGCGAAAAGGCTCGCACAAGTAATCCCTCCTTTTCCTTCTAAAGAGAGGCGATCTGGAAGCCCAGGCGCTTGGCCGTCACCGCATTCTGCGAGGAGGGATAGAATAAACTTGAGAAAAAAGAGCAATCTTAGAATAATGAGTGCGAGTCACGGGACTTACCACCCCTCCTAGGTAGGTAGCAAGGACGGCATCTGTCTTGTCCGCCCGCTCCTTCTAGTGCTCCGCCTCCTCCTGGGCGAGACGACGGGCTTCTTCCTTTTCATCGACCAGCTTCTTGAGTGAGGGGCATTTTTCTCCATTTGGGTGCATTACCGTCCTACCATATGAGCCAGCTCTAGGATGCGGAGCTGGGCCCGCGCGCTCTCATGAATGAGCACCCACATGGCCTCCTCGTCATAGATCACGGCATCTTCTCGTACATAGAGGCCGAACGAGATGTTGTAGGCTTCCCCGCTGATCGTTTCCTGCTCTATCTAGCTCGGTAGTAGGGTGGAGATGGTGGCCCGGTTCACCTCCCTGTCCCACTGGAGGGGAACGCCGAGCCCATCCAAGGACCGCTCGCCGAAAATAAAGTTGTGGTGCCCTCTCGACACTGGTTTGACGACGGGCTGCTCATCTCCTTACGGTATGGAGGTGTAGGCCGCCTTGCCAAAGGAGCCGCCGGTAGCGGCAGTCGTGAAGGCGGGGTCCTTGGTTGGCTGGACCGCCAGGGCCTTACCTTTCTCCCGAGCTGCGGGAGGTGCGCCGCCCGTGGTCTTTGACTTCTTGGGGGGCAATGGCGGTGGAAGCTGTTCGCGGCTAGGATGCTTCAGTACGATAGAGGTTGGGGTCTCGTGATGCACAGCAGCTGCGACCTTAGCATGGGAGAGCTCGCTAGAAGCAACTCGCGCACTCTCATAGGAAGGGTGTAAGGGAATGTCCCGCTCGCCTGCAGAAAGAGAGTTATATCAGAAAAATAACGAAGTAAAAAAGGAGAAGTGTGAGTAGCTTGCATCCCCTGGGCGGGACGGGGGCGAGGTTGTCAAGGTTCCTACACAGAAATGTGACTTCAAAGTTCTTCCCCACGAAGAACCCGCACAGCTCTGCTTCATGGCCCCCCAAGCTAAGGGTGTGGCACCTCACCTTGCTGAGTTGGACTAGCGAGAATGGGATGTTGCCGAAGTCCCCCTTGACAAAAACAAACTTCTTTAGCCAGTTGTGGCTCTTATTGACGGTCTCCCGCACCTTAGCGTGGTTGCTGGAAAAGTAGGCGGTCTCGTCAATGTTCGCCCGGAAGGAGAACAGCTTGCGGAAGACCGCGAGGATGAACTTGATCCGCTCTTCCCGCAGGAAGCAGGCGAACCCGACCATCACCGCAATGGAGTTAGGGGTCATCTGGCAGGGGACGACCCTGAAGTATTTCAGTATTTGGCGGACCTCCGACTATAGAGGAAGCCGGAGACCCGGCTCGAAATGCGTTGTGGGTGTTAAAGTAGCGAACAAACGACTAAAAACAAGCCAGAGTTTTGAATAATTGAAAGTTTTTATTATCCAAAAAGATATCTATTACAAAGGTATGCCCTCCCTTATATAGAATGGAGGAGAGATGAGAGAATACAAATAAGAGATGTGGGACCAAAAATTTACAGGACTAAGCAGACTATACAAAACAAACCGCACAAGCCGCGCGGTTAGACATAAGGGCTAACCGCACGGCTACCACCAGAGAGAAAGAGAGATTGCCATGGTAGACCGCTAGACCGCCCGGTCTCCAAGCCGGCTGAGACAAACCGCCAGACCACGCGGTCTTCAACCCGCCAAGACAGACCGCCAGACCGCCCGGTCACCAACTTCAACACTCCCCCTCAAGCTGGAGCATATATATCGATCATGCCCAGCTTATCACAAACATGAAGAAACGAGGCGGAAACTGGCTTGGTGAAGATGTCAGCCAGCTTTTTATCAGAAGTGACAAAGGGAGTGCAAATTTGTTCCTTTAAGATCTCTTCATGAATGAAATGACAGTCGACCTCAATGTGCTTTGTTCTTTCATGGAAGACCGGATTTTTGGAGATGTATATGGCGGCCTTGTTATCACAAAACATAGGTAGAGGATGGTTGTAGACCTCTCCTAAATCTAGCATGAGAGCCCGCAGCCATTTTAACTCACAAGTGGTCGACGCCATACTGCGATACTCAGCTTCTGCATTGGACCTGGAGACAACAGACTACTTCTTGCTCTTCCAGCTCACCATATTTCCCCTAACTAAGGTGCAAAAACCTGAGGTTGACTTGCGATCCCCTTTGTCATCAGCATAATTTGCATCTGAGTATGCTTCAATCCTCAGATGACCATTCTTCTGAAAAAGTAATCCTTTCCCAGGCGCTGCTTTGACATATTCCAAGATCTGCAAGGCGGACTGTAGATTGCACTCCCTAGGTGCTTGCATGAATTGACTCACCTTGCCCACAGCATAGGAAATGTCGGGCCTGGTCACTGTGAGATATATGAGCTTACCAACCAGACGCCTGTACCGCGAACTATCTGAAAGAGGAGGCGAATCATCTGTCCAGGTTTTGTCTTCTCCAGTTGCCATGGGGCATCGGGCAGGTTTTGCTCCAGTCAGTCCTGCCTCTTTTAAAAGATCAAGGGCATACTTACGCTGAGAGAGAACTAAGGAGTCGAGCTTCCGAGAGATTTCGATCCCCAGAAAGTACTTTGGAGAGCCCATATCTTTCGTGATCAGATGTTGGCGAAGATGTCGCTTTGTCAGGGCTACCCCTTCCTAGTCATCGCCAGTGAGAAGAATATCATCGACGTACACAGTAAGAACAACCAGCCCCGAAGGAGTTTTGCGAATAAATAGAGAGTGATCGGCAGAGCTTCGCGCAAAACCAACGGCCGCCGCGATGCCGCTGAACTTGTCAAACCAAGCTCGAGGGCTCTGCTTGAGGCCATAAATTGCCTTCTTCAGCCAGCATACTCGTGTCTCCCCCTGAGCAACATACCCAGTAGGTTGCTCCATGTAAACAGCCTCGTGAAGATCACCATAAAGGAAGGCATTCTTGACATCCAGCTGAGAAATCGGCAAATCTCTATTTACCGCCACAGAGAGAAGGACCCGGATAGTGCTGAGACGAGCCACGGGGGAGAATGTGTCAAATTAATCAACCCCATAGGTATAAGTAAAGCCCTTAGCAACAAGGCGAGCCTTATACCAATCCACAGTGCCTTTTGGGCCAAATTTGACCACAAAAACCCAGCGACAGCCAACAACATCAGTACCGAAGGGAGGAGGAACAAGAGTCCATGTACCCCGCTCAGTTAGGGTCGTCATTTCCTCATCCATGGCCAGCTTCCAATGAGGAATAGCAAGGGCCTCCTGGTAGGAGCGGGGTGTGGCAGTGGCAGAGATAGCCAGTGCAAATGCCCTGCGAGAAGGGGTAAGACGATCATATGAAACAACAGCAGCAAGGGGTGTAGGGTGCACGTCCGCACCCCTTTGCGAAGAGCTATAGGAAGATCCAGGTCAGCGGGTCCCTCGGCATCCGGAGCATCCGTGGCAGAGAAAGCTGGCCCGGGAGTAGAGAGCGACAGCGGCGGAGATTAGGGAGACGGTGGCGGAGATGAGGGAGACGGTGGTGGAGAAAGAGGAGTGGGTGGAGACGGTGTAGGGGTGGAGATCGTAGTAGAAGAAGAGGGAACGAAGGGAACGACAGGAGAATCAGAAGCGGGGAGAAGAGGAGAGGAGTCATCCGAGAAGTAGGAGGTATTCTCAAAGAAGGTGACGTCAGCAGAGACAAACTATTTACGAAGGATGGGATCAAAGCAACAATAGCCTTTCTGAGTGGTGGAGTACCCCAGAAAGACACACTTGGTGGAGCGAGGGGAGAGCTTATCACTGGTGGCCGAAGGGGCATGCACAAAGGCAGTGCATCCAAAGATTTGGAGAGGGAGAGGAAACGACTCCTTGCCCGGATACAGAATGGAGAATGGGGTTTTTCCGTGGAGAACCGTGGAGGGAATGCGATTGATAAGGTAGCAGGCAAGGAGAACAGCATAGCCCCAATAGGAGCGAGGAACATGCATCTGGGTCATCAAGGTGCGAGCGACATCGAGGAAGTGACGGTTTTTGCGTTCTGCCACACCATTCTGCTGTGAAGTATAGACACAACTAGTTTGATGAATAATCCCATTTTGCATGCAGAATGTAGAGAAGTCATGACTGATATATTCTTTGGCATTATCAGATCGAAAAACTTTGATAGAAACATTAAACTGAGTTTTGATCATGAGATAGAAGGACGTCCATACAGAGAATAATTCGGAGCGATCTTTTAACAGGTACACCCATGTACAGCGAGAGAAATCATCAATGAACGTGACAAAATATGAACTACCTCGAACAATGGTGAGAGTAGGAGAAGGACCCCAAATATCGGAGTGGATGAGATCAAACGGACGGGTAGATCCACGAACGTGCTTTGGAGGGAAGGGGGAGCGGTGATGCTTTCCAAGCTGACAGGCCTCACAGTTGTGCGGAGGACTGTGTGGAGGAAGTTGGGGCAGAAGTTGACGAAGAAGACGTGGAGGAGCATGTCCAAGGCGGAGATGCCATTGGAGAATATCTGTGGATGTGGAGGAGAAGGTGGAGAAAACAGAAATGTTGTCCAGGAAGTATAAGCCGCCACTCTCAGTCCCAGTAGCAATCGTCCGTTGGGAGTCCGGATCCTGAAAAGAGCAAGAAGTAGAATTAAATGTGATGGAACACTGTAATTGCTTGCATAGAGAGGTAACAGATAATAAGTTGCACGGGAACTGGGGCACGTATAGAGTTTCCGCCAAGTGAAGAGACGGAGTGACATGAACTATCCCCGTCCCATGGACTGATGATGAAGAGCCGTCAGCGAGAATAACCGGGGGCAACCGATCATGTGTTTCTAGGAGAGAAAAACACTGGAGAGTGTCGGTCATATGATTTGTAGCATCGGTGTCGATCAGCCATTTTCCTTGAGTAACAACGTGGGCACTACCAGAAGACGTGACCACCGAGGCGAACGGCTTGGAGGAGGATATGAAAGCCATAAGGGGGAGAAGAGGGAAGCACAAGCCGCGCGACTTAACAGGAGGTCGTGGCGACTAACAGGCAGGAGCGGCTAAAGGAAGAAAAGCAGAGAGGTCGCCGAAACAAGGAAGAACATGCGCGAACAGAGAGAAAATGCAGTGGTTAGGAGAAAGAGATCTGCAGCGGTCACGATGATAGATACCAGCGGCCAGAAAAACCACGACCAAGCCGCAGAAGCAAGCAGAGGGAAAGAAGTCGAGCGGCTAGAAATCAGCCCGCGCGAACAGAAGAAAGAGACAGCACGCGAACAGAGAAAAGTCCGCTGGGAGGCAAACAGGTCGCAGCAAGAAGAAGAAGAAACAAAGAGGTCGCACACACAAAGGGCAACGACAAGGAGAGAAGAAGCCGCGCGAACAGGGCGCAAGCAGGCGGAAGAAACAAGCCGCGGGGACAGGTCGCAAGAAGAAGAAGCAAGCCGCGCGGACAGGTCGCGAGATCAGAGAGGGAGCACAGAATCAGGAGGAGAAAATCGAGTCCTCTGATACCATGTTAAAGTAGCGAACAAACGACCAAAAACAAGCCGAAGTTTTGAATAATTGAAAGTTTTTATTATCCAAAAAGATATCTATTACAAAGGTATGCCCTCCCTTTATATAGAAAGGAGGAGAGATGAGAGAATACAAATAAGAGATGTGGGACTAAAAATTTACAGGACTAAGCGGACTATACAAAACAAACCGCACAAGCCGCGCGGTTAGACAGAAGGGCTAACTGCACGGCTACCAACAGAGAGAAAGAGAGATTGCCAGGGTAGACCGCTAGACCGCCCTGTCTCCAAGCCGGCTGAGACAAACCGCCAGACCGCGCAGTCTTCAACCCGCCAAGACAGACCGCCAGACCGCCCGGTCACCAACTTCAACAGTGGGGATGGCGAGCTCCTCTCTTAAGAGGTCGTTGATCTTCTCCCCCTCCCCGGGTCGCCTCACCATGAAGCCCGGCGGGATGTAGTCGCCTATAGCATCAAAGAACTTGCCTTCAGAAATGACGGCATGAGAGCATTCGTGCTCGGATAAAGTCTAGGCGCACTTGCTCCGCCGATCCGCATCGCCGCCACCACAACCCATCTCGCGGGAAGATTGCTAAGGGGGACATTATAGTTCTCGCAGAAAGCGGGCGAGTCGGGAATTGCAGGAAGTAGAGAGGGATGAGAAATATTAAATGCGGTAGGTGAGAAAGGGTCGGCATGGCCTATTTATAGAAAGAAAAAGGGCGGGAAAATGTCCCGACGACGGGAAAAGTGCGGATAGCAAAATGTGCCATGACGCTTCGACTTCCAGGCTCGCCGCGGGCTCCTACCGGCTCGCTGCCGCGCCACAAATATTATTCACCGAGCTGCTCTCATTCGCATACGCCCAAGAGGAGGGCGAGCCGCGATTCACACGCACCAGAAACAGTAGGCGAGCCACTTAGGCTCGCGATCTGTGGGCACTCAGCTCTCTCCCGCCAAGACTAGAGAGGCGGGCTGGGCGAGCCGGTTCAATAATCTAGCGCCCGCTTAAAGAAGGGGTAGGCGAGCAAGAGCACCTCATTCGCACTGACCCAGAGAAAATTAAGCAGCGAGATTATAAAAGTAATATGCAGCGAACATGAGCCCATAAGCGGGCGAAAAGTCTCAAATTATTACAAACATAAATTAAATGTCCTAAGGAAAAAGAAACTTTGTGACCCTACTACGCAAGTTGGTCTAGGATGCGGGTGCGACCCAGGCCTAGCGAGTAGTAGCGTGGAGAGGGCAGGTGGCTCAGTACTGGATCCACTTCCACCTGCCCCGCCCCCGCTTCCCGGATCAAGGCGGCATGCGAGGATAGAAGTATTCGCAAACCGCCATTAATTCCCGCTGGGCCAGGTCGACCTGCTTCGTAGCATGCCAGAGCCGCTCCTCGGCCCGTGTGATGTGTACCCACTGCGATTTAACTCCATCCTCGTCAGTTGGATGCCTCATTCACTCTAGAACTACGAATCGCTCCTCCGCCTCAGCCTTGTCCTCATCTACCCTGTTGTAGACCTCCAGTAGCAGCAGGGATTGTTTTTGAAATAGCTACGTCACCCGCTTCTTCATCCCGTCGGCATCTAGCAGGTCGCCAAGATATTTCAAGATATGATCCATGGATGGGGAGGCGAATACCCCTCGCTGATGTCAACATCGGAGGAGGAGATCACATTAAAGCCTGCAGAGGAAAAGGTCAGAAAAAGCAAGCAGTAATAAATCGAAGAGTACAAACTCACCAGGAGTCGGCATGTGAAAAAGTTTAAGTTGTCAAACTAAATTACCTAGAGTGGGTGAATAGGTGAGTTGTGCG
The DNA here is from genome assembly GCA_039583875.1 of Platanthera guangdongensis. Classification (NCBI taxonomy): domain Eukaryota; kingdom Viridiplantae; phylum Streptophyta; class Magnoliopsida; order Asparagales; family Orchidaceae; genus Platanthera; species Platanthera guangdongensis. The sequence goes on along the minus strand of CM077153.1, from coordinate 130,470,033 downwards.
TTCTTTTTTGCGGAATAAAAATTTAGTGAGCGATGCACAAAAAGATAACCAAACATTCACAGACGACACTAAGAGTTATAGTGGTTCCACAACCTTAGGTACATCCACTTTCCTCCTCACCGATCTAGCAATGCACTAGACTCATCTACTCCACTAATCTCGGATTGAAAACAATCCTACCACTCGGAACAAAGTTCCTACAACTCAATCCCAAAAACAGGAACTACACTCGGAAGAGAAAACTTCCTACAAATAACTCGGAGAACAAAGCTCCTACACTCGGAGAAGAATCTCCTACAATAATAAAATGAATGTAAAGAAATACAAACAGAAATTTCTCATATTTGAAAACTTCAGCCTTTCTTCTTCCTTGAACTTTAAGGCTCTGTTAGAATTATTTGAAGAAGACTCGGCTAGATCTCTAGATCTGAAGATTCTGTACTCATCAAGATCAAGGAGATAATCTATCGATTGTAGAATAACTTGATCTCTAAATCCCTTGCTCTGAATCTCTGGATCGAAAGCGTATCGGCAAGAATGGCGATGAATAGCGGCGGTGGCTCTCGATTTAGAAAGTGAATTTCCGATTCAGAATCTCAGAATTTCTTCTTAGGCTTCTTCTAGGATTGGTCGATTATGATAAGACCTTTTATAGGGCTTGCCTAAAGGTCATAGTCATAATAAATGATAGCCACGTGGACCAATCACGTGCTAATTACATTTGAAAAACCGTCTGACTGGACTTAAGAAAATTTTCAGAAACGGTATAACAGTTCTCGAGAAGAAGGATTGTACTCGAGAAAAATAAAATCTGTTCTCGAGAACAATAATGAAGGTCTCGAGAAAAATAACTTTTGTTCTCGAGAACAATAATGGAGATCTTGAGAAAAAGGACTTAGAAAAAATGTGGATGTGGAAATCAGCAATCTCGAGAAATAAAAGAAGTACTCGAGAAAAATGAATTTTAGTTCTGGAGAAGGATCAGTCTGGCTCTCGAGAAAAATGGTCTAGGTCTCGAGAAAATTCTTTTGCATCTCGAGAATTAAGCTTAGTCTTCTCAAGAATAAACTTAGTCTTCTCGAGAAAAAGACTTAGAAAAATTCTGTCATGAAAAGATGTAACTCGAGAAGAAGTGTCATGAAGTACTCGAGTATAGAAGGCCTTCTCGAGAACAGCATAAAGCTTTCTCGAGAACTGCTTCTGCAACTCGAAATCAAGATAAGTCTTACTCGAGAACAATCTTTAGTCTTTCTCGAGTACAAAACATAGTACTCAAGAAAAACACTTTGAAAGTTTTCTGAAGATCTGAAAACATGATTTCTTCATTATAATCAGCATCCAACTTTTATCCCATGTCGTTAGTGCTTGAAAAGGAAGTGTGTCCTAATAGAGAGGCCACACATGAGTCAACACCTTGGATCACACAATGAATGATTACATTGTATGGTCCTGTGTTTGGTGACTCATTGTACACTGATATTGGTCTACACTTGGCAATTGTATCCTACAAACACTCAACTAAAAAGTGCATCAAATATAAACTTAATTCATCTTAGTTCAAGGGTGACTTCATACAAATCTGGGTTATTGTGGATGCAATACCCAGCAATCTCCCCCTATTTGTAGAAGTCAGAACCTTCTACACTAAGGTGAATTACATCAAGATAAAACAAGTCAAGAAACTAATAACCATAATAAATAGAATAAGAGCTAGAATGGAGAAAAATCAGATCAACAAAACTAAAGGTTCATAGTAATAGAAATTTGTCTAAGAGAAAATTCAATTCCACAATTTCAACAATGAGAACTATCAAAACATCTGCAATTTCTATTAGTCTTGTTGTTGTTGTCTTTCTAGTTTTTTCTGTTGTCTCTTCTGGTAGCCGTATGATTTGGGAAAATACTTTGGAGGTCTGTTAGGAGCTTTGGGATTGTTCCTCCCATATTCTCTGTCATATATCCTCCTTTTGGTAAGAGACTTTTCATATAACTCCCATTCCTGAGAGTTGTAATGTAAGTTCTTGTCTTCATTGAAATCAACTACCAGCTTCAAAGTATCAAGAATTAGAGATTTTGAGGTTGGGATCCAAACTTCAGAGAATTCTTGATGTCTTTTCCTTTCAGCATCAAGATGGGGAGTTGATCTACTTGCTGAGGCTTCATCACCATATTTCATTCTTTTGGCTTTCTGAATTTTTGGAGGTTGAGGAGGCATGATGGCTTGTTCTGATTCCCAGACCTCTTTATAGTTCTCAGTAGGAGGTCCTTCTAAATAGTCAGGAGGATGTCCTTCAAAGTATTCTGGAGGAGGTGAGAATGTTGGCATGTTTACATCTAAATGTGCAGGAGGAGGTGCAGAAGGATCCATTGCCATTTTAGGAAACAATTGATTATGCATCCATATAGTAGTGTCATATGTATATAGATTTGTGATTTTAACGTCCTTACGTACAGAAAATAGAATCTCTTGCAGTTTGGCATCCCACTGATTTTTCATGGTTTGAGCTTGTTTTTCCAGTTGTTTTTCAGTTTATCCTCCCCCTTTCTGACTTCTAGAGAGAGGGTGCTAATAACATCTTCTTTAAACTTTCCAACTTATTCACAAGTTTTGAAATTTCACTCTTCGGCTCTCTTGTCCAGCTGAATCTGATTATTGGCCAGGGTAACTGATTGGTCCATTACTGTACCAATGCTTGTAATGGTATGATCTATGGCTTTTCCTCCAATCGGTAAGAGTCTCTTAAATTCATCAGTGTTACTTTGGATTTCAGCAAATCCTCGACTCATTTCTTGTTCCAATGCAGTCATTTTATTAGTTACAACTTTGAGAGAAGAATCCAAATAAGCTCTTTGAGCAGCAAGCAAAGCATCAATCTTGCTTACGATAGAGCCTTCATGAAATATTTCAGATGGAATTGATGGTTGAGGTTGAACTGGGCCTGTCCATAGGGATATCTCTTCAATGATAACAATGGATGTAGAAGTATGTTTTTTTACTGATTGTGCTTTGTTCATCTTCAGCATCTATGGGCAGTATGGATGGAATCTTAAAGTGAAGACTTGGAAGTCTTGGTTCAGCAGCTTCAATTTCATCTTCAGAATCATGTGTGGAAAGAACTTCAGCATCAGGTATATCTTCAGATGGAGATGGGGCTGGTTCTTCTTGTATAGGAGATTTTCTTTGAGGAGACTTTGTAGGAGAGGAGGGTTGTTCTTCAGTAGCAGTGAAAAGAGGCTCTTTTGAAGAGAGTTCCTCTATCATTCTCTTGATGTATTCATCAGAAGACAGAAGTTGTTCTTCTACCTGGGCATCAGTCAGGTTTTTTGAGTCTAGAATATCTTCAGCAGCAAGAAAAACTGGATGGTCTGGATGTAGCATTGTGGAAGTAGTAGCAGCAAATGGAGTAAATGGAACTGAGGGTGCAGTAGCAGGAGGAGTAACTTGAGGAGGGATTTTTGTAGTAACTGGTGCTGGAGTTTTTGTGGAAGCTGGAGCAAGAGGTGGCTGAGCATGAATAGATGGGGCAGGCTCCCCCTCAATAACTGGGTCAATTATCTGATGAGAAGGAGTAGATAGGGTCCTGTCCACATCTTCAATTTCCGTTGAAGCTTTGTCAGACTTCTGAAGTTTCACCTCCCATCTCTGGATGGAGATAATAGAAACTTTCTTCATGTGATGGAGTCTCATGCCCTTTTTCATGGAGAAACATTCAGGGTCCATCTGATTAAGGTAAAGAGAGACAATCCTGTCATAGTTAAGGCTCTTAATACATCCCTTAATTTTGTCAAAACGCATCATACCCCATTGATACTTCTTTCTACAGATCACTGCAGTCATCATATCAAAGAATTCAGGGGTGATGTAATTGATAGAGTTTGTCCTGCAGAGGAGGACTTTGCCCAGAATATCTGCCAGAAGCTTGATTTCAGCATTCATGAATTGTCTTCGAACTGTGTGAGATGAGTGGGGAATCCCACAGAAACTATATGCCCATTCACAATATGTGCCTACTAGATCATCTTCTTGATCTATTACTGGAAGTTGCAGAAATTTGGAGACAGAGAGAGAAGTCATCTTTACCTTGACATCTCTAACTTTTGATTTGAGCACCTTGCCATTGCGCTTTATCTTTGCGTGTTGGAAGAACTCTTCGACATCAGAAGTTAGAATACGGCAAGGATGTTCCAAGACAAAAGACAGACTAGTGATGTCTAGTAAGATTAGAACATTTCTGAAGTCATCAGAAAGTTCGCCAATCCCTATGGAGATTAGTTCGCTGCCGATCCCGAGTTTAGACGATGATGCCATTGAGGAGAAAGAACTGTTAATTGGCCGGCGAAGGGAGAATTAACCTTGAGTGCAGCAGTCGACAAAGGTGAAGAGTCTTTTCTCGAGAGAGGGATTTAAAATTGGGAATAAAATTTCTTGGACCTAAGTCTATTAATATTTACCTTTAATTTTGATGATAAAAATAACATTAAAAATAATACCTGGAATATAAAGGAAACCGATCGACGAACGTCGAATTACGATCGAAAAAAATTGAATTCTAATAAACGAAAAACCAATCGACGGACGTCGAACTCCGATCGACGAAATTGGATATATGAAAAACTGATCGACGACCGTCGAACTCCGATCAACGAATTTGAACTTCTTCTCAAGAAATGATACCGCCGTACTCGAGTAGAGCTGTTGTTCTCGAGAAGTAATTTCTTGTTCTTGAGAGGGGTCTTTTGTTCTCGAGAAGTAATTATTGTTCTCGAGAAGTAAATCTGTTGTTCTCGAGTACAAGTGTTGTACTCGAGAAATCAAGTCCATACTTTGAAATTTCTTGGATTTTGAAATGTAGCCAGAACTTGAACCTGCTGTGATCTTTTTCTTCATTCTTCTTCATCCTTGTTAAGCATGCAAAGTTCTGTTTTGAAGAACGAGAACTTGGCCTCCTCCAGTGGTTTCGTGAATATATCTGCAATCTGCCTGTCAGTTGGGACATATTGGAGATTTATGTCACCATGCTCCACATGCTCCCTAATGAAGTGGTATCGCAGCTCTATGTGTTTTGTCTGGCTGTGAGAGACTGGATTGTTGGTTATGGCAATTGCACTGGAGGAGTCTCAAAACAAAGTAATGTCCTTGACCTTCTAGTTGTAGCCTTCAAGTTGGTTCTTTATCCAAAGCAATTGTGCACAACAACTGTCGGCAGAAATATATTTTAACTCGGCCATTGAGATTGCGACACTATTTTGATTTTTGCTGCTCCATGAAATGAGACTCCTTCCAAGGAATTGGCAAGTCCCGGAAGTGCTTGTTCTATCATGTTTGCTTACTACAAAATCTGCGTCTGAAAAACCAATTAATTCGCTGTCACTACTTCTTGAGTACCATAAGCCAAGATTTGGTGTACCTTTAATATATCTCAAAATCCGCTTTGCATCAGCGTAGTGAGATTCCTTAGAGTTCACTTGAAATCTAGCATACACGCATGTTGAAAACATTATATCCGGTCTACTAACAATAAGATAAAGCAAGGATCCAATTAAAAAAGTTTAAGTTGTCAACCTAAATCACCTAGAGGGGGTGAATAGGTGAGTTGTGCGTTCTTTTTGCGGAATAAAAATTTAGCGAGCGATGCACAAAACAATAACCAAGCATTCATAGACGACACCAAGAGTTATAGTGGTTCCCCAACCTTGGGTACATCCACTTTCCACCTCACCGATCTAGCAACGCACTAGACTCGGCTACTCCACTAATCTCGGATTGAAAACAATCCTACTTCTCGGAACAAACTTCCTACAACTCGATCCCAAAAACAGGATCTACACTCGGAAGAGAAAACTCCCTATAAATAACTCGGATAACAAAGCTCCTACAATCGGAGAAGAATCTCCTACAATAATAAAATGAATGTAAAGAAATACAAACAGAAATTTCTCAGATCTGAAAACTTCAGCCTTTCTTCTTCCTTGAACTTTGAGTCTCTGTCAGAATTATTTTGAAGAAGACTCGGTTAGATCTCTGGATCTGAAGATTCTGGACTCAGCAAGATCAATGAGATAATCTGTCGATTGTAGAATAACTTGATCTCTGAATCTCTTGCTCTGAATCTCTGGATCGAAAGTGTATCGACAAGAATGGCGATAAACAGCGACAACGGCTCTCGATTTAGAAAGTTAGTGAATTTCTGATTCAGAATCTCAAAATTTCTTCTTAAGCTTCTTCTAGGGTTCGTTGATTATGATAAGACCTTTATAGTACTTTCCTAACAATCATAATAATAATAAATGATAGCCACGTGGACCAATCACGTGCTAATTACATTTGAAAATCCGCCTGACTAGACTTAAGAAAATTTTCAGAAACAGTACAGCAGTTCTCAAAAAGAAGGATTGTACTCGAGAAAAATAAATTATGTTCTCGAGAACAATAATGAAGGTCTGGAGAAAAATAACTTTTATTCTCGAGAACAATAATGGAGATCTCGAGAAAAAGGACTTAGAAAAAATGTGGACGTGGAAATCAACAATCTCGAGAAATAAAAGAAGTACTCGAGAAAAATGAATTTTAGTTCTCGAGAAGGATCAGTCTGGCACTCAAGAATAAATAAGTGTTCTCGAGAACAGATGTCTGGCTCTCGATAAAAATGGTCTAGTTCTCGAGAAAATTCGTCTGCATCTCGAGAATTAAGCTTAGTCTTCTCGAGAATAAACTTTGTCTTCTCGAGAAAAAGATTTAGAAAATTCTGTCAGGAAAAGATGTAACTCGAGAAGAAGTGTCATGAAGTACTCGAGTATAGAAGGCCTTCTCGAGAACAGCATAAAGCTTTCTCAAGAACTGCTTCTGCAACTCAAAATCAAGACAAGTCTTGCTCGAGAACAATCTTTAGTCCTTCTCGAGTACAAAACATAGTACTCGAGAAAAACACTTAGGGAATTTTCTGAACATCTGAAAACATGATTTCTTCATTATAATCAGCATCCAACTTTTCTCACATGCCCTTAGTGCTTGAAAAAGAAGTGCGTCCCAATAGACAGGCTACACATGAGTCAACACCATGGATGACACAATGAGGAATTATATTGTATGGTCCTGTGTTTGGTGACTCATTGTAGACTGACATTGGTCTACACTTGGCAATTGTATCATGCAAACACTCAACTAAAAAGAGAATCAAATACAAACTTAATTCATTTTAGTTCAAGGGTGACTTCATATAAATCTGGGTTATTGTGGATGCAATACCCAACAGCACGTCACCCACACCAGCAGATGGCTGGGAGGTGCCCGGTCGGCCCTGAAAGAGCCCCCCTTCAAGAACTGTGAAGGATTTCCCCACCCCAGGGTTAATTGGCGATTGGGAAATCGCCGGAGGGGTATGCCCCTAGGCCAGAGGGGTATGCCCCTAGGCCGAAGGGCTGGCAGCCCGCTCAGTTACCAGTGGGAGGGAATGACCCCGCTCCCCTCAATTACCTCCATTTTCACGAGGTGCCTCCTATAGAAAAAGAAATCAAAGGTATAATGACAAATCAGATTGAAGGACCGCATACCTCATGAGCGACCTCGACACCGGCCGCCGAGCTGGACCCTGGGAGGTCGTTTGTAGGAGACCGCCTGACGATCTGCCTTTTCTTTGGCCTAAAGAGGGGGCCAGGAGATCCGCGTGAAAACCATGGGGCGACATCAAGAACCTGCTCCTGTGTCCCCTCACTCGCGACCGCTAGGCGCACTCACATCTCCTCGAACACAGCATCGATTCTGCTATAGTTCGCAAGAGAGGTTGGAGGAAAGAGGGATTTTCCCAAAGGCCCGGTGGCATATTTATAGCATACTGGTGGGACCCACCAAAAGATTCTCTCCAGCTCAGCAAATCAGTCACCGAACAATTGGGGTTGGATGATTCTTTATGTGCTTTGCCAAGCTCAAAACGAGCGTGTATTGTGTACAACCATGTGTTCACCAAGTGGGACCACCAGGCTAGGCGAGCGGGCCAGGGAAACCAGCTCGTGCCAGAACAGCAGGAGGACGAATCCGGACCATCGGCTCGGTCTCGCCAAATCTAGGTGGGTGAGCTGCGCGAGCCGGTCAATCCAGCTTGCTCTCCCATAGGCGACTTGGTCGCCAGCCTGCCTCAGAATATGGGCTGGCAGGCTACGGTGGCCTGGCTCGCACTCGCCTAAGGATGGAAGGCAAGCCGCGGAAGCTAAGCCGCGTTCTCCCTAGTAGGATGGCGAGTTGAGGCGTGCCGACCCCGTGTCTGGAAAACATGCCACGTGGGGTCTAGAGGCAAAATTACCTAGATTCCCTTGCTGGGGGTGCAAATAGCTTACCAAAACAGCGGAACTGCGTTGTTGGCAGGCCACTTTTAGCTGCACATAGTGGTTCAAAACCACGGAGGTTGGCTATTTGCAGGTTATTTTCAGAAAACTATAAATAAACCCAAGGGGGTTTCTCAGAAGGCATGTTTTTCTTATTCCCCGGTCTTCTAGCCCTTTCTGAGATATCCTTGGCTCGACATTTGGCTAAGGAGGGGAAGCGCTTTAAGATCTTCTGGGTGTGTTTCGGGACCTCCACGCCGAGCCCTTGGGTCTGTTCCCTGTTCTCTTTTTTCTTTGTTGTTTGGCTCGCAGGAGAGAAGTATGTGTGTGATCACCCCTTCCCCAAGGGTGAACTCCACGGAGACCGAATTCTCAGTTTCAACATTCATGAGTTTATCCTATATTAAGTCACCCAAGGAAGACCTTATATAGGGGGAGCACACATGTAGGGGGAGCGCACATGTAGGGAGCACAATGTAGGGGGGCGGACATGTAGTGGGTGTAGTCTGCTATCTCGATTATTTATCCTTCTATAGTTCATGCTTATTGATTGAATTACACTATACCATGCTATTATTATTTATATCTCATGAACGGAATATTATATTATCAAAAAGGAAAGTTTGTTAGAATTTATGGTCTGTGTCTCTTTAGTTTGACAATGTCAAATCCCGAGTTGAATTTGAACATACTTGTGTTGGTATAACGTGCATGTTTCCGGGTACAAAAAGATCCAGAAAATCAACATCCGCCACCTACCGCCGCGCGCTAGCTCTATCGCCCGCACTAGCGTGGATTTATTTCTAGACAAGCTCTCTTGCACCTACTACGTGGTGCTAGCTCTATTGCTCCACGCTAGCTCGATATTGCTCTGAATACTCAACGAATCGTTGAGAAGCAGTTACCATCGGGCACTAGCATCTTTCCGCGTCGCGGTATCATAAAAGCGGAAAAATATTTTATTTTGATATTTTTCCAAATCTACAGGACAACTGTTATCATCATGCGAATTGATCTACCACCGGGCGCTAGCTATACCGCCGGCGGTAGTGTATTTTTAAGACATATAAACGCATGTGTTTCTTTTCCTAGAGTGGACATGAATGAGAATTTTGGGCTCTATGGTTCGGCTGCCATCTAGAGGAGGACGAACCTTCATCTTTGTCGAAGGAAAAACACTATTTCTTCCTCTCGCTCGTGATTGAAGAACTCCGATGAACAAAATCTTCAACGGTCATTCACGGTTGATCGACTGCAATGAGAACAATATTCTAGAGCATTGATTACGCACCGTTCCTCATAGGAGTTCTACATTTGAGGTAGAAATAACTCCAAAATGTAAATTTTTATCTTGTATTTTTCTTTTGTTTTTATCTGATCTTGTTATAGGAAAATTGACCTGGGTGGTCATCAAATTCCTAGGTGGAATCTATAGGAAATCATCCTGGGAGGACGTCTAGATCTGGGAGGTCTAGTGGGACTCTAAGACCCTTTCGGGGAGGAAGGTGAAGAGTCGGCTTGTCGATCTTCTTGGGAAGTAGAGCGCGAGACAACCTATAGTGGGAGGGTCAGTATAGAAACCATAAGGTGTTTGTATTCATCGTCTTCGATCTTTGGCATCACGAAGATCAGTTTTTGCAATTGTAATCCTCTGCCGATTTCTGAATAAAATTATTATTGTTTGTGTTTCATTTGAAATTCGTGATTGCATGTTGCTAGAGGTCTGTGTGTTGTGTGTAAAATCCGATCATAAAATTTTATGAAGAAATCGTTCACTGTGACCTACCACAGCATGGTAGTATCTTAACGCGCCGCATTAGCTTCCAGATCTGGTTACCCTTGGTAAAATTTCTATTAAACCTAAATTTATTTAAGAACCTTATTCACACTCCACTCCCCCCCCCCCCCACCACCATTAAGGTTGGCCATCAAATCCAACAATAAGGATGACAAGCACCAGAAGGGCAAGAAGGCTTAAAAGAGACTCTTTGCCAAGAAGGACAAAACCTAGAGTGATGGTGACACAAGTTGTTCTTGATCTGATGAAGAAGATGCATATATAGGGTTGACTGCACTATCTAAAGATGCAATACCCACAGTCACTCAGATAGGGATCAGGGCTCCATTATCATCCTTTGATAGTGATGATGAAGAATAGGAAGAGACCTATAGACTGATGGCTGGGATGATAAAGAAGATCGGGATGACTCTCATCCTGATAAGGTAAAATTTAAAACTATCTTGCCTGATTCAGATTATAAAACTGCTGCTGAGTCAGAGCCACCTCATCTTCTGAAAATGGGGAGGACTCTAAACCAAAGAACTTTTATGATGAAATCATGGAGAAGTATGGGCCTCTCTTGTAAGGTTTGGGAAAAATCAAGAAGCTTGTAAAGAAGCAAGTTGAAGAGCTTGAACTCTTCAAACCTCTGAAGGGTCATCTTAAGGAAAAGATTGATAAAATCCATCAAATGATTCACATGAAATCTCTTGTATACACCCTTCTGATCTAAAAAGACTCATCCCACTCCTACTGTGAGCTCCAAGAGGAGGTACAATAGGTTTGAGAGCTAGTGTTGTGGGAACATTGGACATTTTGCAATTGACTATTAGTTCAACCCAACTATCCCTAAAACTCTCCCTAGAAAGCCAGCACCTAGGCTTGGTGTAACACTCCAGATTTCCCATGTTTGAAAACAAAAAAGTTTTCTAGTTATTGGAAGCTACCGCTTGACGATAGCAAGGTACTACTAGCGATAGCAGGCGTCAAGCATAGCCAGGGGCATCGAGTTATTTTCATTAAGAACAACCAGTGGCATCGAGTTGCTACCGCCAGGTAATAGTGATACCATTGGTGATAGCATTGCCATGTGTCGAGCGATACTGAGGCGGTCATTAAGCGGCAAAGTAATGCTGGATAAGACCATTGCCACCGGCTAAGCTACCGCCAGGCGATAGCGTGCTACCGTGTGGTGGTAGTAAATTTAAAGAGAATGACCGATTAAATCGAGCCATCTATGTGTTTTGTCCTGAGGATCTGAAGGCCATGATTCCTCTCGTGTATCATAACCATAGGAGTGTATGAAGGGGATAATCATTTCTCTTTCTCTCTCTCGCTCGCTTTCTCTTGAAGCTTAAGAAAGAAGGGGGAAGAAGAAAGGTGGGCTTGGGGGTAGCTTTTACAAATCTGAACTCAGCCATTGAAGGGGCTCTTGTGGACAGAGTCATGAGCCGAAGATAGGTCTGTGGAGAGGAAGGTGCATTAAATGCTTTCATCTGGATCTCTTATAATTTCATGGCTCCTAAGTGATCAACAAGGGTAATGATCGTCCTTCTTAGAAAAGTGAAGTCCTTATTTGGCATGTGCATGGAAACCCTCACCAATTGGTGGAGAATGAGAAGTTTTTAAAGAGTTGATCGGTGGTATCCCTGATTGTAAACTTCAATAAAGAATCCAAAATTTGAAATATGGAATAGGCATGTTGTGTGAAGCCCATCGAGACAGGTTGATCTGGATTGGTGATGATTGATTTTCGTGCTGGAGAAGACTCTGTGGGTTAATGTGTCATTTTATAGAGTTTTGGGGTGTGCAACTTGCTGCAGATAGTACTGGAGGTGTGTGTTGGGTCCATTGCCCTCAATGTCCTAGATTTGAGTGAAGTCAATCTTATCAATGATATATATAAAAGTGTATTTGATGTCCTAGTAACAATGATGGGATAGATATCCTAAGTGGCTAAGTCAGGTAAACACTTACCTAAGGTGTGGAAAGACAGAAAACTGTCTAAGTCCACAGGCGTTGAGTGAAGGTCATTCACTATACGCTAGTTGACTTATAGCGCTGAGTGAAGGCTATACAGTCAAAGCCAAGAAGAGGCAAACTAAGAAAATGGCTAAGTCCACAGGTGTTGAGTGAAGATCATTCACTAAATGCCATAACTCCATAATTGTTGAGTATAGCTTAGTCAGTCAATGCCACAGGAAAACTGTGAATATTTACCAAGCCCACAAGCATTTAGTGAGACAAGCTCACTGATGGTTAAAACACGTCGTGCCCCGGGTGGTTTATTTATAAACTGGTTTATTTTTATTTTGGAAGGACGGGGCACGCGGATTTATTATCTATAAAAAAAGTTGAACCATGATTTAACGAAAGGAGGCAAGTACACCTATCACGTGTAGTACATGATATTCTTGTGGGCAATATCGGGGTCGTATTATTCCCCGGGACGGGTTGATTATTTCTACTCTTCCATGGAGGGACTATTATTTTACCGAAGATAACTTGTCGAGTTATTATTTATATAAAAATAGAAAAATAGACTTAAAAAGTAGATGAAGAATTAGCGCAACAGTACGGAAATGAATTTGAACTAAAATGACTTTTAATAATTAGAGATCCTAAATTTCAAATTAATCAAGGCGCAGACTTGGCCGAAGAGGTTCCATAAAAATGAGCTCACCTATCTCTAGAACTATCGCTCACCTGAACATTAAGAATATTTGACCGGGCTCTCGTCCGACGAAGGATTCCTCTTTATGCCTACCTTACGCTAAGAACCCCGCTATTAGGGGGGCCCAATCTGGTAGAACTCTGCGCCTCGTCTCTCAAGGGTTAGTGTGAAACTCCATTTACCCAAGGGTTATCGGTCCATACGCACGGTATCTCGGCTAGCTAGCATATGGATAACAAAAATAGAGCCCACATATCGATATGTGGTTCTACGCGTCGTAAACCCGGGGCAAACCTTAAGTTAATTTAATTAAAGAGAAAAAGAGGACCTTTAATTATTTAAAGCTATTTTATCTGTCCCAATGTTCTTCGATACTGAGGGTTAAGAGCGATTAGCCACTCATCGGAATGGGGACGACATACGAAAAGAAAATTGCATAATTGAAAAGTGCGAGTCCTACTCAAATGAGTCGGCGGGAAATGAAAGCAGTAAGGAAAGCAGTAAATAAAGCAGTAAAGTGCAAGTCCTACTCAAACGAGTAGGCGGGAAATGAAAGTGATAAAATTGCAAGTCCTACTCAAACAAGTAGGCGGGAAATGAAAGCATTAGAATGACAAGTCCTACTCAAACGAGTAGGCGGGAAATGAAAGCAGAAAATGACGAGTCCTACTCAAACGAGTGGGCGGGAAATTGCGAGTCCTACTCAAACGAGTAGGCGGGAAATTAAATCTGAAAAAGCTATCTCATACACACACGCACTCTACAGGGATTTAAGAAAGCAATAAAATCTAACTCATACACTCACACACACAAGCAAATAAACAGAAAAACCAAGTGATCGAAAAATTCAAACAACTATATTCTACCGTTAGAATTTGTTAAAATGTATAAAAAGAAGAAATAAAAATTAAAGGAGAAAAAGTTTTGAAAATAAAAGAAAAAAATCAAAGTGCTCGAAAATTAAAACGATTAGATATTCATTCTTATAACTTTATAGAAATACTAAAAAGTGGGAATAAAGTAAAAAAGAACAAAAAGTTTTTACAAAAATAAAAGACTAAGTTAAGAAAAAGATAAAATCCACTTTTATAACACCTTTATAAATTTATAAGAATGAAATTAAAAAAAACACAAAAATCCTAAACCTAAACAAAGTTAAGGGGCACGATTGGAAAAACTATTATATGATGTAGGGGGGTCCAGAATCGGAGATCTCCACGAAGCTAACGCTCTATCTACGCACTACACGTCATAGATCTACCGCAACTACACAACACTTATCGCCCACAATAGTTTCTCGTCGCAAGAACGCAGCACAAATAACAAAGGAAGAATGGTCGACTCGAAAACAACGATCGGAAATTTGAGTCGGAATATTCCCCAAGAAAAACACAAAGGTTGCCACTCCTTTTGGAGAGCAAGACCAAGGCTATAGGCCAGGATCCGCTCAGTCAAATAGGATCCACCCGATCCGGAATTAAAAAGCCTAGCAACTGCGGTCTCGATTCAAAAATTACAGCGATTAAATTAATATTCCGGAGAAAATGAGTGCGAAACTACCACAACTAAAGAAGAGAATCACACAAGGGAGAGGGGAGAGATTACCCAACCGGAAAGCTTTTCACACAAGATAACTGCGGGAGAATCACTCTCTCCACGGATCCACCGGCGTCATACCGAAGGGTTTGCAACCTTCTTCCAAGGAGTCGCACCGAAGGAAGCCGTGCCGGAGTGGCACCAAACGGATGGAGGGAGCAAGGGGGGGCGGCGGCTTCACACCACAGGCAAGGGGGGCGGCGGCTTGGAGAGGTTTTCCTCTTGGCCGAAATTCTCAAGGAGAAATTAGGTTTAACTTTTGTCTAATTATCTCATAAGGAAGCCTCCTTATATAGGAGTTACAAACAAGCCTTAACCATTCATGATGGAGATGTAATCTCATCCATCCGCATGGCTAAATTCACACCAACATTAAAATTATTCAAAATTAAAAATAACAAAACATGCAATGAATATAAAATTATCACTTAAACATAGGATAATTTTATATTCCAAATATAAAATAGAGTTCAAGAAAATGAAATAAATAAGGCTAATGCTTTGCAGTGGCTGTAGCACGCCGCGGGCGGAAGTTGTAGCGTAACCTTCCATTAGCGTCATCGTGCCGCCTCAAGTCCTTGAGTTGTATTGCCTTATCAACCGGATCATCATCAGCATCGTCAGCATCGTCTTCAAATGGTGGAGGAGGGGGCATGCCATCAATCCTCCCCCGCTCAAATGCACGCATCTCCGTTGCGTGGTCCAAGCGATAGCGGTGAAGGAGAGCGGCATCCAAATTTTGCAGCTCCATCTCGAGTACCCAAGAGTCATCCGAAGGGGGACGATCACGCCAACGGATGAGAAAGCGGTGGGTGTCGCCATCAGCAGTGGTAACAGGCTCAGCATTAAGTATCATCTCCGGAGTGGAAAACGTCCGTGGAAACCTGGGGAACATATTAGCAGTAGGCAGGAAGGAAGGAAACTTACCATCCGATGATATACCTGTGGGGACCGAAAGAGAAAGATCATCCGTACAACCACTCCCCAACCCATGAGAATTTAGAGTGGGAGAAGAAGACGACAAAGAAATCAACTCTTGTGGTGGTGACACAAACATCGTTAAATCCGAAACATTAAAAATGGGGGAGATACCCCAATCAGCAGGCAAGTCCAAAACAAAAGCGTTGTCACCTAACTTCTTAACAATCTGAAAAGGTCTGGCGCGCTTTTGTGCTAACGTTTTAACGGTGCCAATTGGCAAGCGTTCGGGAACCAAACGGACTAAAACTAGGTCGCCAATTTTGAAGTCTGACACTCTCCTATGTAAATTAGTGTGCGCTTGATAAGAGTCGTATTGCGTAGTCAAGGTGGCTCGTATACGTGCGTGTAAATCATGGATGTGCTGGGCGAAGGATTGTGCAAACTGACTTGCCTTGTACGTGAGGGGCAACAACACCATGTCAAGCGGCACAGGAGCCTTATACTCGTGGACAATCTCATTCGGAGACAGACCCGTAGACCTATTCTTGGAATTATTGTAGGCTAATTGGGCATGGGGAAGGAGAAGATCCCAAGTGCGCTTGTGATCACTCACAAGGCATCGTAACAAATTTCCTAAGCTCCGATTAACCACTTCCATCTGCCTATCAGTTTGGGGATGATAGGAGGAGGAAAACAATAATTTTGTTCTCATTAATATCCAAAGAGTTTTCCAAAAATAACTAGTGAATTTTACGTCCCTATCCGATACTATGGTCTATGGCATTCCACGGTGACTAACGACTTCTTTAAAATATAGTTTAACAACGTGAGACGCATCGTTTGTCCTACTGCAAGGTATGAAATAAGCCATCTTTGAAAACCTATCCACAACTACAAAAACTGAGTCGTAGCGGCGTAGGGTAATGGGGAGGCCTAATACAAAATCCATACTAACGTCTACCCAAGGCATGGAGGGAATAGGCAAGGGTGTATATAATCCTATGTTGGTTTTACTACCCTTAGACACCTGACACGTGCGGCAGCTACTCACTACCTGTCCCACCATAACCTTAAGTTTTGGCCAATAGAATTTGTCCTCGACTAACGTAATGGTCTTATCTCTACCGAAGTGGCCACTCAACCCTCCGCTATGCAACTCCCATATGATATGTAGTCATAACGATGACTGTGGAATACATAGCTTCACGTTCCTAAACAGGTAACCGTCCTTGATGACGTATGCAGATATCGTCGTGGGGGAGCTATCCTGGGCAGATAAATAGAAGTCCTGGAAGTCAGGACATGTGGCGTACTCATCCTTAACCCGCTTAAATCCTACAACATGTACTTCCATAGAGGTGAGTAAAATAGTAAGACGACAAAGAGCGTCCGCGACTCGGTTATCAGCTCCCTTAAGGTGCTTGAGATTAAACGTGTAACCTTGTAAGAAAGCTACCCACTTAGCGTGTCGTGGGCTGATCCTATGCTGGTCGTTGATGAAACGTAAAGCCTCATGATCGGAGAGGATCACAAACTCCTTGGAGAGGAGATAGTGCCTCCAATGGTGTAGACATCGGACTACAGCATAAAATTCCCTATCGTAATTTGAATAGTTCAGCTTAGGACAGGACAACTTCTCGCTAAAATAACTAACGGGATGTCCCTCCTGGCTCAAGACACCTCCAATCCCTACCCCAGACGCATCACATGTGAGCTCAAAGACTTTATCAAAGTCAGGTAGACGTAAGACAGGTGCCTCAGTCATAAGCTCCTTTATTCGTTCAAAAGCTTTGGTGGCGGACTTCGTCCACGTAAACTCTCCCTTCTTCATACAGTCTGTGATAGGAGCCATAATACTACTTAAGTCTCGTATGAAATGACTATAAAACGTGGCTAACCCATGGAAACTATGCACCTCACGTAGGGTGGTTGGCACGGGCCAGTCCTTAATGACCTGAACCTTGCCCGGATCAACTCGAATTCCCTTAGAGCCGACTATATAGCCTAAGAACTCTACCTCCGAGTCATTGAAAGTGCATTTCTTGAGATTGAGAAATAAAGTCTCCTTCCGCAGGGTGGAAAGGATCACTCTCATGTGGGAGATGTGCTCGGTAGTAGAGGTGCTATAAATCAGAATATCATCAAAGTAGACGACAATGAACTTCCCCATAAATGGCTGAAAGACATGTGTCATCATCCGGAAGAAGGTACTAGGGGCATTGGACAACCCAAAGGGCATCACAAGCCATTTGTACAGACCATCCTTCGACTTAAACGTCGTCTTCCACTCGTCGCCCTCGCGTATCCTAATCTGGTGATAACCACTCCGAAGATCTAATTTGGAGAATATGGTGGCTCCAGAAAAGACATCCAACAAGTCATCTAGGCGGGGAATGGGGAACCTATACTTGATGGTGATTTTGTTGATAGCCCGGCTATCAACGCACATCCTCCATGTACCATCCTTCTTGGGGGCAAGTAGGATTGGTACAGCACATGGACTCATACTAGTCCTAATAAAACCTTTCTCTAGCAAGCCCTTTATCTTGGACTGCAACTCCAGGTGAGCTGCAGGGTGGAGTCTATAATGGGGCTGATTTGGCAAGGAAGACCCCGGGATGAGATCTATCGCATGCTGGATATTCCTAAGCGGGGGTAACGTGGGCAGCAACTCATCCGGGTACACATCCCTATACTCCTCCAATAGTACCCGTAACTCACTAGGTAACTCATCCAAAATGCTAGAATCGGGCTTCGCACTTAGGAGGACTAGCGCATACATAATTCCATCAAAGAACGGATCTCTCTCAAACTCTTTCCTAGCAACTAGATTCAACATTTTCTATTCTACCGAAATAGTGGTGTCCTTAGCCAAGACTACGGGCTCCTTTGGGATGGTCGGCCTCAAAGTGATGGTTTTGCCATTGAATTTGAATTCATAAGTGTTGGCTCTACCAAAATGTGTAACATCACAGTCGTATAGCCAAGGGAGGCCTAACAACACATGACAAGCGTCCATCGGAAGGACATCACACCACACCTCATCAATGTAGGATTTGAATGAGAGTGGCACCAGGCATCGCTTGGTAACGGGTACAGAGATCTTGTTGATCCAAGCGACCTGATATGGGGTCGGGTGTGGTTCCGTGATCAAGGACATACGTGCAACGGCATTCTCAGATACGACATTCACGCAGCTACCACTATCAACAATCAGCTTGCAAAACTTCTCGCCACTCTTAAAAATCAGAGAAAATATGCTCGTCCTCTTCCAATCATCTAATGGATGAGGAGTGGTCAAGATACAACGCATCACCATAAGGGGGTGATCGTCCTCTAAGTCACTAGGGACTCCTTCGGGGTCACTATCCTCTGCGGCCTTGTATACATAATCGTCAGGGTCGGTAGTTGGCTCTAATAAGGCTAGGGCTCTCGTCTTTGTTGGGCATTCGTAGGCATAGTTGCCTTGAATGCCGCAAGAGTAACAAGTGGTGTTAGCTATGCTAACCTTCCCTATAGGGACACGCTCACTCGCAGGGTTCTTGGTGTTCCTAGCGGTGATCACGACTGACTTCGACTCGGTGGATTTGAACTTTTCCTTATCAGGGTATGTGGAAGAAGATGCCCCAGTGGTGGACTTGTTCTTCGCATGAGCGTAACGGGAGTGAGCCTTAGAGGCAAGGTGTTTTTCAATGTCCAAGGCAGCATTGAAAGTCTTGTTCAAGTTTGTATGCCCATATCGCAAGAGCTTCCTTTGGATATCGGGGTGAAGCCCCTTTCGAAATCTAGATAAAGTGACTTCGGGGATCTCCCTAAGGTCACATCGCACCATCCAGTCCTTAAGTTCACCCATATATTCAGCTACCGAGTTTGAGCCCTGCCGCAGAGTGGCAAGCTCATCGAACATATGTGTCTGATGGTACGCGGGAACGTGCTGATCGGTCAACAGTTTTTTTCATTACTGGCCAACCTATAAGGGGGGCTCCGTGTCCGGTTCCTAACCTTCGCTCCTCATTCAGCCAAAACATCTTTGCACGACCTGTTAACTTCATCCGGGCAACTTGGACCTTTTAGGGATCCGTCAGGTTGTGCCACTCGAAGTAACACTCCATGTCCACAGTCCAGTTAAGGAAGATTTGGGGATCTCCCATGCCATCATAAGTGGGGCCATTTATCTTAATGGCCCTAGTAATATCAATGTCTCGCTCGGGGTGGTGTCCTCTAGGGGGCACCCGTGGGGAGTCCCCATCAGAATCCGAATCAGAATTATGTTGGTGCCGGTTGGGCCGGTCAACATTAACGGGTGGCGAGGGTGGCCTAGCTTGATTTTGTAGGATTTGTGTTAACATGTCCCTAAGCTCCATTATTTCGTTACGCAGCCCTGCTATGGCCTCGGTGTTGGGATCCCCACACTCATTCGCAGCCATCCTAAACGTAGACGGAGTCGAATATTCCGATCCGAGCCTAGTGCGCATTCAGGTTTAGAAAAATCTTGGAAAGATGATTTTTCCTAGGGTTGTAGCTACGCTGGAAATAAGATATTTTTATAGACTCCCAACGTGAATAACACGTAGATCGTTAAAAAGTTTTTTTTTTTGAAATTTCGTTGAACAAAAAGGATTTTTGCCCGCTATTGGCAGACCACAGAAAATAATTTTTTTATTTTCTAAAGATCTGATCGACCAACAAGGAACGCAGAGAGGATGTTTGCAACATGAAAGTTGAAACGACCGCCTCTGATACCAAATTGATATAGGGGGGTCCGAAATCGGAGATCTCCACGAAGCTAACGCTCTATCTACGCACTACACATCATAGATCTACCACACCTCACAACACCTATCACCCACAATAGTTTCTCGTCGCAAGAACGCAGCACAAATAACAAAGGAAGAATGGTCGACTCGAAAACAACGATCGGAAATTTGAGTCGAAATATTCCCCAAGAAAAACACAAAGGTTGTCACTCCTTTTGGAGAGCAAGACCAATGCTATAGGCCAAGATCCGCTCAGGAAAATAGGATCCACCTGATCCGGAATTAAAAAGCCTAGCAACGGCGATTTCGATTCAAAACTTGCAGCGATTAAATTAATTTTTCGGAGAAAACGAGTGCGAAACCACCACAACTAAAGAAGAGAATCACACAAGGGAGAGGGGAGAGATTACCCAACCGGAAAGCTTTTAACACAAGATAACTGTGGGAGAATCACTCTCTCCATGGATCCACTGGCGTCACACCGAAGGGTTTGCAACCTTCTTCCAAGGAGTCGCACCGAAGGAAGCCGCGCCGGAGTCGCACCGAACAGATGGAGGGAGCAAGGGGGCGGCGGCTTCACACCACAGGCAAGGGGTGCGGCGGCTTGGAGAGGTCTCCTCTTGGCCGAAATTCTCAAGGAGAAATTAGGTTTAACTTTTGTCTAATTATCTCATAAGGAAGCCTCCTTATATAGGAGTTACAAACAAGTCTTAACCATTCATGATGGAGATGTAATATCATCCATCCGAATGGCTAAATGCACAACAACATTAAAATTGTTCAAAATTAAAAATAACAAAACATGCAATGAATATAAAATTATCACTTAAAAATAGGATAATTTTATATTCCAAATATAAAATAGAGTTCAAGAAAATAAAATAAATAAGGTTAATGCTTTGCAGTGGCTGTAGCACGCCGCGGGCGGAAGTTGTAGCATAGCCTTCCGTTAGCGTCATCGTGCCGCATCAAGTCCTTGAGTTGTATTGCCTTATCAACCGGATCATCATCAGCATCGTCAGCATCATCTTCAAATGGTGGAGGAGGGGGCATGCCATCATTATAACAACACTAAGTTAAGCAAATAATGAGAACAAAACTAAGTAACAAAATTACTAAAACATAAAAGCATAAATCTACTCTCATACACAAACACACACACACACATAGAAAAATAAAGAAAAAAAATAAAGATAAATAAGATTGCTGAAGGTGGGGCACTCAAATGAATTCCATAAATACATAAGGAGAAAAAAAACTACAAATTTTATTAAGACGAAAAATTGATTACAAAACTAAAACAAAAATAAAAGAGAGGGGGAGAAAATCTCCTTACAAAGCATGAAAAGCAATGAAGCAACCCTCCTAACAGCAAAATGGTTCAAAAAAGGGGAACCCAAGGCTCTTACAACAAGGTTATATTTCTAGGCAAAAAAATTCAGATTACACGCCCCGGTCACGGGTGTGTAGGGGGCATGTCAGTACTGGTGCTGAGATGAAACAGAAAATTTATTGCCGGTTGACTTTGGGGCTATCCACGTGGAAGTCACGGGCGTGACCCTGCGGTCACGGGCGTGTAGCATGGGCGTGACTGGCCAAAATGTCGAATCCATGTCGTGCTGGTGCATCTTGTCTGGAAAATCGAGGCAGTCATGGGCATGTTCTAAATCGACACGGGCGTGCCTGGAAGGTATAACTGGGGAAGGCGTCGATTTGTTGCCACGTTGGCAACGTCTTGTCTGGGACAGGTGGCGGTGGTCACGGGCATGCTCCTGCTTCGACACGGGCGTGACCGGTAGTTCGACAAACGTCGAATTCCGAACGTTGAATTCTGAACGTCGAGCTGGAAGCGTTGAGTAGTCGAGGCGTTAAGTGGCGGAGGCATTGAGTGGCGGAGGCGTTGAGTGGAGAGTGGTGTGTCACAGGCATGTCGGGTTAGGACACGTGCGTGTTCAGCAAAGCATTGAGTCGAGTTAGACGAATGTCGAGCATCGGGTGTTGAGTCAAGTTCGACGAACGTCGAGTGTTGAGTCATGTTTGACGAACGTCGAGTGTCGAGTGGCGTGACACGGGGCGTGTCGGACTGAACACGGGTTTGTAATGATTAGACACGGGTATGACTTGACTTTGACATTGCAGGCGGCTAATTTCTGGTGAAATCAAAGTAACACGCACAGGTCACGGGCATGAACAAATTTACACGGGCGTGTACTTTGAATTTTCGACTTTTTCCTGAAAAATTTTAGAAAATAAATTTAAACTAAGTTAGAAGATATATACAAAAAAGGAAGTATTTTATTAAAGAAAAATAATTAAAAATAACGAAAATATACTAAAATGACTTAATTAACATACGCAAAAATACGTATATTTAGAACTTATCACTCACTCAACGGCATGTGATAATGCGTTGACTAAATCTCAAAGTCAGTGTTGTTTCTTAGACACAAAAATTTGGCTAAGTCCAAATGTGTTTAGTGTAGTTCATTTACTAAACGCAAGATAACAGAAGAAAATCTGTTAAGTTGTTTGGCGTTGAATGGAGCTTACTCACTCAATGCCACAGAGCAAAAAAATCTGGCTAAGGAAGAAAGCGTTGAGTGAGGCATGGTCACTCAACGCTCTTAACGCCATGATACAGAAATGGTCAAGACAGAAAGCGTTGAGAGTGAAAGTGATGCCTCAGATACTAATAGAAAGTGAGGGATTGATCTAACTAACTATAGAGGGGGAGTGAATAGAGTATTTTAAAAATTTTAAGTTGTTTTTACAGCGGATTAAAATAGTTGATATATATATAAGAAAATAAATATCACAGCACAGCAAATAAAAAGTAGGGCACAACCAGATGACACATGGAAATTTATTGTGGTTCCCCAATAAACCTGGGTACATCCATTCTTCTACCACCCTGGTAGGAATCCACTACAGATTATTGATCAGGTGCCCTGCCACCACAGGTTTTCGTTCAAGTGCCATGTCACCACAGGTTTTTGATCAGGTGCCCTATCACCACAAGATCTATTTTCTAAGGGAGATCTAGCAACCCTTTGAGATTTTGATCAGGTGCCCAAATACCAAACCAAGTCTTTTGATCAAGAGACTTGAGAACCAAAATGTTTAACTTTTGAAGGAAGTTATAACCTTGTACACAGTGAAAGAAAATAAAAGATGTTGTCTTCTCTATCTCAATCCTCTAAGAAGACTAGTGGATTAGTTGATTTTGTCAAAGCTCCCCTGAGTTATAGAAATCTGATCAGGAGAGGAGACTTTGATTCAGGATGTAGGCCTTCAAATATGAACACTTCTTCTTCATTAAATGATTCAGAGAGATTGAGCTTTTGGTCTCCCATTGAATATTATGTTGCTGGAAGAAAGGCTTGAAGAAGAAGATGATGAACAAGATGTTCTCTGTCTCTATTTCTTGTTCTTCGGTTGCAGATGTTCTCCATCTTCTTCTCCTAATTTAGTAATTCTCTGATTCTGGACTTCTTGCAATCTTCTGAAAATTTTTCTTTATATATTGATTGCTGATTTGAATTTCAAATTCCTTGAAGTCTTCTGTATATTTTCTAATAATTGGAATGGCTATTTTTGTCTTGAATGTTGTAACGCCCCGAAACTCAAAAGAGCGACGGGTGACGAATCTGTACCAAATTTGGAATTTGGCAGGGGTACACGGCCTAGGACACGGGCGTGTCCCGGGGCGTGTCGGGGTAGTTCAAAGATCAGCCAAAACGATCAGGCAAAAATCTTGGTTCGACGATCGTCGAGCAGCGGTCGACGATCTGGTTAAGATGCCGCGGTCGACGATTGGGCCAGCTATCTATGTTCGACGATCGGGCCAGCTATCTGTGTTCGACGATCGGTCCAGCTATTCTGTGTTCGACGATCGGGCCAGCTATCTGTGTTCAACGATCGGGCCAGCTTTCTGGGTTCGACGATCAGGCCGCGTGTTCGTCGATCAGGCATTTTTCTGGGTTCGACGATCGGGCCGTGGGTTCGACGATCGGGCCGCGCGTTCGATGATTTGGCCAGAGTTTTGGTTCGATGATCGGGTTATAGATCTTCGTTCGATGATCTGGCAGCGGTCTACGATCTTGGTTCGACGATAGTCGAGCGCGGGGCTGATTATGGGTGTCTAACTCGGTCGACGCGGAGTGTTGACGCAGCGGTTTTGGAGGGAGTTGACTAAATGTCCTGACATAATTTAATTGGCCGCGGACGTGTCTTGCTCCGGATTGGTGAACCATACGGTGTTTAACCCCATTCGTCCAGGTTAGACCTGGATCGTGTCTGTGCATCCCTTTTGTGGGATCCGACGGCTGTGGTTAATCCCGAAGAGATTATACCAGAGAGAAGTGTTTCAGAACCCTTATTTTTCCTGTCGTATTTCTCTGTCTAAATCCTAGAGAGAGGGGAGAGCAAAGGAGGAAGAAGAAGCTTAGATCCAGTCTTTGGATGAGTTTTAGAGCTCCAAATCGCGAGCCGACTTCGGATCTACGAAGACAAGGAGATTGCGATGCTTTTCATCCGCGTACATTTCCATGGCGCCAAGAAAGAACGCTAGGGTAACGATTCTCTACTTGAGCATGTGAAGCTCTACTTCTTTTGCATAGGGAAGCCCGCTCTCGCGAGTTTGCGGTGAGTTTGAGGCGTTCCTTCGGGTAGACATGAATAGTCCCCATTATGTAGAGTCCGTAAACAAGAACGGACATAGGCATGATGTGTGAATCCTATCCGGACATGTTGGTCTGGATCGATGATGTTGCATTGCAAAAATGGCGGAGAAGACTCCGTGCGAATGTTTGTTTTTCGGATTTTCTACGTAGTAGATTGCAACAGGGAGCCTTGGGGATTAACCCTAAGGTGCACCCAGAAAACTGGGCGGATGCGTGATCTTGCCAACTTGGTGGCCTGGGAGCCAACTTGAACATAACCGGGTTATGTGAAGTATGTGATGGAACGGGACTCGGGAGAAGTTTGACCCACGCATATGGCTTAAATTGTCGTTGCGAAGTGAGCACGGGTTAGGCGGAACCGTGCCCGTTCTATGTCGTTCGGTTAGAGTCGTTGGCATAGATGAGGGTCTTCGGCGGTCTATGGCTTAAATTGACGTGACCCATGCCGGGAAGACAAAATGCTCATATGTTTGGCCGTCAAAGTGGCGGTGGTGAGTCCGGAATGTCTCTGGCTTAAATTGACGTGACATTGGTCGGTTCACCGAGAATGTGCCCTGAGTGCACGGGGCGTGTGGCCGTACGTGTCAACGCCTGTGATGCAATGTATATTTATATAATGCTTGGTTATGCTAATAAGTGCAGGGAAGGAGCATCGCCGCCCCGAATTGGGAGCGGGATCGTTATAATTTGGTCAGCATTGCTGACCGTTGATTTTGTTTGCCACCGTGCGGTGGTTTGTTGCTTGCAGGTGCTGCTGGACCAAGCGTTCAATAGAGGGCTAAAGCCCAAATTTCAAAGACGGCCCTTGAAGGCCTAATTGGAGTGTTTACTTGCTTTTGTTCATGTATGACCGGCCTGCGTGCCGTGGTATGGAAAACATGTAATAAGAGTAAACCATTTGTAAGGCCTTAAGGCCAGTACTTGTGTATGTACTTCATTCCTATTTGGCTTGTTAGTGGACATTCATGCTTGTTGCTGGGTTCTTTTAATTGCAACTATTAAATTACTTCTGCTAGAATGCTCTGTGCAGGACGTTGGATTGGTTGGATGGTTTCCATTTAGTAGCCACCCGGTCTGTCTATCGTATATGGCGTCGGGCCCCGACCGGACCTACTGCTATATGCTATGCGACGGATAGGCGGTGTTATAATTTGGTATCAGACTACTGGTTTCGGTCAGGCTTAAAATGAATTCGTGGGCGAATTATTTTTAAGGGATGGTGAGCACATGTGTGTGAGTCATCGTTATAACAATAAAAGAACCCATGAATGTCCACTTAGGAATGAAAATACACGTGTTTGGGGAACCTGCGTGTTCCTATAATTGTTGTTTGCAATTTTATTTTGTCGCTTAATGGTGTTTTGTACCACTATAGGTGACCAGAAGCGGTGCTGGGCCGTCGGAAGGTCGAGTTTCTGAGGCTAGCAGTGCACCAAATGATGCTCCTGCAACACCTCCGTCGGCTGAGACCATATGATTGGTTGCCGAAGCAGTGTTTGCCATGATTAATACGCAGCCTGCAAGGAAAATGCAGTAGCCCGCTCCTGCGATGGAGTAGGTACCTCTTCCAGAGGTAGAGCCGAGAAGGATGGAACAGGTAGTAGAGGAACCGTTGGTGCCAAGGAGGGCAACCGAGAGACAGCTCAAACATGTCATGAGCTTTAATACTCCGATATTCTCAGAGTTGGGAACCCCATCTCAAGCTGAAGACTGGCTCTCCCGTGTGAAGAGAGTCTTGACAGCGACAGAAATGGAGGAATGGCAAATGACCACTATTGCTACGTTCCTTCTAGACGGTGAAGCGAGATTGGGTGGGAAGGATTGAAGCTGCATCTTTTGAGAGGTAGACAACTTACAGATGTCTCGATGGAGGAGTTCTCGAGACTGTTCTTGGCTAGGTACCTCCCTTCTGTGCAGAGGATAGCGTTGGAGAACGAGTTCCTGAAGTTGGTTCAAGGAGAGAGTAACATGGATGAATATATCCACGAGTTTACTCGATTGAGTCGATATGCTAGCTCCACCACACGGATGAGGAGCGCAAGACGAATCGATTCTACGAAGGGTTGAGAGATGAGTTGAGGCTACTACTCTCGAGGCCGATGATGCAGGGTTTCTTGACCTTGGTAAACACGGACCGGTCCTTGGAGAAGGACATGAAGAATGTACAAGCAAAGAAAAGCGTTGGTGATAAGAAATCTGAGTTCAAGGTGCCGACTACCTCAAAGTCTGGGTACCGTAAATTCTTTAAGAAGGCTAGGACTTTGGGTCCAGCTCCCTCTTCAGGTGCTTCTGTGCCGACTACGGGTCGGACCCCGGGTGTATGCTTTACTTGTGGAAAGCCGGGGCACTTTGCCCATGACTGTTGGAGCGGACGTTCCAAGTCCGAAAGGAAGCCGGGAGCAACTTATGAAGAGAAGGGCAAGGCGGTGGAGTCGGCCGCGTCCCATTATGCTCCGGCCCAACCGAGGGTTTATAATCTTGGCCAACAGGAGGCCATCAAACAGGCGGATGTGGTGACAGGTAAAATTTTAATTTATAGTAAGTTAATTTCTTTAAATATTTGTTTTGCACATGTTACCCTGCCACTGCGTGTTTAGGATTTGTTTTGATTTGTGAAAATCCGGCAAGAGCACTCTTCAATACGGGAGCTTCACACTCCTTCTTGTCCGAAGGATTCATATCACGCATCGGAGTACCTTCTTCGATGGCGAAGGACAAGTTGGATGTGTTGTTTCCCAATGGGTGTTCAATGCATGCAGATAGAATCTGTGGCGTGAAGATTCGCATTGGGAGCCAGGAGTTCCATTTGCAAGCGTCGTTATTGCCGCTAGTGGAATTCGACGTTATATTTGGCATGGACTGGCTCTCGGAGCAGCGAGCCTATATTGATTGCGGTACCAAGGAAATCAAACTGGGAGCAGGTCGTGAGGCGACTTTCACGGGCTTGAAGGGGTCGAGCAAGACGTTGATGTCTGCTCTTCAGGTGGTGAAGGCGGTTCGTGCCGGTGCAGAACTGTTCTTTACACTAGTGGAGGTTGTAAAGCCTAAGCCCGCATTGGACAGTATTTCAGTGGTATCGGAGTACCCTCATGTGTTCCCTAGCGATCTTCCTGGAGCCCCGCTGCAGCAAGAGATAGATTTTACGATAGAGCTCGTACCAGGTGCAATGCCTGTGTCACGCTCTCCATATCGGCTAGCGCCTAAGGAAATGGCGGAGTTGAAGGTTCAACTGCAAGAGTGGTTGGAGCAAGGGTATGTGCGTCCAAGTTCTTCGCCTTGGAGCGTGCCAGTCCTCTTTGTTAAGAAGAAAGACGGAAGCTTGAGGCCATGTATTGATTATTGGGAGCTCAACAAGTTGACGGGAAAGAACAAGTACCCGATCCCTCGGATTGATGATCTATTCGATCAGTTAGTCGGGTCGACGGTGTACTCAAAGTTGGACCTCAAGTTCGGGTACTATAAGTTGCGAATAAGGGAGAGTGATATCCCGAAGACAGCGTTCAGTACGAGATACGGGCATTACGAGTTTATGGTCATGCCGTTTGGGCTGACTAATGCGCCGTTAGTGTTCATGGATTTGATGAACATGACCTTCAGGGAGTACTTGGACCATTTTGTGATCGTCTTCATCGACGATATTTTGGTGTACTCGCAGAGTAAGGAATATCACTTCAGGCATCTTCATTTGGTTTTGGAGACGCTAAGGACGAATCAATTGTACGCCAAGTTCTCAAAGTGTAAGTTTTGGTTGTCCTCAGTGGCGTTCCTCGGTCATATAGTGAGTGGGGAAGGTATTACAGTGGATCCGGCAAAGATTGTTGCGATACGGGAGTAGCCTGAGCTTTCTACGGTAGCGGAAGTCCGGAGCTTTCTACGGCTTGCCGGCTATTATAGGCGCTTCGTAGAGAACTTCTCGCGGATAGCGTTACCTCTCACTACTTTGAAGAGGAAGGAGCAGAAGTTCGTTTGTATGCCGGAGTGCGCGCGAGCTTTTGATGAGTTGAAATGTCGGTTGGCCACGGCGCCTGTGCTGAGTTCGCTGAGTGGGACCGAAGGTTATGAGATTTATAGTGATGCTTCGGGCGGCGGTTTGGGTTGCATGCTACTGCAACATGGAAGTGTGATAGCTTATGGCTCGAGACAACTGAAAGTGCACGAGAGGAACTATCCGGTCCATGACTTGGAGTTAGCGGCCGTGATTTTTGCCTTGAAGCTGTGGAGGCATTATTTATACGGTGTGAAGATTGATATCTACACAGATCACAAGAGCCTGAAGTATTTGATTGATCAGAAAGATCTGAATATGCGGCAGCGTAGATGGATGGAGTTCCTGGGGGACTATACATTCAAGATCCACTACGTACCTGGTAAAGGTAATGCGGTTGCGGACGCGTTGAGTCACCGAGCCCCAGCTCAAGCCAATTGGCTATCGGTGCATGATGAGCGGTAGGTTCGGGAGTTGGAGGCGTTGGAGATTTCTTGCGTGGATAAGCAGTCAAGTGCTAAAGCACTATTGAATTGGACTGAAGTTCAATATGACCTGGCTGATCGGATTTGGCAAGCTTTGGATTTGGATGACCACATAAAGCAGTTCATGGTAGAGGCTCTGGATGGGTCAAATTCCCAATTCATTGTGGAGGACAGATTGCTTTGGAAAGACGGCCGTCTTTGCGTCCCAAGCATGGGCAGTTTGCGGGTGGATTTGTTGTATGAGGCGCACCATACCAAGTACTCGATTCACCCGGGGAGAATAAAGATGTACCGCGACGTTAAGACACTATTTTGGTGGCCGGGTTTGAAGAAGGATGTGGCGCTCTACGTGGTGAAGTGCCAAACGTGCGCCTTGGTGAAGGGGGAGTGCCAAAAGCCGGGAGGATTTCTGAAGTCCTTGCTTATTCCAGAGTGGAAATTCGACGACATCTCTATGGACTTTGTGCACGGGTTGCCAAGGTCGCAAAAGGGGAACGACGCCATCTGGGTGGTCGTATATCGGCTAATGATGGTGTCGCATTTCATTCCGCATAGGAAGGATGATCCGGTGGAGAAGTTGGCAAAGTTATATGTGGATAACATAGTACGGCTCCATGGTGTGCCCCGCAGCATCGTGAGTGACCGAGATGGGCGGTTCATATCCAATGATTGGAGGCATGTGCAGCAAATGTTGGGAACGAAGCTGAGTTTTAGCACAGCCTTCCATCCGCAGACGGATGGGCAGACCAAGAGGGTCAATAGAACTATGGAAGACATGCTCTGCATGTGTGTCTTGGACTTCGGAAAGCAATGGGAAGATCACCTTTATTTGGTGGAATTTGCGTACAACAATAGCTACCAGGCGAGAATTCAAATGGCGCCCTTCGAGGCACTTTATGGTAGAAGATGTCGCATGTCGTTGTCCTAGTTGGAAATGGGTGAGTCAAAGTTGTACAAGCGTCAAGAGGTGGAAGATGATACTTCGTTGGTGCGAACCATTTGGGAGAGGTTGCTTATCGCTCAGGACCGGCAAGCGAAGTACTATAATGCCAAGCACAGGAACGTGGAGTTCACTGTAGGCGACTGGGTGTACTTAAAGATCAAGCCGTTCAAGGGTGTCTCGCGAGTGCGGCGCTTGAAAAAGCTAAGCCCGAGGTACCTTGGGCCGTTTGAGGTTCTGGAGCGGATTGGCGAAGTGGCTTATCGATTGAAGCTATCGGTGGAGCTTGGTGGTTTACATGATGTATTCCATATATCGGTGCTACGGAAGGCGGTGCAAGAGCCTTCGCAAGTGATCGCGGTCGATCAAGTGCCGATTGATAGTGGGTTGACGACAAAGGTCAAGCCCGTGCAGATTGAAGACTCGGAAGTCAAGCGGCTACGGAATAAAGAGATCAGGATGGTCAAGGTCCGATGGGGCAATTACGTTCGAGAGGAGCTCTCTTGGGAGCGAGAGCAAACTATGCTTTACGAGTATCCGGAGTTGTTCCGCTCAGGTACAAATTTTGGTTTTGTACTTATCTTTCCTTTATGTAATTTCATGGACGAAATTCTTTTAAGAGGGAGAGAGCTGTAACGCCCTGAAACTCAAAAGAGCGACGGGTGACGAATCTGTACCAAATTTGGAATTTGGCAGGGGTACACGGCCTGGGACACGTGCATGTCCCAGGGCTTGTCGGGGTAGTTCAAAGATCTGCCAAAACGATCAGGCAGAAATCTGGGTTCGACGATCGTCGAGCAGCGGTCGACGATCTGGTCAAGATCCTGCGGTCGACGATTGGGCCAGCTATCTGTGTTCGACGATCGGGCAAGCTATCTGTGTTCGACGATCGGGCCAGCTATTCTGTGTTCGACGATCGGGCCAGCTATTCTGTGTTCGACGATCGGGCCAGCTATCTGTGTTCGAAGATCGGGCCAGCTTTCTGGGTTCGACGATCAGGCCGCGTGTTCGTCGATCAGGCAATTTTCTGGGTTTGACGATCGGGCCATGGGTTCGACGATCGGGCCGCGCGTTCGATGATTTGGCCAGAGTTTTGCGTTCGACGATCGGGCTATAGATCTCCGTTCGATGATCTGGAAGCGGTCAACGATCTTGGTTCGACGATCGTCGAGCACGGGCCTGATTCTGGCATGTCTGACTCGGTCGACGCGGAGTGTTGACGCAGGGGTTTTGGCGGGAGTTGACTAAATTTCCTGACACAATTTAATTGGCCGCGGACGTGTCTTGCTCCGGATTGGTGAACCATGCGGTGTTTAACCCCATTCGTCTAGGTCAGAACTGGATCGTGTCCGTGCATCCCTTTTTGTGGGATCCGACGGCTGTGGTTAATCCCGAAGAGATTATACCAGAGAGAAGGGTTACAAAACCCTTATTTTTCCTGCCATATTTCTCTGTCTAAATCCTAGATTGAGGGGAGAGCAAAGGAGGAAGAAGAAGCTTAGATCCAGTCTTTGGAGGAGTTTTAGAGCTCCAA
Source organism: Platanthera guangdongensis (assembly GCA_039583875.1). Lineage (NCBI taxonomy): Eukaryota > Viridiplantae > Streptophyta > Magnoliopsida > Asparagales > Orchidaceae > Platanthera > Platanthera guangdongensis. Next base: position 130,438,360 of record CM077153.1, on the reverse strand, counting down.
ATCGCGAGCCGACTTCGGATCTACGAAGGCAAGGAGATTGCGGTGCTTTTCATCCGCGTACATTTCCATGGCGCCAAGGAAGAATGCTAGGGTAACAATTCTCTACTTGAGCATGTGAAGCTCTACTTGTTTTGCATAGGGAAGCCCGCTCTCGCGAGTTTGCGGTGAGTTTGAGGCGTTCCTTCGGGTAGATATGAATAGTCCCCGTTGTGTAGAGTCCGTAAATTAGAACGGACATAGGCATGATGTGTGAAGCCTATCCGGACATGTTGGTCTGGATCGGTGATGTTGCATTGCATAAATGCCGGAGAAGACTCCGTGCGAATGTTTGTTTTTCGGGTTTTCTACGTGGTAGATTGCAATAGGGAGCCTTGGGGATTAACCCTAAGGTGCACCCGAAAAACTGGGCGGATGCGTGATCTTGCCAACTTGGTGGCCTGGGAGCCAACTTGAACATAACCCGGATATGTGAAGTATGTGATGGAAACGGGACTCGGGAGAAGTTTGACCCGCACATATGGCTTAAATTATCATTGCGAAGTGAGCACGGGTTAGGCGGAACCGTACCCGTTCTATGTCGTTCGGTTAGAATTGTTGGCATAGATGAGGGTCTTCGGCGGTCTATGGCTTAAATTGACGTGACTCATGCTAGGAAGACAAAATGCTCATATGTTTGGCCGTCAAAGTGGCAGTGGTGAGTCCGGAATGTCTATGGCTTAAATTGACGTGACATTGGCCGGTTCACCGAGAATCTGCCCTGAGTGCACGGGGCGTGTGGCCGTGCGTGCCAACGCCTGTGATGCAATGTATATTTATATACTTCTTGGTTATGCTTATAAGTGCAGGGAAGGAGCATCGCCTCCCCGAATTGGGGGTGAGATCGTTATAATTTGGTCAGCATTGCTGACCGTTGCTTTTGTTTGCCACCGTGCGGTGGTTTATTGCTTGCAGGTGCTGCTGGACCAAGCGGTCAATAGCGGGCTAAAGCCCAAATTGCGAAGCCGGCCCTCGAAGGCCTAATTGGAGTGTTTACTTGCTTTTGTTCATGTATGACCGGCCTGCATGCCGTGGTATGGAAAACATGTAATAAGAGTAAACCATTTGTAAGGCCTTAAGGCCAGTACTTGTGTATGTACTTCATTCTTATTTGGCTTGTTAGTGGACATTCATGCTTGTTGCTGGATTCTTTTAATTGCAACTATTAAACTGCTTCTGCTAGAATGCTCTGTGTAGGACGTTGGATTGTGATAGGTTAAAACTCCAAAAATATTTACGGTCACGCGGCGACCCGGCGATTTTATTTAAGTAAAGCGGAAGTGGTTTTTATTTAGAAAACGGGGGGCGCGTATTTTATTTATTTGGATATAAAAGGATGTGATCGAGTTTTAACGAAAGGAGGCAAGTGCACCTATCGTGAGTAGTACAGGATATTCCGGGTGGAATATCGAGGTCGTATTGTTCTCGAGGTCGGTTCGATTATTTCTACTATTCCCTGGAGGGGACTATTATTTTACCGATAATTACTTGTCGGGTAATATTTTATATATAATAAAAAGACAAAAAATAGAAAATGAAAGCATAAAAAGAAAGCATGAAGGTGGAGCCGATGAAAATCTTAACACAACGGCATCGAATAAAATTTGAACCAAAATAAACTTTAAATTAAAAAGAGATCCTAAATTTCTAATTAATTAAGGCGGAGACTTGGCCGTGGAGGTTCCACTAGAATGAGCTCACTTATCTCTAGGACTATCGCTCACCTGAACGCTAAGACTATTCGACCGAACGTTAGTCTGACGAAGGATTCCTCTTAACGCCCGCATTACGCTAAGAACCCCGCTATTGGGTGGGGAACCCAATCCGGTAGAGTTGGCGCGCCTCCTCTCTCGAGGGTTAGTGCGAAACTCTCTTTGCCAAGGGGTGATCTGTCCATACGCGCGGCCTCCCGACTAGCGTATGGAAAATGGAAATAGGGCCCACACATCGATATGTGGTCCTACGCGTCGTTAATCCCGGGCAAACCTTAAGTAATTAATTAATTAGAAAAATTAGACCTTTAGTTATTTTAAGCTATTTTATTTGTCTCAATGCTCTTCGATACTGAGAGCTAAGAACAGTTAGTCACTCATCGAAATGGGGACGACTTGAGAGGAAAAGCAGAAAAGAAAGCGATAAAGAAAGCAATAAAGAAAGCAAGAAAATTAAAGCAGGAAAGAAAGCAGTAAATTGCAAGTCCTACTCAAATGAGTAGGACTGAAATGAAAGCGGTAAAATGCGAGTCCCGGTGCAAATGCGTGGGCTGGAGAAAGAAAGCGGGTCATACTCAAACGAGTAGGACTAAATAAATGCTCACACGCACGCACTCTACAGAAAGTAAAACTCACACACACACAAATCCTACTCAAATGAGTAGGGAAAATAAAGACCTGTCATTTAACTCCTAGCGAGTAGGCGGAAATAAAATGCTTAATACAACACACTCACGCACTCTACAGAAAGTAAAACACACGCACACTGCAGAAAAGTAAACACAACTCTAAAAAATAAAACACAGCATCATTTAACTCTTAACGAGTAGGCGGAAATAAATGCGCACACTCACGCACTTTACAGAAATGAAAGAAAGCTATAAAAATTATACGAAAAACAAAGTGGCTAAAAAAATTAAAACAACTGCATTTCTACCGCTAGAATGCGGTAGAAATGTATAAAAAGTGAAAATAAATATTAAAAGGGAAGAAAGTTTTGTAAATAAAAATGAAAACGCAAGTGCTCGAAAAATAAAAACAAATACATTTCTACTGCTAGAATGCGGTAGAAATGCGTAAAAAGAAGACAGAAAAATTAAACGGATAAAAGTTTTAAATAAAAATGCAAGTGCACGAAAAATTAAAACGACTATATATTCATTCTTATAACTTGATAAAAATGCTAGAAAAGTGGAAATAAAGTTAAAAAGAGCAAAAAGTTTTGCGAACAAAAAGGAACAAAACTAACAAAAAAGATAAAAACCACCTTTAAAACATTTTTATAAATTTATAAGGATGAACGTGAAGAGTTTTAAAAAGCATAAGTCTAAAGCAGGTAAAACTAACAAAACATACAAATAGAAATCTACACTCATACACGCACACACGCATTTTAAAAGAACAAAAACTAAGTTAAAACAAGAAAATAAAGATAAGATTGCATAAAGGTAGTTGTTTAGATTCATTCCAAAGCCAAATAAAGAGATGAAAAACACATTTTATTAAGCTAAAACAACGGCTTACAAAGGAACGAAAATAAAAACTAAGAAGAGGGGGAGAAAATATCCCTTACATAGCATTTGGACTTCATCCGAGCAGCATAACTCTATACAAAATGGAACCCAAAAGGGGAACATGATTACAAGAAGAAGACAGCTTTTTATAGAGAAAAAATTTGAAGAACACGCCCCCTGACGCGGGCGTGTAGGGGGGGCGTGTCAGCACTATACAAATTGCGGCCATCGTTTTGACGGGAAAGTGGACTTCGGGCTGGACACATGTCGGTCACGTAGTGGTCACACCCCAGGTCACGGGCATGACGCTGGGCGTGTCAAGAAGGTGGATATGGGCGCGGGTCTTTGAGCTGACACCGGGTCTTGTCGAGTCGAAAAATCGTCGAGCGCGAATATCGAGTTCGACGATCGTCGAGCGGGAAGATCGTTGAGCGGGAAGATCGTCGAGCGCGGGTCTTTGTCAACCAGGTGGAGGAGTCACGCCACAGGTCACAGTGTGATGCTGGGCGTGTCGGTTGGTGTCGACAATCGTCGAACTGAACAATCGTCGAGCGGGAAAATGGGTTCGACGATCGTCGAGCGGGATGGACACGGGCTTGGGTCACGCCCCGTGTCGGATTGACACGGGCGTGTGGCCGGGCGTGTCGACGATCGTCGAACGGAAAGTCGAGCTGAAATCGTCGATCGGAATTCGTCGAGCTGAAATCGTCGATCGGAAATCGTCGACCGGAAATTTCTCTTTAAAATTCACTGATTCCATGGGTTTGACGAATCACGGCCTGGTCACGGGCGTGACCAATAAGTCACGGGCGTGACTTAGCAATTTTTTGCAGATATTTATTTTTTTCGTGAAAAATAAAATAAAACAAATTAGTAGAATATTTACAAAACTAGGAGCATTTTATTGAATAAAAACAAGTAAAAATGACAAAAATAAATGAAAATGACTTGAGTAATGTACATAAAAATAGGTATATTTACAATTCATCAGATTGGTTGGATGGTTTCCATTGAGTAGCCACCCGGTCTGTCTGTGGTATATGGCGTCGGGCCCCGGCCGGACCTACTGTTATATGCTATGCGACGGATAGGGGGTGTTACAAATGTATTTCCCAACTGTCCTAGTAAATATGGTAGAGTAATAACTCTATGAAATCCATAATTAATACTGCCAGGAATGGCAATATTCATAAGAATATTGAGCATTAATTAACAGAGTATTACTGTCTTAATATCTGAATTTATACTGCTTTATTCGTACTGAGAAACTGAGAAATTTAGTCGAACAGAACCTGGAAGGAGTTAGTCAAACTCAGCAAAGGTTTCGTTGACCTGAGCTCCAAATTTGTCGAGCTGATAATTCTCCTTCGTCGAGCTGAGCTCCAAGATCGTCGAACAGAAAATATACTTGCCAATCGGAGCTCCAAGTTCATCGAGCTGAGAAGGCACTTTGTCGAGCTGAGATTCTGATATAAGCTCACAGTTCGTCGATCTCAGCTGGACTTTCGTCGAGCTCAACTCAAAGAAGGAACTCTGAGTTCGTCGATCTGAGATCGACGATCGTTTAGCTGAGTTCAGCTATCGTCGAACGACTTTTTCTGTAATCTTTAAATTGCCTTGTCTCTTAAGTCTTGAGTCTCTGAAGTCTTCCGAAGGTAGGTTTCAGTAAACTAACCTTAAGTTATTGACCTTAACCCTGGAACTAACATATGACCCTGGACTATACATGGTCGGTCATCAATCCTAATAGTGAACCTAACCCAAATCACAAGTAGGGTTCCAACAATCTCCCCCTATTTGGGTGAGGTCACTATAGAAAATAAAAAAAAGCAAAATCACAAAGCAATAAAAATATTGACAAAATTATAAAACATTTAATAGATATGAACAGATGTGCCTTGTGAATATATACAACAATAATAAAGTTCAAAAATGCAAAATCAAAAAGTTATGACTGTTTCTTTGAAGCATCTGAAGAAGGAGCAGATTTTGTGAAAATCATCTTTCTTTTTAGATCAAAAGCTTGTTGTTGAGTCATCTTCATATCTTGAGCACCAAGAATCTTCACAGTTGTAGCTCTGGGAACTACAGCTTTTGGATGAAAATTCATATAAGTATCAACATTGAAAAGATTTTTTACCTGATATTTGTCCAATTCCTTCTTCCCATAAGATGACATGGTAGAAAATTGAGAGTAATCTTTTCCTTCTTCCCTGGCCTTCCTTATCTGAGATAGAGCAATCAGCTCATTAAACCTGGCCATTCTAAAATTAGGATCCAACTCTGGATCATAGGTAGGAGAGGGAGGTCTCTCTGGACTTGATTCTTCTTTCTGAATTTCTTCAGATGTCTGCTATCGACTACTTTGCTTCTTATATTGTTGTTGTTTACTACTCTATGAACTGTGCTGCTATCTGTTGATGCTTTGATATGGTATGGAATGATACGAAGATGTAGACCTTTGTCTTTAAGAAATATCTCCTGATGATCCTGTTACAGGAGGAGGAGGAGGAGGACCTCTCCTGAATTGTGGAGGTGGAGAGTATCTCCTGCTCTTCTTCTTTGTTTTCATCTCATTCTTTGAATACCTTATCTAGGTAGGACTATCTAGAGTTAGAGTAATATTGTGCAGGATATAATAGGGTGTATCAGCAGTAGGACAAGTTTAGGAGTAGCCCTGGGTGGAACCTTGTTCTTGAGTTTTCTCTTTTTAGAACTGGAATCCTCTGAGTCATCTGACTCTTCATCATCATAATCAGATTCTTCAACAGGATTATCATAAAGTGCATTAATTTGTTTAAGCATTTCATCAGAAAATACTGGATGAGCTTGTGGCCCTATACTTATATCTATTATCTCAGCATGTGGTTGTTCAGCTATATACTCTTCTTCGGCCTGAGGCTTTATAGTTGTATCTACTATCTTATCCTGTGGTTGTTTAGCTATATACTCTTCTTCAGCCTGAGGCTGTACTTGAACTTCTGGCTCTATAATTTCTGCATCTATATCCTTAAACATGAAATCATCAAGATTGGGCATGGGGGATTCAGCCTAGCCGAATATTGGAGGAGAGAAAGACTTTGGCTCTGTAGTAGTTATTTGCTCTATTATATTCCCATTATCTGTAAAACTATTCCTTAGTTGTTCCAATGCTAGAGGACTTATTAGTTCTATGTAGCAGACTATAGCTTTAGAGTAAGTATCAAAAACTGGAAAATTGCTATTGTGAACTGTATCAAAGGAATAAAGTAATGAGGAAAGTTCAACTGTGGGATTAATAATAAAATCACCAACAGTAATAATTTCTGGAATGGAAAAATATGTTGCTTCATTTGTACAGACTGGAAGCATTTCAGTATTTACTTCTGTAATTGCATCTGCTGCTGTTGGACTTACTGTTGGAGCTTCTTCATAAGTTACTGGAGCTTCTTCATTGAACATCTCCCCCTGCCTAGATTCAGAGATGCCTGAACTCAGGCCCCCAGAAGAAGGGGCAGTAGAGAAAGAAGCTATCTGTGAAGAGAGTGTAGTGATGGAAGCAGCAAGTGGAGCAATTTCTTCTGCTATTAGTGTCTTGAGTGTAGAGTAATAAGTTCAAGAATGTTTGCTGAGATAGCAGAAGATGGCATGGAGTAGGTTGGACAGATAGTGAATGCTTGTGGAATGGATGGTGTAGGAATGTCAGTTGGAATGTTGGAAGTGGAGACATTATGGAGGATAGTATCTTCCTGAATAGGTGATTGAGGTGGAGATGTATGAATTTGAGGTGATTGAGGAGGAGTGTGTTGTGGAGATGGAGAGGAAAGTAGATCAAAATTGAGAGATGACAGTAGTCGATCTATATATTGTGTGTCATCAATTTATGATGGTAGATGTTGTGGTAGAGGTGATTGAGGAGGTGGAGATGGTGTTTCCTCAAGAATGTGGATTGGTGAGATAGAAGGGATTAAAGTAGGATGTGTGTCTGTAATGATAGTGGATGGTAGTTGAATTGTATAAACATCAACAAGGGGAGTTGATGAAGGAAATATTGAATGATGTGGAGATGGAGGAGGAGGAGTGGGAATATGAGGAGCAGGAGCTTCTTCAGGGGTTTGTGAAGTGGCTATTGCAGCCTTGGTTTCCTCTGAAGCAATCCTGGAAGAGGAAGCCCTAGAGGGCTTTGGGATAACCGGCCTCTCCCATCTGCCAAAGAGGGCAGAGATAAGCCTCTTAGAGGTATTTATGAATATGGTTTGGGAGACCAATAATTCTGGAACCTTTGTCTGTAAGAATATTCCCAAAATTCTACCAAAACTAACATCCTTCTTACTAATCTTCTTCTTAATCAAATCAAACGCAATCTCTCCCCAGTTCACTGATTTATGATTAACTAGGGCGCACATCAGAAGGAATTGGTGTCTGGTAATGTAGTCATGGGCTGAGTGCTTACCCAAGATTACTTTTCCAACAATGTCTGCTAAGAACTTGTATTCAGCAGACAAGCTCTTCTTCAGCAATTTATTAGGGTTTCCCTGTGAGTGACCCATTATAACTAGCATGTCATCAAACTCAGTACTAAATAGTTCAAAATCATCTTCCCCATTGATAAATCCAAAGATTTCAGTCAGAATAGTAGGGGAAAGGGAAATCTGGTGTCTAGAAATTGATCCAGTAATGGAGGTTTGATCTGGAAAGGTTGTTGTGAATACCCAATCCTTAATTTCCTGCACTGGAAGTTTGATCCTTAAAGTCATGAACTGTCTCAACTGTGGTGCCTCAAACAACTGAAGTATGTTCTTGAAAATTTGATCGGAATGGCTGAACAAATTGATGTTGATGTCAAACCCTGCATCAAATTTCATGCCAGAAAGGGTCGCCGCCAAAATTGCCATTGCCTGCAAAAACAAAAGATCAAGTGCACAAGAACTAGAAAGTGCAGGATTGAGTTCGATGAAAACCCTATTATAACTTTTCAGAAGATGAAAAGGCGAACTCCGTCCAACGAAAAATAAAAACTTCGAACTCAGTTAGACAAAAAATCTCATAAAGAAATAAAAGCGTCGATCTAAGTTTGAAGAGGGGAAAAATAATTCGTCGTTCTCCGTTTGACGAAAAAATTTTCTAAAACAAGCTTCGTCAATCTCCGTTCGATGAAAAATTTTCTGAAACAAATTCGTCGATCTCCGTTCGATGAACAGTTTCACAAAGGAAGGTTCATCGATCTCCATTCGACGAACACTCCACGAAGAGTTTATAGTTCGTCGATCTCCGTTCGACGAAATATGAACAGTTCATTGACCACAGACAGAAATTAAATTAAAGCTTCTCCATTAATCATAGCTAGCTGATTTAGGAAGAACAGATGTTTCTTTTCATCTAAGGGTTTGGTGAAAATATCTTATCTTTGTAAATCAGTAGACATAAAGGCAAGTTTAATTTTATTTTTGTCTACACAATCTCTAATGAAATGATGTATAATCTCTATATTCTTTGTTCTACTATGATGTACTGGATTTTGTGCAATATAAATTGCACCGGTATTATCATAATAGAGAGTAGAATTATTTAAGTTGAAACTATAATCCAGGAGCTGATTTTGTATCCACAAAATTTGTGAACAACAACTACCTGTTGTTATGTATTCAGCTTCAGCAGTTGATGTTGACACAAAAGTTTGTTTTTTGCAAAACCAGGACACAAGTCAATCACCAAGGAACTGACAAGTTTCTGATGTACTTTTCCTGTCAACTCTACATCCAGCAAAGTCAGCATCTGAAAATCCAGATAAATCCTCCAAATTCTCACACAGATAGGGTACCTGCAAAGTGTCTATGGTAGAAGAATCCTTCTCCTTGTAAAACATGTTAGCTTCATCAAAATAAATATGTACAGATTCTTCCATTTTTAATGTTGATTTATTAAATATCCTATAAGCATTGCTGATTTGGGAATATCTAAGGAAAATTCCCTCTGTAGCCTTGGCTTCAAACTTTCTAATGTGCTTCTTGTTATTATTATGAATATAGCATTTGCATCCAAAAACTTTAAAATAATCTATTTTAGGTTGCTTCCCTTTAAGTAATTCATAGGGAGTCTTACCCTTAAGTTTATGTATTAAACTTCTGTTAAGAACATAATTTGATGTGCTTATAGCCTCTACCCAAAAGGATAGGGGCAAATAAGCATCTGCAAGCAATATCCCAGTAGATTCAATAATGGTTCTATTTTTCCTTTCAGCTACCCCATTTTGTTGAGGAGTTCTGGGAGTAGAAAAATAATGTCTGATACCTTCCTTCTCTCAAAATTCTTGCATGAGAAGAGATTCAAACTCGGTGCCATGATTACTTCTGATCATTGCAACCTGAGTAGAGTACTCAATTTGTATGCTTTTAAGAATATCTGTAAGAACTTTAAAGTTATTTGACTTGTTTCTCAGAAAAAACAGCCAAGTGAATTTAGAGAAGTCACCAACAATAACTGAGGTGTATGACGTTCCTCCCAAACTTTTTACAGTAATAGGGCCAAAAACTTCCATATGTTGCACGTACAAAATTTTGGGTGTGTCACTTTTTGTTAATGGATTTGAAACTATTTTTGGTTTGCTTGCTTAATTGACAAGCCCTGCAGAGTCCTTCCTTCTTGTAAGAACCAGAAGGCGGTCCTCTAACAAGATTGTCCCTAAATAGTTTAGCAATATTCCTAAATTTTACATGGCCTAGTCTCTTATGCCATAAATCATTTTTTGAGCAAATTTGATTAAATAAACGAATTTCTGAATTAGCTGATTTGAAATTTACTACATATATATTTCCTTGCCTATTCTTGTTAAAATAGTTTTGTTTTTATCAGAAAAATGATACAAGATGACTGATTAGATAATACCTGATAACCTTCATCACATAACTGTCTTATGGATATTAGGTTATGCTTGAGACCACTTACATATGCTACCTTCTTGAAGGTAATAGCTCCAATTTTGACATTTCCAAATCCTTATATTTGTTCACAGTTGGAGTCTCCAAATATTACCTTTGGTCCAAGCTTAGCTTTGAAATCAATTAGTTTGTCTTTACTTCCTGTCATGTGTTTTGAACAGCCACTATCCAGATACCACTATTGCTCTGTGATAGGATAGTTCTTTACCTGTACAAAATAAGATTAGTTGTTCTTGACCCAAGTAACGTTGGTTCCTTGATTTCTTTCAAATTTATAACTGTAAATGTAAGAGAATTCATGTTGGTCCTTGTAACCAAGTGGATGATATCTCCTAGGAGGAATAATCCACTAAGTAAAAAAGATTAATAAATATTTTAGTTTTATTAAAATTTTGAAAAGAATTCAAGTTTATGTTATAATAAACTGGGTTCGACAAATTATAATAGGTTCGTCGATTTGTGTTTGACGAATAGGGATGAGTTCTTCGAACTCCGTTCAAAGAATAAAAGTATTCATTCTTTGAGCCCCTCATTCATCGATCGCGATTCGACGAATCATATTGAGTTCGTCGACCGTAGTTAGACAAATAATTATACCTAAAATATGCGTTCATATTTCGTAGATCTGAGTTCGACAAACCACATTCATTTCGTCGAGCTTAGTTCGACGAAATATGTTGAACATAGTTTTTGTTAAAAAATTTCTTTTTTTGTGTGAATTTATAATTTTCTTATGTTTATTTTTTTGTTATACTTTAGCAGTTGTATCTATATTATCTACTTTTTCTTTTCCTTTGGGAGAAATAAATTTTATAGGAGTAGATAATGTATTTTTCTGTAGATGAGGAGCCTGACTTGATGAAGCTCTCAAGCCCAGCTTGTCATTAAGCCTGTCATTCACTGTGCTTGTGATATCCATCAATTTGATACTTCTCCCATTTAGGGATTCTTCAAATTGCTTAACCTCTTTTAATTTATTTTCTAAAGATAGTATTTGATCATTAGAAGTTTTTATATCTTCTCTAAGTTTTAAGTTTTCTGAAGAAACATTTTCAAATTCAATTAATTCTCTCTGAGAAATTTGATTTCCTTCACAGATTTAATCAAATATTTACATAATAATTTGAAATCAATCTTAAATTGATCAGAAGTAAAATCAAAAGAAGAGATTACTTGATCTTCTTTTGAAATAGATTCATCTTCTAAATTATCTACTTCTGAATCAGCAGCATCGGAGTTGCTGCAAGATGCATTGATTGCCATCAAGCATATTTCTCTAGCTTTGGCCTCTTCTTCATCCTCACTGTAGCTGGATGAAGATTCTGACTCAGATTCACTTCAAGTCTCAGCAATAAATCCTCTTTCCTTCTTCTTGTATTTGTTGGAGTATGGCTTACTGGAATGCTTCCTGGAGTCTTTCTCTTTTCTTTTATCTTTCTTCTATATCTCTAGACATTCTGGTAGTATGCATCCAGGTTTCCTGCACGCATAACAAACTATTTTTTAGTGGGGGTTTTATCATACCTTGGCTTGTCATCTTTTCTGGAAGATCTTCTCCTGAAATCCTTTCTTGTCATCTTGTAGAATCTCTTAGCCAAGAGACTCAGTAGATATTCATTATCTGGAGTGGCTTCTATTTCTTCACATGCTTTGAAAGCAATACTTTGTTCTTTTCTTCCTGAAGATGACATGGTCCTTTGCTCAGCTTCCCTGGTCTTGATGAGCTGCTCATAAGACTTGAGCTTGTCCAATAAGATTCCAGAAAATATCTCATTCAGGCTTCTGGCTTCCTTGATTGGCCAGATCCTAGAGTCCCATGTGATAGGGAAGCACATAAGAATCTTATCATTTATCTCTGTTAAAGAGATGTCCTTGTCAAGAGTTTTCAGCTCATTGATTATGAGGCTGAGTCTGTTGTACATGTCTGTAACTGACTCTGATTCTTCCTTCTTGAAGTTCTCATATTGAGAGATCAAGTGTGATCTCTTATCCTTCCTTTCATCAGCAGATCCTGCCACCATAGCATTCAGTGAGTCCCAAATGGCCTTTGCTGAAGTGCATTCTGCAACCTTCTAAAATATGTCACCAGACATAGTTTTGGCCAGAATATTCATTGCTTTGGCATCTGCAATCTTTGCCTTCTTTTGTGCTTCAGTCTACTCAAGTGGTGGAACAACACTTATGCTTGTAGTTTTCACTGGCAGTGGGGGACCTGTCAAAATAGAATTGTATATGTCTTCATCAATAGAATTCATATATAACCTAATCCTTGCCTTCCAAAGAGCAAACTTATTTAAATTGCACACTGGAGGTCTGGTGCTTGAATACTCCTTATTTTGTGCCATGATATGAAATACAACTAGAGTAGATAAGATCAAACAAAGATCTTTTGTTTCAGGTGTTAGCCTCTATAACCAAGTAACCTATCCCTCTGATACCAATTGAAAGTGATGCCTCAGATACTAATAGAAAGTGAGGGATTGATCTAACTAACTCTAGAGGGGGGTGAATAGAGTATTTTAAAAATTGTAAGTTATTTTTACAGCGGATTAAAATAGGTGATATATATATATATATAAGGAAAGAAATATCACAACACAGCAAATAAAAAGTAGAGCATAACCTAAAGACACGAGGAAATTTATAGTGGTTCTCCGACAAACCTGGGTACATCCACTCTTCTACCGCCCTGGTAAGAATCCACTACAGGTTTTTGATCAAGTGACCTGCCACCACAGGTTTTTGTTCAGGTGCCCTATCACCACAGGTTTTTGATTAAGTGCCCTGTCACCACAAGATCTATTTTCTAAGGGAGATCTAGCAACCCTTTGAGCTTTTGATCAGGTGCCCAAAAACCAAACCAAGTCTTTTGATCAGGAGACTTGAGAACCAAGAGGTTTAACTTTGAAGGGAGTTATAACCCTGTACATAGTGAAAGAAAATAAAAGTTGTTATCTTCTCTGTCTCAATCATTTGAGAAGACTAAAGGATTAGTTGATGTTGTCAAAGCTCCCCCTGAGTTATAGAAATCTGATCAGGAGAGGAGTCTTTGCTTTAGGGTGTAGGCCTTCAAAGATGAACACTTCTTCTTCCAGTAAATGATTCTGAGAGATTGAGCTTTTGGTCTCAGATTGAATATTGTGTTGCTGGAAGAAAGGCTTGAGGAAGAAGATGATGAACAAGATGTTCTCTCTCTCTCCATTTCTTGTTCACTGGTTGCAGATGTTCTCCTTCTTCTTCTCTCGAGTCAGTAATTCTCTGATTCTGGACTTCTTGTAATCTTCTGGAAATTTTTCTTTATATATTGATTGTTAATTTGAATTTAAAATTCCTTGAAGTCTTCTGCATATTTTCTGGGAATTGGAACGACTATTTTTGTCTTGAATGTATTTCCCCAACTGTCCCAGTAAATATGGTAGAGTAATAAATCTGTGAAATCCATAATTAATGTTGTCAGGGATGGCTATATTCATAAGAAAATTGAGCATTAATTAACAGAGTATTACTGTCTTAATATCGGAAATTATACTGTTTTAGTCGTACTAAGAAACTAAGAAATTTAGTCGAACATAACCTGGAAGGAGTTAGTCGAACTCAACAAAGTTAGTCGACCTGAGCTCCAAGTTCGTCGAGCTGATAATTCTCCTTCGTCGAGCTGAGCTCCAAGATCGTCAAACAGAAAATATACTTGCCAATCTGAGCTCCAAGTTCGTCGAGCTGAGAAGGCACTTTGTCGAGCTGAGATTCTAATATAAGCTCACAGTTCGTCGATATCAGCTGGACTTTCGTCGAGCTCAACTCAGAGAAGGAACTCTGAGATCGTCAATCTAAGTTCGACAATCATCGAGCTGAGTTCAGCTATCGTCGAACGACTTTTTCTGCAATCTTTAAACTTCCTTGTCTCTTAAGTCTTGAGTATCTGAAGTCTTCTAAAGGTAGGTTTTAGTAATCTAACCTTAAGTGATTGACCTTAACCCTGGAACTAACATATGACCCTAGACTATACATGGTGGGTCATCAATCCTAATAGTGAACCTAGCCCAAATCACAAGGACGGTTCTAACAGAGTGAGGCGTGGTCACTCAACTCTCTCAATGCTTAAGATGCTGAAGAAGCAGAAAAGTTTAAGGGAGAAATTTTTGAGTGAGGCATGCTCACTCAAAGCTCTCAACACCTAAATAACAGAAAGTATGTCTAAGGCCCAAAGCGTTGAATGAGGTGAGCTCAGTCAACACTCTCAATGCCAGGCATGTGGAAAAGGCTAGAGAAATTGTTAAGGCAAAAAGTGTTGAGTGAGGCTTACTCACTCAACGCTATCAACGCTTAGATAGACAGAATTCTGTCTAAGTACTTTGGCGTTGAGTGAAGCTCATTCACTCAATGCATATTCTACTAATGATTGATTTTGGCTAAGTCCACGGGTATTGACGTCAGCAAAATCTGTAGAATCGACAAAGTCAACTTCTTTCAAATCAAGTACAGAGAAGCTACAGAACACGACAAACTCTGTCGTGAAGCTACTGTACGCCTTCTTCTGTTAAAGCCAGGTACAACTGGATGCTGCAAGCGGGGGCCCAATGACTTCTAAGAGCCGTTGATCAGCGAACTATAATAGGAAAAAAGTGGGCAAGACGACAACAATTTTTAGGGCTTATCATTTTCAAAAAGGTGTTGTGGCTGGACTTCATCTTCTTTTCCATTACTGCATGAAAAAGCTTGAAGTCTTCCTGCAAAAAGCTCAGGTAGTTGTGAGTCTTCTTCATCAACACCAGTAAGATCAGAAGTCTTTTCTTCTGAGGGAGTAGCAGAAACAAGGAAGAAATCTCTGCAGATCAAGTTTCTTCTAAGCTCAGCAAGATCTAAACTGAAGATCCATTTTTTGACACTGAAAAGAAGAAAGAAGAAAGTGACTGACTCTATCCGGGGAAGGAGGAGAAAGCAAAGCAGTTTACTGCTAGATACTTCCAGCTTAAGATCTTTGTAGCTGTGAAGAAAGGTTGAGCTGAGATAAATCAGCTCAAGGGGCTGTTACAGAGAAATTTCTTCGTGATAGATATAAATCTATTTCATTCCTATAAGACCCTTCTTGGATCTAAGTTGTAGGGCTCTTTGAGCTGGTGTAGGGAAATTTTGCCTGAGTTGTAGGAGAGTGAAGCTCTCTGAGTTGTAGGATCCAACTGAATCTGAGTTGTAGGACTTGGTTTCAAGTTTGAGGTAGATGGTCAATTGATCACTGAGCTGTAGGAGAGGAATACTCTCTGAATGTAGGACCTTTGGGTCTGAGGTAGGATCCCTAGTGGATCTGAGGTAGGGTTACCCTCCCAGCCTGAGTGTAGGGCATTTGGCCTGAGATAGGTGATCAACTGATCACTAAGTTGTAGGCCCTTGTGTCTGAGTTGTAGGTCTTGGAGGAGACTGAGAGATCCTATGGGATCTGAGGTGTAAGCTCTTTAGAGCATTGTTTTGGAGAAGTGCCTTGACTAATAGGAAGTTGGCAAGGTGGGAGGAGAGTGAATGTACCCAAAGATTAGGGTACCACTATAAATCTATGTGTACTTACTGTGTTGCTTTTCTTTGTACAGGTTCTTGAAAGCAAACTACTACCAACACACATAGTGCAAAAGATAAAATCAAAAAGGAATTATTAACAGTCATACAACCTATTCACCCCCTAGGTTGTAAGCTAACTTGAAATAAAGACTTTAAAGTAGTATCAGAGGGAGGTTGCTCAAAAAAGATCTAACCATCTGAGTGATCTTCCAAGGTAGCTACAGACTGTTCAGATGGGTTCAGGAGTGAACTATAGGGAGCTGGGTGCCATGAAGCCTCCCATCTGCAGGAAAGAAGGTTTTGGCATATGGAAGGAGTGGGTCGGGTTGTTCATGGAAGAAGCTGACTATAAAATCTTTATAACTATCAAAGAAGTACCTTTCATACCCATGAAAGTGTCTGTCCTGGATGCAAACATACAGACGCCCAAGACCTATGAAGAGATGACTAAGGATGAAGTCATTCTTGCCACCATGGATAAGAGGGCTCAAAATGTCATAGTTAGTGCAATTTATGATTCTACCCTTTAGAATCTGATTTACTGCAAAACTGTAAAGGAGATGTGGGACACTCTGGTGATCTACATGGAAGGCACAGAGGAGGTCAGGGATGATAGAAAGTCTATGCTCAACTAGGAGTATGAGGCCTTCAGACAAACTAAGGGGGATAACATATCCACCTGCTATGAAAGATTTTTCAGGATAGTGAATGAACTAAGGACCTATGGAAGGGTCTTTAGTCATTATGAATTATATGATAAGCTCCTCATGTCTCTCACCATAGAATGGGACACAAAGATTTGTGTCATTAGAGAAATGGCTAAGCTGGGTGACACTCCACCTCACACCCTATTCGGAAAGCTGCTCTCTTATGAGATGCAGCATACTATCAGGAAAGAAGAAGAGATAAACTGCAAGTATCAGGACAAAGAGAAGTCAGTGGCCTTCAAAGCTGAAGCCACAAGCAAGAGCAGGAGAAAGACCCCTTCTCCTCCAAGATGACCAGCAGATTCAGACTGCTTTGAATCAGAAGCATCAGACAGCAGCCTGTCTGATGAGGACTTTGTTGTCTTCTCCAGGAAGCTCCATAGGCTGATGAAGAAGAAGCACTGGAAGACCAGACCCTCCTCCTCAGTACATCACTAGAAGAAATCCTCTAAGGAGGACAGGTATGGATCTAAACACAATAAACAGAATTCTATTAATGTTAACTTTTACTGTTGTAGCAAGCCAGGGCATGTCATTGTTGATTGCCCTGTGGTGAAAAGGGAGGATGGTGAGAAGAAATCTCACCAGAAGCACAAGGGCAAGAAATAAAAGTCCTCTGTGGCTAAGAAAGAAAAGAGATAGACAGACTCATCATCATCTGAGTCTGAATAAGAGGAAACCTATATTGGGCTAGTTGTTGCTGCTGTTGAAGATAAAACTATTACAGCAGGAGATGTCTTCCCTCTAGGAAGGATAGGAATCAGGGCCCCTCTAACACTATCAGATAGTGACTCGGAGGTGGATGAAGATGGCCACAACTATAGAGGACTGCTGGCAATGACTGATGAAGAGAGCAGCCAGGATCAGCCTGGTCAAAGTAAGGTACATTCTCCATCCTATTTTGTGTCCATGCATGGGACTAGTCCGGATGCAGAAGCCTCTTCATCTAATGGGGAAGATGACTCTGGGTCAGAGGGTGATGTCAATAAATTGATTGACAGATATATTGAACTTCTGATTGCTTTTTATAAATGCAAGAAGTTGACTAAGAAGCAGGCCAAGGAGATTCTATCTCTTTAACCCACTGCTTCTCAGCTTACTGAAACAGTTGTTGTGCTGAATCAGACAATGAGGGAACTCAGTGAACTGAAAACCATGTCAGGCATCTAGAAGGAGACTATTAAGAGCAAGAATAGTCTCATCAAAGATATTGAAGAAAAGCGCCAGAGGGAGAAATTTATTGTGGCCATATTCTCATAGCCCAATACAGTATTGCCCTTGATAGATTCCTTCACTTCACAGAAGGATAAGAAGGGATTGGGATTCAAGGGTAACACAAGACCTTCCCATCCCAAAGGGAAAGGGAAATTTCCAGCTGTGCCAATGGCATCTATGACACCAAACCCATTCAAGAGGGTAATATACCCTTCAAATAGGTATGATCAAGGAAGTATTTATGGTCACTATATGAATGGTGCATCCACAATTGGAATAAAAGATGTTCCCTGCTATTGTGGAAACTACAATAGGGCAAGTGCATTTAAGCCTGCCCATGAAGAAATTCAAATGGCCCATCATGGACCATTTGTCCTTACTGCTACAACCCCTCCTCTCAAAAATGTTGCTGCAGCCATTTTTTGAACCTGTCAGCACAGAATATGACTAAGGGTCAGTCTATTAGCTTGCCTAATATGGTCATTTCTGATACTATCAAAGCACACTATCTGAAAATAAATGTGCTGCTGATAGGATTCAGGACAGGCCACACAAGACAGCAAGCAGACCAACTTTCAGTCAAATCCATGCTAAAAGAAAATAGAAAATTGCTGATGCATCTCTTCCTTCTGTCAAGACTGCAGTCAAACCAACTACTAAGCCTACATAGAAGAGCAGATACAACATACATAATTGTTGGTGTTGTGGTAAGATAGTCCATTATGTCATTGACTGCTGGCACAATCCCAATGTGGTCAGAGCTAAAGTTAGTCCACCAGTCAGAAATTGTGTTGGTGGACATGTTCAGTTTCAGACTAATGCACCTAGGACCCAATAGATATTGGGGTCCTAAGGTAAAGTAAACTGTATATTACATGTTAGTCCAAGTGGTCATACCCCTATATGGTACTTGGACAGTGGATGTTCCAGGCACTTGACTGGGACAAGGAGCAATTTGTAAGAGTACACTCCAGTAAAAGATGGACCAAAAGTAATCTTTGGTGGTTCAGATAGAGGGATAACAAGAGGATATGGTAAGATCACCAATGGTGTAACACCCCAAATCCCATTTGTGGTTCAGGTTTGGGTGACACGGCCTGGGACACGGGCATGTCCCAGGGCGTGTCCTTCTTGGGTTGAGGAGTTGGTGGTGTGGTCGACGAATTTTGGTCGACGATAGTCGAGTGGAGAATACACGGCCTGTGACATGGGCGTGTCACAGGGCGTGTCCCTTGCATGATTGCGTGTACTAATGGACATGGGTGTGTCGTGGTGTAAACGGCCTGGGACACGGGCGTGTCCCATGTCCGTGTCCTTCTCGGGTTGAGGGAAGCTTGTGTTGTGTGTTGTACACGGCTGGTATACACGGGCGTGTCAGGCATGATACGGGCATGTAGGGTGTGACACGGGAGGGTCACATGGCCGTGTACTAGTTGGATTTGAGTCGGTTGCCTACCGCTTAAGTGTCATGGCCTATGCCACGGGCGTGTCACAGGGCATGACACGGGCGTGTCTGAGTTAAGCTTATGCGTAATGCCGTATTTAGTAAGGATTTTAGAAAACTGTGCGTTACAGAAATGGGAACCCCAGTCACTAACGATGGCGTGCGGCGTACTGAATCGAGAAAATATTTTTTAAAAAAACGTAACCACGACTCGGGCGTCGTTCGTAGCCCAAGCTCTTCCTACGAACGACGCCCGAGTCGTGGTTACGTTTTTAAAAAAATTATTTTCTCGATTCGGTACGCCGCGCGCCATCGTTAGTGACAGGGGTTCCCATTTCTATAACGCACAATTTTCTAAAATCCTTACTAAATACGGCCAAATTCTCCTTATCACTTGGTCCGCACAAACTCTGAAAAGATGCGGGTCCTCCCAAAAATAGTTCTTTAAATCAGAAAAGAATTTCTTCTTTTGTTGAGAGGAGAACTCTTTTGGGAGCACACGAGCTACTAAGTAGTTGGCAATGTGTGCAAACCAAGGAGAAGGAGAAGTGCTAATTGAAAGCAGCTTCTCATCAGGAAAATGATCATTAAAAGATTTTTCATCAAGATTTTCAATAAAAGGATTATCTAGGCGCGAGAGGTGGTCGGCGGCCAAATTTTTGGCTCCTTGCTTATCACGGATTTCTAAATCAAATTCCTGGAGGAGTAAGACCCAGCGAATGAGGCGCGGTTTGGCATCCATTTT
The DNA here is from genome assembly GCA_039583875.1 of Platanthera guangdongensis. Taxonomy (NCBI): domain Eukaryota; kingdom Viridiplantae; phylum Streptophyta; class Magnoliopsida; order Asparagales; family Orchidaceae; genus Platanthera; species Platanthera guangdongensis. Next base: position 130,418,520 of record CM077153.1, on the reverse strand, counting down.
GGCAATAAGATATTTGAGGGTCGAGTGGTCCGTAAAAATGATAATTTTTGAAAGTGTAATATAAATGCGGAATTTATCAAAAGCGAATACTACAGCTAGGAGCTCCTTCTCGGTTGTGGTGTAATTTTCCTATGCAGATGTGAGCGTCTTACTTGCATAATAGACGGGGTGGAAGTTTTTAGATATGCGTTGACCTAATACGGCTCACACCGCAAAACTACTCGCTTCGCACATTATCTCAAAGGAAAACTCCCACACCGGAGCTATCATAATCGGGGCATTAATTAATTTTTCTTTTATTAAATTAAAAGCAGCTAGGCAGAGGTCATCAAAAATGAATGGGGCATCTTTTTCTAAGATATGGGTAAGGGGTTTGGTGATCTTGGAGAAGTCCTTTATGAAACGACGGTAAAAACCAGCATGCCCTAGGAAACTTCGTATAGCTTTGATGTTCGTAGGCGGTGGCAGCTTCTCGATAACTTCTATCTTAGCAACGTCTACTTCAATACTTCTTGCAGAAATTTTATGACCCAAAACTAACCCTTCCCTCACCATAAAATGACATTTTTCCCAATTTAGGGCAAGGTTAGTTTCTTCGCATCTTTCTAAGACTTTTTCGAGGTTTTCTAAACAATTATCAAATGTGTCACCGAACACGGAGAAATCATCCATGAATACCTCTATAATGTTTTCTACATACTTGTCAAAGATAACGAGCATACAATGCTGTAATGTAGCTGGCGCATTGCACAATCCAAACGGCATTCTTCGGTAGGCGAAGGTGCCGAAGGGACAAGTAAACATAGTTTTCTCTTGGTCCTCGAGAGAGATGGGGATTACAAAATACCCCGAGAGGCCGTCGAGAAAACAATAAAAGCTATGGCCAGATAATCGTTCTAAAATCGGATCGATGAATGGTAAGGGAAAATGATCCTTACGGGTGGCATCATTTAACTTACGATAATCTATACACATTCGTCACCCGGTCACCGTCCGTGTCGGGATTAATTCATTATTCTCATTACTAACTACTGTTATCCCTCCCTTCTTTAGTACTACCTGGACTGGGCTAACCCACCTACTATCAGATATAGAATAGATAATTCCTGCGTCAAATAATTTCATAACCTCGCCCTTAACTACTTCTTTCATGTTGGAGTTTATACGGCGCTGAGGTTGTATAGAGTTACGTGAATTATCTTCCATTAAGATTTTGTGAGTGCAGAAAGATGGGCTTATGCCATTGATATCAGATAACTGCCAAGCAATAGCTCGGCGATGCTTACGTAAAACTAAAAGGAGTTTATCATTTTGCACATCTGTGAGGTAGGCCGAAACTATGACGGGCAGCTTGGAGTCCTTTTCTAAGAAAGCGTATCTAAGATGCTCGGGTAGTTCTTTCAATTCCAGGGTAGGGGGCTCTTCATACGAGGTTTTAGAAATTCTTTCTTTTTCAAAAACTATGTCCTCGTAGACTTTTTTATGTGTAAAAGTTAAAGGGGTGGGGCTAGCGACCATGGCGGCTTCTTGCAGCGATGCAGTTGGAATAGTAGAAGAGGAACAAAAATCAAAAAAATCTTTTTCAAATTTAGAGAGGTGATAGGAGGATTCTTCACTTAGGTGTAGAGATTCAGTTGGAGGAGTAGAGGAGGAACAAAAATTAGAAGATTTTTTTCAAAATCAGAGAGGCGACAGGAGGATTCTTCACTTAGGGCATCTATGAAAAAACAAGAGTCATAATTTGCTAGGGTGTTCTTCATTGAGGGGGTGATAGAGAAAGTTACTTCGTCGTCACCTATGCGAAGGAAGAGCTTACCATTACTTACGTCAATGATGGCTCTGGAGGTGGCAAGGAAGGGTCGTCCAAGGATCAGAGGAACCTGACGTCTTCTTCGATGTCCAATATGACAAAGTCCACCGGGAAGATGAACTTGTCGACTTTAACTAGGACATCCTCCACGATTCCTAACGAGTACTTGATAGATCTATCGGCTAGATGGATACTCATGCGTGTGGGTTTGAGGTTACCAATTCCTAACTTCTTAAACAATGAGAGGGGCATCAGGTTAATACTCGCACCTAATTCGGCTAATGCGTGTTTGACAAAAAGATCACCAAAGACACACGGAATAGAAAAACTACCCGGGTCACTGATTTTCTTTGGTAAACCGTTTGTCAAGACCGCCGAGCACGTGGTATTTAACGTGACATGCGAAAGGTTCTCTAACTTCTTCTTGTTGGTCAGGAGGTCCTTAAGATACTTAGCGTACTTTGGCATCTAGGATATCGCTTCGTGAAAGGGCAGATTTATGTGGATTTGTTTAAACATTTCTAAGAAACGGGTGTATTGATAGTCCTGACGTTGTTTATTAAGTTCAGAAGGGTATGACGAGGTTGGATTATTTTTAAAGGTGGGTGGTGGAGTGAGTTATTTTTCTAAAACAGGGGTGATAACTTCTTCGGCAGAGGGTGGAATTTTTAAAATGCGAGCGGAGCATTGATTTTTTAAAGCGGGAGCGGAGCTTGCCTCGGGCTCTTCACTTGCCATACCGGGAACTTGCTTCCCACTCCGAAGAGTTATAGTTTTTGCTTGCTCTCTCTGGTTGGGCTCGGTATTGGAAGGAAGAGACCCTGTGGGTCGCTCAGAAATTAATTTAGCGAGCTGTCTTACTTGATTCTCTAACTTTTTAATGCTTTTAGTTAAGGTTCTTATCGTAGCGTCATTTGTGGTGATATATTTAGAAAGTAACTCCTCCAAACTTGGAGGTTTTGGAAAGTTCTGAAGAGGTGGAGGCGGTGCAGAAAAATCATTTTGATTTGGTGGGCGAATTGCGTTCGAAGGATTACTCCACGAAAAATTCGGGTGATTTCTTAAAGCAGGATTATAACTATTCGGAAAATTAAAATCAGGAGGATGAAAATTCGCAGCAAAAAAATTATTGAAAGCATTTTTAGGCATACTATTATTAACATAATCTAATTGTTCTGGAGCTGGAGTTGCAGATTCCCATACCTGAGGGGGGAGGCAGCAGTCATCTCTGTAATGTTTTTGCTTAATATTTCTACTTACAGAGCTAGCTGGGAGACATTGTCCACTTCAAAGATACCTGCCGGTTTGTTTGGGCGTGACCTAGGCACATTCCACTGGTACGTGTTCATTGTCATGTCCTCAAAAAGCTTAAGAGCGGCTTCCGGGGTTTTGTGGTTTAAAGTACCACCGGAAGCTGCGTCTATCATTTGCTTTATACTTTGATTTAGCCCATTGTAAAATGTCGGCACCTGCAACCATACAGGCAGCGCATGATGTGGGCATCATCTTAATAGTTCTTTAAATCTTTCCCAGGTTTCATATAAGGTTTCGGAGTCTATTTGTCCAAAGGCAGAAATGTCGTTCCTAAGTTTTGCAGTTTTAGCTGGCGGAAAATACTTCGCCAAAAAATTTTCAGTTAATTGAGTCCAGGTTGTGTTGCTATTTTTAGGTAGAGTGTTCAGCCACTGCTTAGCCTTAGTTCTAAGGGAGAAAGGAAATAATCTTAGCCTAATAACATCATTTGTGACACCATTTATCTTGAAGGTGTCACAAATTTCAAGAAAGCTTGCTATATGTGCGTTCAGATCTTCATCTTGAAGTTCATCAAATTGCACATAATGCCGCACCATTTGAATTATGCTAGGCTTCAGTTCGAAGTTATTATTTGCTATCATAGGGAGAACTATGCAAGATTCAGTACCATCGAGATTCGGTCCTGCATAATAAAACATAGGCCTTTGCACGACGTCTTCCACGTGGGGTTCTTCCATTCTTAAAGTAGAAAATGACTCGGAATCCTCAACCGGTATTTGGAAAGTAGAGCCTTGAAATCGCGATCTTCTCCGAAGAGTATGCTCAATTTTATGATCCAGGACCAAAATATCCAACGGATTCCCGCGGGTCATGCACTAAAAGAAGAGAAGAGAAGAGAAGGAAGAGAAATAAAAAAATAGAAAAATGGGTTAATAAGATTTTTTTTTGAAATAGATTTTTTTTAATATTTTAACTCCCGATCTTCCCAAGGTCTACCCGGTGAAGGGTTCGCAAGGTACTAGACAAGATAGCGGCACTTAAAACTGCTTTGCCCTTTTCGAGAGATTTAGGTAGTGTAGAAAAATTATGAAGCGGGTTTCTATTAAGTGCGGTAATAAAAAAAATTTTGATTTTAAAAAATTTTTTTTAGAAGGAGGATGAGAAAGAGAAAGGACAAAATTAATAGGTTCGTGTTTTCAATTTATCAACGAAAGTTGCTCCCCGGCAGCGGCGCGAAAAATTTGATGGCTCGGCCAACGCTTACGAAAAGAGAGCAGCCGAACTAGCAATCCAACTAGGCAAGTATACCTATCGAACTGTAGTAAGGGGACACAAGTGTCGTATTTAAATCCGAGAACTGTTGAGTAAACCTACTCACGTGAAGTCTATTATTTTATCGACGAAAGATCTAGGGTTAAAAGAAATCTAAATGCACTAAAGGAAATATTGCATAAAAAAGAGGACTACTTGCAATAAAAATAAAGAGAGCACAAAAGAAACGATTACACTGAAGGGTTAGAATGATGAGATGGAAATGCACTCGATCAAGAATCACCTCGGCAAGATTCGATTAAAAACACGATAAATAAACCTAAGCTTAATAGGGTCAGGTCCTTGACCGTGGAGGTTCCTAAAGCTTGAACATGCTTCTCTTGAAGTCGTGCCCAACTGAGTTTAGGAAGATCCGACCGACTCTCGTCTAAATCGAAGGCCTAAAGCTCGTTTTATGCGGTGAGCCCCACTATTGAATTTTACTCCAATCCGGGAGATTTGGACGTCTGCCTCTCTCGAGGGGTGCGTACAACTCCCTTTACTCTTGAGTGCTCACTTCAAACTATCGGCCTCTCGGCTAGCCAAGAATGAAAGCAAAGGTGGAGAATATATATCGATAATATATCTCCAACCCATGATAAATCCAGAGTAATTCAAGGCCTAAAACCTAAAAAGAGATGGTGAACTCAAAGCAACATAACTTAATCACTCAAACCTCGGATCATCAAGATCGAGTACAAGGAGGATTAGTTACTCATGGTGAAGTGGAGGATGGGGGATGAGTAGTGAAGCATAAAGAATACAAAGTAGAAAGGGAAGAGAAAACAACACTTCTTTATTAATGAAAACAAAGATCTTACAACGTGAAAACAAAAGATTACAAGTGCATGGAAAGTAAAATCCTATTCTAGCCCTACAATTAGCATATAAAGCAATTACAAAAGCTAATACAAAAGCTTAAACTAAACTAGAATTAGGAAAAAACTAAAATGAGAAAGAGAGAGAGGGAGAGAGAAAAAGCTTGAAAAACTTCAGAAAACAAAAGGGCAGCACCTCCCCCACTCAGCAAAAACTATATGGACTCAAGGGGGGTCTGAATTTATAGAAATTCAAGAGGAGGTGACACAGCTGGCAACACGGCCGTGTTGGTGGTCGTGTACCGTGCTGGTTGACTTTGGGCTCTGGTTCTTGTGGGAAATGATCATTTTAACATCGAATCTGCGGGTATGCCCTGCTGACACGGCCAACGACACGGTCGTGTTGGTGGTCGTGTCCTCTGCGGTTGATGGGCTTCGACGGGGGCACATTAATGGTGGGCTGCACGCGCTAATGAGGTGGCGACATGCCTGTCGACACGGCCGTGTTGGTGGTCGTGTCCTTTGCTAGGAAGTCATCGGCTCCTGGTGACACGGCTCATGTTGACACGACCAGATTGACATGGCCAGAGACACGGCCGTGTTGGAGGTCGTGTCCTGCTCGGGATGAACTCTGGACTTTCCTCTGGTGGTTGATTCTTTGGGAATAGGTGACACGCCCCATGACACGGCCGTGTTGGTGGCCGTGTCAGGTCATTTTGGCTGAAAATTGAGAAAACTTGCAAAAGAACACAAAAATATTTGTCGCATAAATAAATACAAGAGGAGAGGACATATAAGCTAATAAGACAAGATTTGCACAATAAAGACCTAAAAAAACTCTAATAGCTTAAATACAAAACTAACTATCAGTTCTTCACGTGGATTTATGAGAAATTGCTCAGATTAATTACTTATAGAAAGAGAACTATAAGTTTGCTCAAGAAAATTTCATATATCATATGCAGTAGGAAACATATAGATTTGTTTGAAAATATCTTGACCAAGCCCACAAAATAAACTATTCATAGCTTTGGCGTTTAAATGACATTCATGCTTATTTAAATTATTTGGGGGCTTGATACAAGTCATGTTCCAAACTGCTATATCTAATAATATAAGGAATTTCTTCATCAGTGTTCTCCATTCGTTATAATTCAATCCTATGAATAGAGGCAGTGCAAATGAATTTTCAGTGTATAATTTTTCATCCCCACTTGTCGATTCAAGGTCAGGGTTGGCCATTATTCCTGGTGGTGAAACCGTTTTGGAATAACCTCCCTCTGATACCACTTGTTGGATCTCGTGGCCAACCTTAGCAGGGGGTATATAAGGTTTGACGCGTTAAACAGAATATAAAAATATTTCGCTCTAGGAAATCAAGTCCTGGAAGCTACCGCAGGGCGTTGGGTATCTAACACATGACGGTATGTTTGTGGACTCATTTTCCAGCGCAAGTTCGTTCGCAAACCTCACAACACAACCACTAACTTGACACAACCAGAACAATCACACAATCAGATGAAGAAGAAATAAAAATTCCATTGCATGAATAAAAATGACAATTGTTCTAAGTGATTACAAGAACGAGATCTCCGTGACGCCGAAAATCGAAGGAGATGGAATATAAAAACTCTTTTGATTTTCTATACCGACCCACTACCCAGACCGGTTGGCTCTCTCCTTTTCCATCCAAGAAAGGTCTTTGAGCCGCTCTTCACCTCCACGCAAGGAAGGGTCTTAGAGCCCCGCTAAATCCTCCAGATCTAGACGTCCTTATCCCCAGGACGATTTCCAACAGAATCGTTCCCGAAATCTGACGACCCTTACCGGTCGATTTTCCTCTCCTCGAGATTTAGAAAAGACAAGAAGATTACAAAAATAAGAGAAATAAATATTAAAAAGAATGAAGTTCTCCCTCTCAAAGACTACTCCGTGGAGCGATCTGCGGCCGGTGCTTAAGATCTCCGTTTGTTGGCAACCGGTCGGCTCTTCGTGTTTGTTGTAGATATTGGATCTTCGAAGTCTTTCGATCATGAGCGGGAGGGACATGACAATCTTCTTCTTTGATGGAGACTTGTGGAACGGAGCGCAAGAAGGCGGCTAAACCTTAGAATTAAGGAACTCCCATCCTTTCTTTTTTACCAAGTCATCAGGCACAGAAACCAAGGCGGCCTTTTATATGTCTTCATGAAAATAGGTTACCTCTGGCAGTAACACTAGCGCCCAGCGGTAGGTTCGTGCGCTTGTTGTGCTAGCTATCCTCTAAATATGGAAAGAAATATTCAAAATAAATATTCGCCGTTTCAAATGGGTTAGCACTGTGTGGTTACCGCTTATGTCGCGCGGTAATGTCAGACGCAACGATTCGCCAATCGGCAAGCGTGGCGTGGTAGGGCTAGCGCCAATTTCGTCCAGAGTGATAAGTCCAAATAAATCATTTTGGTAACGCTTGTGGTAATACTGGCGTCAAGGGGTAGTCCAGCGCTAGACGAAAACTGGCTCGACGTTTGTCGAAGGGCTAGTGCGGCACGGTAAGACTAACGCTGATTTCTTCCCGAGCGCTAGGTCCAAATAATTCATCGTGATAGCGCCTGTGGTAGAACTAGCACTAGGCGGTAGTCCAGCGCTCGACGAATCTAGCTCGACGATCGTCGAAGGACTAGCGCGGCGTAGTAAGTGATAGCACTTGGCGGTAGCATCCACTCAACTCCACTGTCTCGACGCACTCAATGCCATTCTTCTCAACGCTCTCGAAGCGGTGTTGAGTGAGCTAGCGCGGGGCGGTAATAGCTAGCGATGTCTGATAGCTTCCCAAGCGCCATGACCATTTAATTCCAGCTACCGCTCAGCGGTGACTTCTCACGCCTGGAGGTAATATCTATAGGAAGCTTCTTCTCTTCACTTGAACCTGACAACCTGCACACTATATCAACAGAAGACATGATCAAATACAATCTGGGAGTTGATATTCATAAACATAGGGCATGTGAAACATCGGTTCCAACACTTTACTCGACGAATCGCTGAGTAGACTCAACGCACTCAACGCTTAAGTGCGACAGTCGGAGAATCAACACTTGATACTCGATGAAACAGTGAGTCAATTCAACACACTCAGCGTCATCATTCGACGCGTTAACATTTAACGAGATGAAAGCATTGATTGGTCTCAACACACTCAACGCATTCAGCCCCATGGCATTGAGTGAGCTTAACACACTCAACGCCAAATACCTTAGAATATTTTAAGCCCTTTTTGAATTTCCTTCAACTCATCATATGAGCTAAACTGTACAGATCCAGTCTCCCAATTTCTCCACAATCTTATGTGCGACCCTGATAGGATCATACTGAGTTGGCAGTGAGGCTATATGCTTGATCACTTACAGATCACTTTGGTTGCACCAACAATCCCACTTGATCTAGAAAGTATCAAACAAAAGCTTCGCAAACAATGAGCGGCATCTAGCAATACATCATTGCTCCCCAAACAATAAGAGTTTATAAAACTCAAATGCCATTGTGACCGATGTTACAGTGTTGTCATGTCCCTTCGTCCCTTACATCCAGATAGAATTATAGGTATAGACCGTGTCACCTTCATAAATGTTCAATCCCAGTTTCTTGATATAGAATGGACTTGCAGAAAATTGGTGAGTCCAATGTCATATATTGACTCAACCAAGCACAGCCATGCAATTCCCAGTCCCATTCCATCAAGGGGCCCCATTGATGCAACACCTGTCATATTGGAGGACAAATCCCATCTCTACTCACACGCAAACACCCAAATGATTCGTAACGTACCCAATAACCACCTTTATCATCCAAATTTCTCAAGACTGGAATTTTGATGGCATCAAAGAATGCTCTTCCTCACTCAATGAAAGTTTTAACTTCAGTTCAAAGTACCACAAACACCATTGCCACTTGATCCATACTTGTGACACGTTTATATAACAATCCACAAAGTATTCTCAAGGTGGGTCTGTCCAGTGCAACTTGTTCATAACAAGTACCCATGTGATGACTTGATATCACAATATCATGACATGTGAGGACGGGTCATCAGTTAACGCACATGATAGTCTTAAAGGTATCATCATCGCCATTAGCTTCTAAGATGATACAACGACCCGGGACCTTTAAGAATGAAGCTTTTGAAATCATAGGTTCTCACATCAAGTCACTACTTGACCTATGGAAGCTAACACTTTGAGGGCATTTATTAGATTGAACTACTCTATCACAATAGAAATAATTTCATAATAAAAGAACTTGCCAAAATATATAAAATGAAATGCATATAGTACTTTTATTCATTAAATGCAATATTATACAACCAACAAACATATAATCCACAAGACTCAAACTAGAGTTGATCATTTAAGTATCGTATACCCATAGATCTAACACGACCATCATGCTTTATCTGTGAAATAGCAAGCCGAATTCTGATGGACTTAACCATGACAACATGGGAAAAAGTCTCATCATAGTCAACACCATGAATTTGCTTAAAACCCTTTGCCACCAGTCAGCCTTTGAATGTCTGTACATTCCCATCCATGTCAGTCTTCTTCTTGAAGACCCACTTGCACCCTATGGTTCTTACCCCTTCAGGTGGTTCCACCAAAGTCCATACTTGGTTTTCATACATGGAGTCCATTTCAAATTTCATGGCCTCAAGCCACTTCTTGGAGCCCGGTCCACACATAGCCTCCTGGTAAGGTGAAGGCTCATTCCTATGATTCATAAGCAACACATTACCTATTTGAGACACGAGAAATCCATATCTCTCAGGCTCAAATCTTAGCCTACCAGATCTACGTGGAACTTGTGTTTCCTGAGCAGGTTCTCTAGCTACAACTACTTGTAGTCCTGACTCAGGTTCCAATTCCGGTTCATTCACTGTTTCTGGTTCCTGAACTTCATCAAGTTCTACCCTGCCTGTCATTCTACTTAAGAACTCTTCCTCAAGAAAGACACCAGTCCTTGTGACAAACATTTGCCCTCCGACGGTAGGTATAAATAGTATCCTTTGGTTTCCCTAGGATATCCCACAAGATAACACTTATCTGATTTGGGCTAAAGCTTATCGGGAATTTGACGTCTCATGTATTCCTCGCAGCCCCAAACCTTAATGAACGACATACTAGGACGCTTCACAGTCCATTTCTCATATGGTGTCTTTATAACTGCTTTGGTTGGAGCACGATTTAATGTTAAAGCAACAATTTCTAGAGCAAAGCCCCAAAAGGAAATAGGCAGATCTGCATGACTCATCATCAAACTTACCATGTCTAACAAAGTATGATTCCTCCTCTCAGACACACCATTATGATGTGGTGTTCTAGGTGGAGTGAGTTGTGATATAATACCACACTCTATCAGATGATCACGGAACTCACGACTTAGGTATTCTCCATCTCGATCAGATAGGAGTGCTTTAACCTTCTTACACAACAGGTTTTCTACTTCACTTTTAAACACTTTGAACTTTTCAAAGGTTTCATATTTGCGCTTCATAAGATACATGTATCTGTATCTACTGAAATCATCAGTAAATGTAACAAAGTAGAAGAACACACCTCTAGCCATAGAACTCATGTTGTCCATCTCTATGTAGCTTGGATATACGTTTCTCGTTTATATGGCCCAAATGACAATGCCAAAGATACGTAGGGTTCGAGTCATTTGTTCTTAGTCTTTTAGTATTTTCACTATTATAGATCAGATGGTCTAATTTCAAAACATACAGACTATTAGATACTTGGGCTACACAATAACAAACATCATTCTTAAATATTGAACAATAGTTGTTCTTAATTATAAAAGAAAAACCCACCATGTCTAAACAAGAAATGGATATAATGTTTCTAGTTATGGAAGGAACAAAATAACAATTATCTAGTTCTATTACAAGCCTACTGGGCAAAGCAAGACGATTAACCCCCACGGCAACAGCAGCAACTCTTGCTCCATTGCCAACGCACAGGTCCACCTCTCCTTTAATCTGCATTCTTCTCCTTTCTAGTTCTTGTACATTTATACAAATGTGAGAACCACATCCGGTATCCAATACCCAGGATGAAGGAGAAGAAAGGTTTATCACTATAACATATATACCTGAAGTGGAGGTCATACCTCCTCTTATCGTTTGCAGACCCTTAATGTACGAAGGACAGTTCCTTCTCTAATGATCAGCCTTGCCACAATGGTGGCACTTTCCTGCTTTACCTGAGCCTTTCCTTTTTAGTGCAGAAGATTTTGGCTCCATTCTAGACTTAGGTCCCATCTTTGTCTTCTTGAAGCCCTTGGCCTTGCACATGCCTTTATGCACCATCAATATGGGGCTAGCAGGCTTGGCCTTCTTCATGTTTATCACGGCAGTTCACAACATGTTTAGGAGCTCGGGCAGTGTCTTGTATATTTCATTCATGTTATAGTTCAAGACGAACTACTCATAACTGTCCAGCAACTATTGCAGGATCAGGTCTGTAGCCAACTCTTGGCCCAGAGGAAAACCTAGTCTTTCAAGACTCTCTATATAGCCAATCAACTTGAGTACGTGAGTCCCTACTAGGTCCCGAGCTCCCATCTTACACTGGAACAATTCCTTAGTCACATCGAATCTCTCTTGACGAGATTGCCCTTGAAACATTTTCTTGAGATGCTCATCAATGTCCTTGCAACCCATGTTCTCATGTTGCTTCTGAAGCTCAGAGTTCACGGTTGCTAACATGAGACATTCGACGTCTAAGAATTCGTCTATATACTTCTTATAAGCATCTTTATCAGCACGGGGTGCATTCCCGGCAGGCTCATCAGGGGATACCTATTCCAAAACATAGAGCTTGCTCTCTTGCCTGAGAACAATTCTCAGGTTCCTGTACCAGTGCAAATAATTTGTACCACTCAGCTTCTCTTTCTTAAGGATTGCTCTGAGAGACAGGGTGGAGTGTGAACCACTTGTCATGGAAATTCTATAAGAACTCAAGCAAAGCAAATTACTACCACATTTCAAAATATAATTTATCTTTCAATTAGGACTTTAATCAAAAGCTCCCACTACTTTTATCAAACTGATAACCCTCGATATCAATTCAAAGAGTTTGGTGAGTAACCCTCTTAGTGTACAAGATCTATATTTCGCAAACACTATGAGTAAGCTTTGGTTTTTCTCTCATAATGCAGCTATTTTGGTAGGCAACGCTTGCCAATTGCATCACAATGCAATTCTTGTATGGCTGGTGAATAACTCTATATTCGCATTCATCATATGGTGCATGCCAACGTCGAACGGCATTCGTCGAACCCAACTCGACGAACTATGCGCCAAAGGCTAGCATTCGTCGAACTTCATTCATCGAACTCAGCTCGATGATCTCTGCACCAAAGGCCAGAATGTAGAACGTCATTCATCAAACTCAGCTCGACGAACTCTTCCCCAAAGGCCAGAACGTCAAATGGCATTGAGTGAATATAATACACTCAACGCCTAAGTGCCAGATTTGCCAAGTAAACCCTATACTCGACGAAGGCGTTGAGTCCACTCAATGCACTCAATGCCTAAGACCCAGACTCGTCAAGTAAACACCTTTACTCGATGAATTGCTGAGTGGACTCAACGCACTCAACGCTTAAGTGCGAAAGTTGAAGAATCAACACTTGATACTCGACGAATCGATGAGTCAACTCAAGACACTCAATTCCATCATTCGACGAGTTAACACTTAACTCGACGAAAGTGTTGACTGGTCTCAATGCACTCAATGCATTCAGCTCCATGGCGTTGAGTGAGCTTAACACTCTCAATGCCAAATGCCTTAGAATATTTTAAGCCCTTTTTTCAATTTCCTCCAACTCATCATATGAGCTAAACTGTACAGATTCAATCTTCCCATTTCTCCACAATATTATGTGTGACCCTGATAGGCTCAAATTGAGTTGGTAGTGAGGCTACAAGCTTGATCACTTCTAGATCACTTCGGTTGCACCAACAGGTACGTCCACTGTCCCGCCTCGCCTATCTCCCACGAAGGGTAGATACGACTACTTCACCAAACTCCATTTTTGTTAAATCTTACACCTCAGAGTCGGAACTCCTACACCTCAGATATGACGCTCCTACAACTCGGAGAATAAACTCTCCTATAACTCGATCTGCAAACCAGATCTACAACCTCGATCCACAACTAGATCTACTCTCTCGATCCAGAAACGGATCTACAAAACTCAGAGAAAAATCTCCTACACAATTTAAAATAATGTTACAACAACACATGACTACAAGTCTTGATCCGACGTTCTTGTAAGGGTTGATCTTGAATCTAGGAGAACTCGAAAAACTTGAAATCGTTGAATCTTGAACCTTAGATCTTAAATCTTCAACCGACTTGGACTATAGTAGAAAGAATCATGAAGGAAGAAACGATCTAGTCGAAGATGTCGTAGAAGAAGACTATTGCTCGAAGTCGTGGCTGATCGGAAGTATTTCGCGAAGCAGGTATCGAGCGGCCGATGGAAATCTATTTCGGGAAGTTCTTGTATACCAAAATAAGCAATTAGGTTTTTTATCCTTAATGATTTGGAAATCATCTTGGGTATTTATAGAGAGATTTGAAATCAAACCACTATAAAGAACCCTAGAAATACGTTGTGTATGGCCGACAGATTCTGAACTAGAGAAAAATCAAAAAAACGCCAAGTGTTTTTCGGCGAGTTTCGTCGAGTATCAGTATGATACTCGCCGAAAGTGAAGATGATATTCGTCGAAAATGCCTTAGATAGAATATAAGAAAAGTCGACATAAGGATCAACATACCCGGCGATTATCGCCCAGGATACTCGTCGAATTCGGCGAGTATCGCATGGGATACTCGTCAAATTCGGTGAGTATCGCTACTGATACTCGACGAATTCAGCAGGTATCACCTGTGATACTCGGAGAATTTGCCTTGGCGATTTTTCTGCTTTTTTGCGGAATTTTCCTAAGTATATACGACGAATTCGACGGGTATCGAGAAGCATACACAACGAATTCAGTGAGTATCAAGGGGATACTCAACGAATTCGACGTTTATGACTCACCATACTCGATGAATTTTACTTGGGCAAAATTCTTCATTTCTTACTCCTGGTCTTTGGCCTTCCTTGATTCATCTCCTGTACTTAGAAAAGATGTACACCCCAATGGAGATATTACACATGAGTCAACACGATGGCCTACATAATGAGGGAATACATTGTGTAGTCCTGCATTTACTGACCCACTGTAACCTGACATTGGTGTGTACTTGGCATTGCAAACCTGCGAGTACATAACTAAAATGCAATATCAAATACAACCTCAATTCATCTTAGCTTGACTGGACCCTTCTTAAAATCATGGTTATTGTGGATACAATACCCAACAATCCCCCCCCCTATTTGAAGAAGCCAAAATCCTACAAGCTAAGGTGAATTGCACATATCAAATAAAATTAAACTAAGACTTGAAATGATAAATGAAATTAAGAAAATATAATAGCGTACATTCTAAGATAATTAGATAAATCAAATATATATATCAAAAGTATTTTAGATTAGGTAGGGTAGCCCACAACATACAACATTGAAATATATATAATAATTTAGGTCTTCTTGTTCTTTCTCTTCAACAGCTGTCTCTCAAAATATTCTCTGGGCTTAGGATAGTACTTTGGAGGAGGAGGAGGCATAGGATCAACATTCTTGTACTTCCAAAAATGAATCCTCCTCCTAGTGCAGGCTTCTTTGTATTCGTTCAATTCTTTTGGACTATAGTCATCCTGAAGCTTCTTCGCTCCGAGCTTGTACAAGGTAAAGGTGTCCAAGATAATTCCTTTTGAATCTGTGGTCCAAACTTCATCCATCTCATAGTTAGGTCCTTCTCTGACTTCAGATAGCCTGGCTGGTTCTGGTCTGACTTTGGAAGTACCTTCTCCAAATTTCCTTTTCTTGAGAACCTGAACCTCTGAGAACGCAACAATAGCAGCATCAGTAGCAGCTTGGATGTCTGGAATCACAGCAGCAGCACCATGAACCTAAGAGAAGTCTTGTGAGTCTGTCCAGTATTGAGTGTAATCTGGAGCCAGATGAACATCATCATAACCAGGCTCAGCAGAATGAACGTCAACATGAACAGGCTCAACAGGAACTGGAGGAGGGAATAGCTGTCCATGTAGCCACACGGTGTTGTCATAGCTATAATCATTTTCTTGTTTGAATTGGTCGAGCATAGTCTTTTCAACACCGGCAACCTTAGTTGTAATGGCATCCTCCCCCTTTTTGGATTCTGCAGCAATTGCATTGGCATAAGATTTCAAGGAAGAGTCATAATGCGCTATTGATCTGTTATGGGCCTCGATGAGAGAGAGTGTGTTTGTGTCAACAGTTTTCAGTACTCCCTCATTGTGCTTAAGTCCTCTCATCATAAGAGTAACTGCAGTTGCATCTTCGTCATATTTACATCAAACTTGGACTCTAGCTTATCAAATTTTACTTTAACTTCACCAAGCACATCAAGCATAAACTTCTCTGATTGTGTAACTCTTTTAATCACTTTCGCCAATGAGGCATCAAACTCTGCCTGTTTCTTAGCTAGCATAGCTTCAATGGCTTTCAGGATCTGATCACTTGAGCTTGAGCTTGAAACACTTAGCAGCACAGGAATAGAAACATTCGCAGCAATCAAACTTGGTTCCTCAGAACCTACGACAAGTGCATGCACATCTGCAGTTCCTTCTTCATTAGAAAGATCTACTACCCCTTCGGGCACCAACGACATTTTGCCAAGTCTCTTGTCCAGGTTGCACATAATTCTGTCAATCTCAGTGGAGACAGATATTCGGGACGGAGTTGGCTCCCCCTCAGACACTACAGAGGTGATCATCTCAGGGAGAGGAACGATTTGATTGTCCACTAACACACGCTCTGAAACAACTTTGGCAGTATCAGCAACAATCCCATTCTCATTTGCAACATCCTCAATCTCAAAATCCTCCATTGTTAGATCCTCATCAGCAGCTTTATCATCATCAACAACAACACATCTTGATTTACTTCAGCAGCAGCAGCATCCTTATGATCAGGAGGAGTTTAATCATCTGTAACAACAGCGTTCTCTAGACATGTATCAACATCGGCCACTTCAGGAACCAACTCTTCAACAACAGTCTAAGCAATCTGAGCAACCTCTGCCATTAGACTCTCTAGCTCTGGAACTAGAAGCATTATGTCAGGGGCCACTGAAAATGAAATCATATCTGGAACTGAAGTCACTATAGTTGTAACTGAATCTGGAATCACTGACTCCCCCTCAATTCCTACACACATGCTATCAGGAAAGTCACTGGGGTGTGGAGAAGGGATCCCATCATCAGGAACAAGTTCTTCCACCTCCACTAGGGGTACAGGGGCACCCCCTCTCTGAATAATCCTCCTATTCCCTCAAGTGAAGATTATGGAGTCAATTTTCTTCAAATGATGAATAGGAACGTCTTTGTTCATATCGAACCTATCACCATCTAGTTGATTCAGGTATAGGCTGATAATCCTTCCGAATTTTGGAGTGCGTAGGCTGTCTTTGATTTTGGTGAACAACAAACCACCCCAATCCAACCTCTTCCTGTAGATTATAGCGACGAGCACTTTGACCATGTCTATAGAAAGGTAGTCGTGTGAGCCCGTCTTGCAGATCACCACCTTGACAATGATGTCGGGGAGGATATTACCTTCATCGTTCATCCCTTTGCACTTGATGGCCTTGGTGCCTTGGGGCAATCCACAAAATACCAGGTCTCTGGTGAAATCGTCTTCGTCTAGGTAATCGGCCTCTTCATAGACCGGAAGCCGCAGATACATGGAGAGGAGAGAAGCTTTCACTTTGACCTTGCACTTCTTAACTTTGCTCTTTATCACTGAGTCTTCACGTATAAGCTTTGCATTCTGGAAAAATTCAAGAACTTCCTTGTCCAGCACCTTGCAGGGGTGTTCGAGGAAGAAGGAGAGTCCAGCTATCTCCAGCATAAGAATGACATTTCGGAATTCGTCAGAGGCATGAGCAAACCCGATGCGAACCAACTCACTTCCCCCAAGCAGACTAGAGGTGGTTCTAGGAGCCATTGAGGAAATAGGAACACTGAAATCTAGAATGCAAGAATCTGGAAAATGGGTTGATTCTCTGTAGAACAGGGTTAATATTAACTGAAGCTTTTGAAATCGTTAACAACTGTACTGTGGAATGTCTGGAACGGCACCGCACTATACTGGACTGAGGAAATGTGCACAGTCGGCGATCAGGAAAGTTCACTGTGCGGGATTACGGGAGTGTAGGTGTGACTGTCGGCTAGGGCTTGGGGAAGATGCACAATCCTAGTCCCAAGCGCTATAGGAGTTCTTTGACGGGAATGATGAAGTGGATTCGGCTAAATCTGGAAGCCGAAGGGGCGGAATTGCAGCAGTTCGGCGAGTCGGCGTGTTTCGGCGGGTTACGTGATTTTGCCCTCCCTTCTCTAATTATATATATATATATGATTTAAATTGTACTAAGAAGGCGCGTACCTCGATTTTGGTCGTCGAGTCTTCGGATCCAATAAAGTTAATTGAAATTTTGCCCATCACAGAATTCGGCGAAATTTATTGTTGGAGAAGTCCGATTCGGCGACTATCGCATGATTATGCGACAAGTTGCCGAAATTCACCAAATTTGACTTGCAAAAATTCCTATTTTTTTGAAGTCGATTCCGAGACAATTTCTGCCACTTTGACCGTCTTCATGGTTCCTTGTTTAGCATACCCAGCTCCATTTTGAAAAATGAGAACTTGGTCTTGTCCAGCAGTTTCGTAAAAACATCAACAACCTGCTTGTCCGTCGGGATATAGCTGAGGGATATGTCCTTATTCTCCATGTTCTCCCGAATGAAGGGGTAGTGCACCTCGATGTGCTTGGTCCGGCTGTGGGAGACTAGATTGTTTGTGATTGCATTGGCGCTGGAGGAGTCGCAAAACATCAGAATTTCTCTGAACTTCAAGTTATAATCTTTGAGTTGATTCCTTATCCATAGAAGTTGTGCACAACAACTACCCGCAGAGATAGACTATGATTCAGCAGTAGATGTTACCACATATTTC
Organism: Platanthera guangdongensis; assembly: GCA_039583875.1. Taxonomy (NCBI): domain Eukaryota; kingdom Viridiplantae; phylum Streptophyta; class Magnoliopsida; order Asparagales; family Orchidaceae; genus Platanthera; species Platanthera guangdongensis. Next base: position 130,400,172 of record CM077153.1, on the reverse strand, counting down.
TGCTTCTTACTACTCTATGAAATAAGCCGTCTTCCGAGGAATTGGCACATCCCGGAAGTACTTTTCATATTGTCCCTACTTCCTGCAAAATCAGCATCTAAAAATCCAATTAGCTTGACATCATTAATTCTTGGGTACCATAAGCCAAGACTAGATGTACCCTTAAGGTATCTTAAAATTTGCTTCACAGCGACGTAATGAGATTCCTTAGTGTTCACCTGATATCTAGCACAGACATATGCTGAGAATATTATATCTGGTCTATTGGCAGTCAGGTAGTGCAAGGAACCAATTATGCTTATGTATGTGGTTTCATCAAAAGGTTTCCCTTTCTCATTCTTGTGTAGAGACATGGTTGAACCCATTGGAGTCCTCATGGAGGATGCGCTCTCCATTTTGAATTTCTTAAGATGCTCCTTAGTGAACTTCGTTTGAGAGATGAAACTTCCATCTTCAGATAACTTCACCTGAAGTCCTAAGAAATACTTCAGCTCACCCATACTGCTCATTTCAAACTTCCCTTGTAGAAGTTTGAAGAACTTCTTGCAAAGTTTGTCTTCTGTAAAGCCAAATATAATATCATCGGCATAGATTTGCACTAGCAGAATCATGCTTTCAACTTCCCTAAGAAATAATGTCTTGTCTATATTTCCCCTTGTGAACTTGTTCTCAATAAGAAAGCTAGATAATGTCTCGTACTAAGCTTGGGGAGCTTGCTTTAACCCGTATAAAGCTTTATTTAAAAAGTAAACGTAATTAGGGAATTGAGAATTGACAAAACCCGGAGGTTGTGCTACGTATACTTCCTCTTTCAAATTCCCATTGAGGAATGCTGACTTCACGTCCATTTGGTAGACCGTGAAGCCTTTAAGGGTAGCACACGCAAGAAACAACCTGATCACCTCGAGCCGAGCCACTGGAGCAAATGTCTGGTCGAAGTCGATCACCTCTTCTTGTCTGTATCCTTGTGCTATAAGCCTGGATTTGTACTTGATAATTACTCCGTGTTTGTCCAGCTAGTTTCTTAATATCCACTTGGTACTGACCACTTTCTGTCCCTTTGGTCTGGGTACCAGCTCCCAGCCTTTGCATCGTTCAAACTAGTTGAGCTCCTCTTGCATTGCCATGATCCAAGAGGCATCTTTGTTCGCTTCCTCGAACTTCTTCGGTTCAACCTGAGATAGAAAACTCAGAAGCAAAATTTCATTAGTTGTACCTCGTCTGGTTCTAACACCGTCATCTGGCTCTCCAATGATCTGATCAACTGGGTGATCTCGTAGGTGTCTGAGACCTACGTTCCATGCTCTTCCTCCAATAGTCTCTGCAGAATCTGGTGTCGCCTCTGTAGGTTGAGGCAATTCTTCCTCTATGGGTTCCTCATCCACCAAGCCTGAATTGACGAGCTTAACTGAGCTTGGAGCTTCTTCCTTGACAGCTTCTTCCAATCTAAGCTCCTTGAACCTGGTACATACATCTGCACTAATAACACTAGAAGAGCTGCTATGAAGCAAGCTGGTCTCATCAAATACAACATTTATCGACTCTTTTACCACTAGAGTTTTCTTGTTGAAAATCCTATATGCCTTACTATGGCTAATATATCCTACAAAAATACCTTCAAAATATTTTTCACTAAAATTTGTGCGGTAATACTTCTCATTATTAAGTATGAAGCATTTGCTTCCAAATATTCTAAAGTAGGACACAATCAGTTTTCTACTCTTCAATAGCTCATATGGGGTCTTACGATAGCTTTTGTTGATGAGTGCTCTATTTTGCACGTGACATGCCGTGTTGACTGCTTCAACCCAGAGGTACTCTAGAAGTGAGGTGTCATTCAACATGGTTGTACATGCTTCAATTAGGCTTTTATTCCTTCTCTCAATAACTATATTTTGTTGTGGAGTGCGCGGGGAGGAAAACTCATGAAGGATACCTTAGCTTTCACAGAACTTTATCATGGCACCAGACTCAAACTCTGTTTCGTGGTCACTTCTAATTTTGATCACTGAGCAGACAAATTCGTTCTGAATTTGTCGGACAAAATTTGTTAAAGAATCAAAGGTGTCTGACTTGTGTTTCAGAAAGAACACCCAAGTGAAACGTGAGTAGGCATCAATAATTACTAATGTATAGACCTTACCTCCTAAGCTGTGAATAGGCATAAGACCGAATAAGTACACATGAAACAAGTATAAGCTTCGTGAAGAATCTTTCTCAGCAATACCCGTGAAGGTAGCCCGTGTCTGCTTACCCATTTGACAAGCATGACATGGACTCTCTTTAAGGCACTTAATGTTGGGGGCATCATGCACTAAGTTGTGAGAAAATAGCATACTTAAGGTTTTAAAATTAATATGTGATAATCTCTTGTGTCATTAGTCACAAAGAGACGCACTACTTTTTGTCATAAAACACACTGGGGTAGAATTGTCTAAACAAAGAAATTTAAACAGAAAATATTTCTGCTCCGAGTGCATGTTAAGACCGTCTCCAAATTTGCAGAAATATTTATCAAACACTAGACATTACATAACTCAATGATGTAGCCTTTGTCACACAGTTGAGTTATGCTTATGAGATTATGGTGTAATCCCTCAACATAAGCAACATCTGTAAAAGAGACTACACCATTGGAAATCATACCATAATCTTTTGTTGTTTCCCTATCTGAACCTCCAAAAATGACTTTTGGTCCATCTTTGACTGGGGTATAGTCATGCAAAAGGTTTCTTGTCCCGGTCATATGCCGAGAGCATCCACTGTCCAAATACCAGATTGGCGTTCTATTGGCTTTTGGACATACCTGCAAAAATGAACCAGTTTACCTTAGGAACCCAAACATATTTGGGTCCTTGGTTCATGGTCAACGTACTCCCCCGAGGAACATTAGCCTTGCGAGTGGTCTGCCCTGCATGGATAACACGTGGGGTAACAAAGTTTGTGGGGTTGTACCAACAGTCGGCGCCAAAGTGACCAACTTTGCCGCAACACCAACAGTCAAACCTGTTGTACCTCCTCGGGCACTCCTTCTTTATCTTTTGAAATTTAGGTCAACAGAGGCACCGTACTTTGATCTGGAGGCCTCATGACTGAAGCATACACAAGGTTTCTGCATCTCCTTTTCCTTTTGTACAATAGGCTTGGCTTTAGGTGTCTTCTTATTGTTATGGCCATATATATATGGACCATAACTCTTCATTTGAATTTCTTCATAAGGTGCTTTGAACACACTAGCACCAAAGTCACGGGGACAGGTTTATCCCTGGTATCTGGTCTTACGCTCTACAGAGTAAGCCTTGCATGATGACCATATGATGACTCAAGGTCAAACTTGTTTGTTGGGAAGATAACTTTCAAGAACGAAGGTTGACTCATGGGGGCTTTCCCCTTTTCTTTTGTGCTAGCCTTCTTGGCATCCTTACCCTTACCACCGACGGGGCTAAGACCACTACCCTTCTTTTGAGCTGAGAACTCGTCAATGAGAGGGATAACAATCTTCGGCTTATAGAAACTCGCAATGAGTTTTCTCTCCACTGCAAGCTTTTCTTCCAGCTCATCAAGATACTTTTCTTTCAGCTTTAACGTCTCAGCCGAGTCCTTGAGTTCCTCTTTAAAGGAGTGGACTTCATCTCTAAGAGAAAGTAATAGTGCAATTTCTTCCTTTAGATTTGCTTCCACTGCCTTGAGGGAGGCAATCTCTTTTACTTGCTTTCAGACTACCTTTCGGCATTTGTCGAAAGCCTTTAACAACTGCTCGTGCTGAGCAATCAACTCTGATTTGTTCTCATCAGAGGAGTAGTCTTCATGACCATTGGAGGACGTTTCAGATTAGATGAAAGATGGTGTGCGAATTTACCTTCCCGTGGTATTCGGAGTCGCCCCACTTCATCGTCAGAATGAGAATAAGCCTAAAG